>OZ010790.1:235130506-235838507 GCA_963932465.1 Maratus speciosus
AGAAGGGGTCGAAATTTATGTAGATGATATTATAGTGTCAGGTAAAGATGAAAAAGAACATGATGAAATATTACATAAGATATTGGAAAGGGCTCGAGAAAACAATGTTAAGTTAAACAAAGATAAATTTCAATTTAAAACAACTGAAGTCAAATATTTAGGATATATTATTTCCAATGGGGGCATCAAAGCTGACCCATCGCTTGTTAAAGCAATTGTAGAAATGCCTAGTCCCCAAAATAAAAAGGATATTAGGAGGTTGTTGGGAATGCTAAATTATGTTTCAAAATTTATTCCAAAACTTTCAGAATTAACCGTTTCCCTAAGGGAGTTGTTAAAACTCAGTGCAGAATTTATTTGGTCAGACAAACAGGAAAATGCCTTTATAAAAATAAAAGAAACTTTAAGTAAAAGTCCTGTCTTGAAAGTGTTTAATCCTAAAGAGGAAATAGTATTACAATGCGATAGCTCCAAAGATGGTCTGGGAACATGTTTGGTTAAGAAAGGACAACCAGTTTCTTTCGCATCCAGGAGTTTGACTGAGAATGAGAAAAACTACGCTCAGATAGAAAAAGAATTACTAGCTATCACATATGCCTTTGAAAAATATCATAACTTTGCCTATGGTCATAAGGTAACTGTACAGACAGATCATAAACCATTAGTGTCAATTATAAACAAACCTTTAGCTAAAATTACTGCAAGAATGCAAAAAATGGTGTTAAAATTGGTAAAATATGACTTTACAATCAATTATGTTCCAGGTAGTCAATTATATTTGGCCGACACACTTTCTAGAGCATATTTGAAAAATAATAACAAAGATGATCCAGAAATGTTAAATGTGATTCACAGTATTACAAAGGCTCTGCCTTTAAGTGAAAAAAGACTTAAACAGTTTCAAATGGAAACTAAGAATGATGAGGATCTTGCTGAAATAATGGAATTTTGTAAAACTTCTTGGCCTAAGAATAACAAAATTTTGTCTGCTAATCTTAAACAATATTATAAATTAAAAGATGTCATATATGTAAATGAAGGGTTAGTGTTTACTAATAATAAATTAATTGTTCCAAAAAGTTTAAGGCAAAATATGTTAGGTTTAATACATGAAGCCCATTTTGGAATGGAGAAGTGTAAAAGTAGAGCACGAGAAATCTTTTACTGGCCAGGTATCTCTACTGATATTGAGGAAGTAGTTTCAAAATGCCAAATATGTGAAAAATTTAGAAAACAAAATGCAAAGGAACCACTAATGCCCCATGAAATACCAAATAAGCCTTTTGAAAAGATTGCAACTGATATATTTCAATTTGCTAATCAAAATTATTTAGTTATAGTTGATTATTTTTCTAAGTGGATAGAATGTGCTACTCTAAAAGATAAAACAGCTAATGAAATAATTCCAAAATTAAAAGATGTCTTTGCTAGATATGGTATACCAAATGAAGTTGTGTGCGATAACAATCCCTTTAACAGTTATTCATTTAAGAAATTTGCAGAGGACTGGGATTTTGAACTAAATTTTAGTAGCCCCAGATTTCCCCAGAGTAATGGAATGGCTGAAAGGGCGGTAGGAATAGTTAAAAATATTTTCCGAAAAGTACAGGATATAAATGTAGGCTTAATGGAATATCGTAACACACCCATTAGTGGATTGGATCTATCTCCAGCACAACTTTTATTTAATAGGAGGTTAAGGACAAAGTTGCCTATCAGTAATAAATTGCTAAAATTTGAAATAAGCGACCCTGAGTCTAAACTTCGTACACGCCAGAGTAGACAGAAATTCTATTATGATAGGACAGCACAATCATTAAAAGAGCTAAGACCTGGTGATAACATAGTATTATTTAATTTTAGGTCTGGGCAATGGGATAAAGGACAAATTATTTCTAAGCATAAAGCTCCTAGATCTTATATTGTAAAAAATGCAAATGGGGAAATACTCCGCAGAAATAGACGGCATATCAGGTTATCAAAAACTCCTTTAGAAAATCATCCTGTGTATGATGATGTAATTATTGGAGATAAGACTGACAGATCACAGAACTGTACAACCCCTGTTGTAAACAATTATGATCAACAAAGTATGCCTAGTACTACAATTACAAGAAGGGGACGAGTAATTAAACAACCTTCAAGGTTCAAAGACTTTTGTATGAAATAACTATCTTGTGTACTGCATATGTAAATATATTTTAGTGTCATATTTCATGTATTTGTTATATTTATCATAAATGGTCATTTCTTGTATAATGTGAATTTATGGGTATTTAAAGATATGTAATTGTACTTGTTCTTTAACTGGAAGAAAGGATGTAATATATCAGCATGTATATATTTCGTATGTGAACTGTAACCGAGAACTAAATAATTAACTCTATGTATTTTGTATTTATAACTGTAACCGGGAGTTAACGGTAGACAACATCAGACAAGATGTAGCTTGAACGTGTGGTATGTGTCTGTGAGCTGCTTTTAATAAAGATTTTTGGTACTTGTAAAATGTCCCATTAATTGGGTTATTTAAACTAATATGCATTACAGCATAAAGAATAATAGTAGAGCTTAAGCTCTACCAAAGATCCGAAGCTTATAGTATGTATCAGTAGATCTGGTCAGGTCTATGGACCCCTTCGAAGGGGTTAAACTTAACAGTTCTAAACAGTTGATGTGGCATGGAAAGATTATTACTTAGCAGTAAGTTTGAAGTATTTTTGATTACTTCTTTGCTGTTATTTTGCAATAACTTGGACACAGCATGAATTTAATTTGCACGATAAGTTAGCTGCAAGTTCAAAGTGTGGTGACTTTGGCGTTTGCGTTAACTTGCTGCAGTTGTGTTATGAAATTTCAGTCTTGTCATGCTGAGCTTGCTGCAACTTTGCAAGTTTTCAAAGCAAGACTTCTGCAAATTTTCTGCAAACTAAAAATGCTATGTGGGAAAAGATTAAAAATTCTATAAAAGACATTCATTGCAAAGGGGTTAAATATACAATAGTTATGTCAAACCCTTACCGTAGAATGGTATAGGGTAGATGTACCAGTTTTGGCCACATTTAGAGAAAATTTGAAATAGAAATTTTACATTTCTTGATCGATTGAAGCATATTAAATCATAATAACATCATTCTTTAGTAAATTTAATTGTCTTTCTGTTAACTATAATGACTTTCTACAGATTATTTTAGATTGTGAGTAATAACTCATCAAGTAATTTATTCCAATTTGTACCAGTTTTGGCCACCCCTACACCAGTTTTGGCCATCTCTATGCACCAGTTTTGGCCACTCCAATATCATGTAGTTTAACAAACATTATAATTGATAATAAGTAAAAATAAAGCATTTTTATGCAACATCTATTTTACCACACATATATTTGTTTGCTGTATTAAGAGAATTTTGCAAATTTCTTTATGAATTGATAAAAACATCAAATAAAATATACTTATGTTGATTTTAACTGAAAATTTCAATTAAAAAAATATATATATTTAAATTTGATTAATAAAAGGGACAACAGTGCCTATAGGACATAAAGATTAACTATTTAATCAGTTTTATAATTATTCATAGATTGTGGCTTGTTTAGAACACTTGAATCTTCATCAAAGAGTTATATTTCTTGAAAGCATTTTCTGATTTTTGTTTGATTTTCATCAAAAAGTTATGAAATCATCATTGATTTATATTAGCTTGTGCCTTATTTAAATACCTTGCTTCTTTGCTAGTTATTTTAGGGTGTGATTTCAGAAGCAAATAATACCATTTGATACCTGGTCTTCCATCTTGAAATGGAGTTTCTATCTTGCCGGCTACAATTTTCTGGGCAGAATCTTAAAAGTTATTCCATTTTTATAGGAAATAGTATTCTGACAATATCTAAAATCCACTTTTCTAATTGATTTTTAACTTCAATTCCTAGTACCTAGATCTACTACTTGAGATTCAACATTATTAGAGAAAAGTGGTGTCCGTCCTGCAAACTTGTGATGTAAGGCAAGAACGGGTTACTCCAAAACTTTGCTAGCTTGTAGTGCTGGCATTACATTTTGAATGGCCTTAATTTTACTTCCTATCTTAGGGCAGTGTTCCATCTAGGCCATTTTTTAATAGCACAGAATCTCTTTTAAACTTGGTAATAGGAATCATGTTTTTTTTTTTTTTTTTTTTTTAAATAATGTGAAATACATTCTTACTTGTATTTAGATATCTCTAGTAAAGATTTTCACAATATTTAGTATTTCTAAATCCGTGTGCCTGAAATATTGCAAAAATTATGGAACTTCATTTCTTTAGGAAAAATACAAGCAATTAAATCATGCTATAATTTTATTGAACTTTTTAATTTATAAGTTGTAAAATCGTTCAAAATTTATGTTTTAGTTTATTTATCATATCTAAACATTATATATCGCCTCCCCTTTTGTTTTATCAATACTAAACACAATACTATATTTTCTTTAGAAATGTCATTCTTTAGTGACTAGCACAATGTCCTTCTTTCTAAAGTGAATTATCTATTGGATAGAGAATATCAAAATCTCTTTTATAAGAACTGCCATTAGCCTTGCTTTTATTATTATTGAAGCCATTACTATATAAAACAAAATTAAATTGATTTTTCCAGATGTTCTTAAATTTATTAAATGGCTAAAATTCACTCTATAATGAATCATGTGGCCAAAAGTGGAACATAATGTTGTACCCTTTTTGGCCACCCCCATGGCCATAACTGGTACATATAGCAAATTTAATGCACCAGTTTTGGCCACCCCCCATTAAACTGTTAAAATAATTAAATTAAATGTAAAATTGCAGTAGAGAGAAAGCTTACCTCATAAAACCTAATAACAATTTGTTTCAGAATAAATAGAACCCAATAAGTGCCTAATGTTGAAAGATTCTGAAAACTTGTCAGCTAAGCAAAAATCTTAATACATGTAAGCACACACTACAGTTTCACACATTTATTTTTTTTTGCAAGTCATATTTTATCGAAAAATAAACAAATGATATTGTAAATGATAAAAGAGAGTTTGCTTAAAATGTAAGAATGCCTATTATTTGTTAGCATTAATTCACAGGCTAAATATTGGACAAATTGATCCAAAGTGGCCAAAACTGGTACAGTGGCCAAAACTGGTGCATCTACCCTACAAACATTGCATCGCATAGTTATAATAAGTCTACTAGATGAATTACTTACCCATAGTCAGGCAACATTACAATTTTTTTTGCATTACTGTAACTAAAATTCAGCCTCCTATAAGCATTTAAAAGTTAATCAAATAAAAATTGGGAGTAAAAAAAAAAAAATCTGCCTATTATATGAAAGTCATCCCACTATACATTCAGGCTGTAACTTCTTAGAAATGCTACATAAAATTCAAATACAAATAAAAGCAAGTATTGTTGAAATAGTAAGAATACACATGCATTTTTCCCACGTTTCATAGCTCATGCATCATCTTGGATTACACATATAAAATTTGACCACTCATAAAAGTAAAAAACACTGACGATACATATGCAATAGCATTTATCAGGGACATACTCAAGAAGAAGGGAACTGAGAGGCTACAGTAGCCTTACCTCCCTCCCCCTCAAAATCTGTATTTTTTACATAATTTTGTACACAAGACCATTTCCCAGCTCAGCTCTCCACTTTCTCGGAACAAAATCCTAGATACCCTACTGACATTTTTGTGTATTAGAATTCTGAAGCATGGAGAGAATTGCGACCCGTCCCTTAATCTCTGAGAAAAGTATGAAGTTTTTTAAAAAGCACTGAGAGGTGGAAAAAATATAGGTAAAAGGTTGTTAATGATTGTGATTAAACTGAATATTGCAATTACATCCACCTCATTTTTAGCCGTTTATTCCCTAACACTGCTTACCATATCCACTGAAAACATTCAGTTTTGTAAGTTATTGATATTTAACAACAATAAAAGAGTTCAACTCAAGAACATAACTTATATTTTGGTGTGGGGGTTAGCTTTCAGTTACAACAACTTTCTTTTAAATAAAAGTACATGAATACATATTTTCACAGATGTGCTTTTGATACCTGTAAAATTCGATGTCTTTTATTTTCAAAGAACCAACTTTTTTTGAAAAAGTTATGCACTTTTCATTCCTTCTCCACCCTAAAAAAATCTTGTGTATATGTCATTGATCAGAAGATATATTCTACCTCTAATATATGTTAATATTACTCTACATATGACTACAAGTTTTTTAATCATAATATTAAATTCGTAAAATTACACTGAGCAAAAGCAGTAGAAGTAACAGGATCATATCTAACACGAAAAATTTTTTAATATTGACGTAACCAAAAAAAAAAAAAAATTATACGAGATACCAAATAAAAACTAGTCTGAAAGAAAATGAAACAGAAAAATATACAAAACACTTACTTAGTATATGTTTCTCCGTTTATATTTATTTTTCCATACGCTAGACGATAACAACAATACACGTTTTGCAAAAAATGACACTTCACACTTCGGCATTTTCTTTTAAAAAAAAGTTGTGCAGAAGCACTTGACAATCGCATAATGTGCGAAAAAGAAGCCAATATGGTAAGCCTGAATTCACTCAAAAGATGCCAAGAATATGTGCAGTCGAGTGCGCAGTTGGCAGAATTTGTGTTCTACCTTTTTTGCGTCATATCAAAATGCCCTATAGACCAGTTTCAACTGACGTCACACCCTAGCAACCAGCTTGGCAACCGCGCGAATGTTTTTTGTTTGCCTCCCAAATTTCCCGGGTTTCTCCACTTTCATTGGCTGAGCGCTAAAAGATCGGTGATTTTGATTGGTTAGTGGAAACTTGGGGGGGGGGGGGGGGAATGTGGTCACGTGGTTGAAACTGATCTATTCTTTGACATCACCCATGCATTTTTTCTCTAAATTAAAATGATCAGTTTATATTTAAGCATTCTAAAGTAGTATGTCATTATTGTATTATGAATTAAAAACTGAAATATTAAAAAAATTCTTCTTTTTTTACGAAAGCACGTGGCTGTGTTTGGGTCGAGCGTAGCGGATTTTAGGGTTACATTTTTGATGTCATCGCCGCGATTTCACAAAGCATTACGCACAGAGCGATTGAGTACAATATCGAATGGCGATTGGCAGAAAGATGATTACGTAGTTTCTGAGGGAGGAGTTAAATGTATCAATTCATTGAGCGACTTTATTTAAAGGCAGAAAGCTAAAATCCATTGAGAACCATACCGTATAGTGGTTAAAGCATAAGACTAGTACTATTAAGGTGTCAAGTTGGCTTTTTTTTTTTTCGAGATTTGTTTAGATCTTCATTGAATTAGTTAAGTCTAAATGGTAATTTAGTAATAGTATTTATTAACTGAAAATAAAAATTACTTATCATTTGTTGTATTTTTTAATTGTCAATTAGATAATTAAATTATAATTACAATTAAGTTAAATAACATTTAATTAAATTTTTATTACACAAAATAAAATTTAAATGTAAATAAATTTATTAATCCACTTGATCTATTTTTAATAATTAAATGAACGTTTATTAAAATACTATAACTCCAAAACTTAAATTAAACATACACTAAACTCCAAATATTGAATTAAGTTAATAAACAGTTTCAAAAGGTTTTATAACAGCTAAAGGACTCAGACAGGAATATTGTATCTCCCCAACACTTTTTAAAATTTATGTTGACGAAGCATTGAAAATGTGGAAAAAGAAATGCAGAGGAATGGGACTTAATATGAATGGAACGTCAATTTTTACTCTACAATTCGCAGATGACCAAGTTGTAATTGCAAAAAGTAAAAAGGATTTAGAGGAAATGACGGTGAAAATTAAGGAAAAATATGAGAAATGGGGACTTCACATGAACCTTCAGCAAGACCAAGTACCTATGTATAGGAGGAAATGAGACAGACCTAAATCTAACTAATAACATAAAAATAGAAAGCTGTAAGCATTATAGATATTTAGGTGTAGACATTAATAGAGAAGGAAGAGACTCACAGGAAATTAAATACAGAATTTGTCAGGGGAAAAGGGCTGTAAAAATATTAAATTTTATTTGGTGGAGTAAGGAGATTTCTAGGAAAAGAAAGTATAATATATACAACCAGTGGCGGCTCGTGCCAATCTTCAATGGTGGGGCCCGGTCCTCATAACATATTGTAAATTTTTATGTATTAATGTTTCTTGTTTAAACATGAAAACAAATTATTTAAGAATAAAATGAAAAAATAATCTTACTTCTGGAGATAAAATATTAATTATTTTTTCAAGTAATCAACGTTAATTTCAAATTTATCAAATTAATTATAATTTTTAACATACTATTAATTGCCGTTATTAGCATTGAACATACTCTAATCAATCGTTATTTAATTGAAAAACAAATATACAAATCATGCATAATAATAATAATAATAATAATAATCTCACAACGTTACCGAAAAAAATATAATCTTTTTACTTGCAGACATTGAAACTATTCAGAAATTAAAATTTAGTACATTATTTAAATAAAAATTTGGTATGTTTTTAGCTGCGCAAATCTTTCACTCACATTAAATTTAATTACCATTATTTACATCAAACATTATTAAATTAAAAAACAAATTCACAAATCAAAGAAAAAATAATTATCTCATAATTTAATAGAAAAAAATACATACTTTTCTTGCAGAGATTTAATCCCTTCACAAATTAAAATTTAATGCATCATTTAAATAGAAATTCTGCACGTCGATTTTTTCGACGAGAAAATCTTTCAATTACTTTTACATTAAATTCTGATATTGTACTAATAAAATCTTTGTGGACTGAAAGAACAGCAAGGGGATTTAATCGTTCCTGTCCCATGGAGTTTCTCAAAAAGGTTTTAATTCTTTTAAGTGTGCTGAAGCACCTTTCTGCTTCTGCTGTCGATACTGGTGTCACCAGGACAATTTCAAGTGCCTTTGAAAGCTCAGAAAATTCTTCGGAAAGATTATTGGTTTTCATAAATGTTAACAGGCGCGAAACTGTTTGAATGTTTTCAAAAGTGGAATTGTGATATATTACACGAAGTTCATTTATTAATTTTCCTTTATCAATCATGTTGTAGTTTTCTGCGATAATAAAAATGTTTTTTTCAGGGAAATTATCCTTAAATAAACTGAATTTTTTTGGATCCAGTACTGCAAACGCATTAAGAGTCTCTTGCTCTTCAAACCTGTTTTTCATTTCGGATATTATAATGTCGCACGCTTCTTTGGCATTTATTTTTATTGTGTTATAGCCACTGAATTTTATGCGTTTCCTTTTGCAAGTATTTTCATAATTTTCAGCAGTTTGATGAACATCGATTTTCCCTCTGATTTCATTAACGGCATCTGTAAAACTGTTGAAAGCTTGCAATGCATTTAATGAAGTGGTATTTGTCATCTGAACAACATTATATAAAATATTTACATGTTGAAATATCGAATTGAAAAAAGAAAGGAGAAAGAGAAAGTCATCATCTTCTAAAATTCTGTGTAAACCATGCGATTCACTGATTGTTCTGTCATCCCACTGCACTTCGTTCTGAATTCTATCAAAACACTCTGATAGTTCGGACTTATTTTCTTCTATGAAACTGATGATACGTGAATGAAAGTTCCACCTGGTTTCTGACGGTACAGGAATTCTTTTAGCACATATTTCACGAAATAAATCACTACGCTTAGGTGATGCCGAAAAAGAGGTAGAAAATGAATTTACATTTGCAAAAAATAATCTGATAGATTTAATATTAGTGCAAGCTTTCTTCAGCACTAAATTCATTTGGTGGGCATAGCAATGGATGTACTTTGCATGAGGAAAATTGTCTCTCATTCGCTCTTGAACCCCAGTATGGCACCCGCTCATAACAGGTGCACCGTCATATGCTTGCGCAACGAGCTTATCTTTTAAATTAAATTGTTCTAAATTTTCAGTTAAGATTTTAGTAAGTCCCTCTGTTGTTCTGTCATGGATATCAATGAATTTAACAAACCTTTCCAGGGGTTTGTTGTTTTTTATATATCGTAAAATGATAGCAAATTGCGATGTGCAGCTTACATCAGTAGTTTCGTCAGCTTGTAATGCTACAAAATTAGAAGCAGAAATCTCATTTTTAACTTCATGCATATACGTTTCATATATACAATCTAACAGCTCAATCTGTATAGTTTTTGAAGTATTTTTAGATACTGTAGCATTGTTTAAATGGT
Source organism: Maratus speciosus (assembly GCA_963932465.1). Lineage (NCBI taxonomy): Eukaryota > Metazoa > Arthropoda > Arachnida > Araneae > Salticidae > Maratus > Maratus speciosus. Next base: position 235,140,762 of record OZ010790.1, read on the forward strand.
CTTCCAATATAGTGTCCAGTTTTGAGGTGTATGTGACCAAATCTAAAAATATACCTCGGTTTAAAGAATCTTTACGTTCATCATGACCCCTTAAAGCTATTTCATGAAATCCACAGAATTTCAAACAATTGATCACACGATTTAGCACATACCTGTCCTTCTCAACCATTTCATTATGTTTTTGTAATGAAATCCTGTAACCTTCATCCAACTGCGCTACAATATTGACAGTTCCGAAGGTTTTATAGTTGATAGCATTATTTAAATGAGTAGTACTCATTTCATGTTTTTTTACTCTTTCAGAAAGATGCTTCAAATCGGTACAGCCAGCCATACTCCATAATTTTTCCCCTCCAAACAATAAACAATAAAAACAGAACAATGCTTTTTTTTTTTCACTCGCTGAAATCCACGGAAATTTGTCAAACCACTGTGTAGAGAAATAGCGCAGTTTTTTCCCATCTTTTTGTTGCATTTCAAAATTCTTCGGTTGATAAGGTCCCAGGCGTTTAATTTCAAGCTTTTCTTCCAAATTCATTGTTGAAAAGGGCTTTCGTAATAAATCGTCTACAGAATTCATTTCTTTTTTTTCTTTCAAGAACTTAACAATAACATGCATCTCCGTTTAAAGAGAGTACTCAAAGATCGAGTAATTTGACGAATAACCAGCAATAGTAATACAAATGTCGCCAAATATTTTTGAGAATCCCCGTATTCTAACAAAAACTCATTCACCTTTCCTTACTTTGCATCAAGGGCAAACGCGCCGAGTGCCCCAAATTGCAAAAAAATACGGAAGATTTAGCTCTAAAAGAGCAATACATCGCCAAAATTGAATGATACGTGAGGGAGGGAAGTATTCGAATTAACGCGCCATATGGGCACAAATGTCTCGTGCCCAGATAAAGTAACCTTGGTGTCGGGAGGAAGTAGTGGTCAGTAAAGTGATTTATTGCCTCTGAGAAAAGCATAGATGCTGAGAGTCGATAACGGATGAGTGGGAGCGATGTAAGAAGCAGTTTGTTTGCAATATATTTTCAGTAAACAGTTCTTTTTTTAATATTTAAATTAAAAATATGAATATATATATTTTTTATGAAGAGAAAATACTGGTGGGGCCGTGCCCCAGTGGCCCCAATGGACCGGCCGCCGCTGTATACAACTCTATTGTAAAGAGCATATTGTTATATGGAGCAGAAGGATGGAGAATTATGGAGACAGAAAGAAAGAAATTAGTGGCAGTAGAAATGGACGCCCTAAGAAGATCATGCAGGATATCAAAAATAGAAAGAGTCAGAAATGACAGAATCAAGGAAATGATGAAAATAAAGGGAACCATACTAGATGATATTCAAAAAAGCAATTAATCTGGTATGGTCATGCCAAAAGAATGAATAATGAAAGACTACCCAAAATAACATTCAACTATGAAACAAACAAAAAAAAGGAAACGGGGAAGACCACGAAAGACCTGGATGAATGATATCTCAAAGGCAATGAGGGATAGAGGTCTGGAAGAGGAATGGACCCTTGACCGGAAAAAATGGAAAAAGACTCTTGAGGATTCTTCGGATGGCGGCATCTGACGCCATAAACCGAGTTTATATATATATATATATATATATATATATATATATATATATATATAATAAACAGTATTTATTAACTGATAATAAAAATTACTTATCAGTTACTTTGTAATTTTTAACTGTCAATTAGATAATGAAATTAAATTATAATTACAATTAAGTTAAATAAATTTTTATTACATAAAATAAAATTTAATTTTAAATCAATTTCAATAGTTAAACTATTTTTTAATTCATATAAGCTATTTTTTAAATAATTAAATGAACACTTATTAAAATGCTATAACTTTTAAAACTTACATTAAAAATACTTTTATGTTGAAACTTTAGTTACAGATAAATATCAAATTAACAGAATTAATTTATTAGTTTCCATCTTTTAAAATTAAGCGTTATCCTTCGTATATAAATATTTATATTCATTAACTAGTATTAAACAATTACTGATTCATCTGTAGTTATAAAGTAGTTGAAGATTACCAACAAAAGAATTTCTTTTTTTTAAATTAATTTTATTCAAATATATAATTAATGTTAATATTTAAATATATATAACTATATTAATTACTATTTTTATTTTATATATATAATGAATATTATTATTTAAATATATAGTATTTAATATTAATAAGTATTTTTCAAGGGGCTGGGGATTAAATTTTTTTTAGGCGAGGGATAATTTAGAAGGTCACTTATTAAATTGTTAGCTATTATATAAAGCAAAAATATGTCTGTTAGTAATGCTAAACTAAAATACGAAATTTTATCTCACATGTTATCACTTTCATAGCTTATATCTTCACTTCGATAAATCCAATTTTTACTTATTCGAATAGATAAATTTATTTGGGAAATTGCTGATTTTCTTTTTTTTTTCTAAGAAATAATTTTACATTAAGTAATTTTTTAATCTACCAATATGTGACATAATACGAAACATTTATTTGTAACTGTAATGTAAAGCAATATTTTCAGTTTTCAGTATCATGCAAAACTAATGAGAAATGGGAGGTAGGACAAAGGGTGGTGGAATAAAAATTTTGAATGATGGAGGATTTAGATAAAATTTTCAATAAAAGATAAAATTTCAACAACATTTTTCAATCTACCAAATGTGAAAAATCACCTCCCCCTTGTACTAGTCTTTAATAATAAATTATTACATTTAGAATGATTAAAAAATAAATAACTGCAATTAAACTAAAGAAAGCATCATTTTACTGCTGTATTACAGACAAGAATTATATAAACAAAAAAGGATATAAAGGCATTTAACAGACATAGAGTTAAAGAAAATTTGAAAATATTGTTGAATTGTTTATTACTTCTTTAAAAACTCGGGATAATTTTTTTAAATTCTAAATTAAGTCCTGTTCTGCTGTTCTGAAATATTAAGATTTTTAATCACTGTATATTATCACATAATTTCGGTTTCATTGAATTGCATCTTTATATGTTTATTATAAATAATAATTATGCATGGTTTGAAAGTACATTAATAATTTTGTCTTCACACATTAAATACTTAGCAGTTTATCTGAACTTGAAAAGAAAAAAAAAATAAAAGAAAAGAAAAAATCACAGAAAAAGCATTAAGTTAAAAAAAAATCCCCGTTAATATATGTTCAATTTTTAGTTGCAGTGTATTCTGGGGGGGGGGGGGGGTATCAGATTCTATCAGATACAACTGTATGAAATGCAATAAAATACATTATTACTGCTCGCATTATTGAAAGAAAGTTTTTTATTGTTGTAATATATTTTTTTTAGATTTCCAATATATTGTAATGTTGAATTTAACTAATAGATAGCGAAACCATGCAATAAGATATTTAATTATTGACGTATTGGTTAATTCACAATATACTCTCCTTCGCCAATCTCCTTCGATAACTGCGCCAATATGGCAAACCTGGTTTATCGGGATGCTCCTCTGACGTCACTAAATATGGCAACCCTAAGATTTCTCTTGGAGAGTTGATGGTTTGAACTACTTGTTTTTGTAAGCTCCTTTCTAATTGGATGCTTATTTTTTTGTAAAAGGCTTTCTTATTGGACAAAGAAGAGAATCTGGTATCATTTTGAATTTGTTTGTAAAAAACGTTATTACTGCTGCAATGGATTTCGTGTTGACCAGATCTGTGTGTTGCAGTCGCGTATTTTTATTATTTGTTTTCTCAATCTCGTACATTTTGAAACAAGTACCTATCTGGATAAATGCTTGACAGGTGAGAATAAATATTCGATCAGTTATTTTTCTTTTATTTTTACCTGTATTTTTGAGCGTTGATTGAATTATGGGTTAATTATGTACGAAAGACATGCTGATTGTTCCAAGCTATGAATGACTAAAAGTGACAGATTGAGTGATGCTTTTGAATGACATCCTAGAGCACAAGATAAAATTATGGGTTAGTTCGCAATATACTCTCCTTCGCCAATCTCCTTCGATAACTGCGCCAATATGGCAACCCTAATTTATCGGAATGCTCCTCTGACGTCACTAAATATGGCAACCCTAAGATTTCTCTTGGAGAGTTGATGGTTTGAACTCCTTGTTTTTGTAAGCTCCTTTCTAATTGGATGCTTATTTTTTTGTAAAAGGCTTTCTTATTGGACAAAGAGGAGAATCTGGTATTATTTTGAATTTGTTTGGAAATGTGGCGGTGATTCGTATACCCAGGTTCACAATATGAGTAAGAAGAAAAAAACTCCAACACAAAAGTTTAGAGGACTTACATGTTTATTATGAAATACCTTTTAATGTAGAACCGTGAACAGTATAGGGATACGGGGAAAGTTTCGATAACTGCCGAATGGGCAGACGCCCCACAGCGGGGCTTGATTTTGGTTTACATGGCTCGACGTCAGGAGCAAGAGTGTGACAGAATTTGTTACCAATACTTACAGATTGGCGAACATTATTTAACCATATGTAAGATGGGAACAGATGTCATATTCGCCCCATATTGGCGCGATTTTTTTCTGTCGCCAATATCATATAGGCAACAGGTACTTAACTTGCGTCAAAGTGTCGTTATTTTGTTTGATGTTGTAACCCGGATTATGTTGTTTATGCTGTTGATGTTTTCGCCAAATTGGCAACCGAAAAAAATCGCGTCAATATGGGGCGAATATGACATCTGTACCGTAAGATGTTTGGCGAAAACAAATTGGATAGACAAAACAATCATGGAGTTTTACATTGAGTTAAAAACTATGACGGGCCCCTTTAGGGTTACACTAAATAACATTCCAGCGGTAAGCAGGGAGGCTTAAAGAAATAGGAACACGTGATTTTATATGCACGTTACAGATATAACGACAGCTGAAAATTAGTCAGCAATGGGCATATGGTTTGTATCCGACAAAGTACAAAGGTGAGAATTGAATACTAATGCAAGCCCAGAGGCTGGGAAAATATGCATTACGTATCGTCGGCTGCGAAGCGAAAAGACATTCACTAGTATTTTATTCTTTTATTTTATATCAAGGGAAAATAGCTACGGTTAAGATCTTTTTCTGTTCGTGTGAATTTGAAAGACAGAAAAGGGAACCGAGATAAATGATGTCTGCATTTAAAAAGAACTTTAAAAAGTAAAAGTGAAACTTACAGTAGTGAGAGGGGGGGGGGGGGAGAATGAATAAAGACATATGAAATTAACTATAAAATGTCAAATTTAAACTAAATATTTTATTTGAAGGGGGGGGGGGGGGAGAATAATGACAATTTATAATAAACCAGTAAGGTTAAAAGTTGATTTTTTGAGGGAAAAGGAGGAATAATGAATATATAACGGTAAAGCCGTTATAGGAAAAACGTTATTACTGCTGCAATGGATTTCGTGTTGACCAGATCTGTGTGTTGCAGTCGCGTATTTTTATTATTTGTTTTCTCAATCTCATATATTTTGAAACAAGTACCTATCTGGATAAATGCTTGACAGGTGAGAATAAATATTCGATCAGTTATTTTTCTTTTATTTTTACCTGTATTTTTGAGCGTTGATTGAATTATGGGTTAATTATGTACGAAAGACATGCTGATTGTTCCAAGCTATGAATGACTAAAAGTGACAGATTGAGTGATGCTTTTGAATGACATCCTAGAGCACAAGATAAAATTATGGGTTAATTCGCAATATACTCTCTCCTTCGCCAATCTCCTTCGATAACAGCGCCAATATGGCGACCCTAGTTTATCGGGATGCTCCTCTGACGTCACTAAATATGGCAACCCTAAGATTTCTCTTGGAGAGTTGATGGTTTGAACTCCTTGTTTTTGTAAGCTCCTTTCTAATTGGATGCTTATTTTTTTGTAAAAGGCTTTCTTATTGGACAAAGAGGAGAATCTGGTATCATTTTGAATTTGTTTGGAAAAAACGTTATTACTGCTGCAATGGATTTCGTGTTGACCAGATCTGTGTGTTGCAGTCGCGTATTTTTATTATTTGTTTTCTCAATCTCGTATATTTTGAAACAAGTACCTATCTGGATAAATGCTTGACAGGTGAGAATAAATATTCGATCAGTTATTGAAGTGAAAACTTCTTTAGGCGCGTTGAGCTTTTTTTGAGATGGACAAAAACCACTGATTTCGAGACACTGTAACGTAACCGACATGCTAGCATTTTGACACATAGACACTAGCGCGCCAAGCGGTGAATGACAGGAGCTTTTCCCTCTTCAGCTCAATCCGCAAAAAAAGAAGGAAGCTAAAACTCACTTTTTCTCCCGGCGTATTGCTAAAACAAATTATTATTTTGTTTTTCGTCCGTTAAAATGAATTATACCGTATTCGTGACCTACCTATTTCGTGTAACTAAAAACCGATAACGCTGTATTTTATCGTGTTGATGGTCTGATCAACGACCAACAGTATTGGCGGGAATTTCGATTACGGAAGATAAAATACGGGGCACAGATGTCAGATACGCACTTGGGTACCTAATTGACAGCAAAATGGCGTTACTTTATTTTACAAGGTAACCCGGCTACTGTTGCTTATTTATTAATAAATTGTTCATTTACTTTTATTTTTTTTAATTGTACAATTGTTTTGTTCTATAGTTATTAATGAAATTACCGTTTATTTATTGTTGTTTACTTTTTAAAACAATAGAAAATAATTTAAAAATATATATTGTAACAGGTATTGGAAAACGGGCTTTCGCCAAATTGACGTTAAAAAATCGCGCCAAACCTGGTTCGTATATCACATCTCTGCCAAATTCTCGGTTTTTTGATTTTTCGACTTTTTATCCAAATTTTCCGGATTTTTTAAATTTTCCCTTTCATTGTATCCCAAACACTACCTTCATACCAAATTTCAAGATTCTAGGGATACAGGACGTACCTCTGAGTTTTGATGATCGGTGAATCAGTGTCGAAAAGGCGAAAGTTTAAGTTCATATATCTTCTGAAATAAAAAAGATAGAAACGTGAAATTTCAGCATTTAGTTCCATTTCCACATTACTTTAGATTTAGGAAGTTTCAAGTTTCTGGGAATCACCAACACAAAGGGTCAAAAGTACCATGAGTTGCTTCCAGAAAAAGATGCTTACGGCTGTGCTTTCAAGACTTGGCAGGGGCACTGCCGTGTCCCCAGATGCTTTCATTAGTGCTGCTACACAATTCAACGCATAAAACATTTCCTGACGATTAAAAAAACACACACGTAATTGTTGAAGTTTTCACTTCTATTGGCACTCCCGGAGTACCACTGTTTTTTTTTCTTTTATTTTTACCTGTATTTTTGAGCGTTGATTGAATTATGGGCTAATTATGTACGAAAGACATGCTGATTGTTCCAAGCTATGAATGACTAAAAGTGACAGATTGAGTGATGCTTTTGAATGACATCCTAGAGCACAAGATAAAATTATGGGTTAATTCGCAATATACTCTCCTTCGTCAATCTCCTTCGATAACTGCGCCAATGTGGCAACCCCGGGTTACTTAATATGGCAACCCTAAGATCAGTGCTCCGTTTTCTGATTGGACTCTTTTAATTTGTTAAACGGTTTTTTATTCGACGAAAGAGGAGCGCCGATGAAACGTTTAAAGTTTTTTGAAAGCGCGTCATTCCCGCTTCTATTCTGGCTGACTGCGTTTGCCGTTTGCGCTTTGTTGAACTTGTCGAGTGAGTTTTATTATTTGTTTTCTCCTTTTGTATATTTTGACAGGTACCGATCAATTTCGCTATGGCTTCTGTGAATTATAGAATGAATGTGCAAGAATGTTTGAATGATGAGGTAAAGTATTCTACTGGATACTTTGCCCTTTTGAAAGTTTGTGGGAAGAGATATGTGATTGATTGATGTATGAATGAGGGGTTGATTGCCCTCAAATATGAATGTCCAAGGTGTGGGAATGACCATGAAGTTGACTGTGAATAATAATTTGAATGATGGTTATGAATGGCGTTGCAGAGTGCAAGGGAAAGTTAATCCTCACGAAATTACTAGCAGTGTAAGGAAGGGTACGTGGTTTTCGTTAAGCAAGTTGGATGGGATATGTAAGATAATGAGAGTGACGCGTATGTGGTTTGGTGAATGTATGGAGAAATTTTGTGTGGCTGATGCGAAAGTAGCGGGTAATACCGCGACTGATTGGTATAGTTTTTGTAGGGAAGTGTGTCAGACGGTGATTCTGGAAGAAAGTGAGCGTATAGGTGGCGTAGGAGTGATTGTAGAGATTGATGAGAGCAAGTTTGGAAAAATGAAGTACGGAAGAGGACGTCGTGTGAAAGGAGAATGGGTGTTTGGAGGTGTTGAAAGAGGCACGAATAGATGTTGTTTTCGGGTTCTTCCGAAGCGTGGAAAAGAGCATTTGCTTCCCGTGATTCAGGATTGGGTGTTGCCGGGGACCACGATTGTTGGAAGGCCTACGATTGTTTCAAAGACGAAAAATTTGAGCATGAACGGGTCAACCACAGTCTGCATTACGTGCACCCCGAGACTGGCGCCCACACAAATTCCATAGGGGGTACCTGGTCGACAATCAAACGCAGGCTGCGGAATACTCCGCATAAAGCCGACTACTTTGATTCATATTTGTTTGAATATATGTGGAGGAGGAAGCACGACCACTCGATGAGTGATGCGACCTTTCGTAATTTTATACTGGATATAATCAAGGTCTACACGCCCTGGCAAAAAGACTAATAGTTCGCAGTTCGCTTTAAAAAAGCGGGGGGTTCAGGGGGGCTGCAGCCCCCCTGAGAAGAGCAAAACATCGCTTGTAACACTGATTTTAATAATATTCTTTAATATATTATCTTATATGTTTTTTATAAGCTATTATCCTGGTTAATAGCTTGGTTTGGTTTGAGCTGGGTGAGCTTTGGGATCTATAGCAGCAAGGCTTTTATCCCGAATGATCCAAAAATCCAATCACAGATGAAAACTCTAACACGAGCAGTGGAGAAAATAAGCACATGAATCAAGAGAAAGCGGAACAGCACACCACTAGAACCGATCAATACTATGAAGAAAGTTCAGAGTAGAAGCACGGAACCCATGACAGGCACAAAACTTTTTTATAAAACACACAAAAGACTTAAAGCACTAGCTATTCAATACAGCATTATCCCAACATCGGCTGCGCTGAGACCGATACCTAGGGCAAAAAAATAAAACGTGCTCCAAGGAGTCAGACACACCACACGTACGGCAGCTACCGTCAGAAAGAAGCTTGAAACGAGCTAACATCGCAGGAGTTATCAACATTCTACAGAGGAGCCGAGTAATCAAAACATCATCCCTCCTATTGCCAGCCCAACCATGAGTACGCTTAACATTAGGAATGTCCCCGTGCGACGAGAAATATTTACCAGACTCATACATCTGACCAAAACGCAGCTTGATCTTCATCTTATAGGCATAGATTAAATCCTCCGGAGCGATCCAATCAATCAAAATGTCAGAATCACTAACACTCCTTGCAAGAAAGTCAGCCTTTTCATTAAAGGGGATCCCCCGGTGACCCGGAACCCAGTACAGATGAATAGAAGGAGAGAGAGACGAAACCCTAATGATTTTATTATGCAGCCAGATGATGACCTTAGGAGACTTAAGAGAGATCGACTGAAGAGCAGAGAGGACAGACAAGCTGTCCGAGAGATCAAGACCGGACGAGACAAAGAGACTAACTCATCGATCGTCATGCCAACAGCAAGAGCCTCTGCCGTGAAAATCGAATTCACCTGGGAAACCCGGTACCCAAAATGACCAATAGCCGAACAGCCTGCTATCCCAGTGATCGAAGTTGTCTTAGATGCATAAGTGGCAATAATTTCCCAAGAGCCAGAGAAATTCTCGATAAATTCCGAAAACAAGGGAGCCAACATGGGAGCAGCCATATTCTTACTCTGAAAAGAAAGACCCGAAGTAACAATATGAATCGCATTCACATTCATAGGCAGAGGGATTTGAAAGCACAGAAGGTGATCTGGACGGCAATTCAACTCATTAAAAGTATCAACAACACAAGAGATATTAGAAGTGATCGATGCCAGACTCGCATCCCGTGCCTCGCACAGAGGAGACCAACTACCCAAGGCCAGGTGCTTGATCCAGAATCCAAAAGCCAAAATACCAATTCTGTCGATAATAGGGAAAGCATCAGCGTGTTTTCTTAATACTAGGTTCGGGGTCCACTTCGGCAGGCCCAACGCCACCCTAAGGGCGCTCGTCTGAAGAACCTCCACTTTTTGGAAAAAGGAAGGACAGGCTAAATTAAGGACAGCAGCACCGTACTCCATGATACTACGAATGGATGCAGAAACCAAGGTGAGCAGGTGGAATGACCTTGCACCATACCTTTTCTGAACCAAAGACTTTAGAATGTTTATTCTTGAGAACAGTTTCTTCCTGAGGTATTCAGCATGTTTACGGAAGCCACCCCGTTGAGCCACATAGAACCCAAGAAACTTAATTTCTGAGCACCACTCGATGATCCCTCCATTGACACTGAAATGAGAATCGCAATCCCCTAATCTTCTCGATAGGTTTATAGCCTGACACTTATCCGGTCTTATAGATAACTTCCAGTAGCTACACCACTGCATGATCAGCCTTAAGGCTTCTTGCAATTTAGTCCAGCAGGACTCGAAAGAGGCACAATCACAGTACACAAAGATGTCATCTGCATAGATTAAAAATTTGATGCCGAGGCCCTCCAAAACTTCAAAAAAGTCCGCCATAAAGATTGTAAATAGAGTAGGGCTTAACACCGCCCCTTGAGGAACCCCTCTACGAATGATCCGGGTAGACGAAGTGACACCTCTCCAAGCTACTTTAATGGATCTGTCGGATAAAAAGCGGTAGAGCCAGCGAAGCATTTGGCCAGATATGCCGAATTGAGCACACTTGTAAATTAGCCCATCAGTATAGACCGAATCGTATGCTGCCTGAAGGTCAAGAGCAACCCCCAAGATATACTTCTTCTCCCTCCTAGCCTGTTGAATATCGAGATGCAGCATCGTCAGCGCCGTATGGCTATCACGAAATGGTTGGAAGCCCAGATGTCTACTATGAAGGATCTTTTTTTCGAGGAGGAAGCGAGTAATCCGCTTTGAGATCATCCTCTCGCAGGTTTTGCACATGACCGAAGTCAAGGCAATGGGGCGATACGAGGAGGCATGTGTTTTTGGTTTCCCGGGTTTAAGTATCGGCAGAATCACAGCTGAAGTCCAACTCGACGGAATGTCACCAGAGGTCCAACTTTCGTTGAAGAGCTGCAGCAGACGATCAAGCGCGAGGTCATCTAAGCCTTTAAAAAGCGCAGCACTAATCTTGTCTTCCCCAGGAGGGGAGGTTTTTGTGCGATGGATGGCATCTTTCAATTCCGGTAACGTGAAGAGGCCGTTGAGAGAGGAGCTGCCTTCTTCCCCATATGTGAGAGGAATTGGCTCATGATCGCAGTCCGCACTGAAGTGGTCGGCCAAGATTTCAGCCTGAGATACCGCATCTGCACCAGACGAGTCAGCCCCCTGTAGGAGAAAATGGGAGCTAGCGGGTGAACTCGAGCGATTTTTAATTTTTTGAAAGACTTTATACAGGAGACGAGGGTCCCCTGCATTGCTGCACATCTTATCCCAGAACCGCCGCTTAGACTCTTTGACAACCTGATGAAGCTTAGCCGAAGTCCTCTTGTACTTAATCCAATAATCGCTTGAGACCAGTAGACGGGCCCTCTTCAACAAAAACTTCTTCTGCTTGCTGAGGTTACTACACCTGGTAGACCACCAGACCGGGAGGGACTTCGACGGACCAGGACGAACAAAGCTGAACTTAGACATAGCACTATGGAGCATCGACTGGAAGGCATCATAATCAATTTCAGAAAGAGAGTGAAGGTTGTTATTGACTTCCCGGCAGATCAGCGACCAGTTATAAAGAGTGTAACTAGGAAGAGGCGGCGACCGAAGGCCAACCGAGATAGCAATCGGGAAATGATCACTATCATACAAATCCTCATCCACAGACAGCGTGGAACAAACATAAAGGTCCGGAGAACAAATCGACAAATCAATAAGAGACGAGGAGCCATTGGGGGCCATGTGCGTGTGCTCAGTAGAATTCATTAAACAAAACGGACTGTCCGAGATCCAATCAACAAAGTGCTCACTGGCCCGGGACGACACCGGGGAGCCCCACATCGAATGGTGAAGATTAAAGTCGCCCAAAATAAAAGAACTGCCAGACAAGGAGCGACAGATTTCATCAAGGTCAGACACCACCAGACCCGTCTGTTCCGTCTTTCAGGTGAGAAATCGTTCCACTTTGCCATGCAATTTACGAGCATGTTACTCATATCCGTGATAGCTTCAATCACTTTCTCTGATTGTTTGGTAAAAAGTTCAACTATAATTTTCAGCATGTCGTTGGTGCGGACTTCAATGATTTTTTTGAAATTCATCCACCTCTGTTTTCTGCACACTAGCTATTTTGGCATAGGACTTAACTTCACATTTAGGAGAGAATTGCCGGCGAGCATCTATGAAAGACAAGAAGTTCTGGCATTTAAATCGTAGAAGCTCGACTTCTTTAAGTCGAACCGGACACTGATTAAAATCCGATCTGTGCTCCGCACCGCAGTTGGCACACGAAAGAGGGGAAGTGTATGGACCATCATGGTGAATACCACGGGTAGCACACAGTTGTTCTGAATTGCAACGAGCAGTATTATGGTTAAACTTAAAGCAATTTGAGCATTGGCGTGGCCGGTAAATGAATTGCCGTATGCGCTGGACGGAAAACCATGTTTTAATTTCAGGTGGGAGGGAAATACCCAAAGTTGTAAAAAGCACCGGGGACGTTTCATTTTTGCTGTACTTCTTCATAAAACGACGCACTTCTAAGATGTGTAAACTGTTTGACTCCTCTATCTCCCGAGCGATATCTGCTAGTGGAATATCGACTGGGATATTGAATAATAAGAATCTGTTTGAGATATTTTCCCATAGCACTCTGGAAGAAACCTGAACACCAAGAAAAGAAGATATTTTACAAATATTTCTGGCGCACGAAACGTCCTTGGTAGAAAAAATTAAACATCCAGCTCGAGTGAATTTCACATTGTCAATTTTCTCAGAATTCTGTACTTTAGACCGTATTTCGATTTGAACATCCCGAGGGTTACGTTTAGGGATTGCAGCTGACTCTGTGCTAGTTAAAAATATGTTAAAGTTCCTGCCTCCATTACCAGCCGCCTTTATCAACAATTCTTCAACAGCAGCAGAGGAACGAGCAAATAAAGGGTTATTTTCAACAAATTGAGAACCACCATCTACAGCTTCAGTCATATCCATATTCACATCCTCATTTCCGGAACCTGGCTCAGAAACATTATTTAATATAAAATTCTGCATTTCAGAGCTCGAGATAGCAACATCATAAATTACTGCATTAATAAATTCTGGCCCTGAGTCAGGAATCACTTTAACAATAGTATTACTCATAACTGTAGGTAGACCTGCTACACTACACAACACAAACAAAACCGGGGAAGAACTTACAGCCCTAGGGGCCTCGGTGGCCGAGCGGTTAGGACACTGCGCTGCCAGCCGCTAAGCATTGAGAGCGGCAGAGGTCTACGAGTTCGACTCTCGCTGGCTCCATTGCACACTCTTTGTGGAGCTCCCGAATGTAATTTCTCTGTGTTGTAAATTTCATTGTGCTATCTCGTCCAGCGGACCTAGATGTCAAGCCCACAAGTCAGATGTATGTGTAAACAAATAAATAAATACAGCCCTAAATTCAAAACAAAAATATAACTAAATACGCTTACCCCAGTTGCTGACACAAATATAATAACTAAAATACACCAGCGGTATCATACCACTGTAAAAAGTAGAAAAGGAAAACACACAAGAATAGTACACCGGCCGCCACGTTGGTTTACGCCCCCCACTTGAAAGCTCAGAGCTCACCCACACGTGCACGTACGAAACCAGTAAACCTCAGAAGAGTGGTAAATGTCTGGTTAATAGCTTCTTGTTTACAATTTTAGTATGTCAACAAAAGTATACGAGGTTGCCAGTCAAAAACATGAAAAATATGGACATCACGTGACTCGTTGCCACCTAGCGAATTGGTCTATGGACCTTATGCACGCGACCTGAGGTTGAGGCTAAAGGTGCGTTATCACTGGTCTACCCAAGGTCTAACTTACCTAACTTTTTACCTAAACACAAGATTTTAGGTCGTTAGAACGCGATTTTGTAGGTTTGATTCGTGATCAATCCTAAGCACGGCTTACCTAAGCGCAGCCAATTAAAATAGAGCTTTTGATAATAATGGCGGTGTTGTCAATTTACTAAGTGATATTTATGTTTTATATCGTTTTATTTATTTATTCTGTTTTACGTCAAAGAGGAATCTATTTTTTGTGATTGAAGCAAAACGGTAAGTTTTATTGACATGTTGGATAGATATCATCCTTTATTATTGTCTTTTAATTTAATAAATTGTGGGTAATCCATATGGATTCTTTAAATTGTTGTTATTTTTGGTAATCAGATACATTTTATTAATATTAGAATACTAATTATATAGTTTGTTTAAGGATTTTGTTGCGGATATAAGGATGAAGATATGTTCAGTTCTCAAAATTATTTTATTTTTATTGAACGTTAATAGTATACAAAGATTAAAAGTATTTTTTAAGAATGTTTGTTTCTTAAGATGAATTACTTGCTTCATTGATTATACTTGGTTACTTGATAGGGTATTTCTGATCAATTTAGATTTAAATTTCCATTTACTCACTTAAAATAACTGTAATTGTTAAGAAGGATATTGTTTACTGTAGCCCATTGATTTTTAAATGGAAAATTAGTTACAGGCAAACTTTAATCCAGTTTTGCTAATAGTAGGTATTTGATTATGCATGTTTAAGCGAGCATGTAAACAAAGTTTCTATAAAATAAACAAGCCGTTGTATTTTGTATTTTCCTGTTCTCTTTTAAGCAAGAAACATCTGATTGCAAAACAGTTTGCTCTTTACTCCTTTTCAGATATTTACTTGTGAACTTTGTCATGTAAGGAAAACACTGCTAATCTATTTTTTATTTTAATTTTAATGCTTTTCACCTGCAGATGTGCTATTTTTCTTTTTGTTGTTAAGATTAATGCTGAAACTTTTATGAAGATTTATAACTTTGTATGAAATTTAAATCAGTTGAGAGATATTCAGACCATGTGTAGCTTTTCTATGTGCCCATTTTGAAGAATTTGTACACATTACCATTCCAATTCGATAAGCAGTTATAAATGCATATTCAATGTATTTTAAGTTAAATCTGCATGTCTTGTTAGCGATTATTTTCATTTATTAAAAAAGTATTGCTACCAAAATAATAGGAGATTCTCCATTTGAAATGCATATTTATAAAATTTTGTTTAAATTGTTATTTAGGTGCATTTCTTTTACAAGTATGGCTACAGATTTATCTTACAGCATAGGTCATCGGTTTTAAATGTACCTATTTATCTATTAAAGTAAAGAACTATTTATTCATTTATTTATTTTTTTCAAAAATCATTACTTATTATTCTTACTATTTTTGAAAATGGAATTCATTATCAAAAAATAAAATGCTCTCTGTGGGAGATTCTTTGAGTCTATATGTTTGAGTGTATAAGTTTTAGACGAATCATGAATTCATGATGTATATAAATTCAGTGTTCAAAATAGTATATTAGAAGTAATGAAACTATAGTAGGTCCTAGTTTTGTCATTGTTTGTTGTGTAATATGCTGTTTTTTGGAAAATATAATTTTGCGAGTAATGTAATAAAAAGAAACTTATTTGTAAGAAGCATCAATATTTTTGATGTTACATCCAGAAATTGTATATATCAATCAATACAAAGTATACCAGTGGAGGTAAGCGTCTGGCAGATCAGCTGGTGCCGGGATACATCTTCAAATTTGAATGCTTTCAGAAAATCACAGGTGTGTAGTTTTATTGTATAATAAGTGACTACCATTAGTGATCGTCTGCAAGCAACTGGACTTCTGACCAAGCCCTTGGACTTCAGAAAAGAAGATTTTAAAAAATCTGTGAGTACCACTTCTATGTCAAAAGAGGAGACAGTAAAGTAAGTTTATTTAAGTAACATCAAAAATAATATTTGTGCTCCCTACAAACTAGTCTTTTTTCAATTACATTACTCGTTAAATTACATTTTCCAAAAATAGCATGCTGCACTACAAACTGTGAGAACACAATATATTACTTAATGAGTAAGTACAAAAATTATTTAGCTGAAAATATTTTTAAATGCCCATATTGCAAATATAATGTGAAATAAGCATTTATATGTTTCAGTCTGGGGCATAAATAAAGTCTGCTGCTAAGTAAAAAAAAAAGTGTGGTCCAACGTATATCTTCATTTTGTTTGTTACCAGAGCAATTGCACTATTTGGTTTTACAGTAGACTCCCTCAAATCCGCACAGCTTGGGACCAGAGGTTGTGCGGATTTTAGAATTTTGCGGATTTCTGGTCATTGTTTTGTTTACATTTTTTAAACAGTAATTTGAATGTAATTAATAATACAATCGAAATTATAATGAATGCTTACAGTATAGTAAAATATTAAAATAATTAAGTAATAGACTAAAATAATGAAAAAATAGATAATTTTTTAAAATGATTAAAATATTAAAAGCAAAGGTCAAGTAAATAATCAATGTATAATTAAATATTCATTATAAAGATGGGATGCATTTTTCCTAAATTATTCAATGAAACTTTCCTCATAAAGGTATACTACTAATTCAAATCAAAATCATAAAATAAGGAAGTTTTATTTCAGGTTTACCCAGACTTAATAATAAAAAAATCTTGATTAATGCATAAATATGTTTGGCAAAAGTTTGTGATTATCAGTGATGCCAGCAATATCTTGATTTTTTTCAGAAATAAATTTATTCTTCCTTCATGAAAAAGCACAAATTCAGTAATATCAACAAAAAATACAGATTAAAATATATATAGAATTGATATAAAACTAAAAAAGTCAAATTTTGCCTGTACATCTGAAGTGAAATTTCATTGTTTACATCTGTAAATTATGTGCAGATTTTAGAGAGTTGTGGATTTTAGGGTTGCAGATTCGAGGGAGTCTACTGTATTTTAAAAGATGAAAAAAAAAAAGGCGAGGGAAAGGGGAGATATGTTTTTAGATAATAAAAGTTTCTAGTGTTTTCTTTTTTAAAGTAAAAAAGTGTTCTTAAAAGATGCAAAAATGGTTTGTTGTTTATATTCATATGAGACTAAGTGTTTTTGAAAGTAAAATAATAATAATAATAAAAAAGATAGAGTTTGTTGTTTTAAGACGACAAAGTGTCTTCTTTTTTCCTTATGTTAATTATATTTATTGTCATCAGAGCAGTTACATGATATGGTTGGTATGATTTAAAATTAAGTATCGACCGAAACTGAAACTTGTTAAATTTTGATTCTTCAATTGCTTTTTAGTCTTATTGTTTTGTAATGCAGAAAAAAAAAGAAAAATTTAAATGAGAAATCTTTATTTTTCGTTAGGAAAATTTTAAAAATTAGATTGAAAACAGTGATTTATAAAGCATGCAACGTGCAAAAGAAAAAAAAAAACCTAAATAAACAAACTGTCAACAACATTGCATACTTAAATAAATTGTCACATTGTATTAACCTAAATAAACAAACTACCCGTTGCAAATAATGTTTAAAAAATTAATGGTAAGGTAATCTTTCAAAAATTAAAGTTATGACAGAAACATTTTTATAATTAGAGGTTGCCACCTTTATGTGTATAATAAACTTAATCTTTTGTAGAAAGATTTTAAAGTCCACCAGAACAACTTTAAGTATATGCAGGTAAGACAAATTTCTGCAACTTTTAAAATTAATATAACTGTTTTTGTATTTAAACGTAGCTTTATTAAAGTCTTCTGACAGTTGATAGAATTTAGGCCCTAATCTAAGTGGAAGCATGTGTAATTTTATAAATCATTGCTTAGGGCTAAAATTCTTTTATGAAGTTTTTCTTAATGTTAAAAGTGATATACTATTTTAATAAATATATATATAGTCAGCTATTTTCAGTTTCCCATACTTGATTTTGAGTAGTACTTTAATAAAAAATCAACATTTACCATTTGAATCAAATATTTATTTATATTTGTATTATATTTTGCCTTTCATTTTTTAAATATTAATATGTTTAAAGTGCTTTTATTTTTTTTTAAATATAATTATGTGTAAGATATTTTGATTTAAAATTTCTAAGGTGTTGAGATTTGCCTTTTGGGAATCTATATTATAACTTTATCCTAAAATTTGATGAAAATGTAATGTAAACAAAAAAACCGTTTTGCAGTATCATATCTTTTTTAAAATACCATGCAATAAATTTATTCCATAATTTATATAGTTATAATAAATTTATATTTATAAATATTTAAAACATTTTAAAAGTGTTTTTTCATAATTAGCATTCTGTAATAAATATTTAGATAATACAGTAGCATAACTATTTTTGTTTTTGTCTAATTTTGTCTATAAGCGTACTTAAATTTCTTAGCTAATTAATAGTTAGTTAGGCTTAGATGCCTTATATTCCCAGGTGGCTGCTATCTTGGATGTTTTGAGATTTCTTGGTGATTTTATGTTGGCAATCTTTATTGATATGTGGAACCCCGTGTGAGTTCTGGCGTGTCGTGTTCTGGGAACCCCTGAGAAGCTCATTTTCGCTTAGGATTTTGTGGATGTGTTTTGATATCGTGTTGTATTATTCTGTCTTTTTATTTTTGTTAAATTTATTGGATGTATTTGATTGACTATGGTTTCTGTAGTCTGTTTAAACACTCTTGCTGAAGTAATTAATAAATTTGAGGAAATTTTGACGAAAAAAGGAGGTTTGTTTATAGTGTGTCAATGCGTATTCATAAGCCTATTTTTGAAAATGATGGTGATGCCATGATAGTATTTCATGCTTGAGCTTTCAAGAAAGCAGACGTCTGTTAAGGTATGTTAATAATTTTATGTATATTTTGTTGCCTTTCGAGTTTTTTACATTTTGAGATTGCTACACAGCGAGAACTGCTGAATTTTGAGAATGCTACACAGCAAGAACTGCTGAATCCAGTGATGTTTTTTTTTTCAGTTAATGAGCGCGATTACTGATTGGCACTTTAATGAGTTTCGTGCATTTTTGTGGTCGCGGCAGGAGTTTGCAGAATCCAGTGATTTTTTTTTTTTCGGTTAATGAGCGCATAGTGCTCATACACTCCTCAGCAAAAGTTTAGACACTGGTGATTTTTAACCTTTAAACAAAAAATACGAACACCTGGGTTATACAAATGACTGTACTTATTTTTAAATATATTTTAAACGTTTTAGGACAGAAATAACGGTTTTAATGTATGATATTATTTCATTTAACTGAAAAAAGTGAAATTTGTATATTGCAAAAGTTTAGACACTTTTGTGATTTTTTGGATATTGTTCACCGAAAACCGCATATTTCAAACCTATGACGTCACATGCATGAAGTATTTAAGTGCACCTCGAGATAGCATCGGTTAGTGAAGATGCGCGAGCAAGAAATTTTCAGTCAGTTGAAGTAATTAAAGCATGGAAGCTGAAATCGAAAGGGAAGACTGTTGCGGAAATTTCAGCTACTTTCAATCGGCCAAAGAAGTCTGTCTATTAAGTACTGTCTAAGGGTGACTCTTTCAAAGCAAAACATAGATCTGGAAGGACTCGTGTGGTCAGAAAACGAGATTAAAGAAGGATCCATAAACTGGCATCTAGACAAATGATGACTGCTAATTGCATTAAAAGTGAGTCAGAGCTTTCTTTGTCAACGGATAATTTCGTAGATGCATTAAAGAAAGAAGTACATTAGTTTACATGAAAATGATAAAACCACCAGCCTTGAAATCTCACAATAAATTTACCCCTTTCCTGACGCGGAGTAATTCTTTTTATAAACGGATGAAATATAGGTGTAAATTAGCTGTCGCCACTCGCCACGTGGCGATTAAAGTTGTAAAAGTGGCGATTAAAATATCGGCCATCGATCGCCACTATAGTCGCCACTCGCCAAGTGGCGATAAAAAAATCTGTTTTCGATCACCAGCTGAAATACAGCTTTTTTCATGGAAATATGCATCTCTACTTTTATTGCATCTAATTAGAAAACTGATTAATTCTTTTTCCTACCGGATGCAAGCAGATTGCAGCGATTTAGCTGTATTTTCAATATTTCAGTTTTTCGCCATGCTCGCTCTTCAGTTGGATTATTTTTTCAAGAAATATAGTTTTATGCAAAATATATTCATCAGCTTTGATTCTACATGTATTTCAAATAATTTATTCCTTTTTTTTTTCACTGGATGCAAATGCAAGTGGATTTTAACCCTTTCAGGTCTGGTTTACTACTAATAGTACATGTCTTTTCATCAAGTATTATTTTGTCTTAAAAATTACTTCTGTTACTATCTAAACATAGTAATGATAGTATATGGCTATGCTTTTCTTATTATGAGTTCATTTATGTTTGGACATTTAATAATTTATTTTATACATATATTTCACTCTTTAAATTTAAAATATAGGTTACTTTTCTGAACGAATCGTGTGGTAAAACACAAAAAACACTATAAAGTTGTAATATCTGTTAAACCCTCTTGTAATACGAGATTTTCCTCCAAAAACTCTTAACCTATTATCATATCAGTAAATCTATTTGGATAGCTACGATTAAGGTTATTTAAATAAAAGTAATTTTGTTCTCAAAATTGAAAAAAAATTGGACCCTAAAGGGTAAGGACATTACAATACCTTCAATGTGTTTGATCAGTTAGATTATTTTTCTGCAAGAGATACTGTTTAATCCTGCGAAATACACTCACCAGATTAGATTTCAACTGTATGTAGTAATGTATATGGTATGTTAATAACACATTTAATTATTAAATAAAATCGAAATAGCATTTTATTGTTTTTTTTTTTTTTTTTTGTATACACCTAGTTGTTGTAATTTTGATTTAGTTACTAACTTTTTATGTAAAGAAAGTAACAGTAATCTGATTGATAATTGTGTTTATGAACATTTACAAATACAGTATGGAACCTGTTAACCGGAAAACCAGTTATCCGGAATGATATTTCTAATAGACTTATTTCAGAATCTTTGTAGAAAAAAGTGTCATACATTGCCAGTTTGACATATGCATTTCTTGAAACAATTGTATAATTTGATGTCTAGTATTTGAACAACATCTAGTATTTGAAATGGAAACATATTTAGTTGTACTTTAGATGTTTTAATTTTTATGCAGAGGGAACAGAAGAATTTTAGTTCCCAAGGGATTCCCATAAATTACCTTCTTTCAAACTCTTTTAACTTTCGATCTTTCTTGCATCTGATTTTTAATCCAAGTAATCTAATAATTTAAAATCAGAAATAATTTGCCACAATCAGATATATTCCTCAAAACTTATCAAATTGATGCTGCTTTAATGCCCAACCAGTTAACTGGAAAAACCAGTTATCCGGAATACACCTGATCCCAACCATTCCGGATAAATGGTTCTGTACTGTAATCCAAAAATATATTCTAAAAAAAGGAACAGATGTCATATTCGCCCCATATTGGCGCGATTTTTTTCTGACGCCAAATCATATAGGCAAAGGGTACTTAACTTGCGCCAAAGTGTTGTTATTTTGCTTGATGTGGTAACCCGGATTATGTTGTTTATGCTGTTGATGTTTTCACCAAATTGGCAACCGAAAAAAATCGCGCCAATATGGGGCGAATATGACATCTGTACCTAAAAAAATTAATATGATAACAATTTTGTAGTTTTAAAGTAATTTTCTTGAATTTCAACTGTGTCCCTATTCTTATCATGAATAGTTGGCTGGTATAAAAATCTGATTTATAGAAAAAAAATATATATACAACGATTATAGTTTATCTAGATGCCAAGAAAATTTTAAACGTTGTAGTGGCCACTAACTTTAATAAGTGGCCACTAATGAAACTGAGTCTACCGGCCACTGGCTACTAACTCAATTTCCTAGTTTTCACCTATAGGATGAAATAATGGACTGATACCAGAATTTATAAACGAAGTTATTAGAAAATATGAAATTGCTTATTTTCATGTATATTATAAAAGGAAAATTTTAATTAAATATTCTTGCCATATTGGGATTTAAAATTATGTGTCCTTTGCCCTCGAAAGGGTTGATGACTTGGGCCTCACTTTGTTTTAATTCTCAAGTATCTCTGGAGTTTCTCAGTGGTCGCCAAGCTACGTAAGACTGCATGCATACATTGGAAAACAATTTACAGCCATTTGGTGATCTTTTATCTCTTCCAAAGTATGTATTTGAGCAAGATAATGCACCTCTTCATGTTGCATACAAATCAAAAAATTGGTTTAACTCTCAAAATATTACTGTTTTCGACTGGCCCGCGTGTAGCCCTGATCTGAACCCAATCGAAAACTTTTGTGGCATCATATCTCATACGGTTTATGCAATTTTTTGACAATACTTCTCTGTAAATGAACTTCGATCAGATGTTGAACGTGTTTGGCACGAAATAGACCCCCAAGTGATGCAGGATTTAGTTTCTTCGATGGAAAGTCACATTTTTGCATTAATAGCAGACAATGTAGGTGCAGTTCGATTTTAATTTATGGATATTTTTCTGTTAACAGACAGATTCCCATACAACCAAAGACTGCCTCCGGACGTCCTATATGGTCCTATATAGAGCCGAGAGGTCCGATACCCGTCAGATCCTGTACAGAGCCTAATTTGGACGTTCTCAGGACGCCAGAATCCGGACGAACCATCCACGATCGTCCGGTGTTGTCCTGAGAACATCCGTGTCACCTGTACGCATGCGCAAGAAATTCTGACTTCAACAGCACTTGCTCTGTCGTTGTTGTTGAAACGAAAGATTTTTTTTAAACAACTGTGTTCTATTACTTATTTCTTTTAATGAGGATTGAATTTATCCTAAAGGTAAGTAAACTTTCGAATCTTAACTTTTTAGAGTGAACTTTTGAGTTTTGCACTAAAATATAAATCTTTTGTCGTAATCTATACCATGAGACAGGCAAACTTTCATAGAAAACATATAAACAGTTATAAGCATTTTTCATATAAATACTCGAAATAATAATGTTGTATGATCATAAAACAAACCTTTGTTCATTATATTTTTACTGAAATAGTATTATTTTTAAAGATAGATCATTTCGTGAGTCATCAAAACATTGTTTATGACCCATTGTTTGGGTGTTGTGTTAGATATAAAAATACATTAAACATTCATTTTGCTGATGATGAACAAGTAAAAATATTCATAAAGCTTTAAATTCAACTTTTAAATCTATTTAACCATTAAATTTATTTATCTTTAAAAAATCTAATAAAAATACTCGTAAAGTATATTTCATTCCAAGAATAACCTGCTTATAAAATTAATTTTGTATAAGATAAGGATTTTTAAATTTTCTAAGCCTACATGTGGCCCAATAGCAAAGATCCAGTTGGGGACCCTGTGTGACACTTTAACAGCTTCAATTTGCCTTCATTTATACATATATACCGTATTAAAAAAGTATATATAGCTGGTTTTTAGCTTGCTTTTTTTTGGATGGGGGGAGTTCAGTGAGACACACAGCACCCCTGAAAAAAAGATAAAGTACACTGTTTTAATTCTTCATTTTAAAAAATGTGTCACAGTTGCTTTCTATTGGGTTTTTATGTTGCATTTCTGTGTTGTTTGTTGTTTTGATGTGTTTAAAATCTGTTGTATTTTCAAAGAAAAGATATTTAGAATAGCTTATTTCATCTGTTTTTCATTATAAATAACATTTTAGCCTTGTCTGTGTTCCCTCTAAGTCATTATTTAAAGACGCTGCACCTGTCTTTTTAAAATTGGCAAAATACACCTTGCTTTCTTTTTTTAATATAGTGAAATGTACCCCTATTTTTGTAAAAATATCTCATAAAACTCTTCGACGAATCGCAGTATTGCAGTATTTCAAAATCCGTGTGCCCTAGAGCTTTAAAAAATTATAGAACTTCCTTATTTCTTTAGAAAACAGGTTATTCAATCATCGTAATCCAATTGAATGTTCCAATTGAACGTGATTTTTAAATTTTTAATCCATAAAATCATTTAAAGTTAATGTTTCTTTGTTTACCATACATAAAAATCACAATTTTTTTTTTTTAACAATCACTACTATACTAAACATGTTAATGCAATTTCTCTTGAAAAAATAGTTCAAAATATAAGAAACACTCTATATCTCAAGTTGAAACATCATGTAGGTGCAAATATTTGCACCTGTTTAGTAATAAATGCTTTTGAATCATGTAATAATCACATTGTTTTATTTATTTTATTTAAAGTATTCTTCCCTGTATTTATTTTCTGTTTACAGTAGTAAACACTAGGCCTGGTAGCAAAATTTTTTCAAATTCTTGCTCCATCCCATATATTTTGTTAGTTCTGCAAGCCCAGTAGCAGAAACAGTGCAGCACGGCAGCAGGCATTGTAGATTATATTGAACTTTGCAGATTAATCCACCAAGTTAAAAAGAAATGCTGGGGTTAAAAAATAGCTGAAATTTGCTTAAGTTGCTAGATTTATTGTATTTATTGTGTCCTTATATTATATTTTCTTTATAAAGCGAAATTTTGATTACTTTAAGTGTTTTTGTCATTCCTTATGATAGTAGGCTTATTGAGTCGCAGATAAATTTTAGTTTGCTGCAGATTGACGCAGAAAATTCTGCTTCTGGGTCTGCAAGTGTACATGATCTTAAAACTGAAAGTAAATAATACCATTTTTAAGACATAGCATTTTTATTTTTTAATTTTTATTGGTACTTTTGTAATAATTTTAACTGGATGTCTTAACTCATTATTAATTTCAGTACTTCTCTGTTATCCCATCAATCACTTTTCTTAAAAAAAAATTATTGCCAAAAAATTTCAACAACTAATAAATAAAAAGTAAGAATGTTATCATTGAAGTTAAAAAAAAAAAAAAAAAAATCAGAAAAGCTCTGCTTACTAATTTGCTAACTATCAATTTTAAACGATATATTTTATAATATACTATTATTGAAAACTGAAATAAAAATCTTGGATATTTAATACATTATTTTTCTTAACTGTCCCTCTCGTCTGGTGAATGTTTAAGCGATATCAATTGAAACAAATCTATTATATGAAACTATGCATCATAAAATTTGTTCAATAGTTTTTCCTCTTTTAATATCATTTTGTTGCTGTTTAAGAACATAATTGTTATTTTAATCAACAAAATATCTAATAAATCAGTAAAACATCATTAAAAGCAGATATAAACACATTTGACATCAAGTAAATGTGCCGCTACGATCATGTAATTTTGGCATTCAATTTTATAGTTTGCTGGTAGCTTTTTCGGTACTCCTCCATTATCTTGTCGACTACTTTCAATAAAAATAACTTTGGCTAAAATAGGATTAAATGCCAAAGATATATGATTGTAGCGTTACATTCACTTGATGTCAGATGTTATTTTAATCCATAATATTATATATGATGTGTAATGTCATATCTTATATGTATTTGTCATCAGGGAATTTTTAATTTGACCTTTTTCTGTATTTTTAATGGTGTTTCATTGGTTTACTAATTATTTCATTAATTAACATAAGAGTAAAGCTTTTAAATGGTGGCACTATGATATTAAATGAGAAAGAGCTTGAAAAATTTGTGATTCATAGTTACCTACAATAGATCCATTTCAACTGACCATTACAAACATTCACTAGCTGATAGAGATAATTAAGAAAATAATGTAAACAAATAAATATCCAAGATTTCTTTTTCTGTTTTAAGATATTGTTAATTTATTGTTTAACATTATTGATAGCTGAAACTTTAGTGAGTGAGTCTTTTCCAAATTTTTTGTTTTTGTTTTATTTTGGTTTTTTTTTGTGCAGGGGGGGGGGGGGGGGTGTCCAATGGCTTCATTCTTCCATTTGTTTACTGTGTATTACAAATTTTAAAATTGGAGTTTGTTACGATAGAATAATTTTTTTTAAATTTTAATGAAAAGGGTCAAATATCCAAGATTCCTTTTTCTGTTTTCATTAATTTTGTTGTTTAAAATTATTGATAGCTGACACTTTAAAAAGGAGGGCTTTTCCAATGCGCTAATTATTTCAACTCTGATCGTGAAAGGGATTTTTATTGAAAATAACCATGCGAAATTTCTAAGATATTTGTAATTTTATGCCAGAAGTTTAATATGAGTTTTATTTTATTACTTTATTGAATAACAGTTATTTATTCACTTATTTTAAGTATATATTTGTGATTTAATAAAATAGTTTGAAAAAGTCTGTAATTTTCAAATGTTATATTTTTAAAATGCTCACTGTACTATCAATTTTTTCTTTAATTTTTCAAATGTTTCAATTAATGTGATTTTCATTTTGTGCCAACTATTATGCTTGGCGACAGTGGTGTCTGTATAACGGAAAAGTACCTCCATTTGTTTATTAGGCATTACATACAGTTTGTTAAGATACAATAGTTTTTATTATTATTTTTTTTTTTTTAATGAAAAGTTGTCAATGGGTAGAGCTTTTTATTTTATTTATTTTTTAAACCTCGTACAATATTATTATTTTATGACTTTATTTATAAAATTATATACACAGACATGAAAATTAATGGTTCAAATTTTAATGTAATAGGTATCACTAAAGTCAAGAATTTCTTTTAAGCAAACAATAATGTTGATTATTTTCTCACAGCTTGTTAATTTCTCTCCTGCATAATGCAAAAGATGGGATAATTAATCTGTTAGTCACAATGCTTGTTTGTAACGAGCAAAGTCATATAATTTTATACTTAAACTTGCAGAAGTTTTTCTAAATACTATATTAAGTAATCAAAATAAATATTCCTATATTTAATATATTCCTGCTTAGATTTCCTTACTGTTGCTAGTTTATTTTACAATTTGATTCAAATTAAATTTGAAACCATTTTTTCTATTACATTGTACTTTACTTGACAAAAATTTTAATCTTATAAAGCTTAAAAGCCTTATCTTTCTAAAAACTGATTCATTATCTGTATTATATAAAACTAAATATATTTAAAAACATTAATATGTTTGTTTACATCTTGAATTTATTTAAACATAATTTAAAAAAAAAATCCATTGATTTAAATCACGATTAAAACTAAATTGATTTAAAATAAATGAACCCTGCGATGGAATAATGGAGAAGTACTTTAATTTCTTTGAATTTGTTTAGATCGAATGCAAAGGTAATAGAAGCTGTTTAATGCCACGTGTGATCATTTATATTAAATTTTATTTTGAATTGATTTGACTTTTGTATCTTCAGTTATTTTATTTATTTTTTGTAGGCACAAACTGTAGGATCCAAAAAGTCCCAGCATGGATAAATGAAGGTTAAAAAGATACTGCAAACATCCAACATTCAAAGCTAGGTTCTACATAAAATGTTAAAGAAATTAAATTTCAAAATTGGTAAGTTTTTTTTTTTTTTTTAAGTATTTCTGAATAAGGGTCCATAACAATAAAAATTCATATCAAGTCTATGCATATTTGTATCTCCCTGTTATATATTCTTTAATTATACTTTTCTGCAGCAAAATTATAATTGATATTTTTTATTGATTTTTTTTAATTGATTATAATTAAATTACAATTGATTTTTTTTTATTGACATAACTGCAATTTTAATGTAATCAAATGATAATCATAAAAAAACATTTAACTATTTTTAGTTCAAATGTATCTATATATTAATTAAATTAAACTTTACAAAGAAAATATAAACAATTTTTTGCAACAAATTTAGTCGAAAACAACTTTTATAAGTAAGTGAAAATCCATGTTTTATAATTTTCATTAATAAATATATTGAGAAAATTAATTATTGTTTATTAACATGTATATTGAGAATCTAAAACTTAAAGTAAAATGCAGTTTTGGTTTGGGTTTAGACTTGGCAGTTATATCAAAACTAAATATGTGGGAATTGAAAATTATATATTATATGCGTTCAATTGTGGTGTCATTTTGGTGAGAAACCAGGTTTGCCGGCTTTTTTTTTGGGGGGGGGGGGGGTAACCACTTTTTAAAAGCTGGCTTTTATTGAAAAAAAGCCGGTTTTTATTTTTTAAAGTTGGTTTACAGCTAATTCGTTTTAAATT
Source organism: Maratus speciosus (assembly GCA_963932465.1). NCBI lineage: Eukaryota > Metazoa > Arthropoda > Arachnida > Araneae > Salticidae > Maratus > Maratus speciosus. The sequence continues at coordinate 235,169,138 of OZ010790.1, forward strand.
TGGATCAATTAATTTATAATATGTTTATAAATATTTTCTACTGAGTAAATTATAAATTTCTATTAAATTTTCTCAAATAAATAACTCTTTATAACTGCTAGAAAGCAACTGTGAAGGCATTATGTCTGAAAAAATATATACATAAATATTGAAAAGAATATAAGTTAGACTCCAAAAAAATAAATAAAATTTTGAAAAGCTTGTTGCTAAGCATATTCATGCATATGCTATTCATAATATTTTTAATAGTGAGAAAATGACGTTTTTATTATGACTATGCATAATTTTAAATGTTTACTAGAAATAAAATAAGACTTGTATATTAATAGTTCTTAAAATTAATTAAGTAATAAAGCATGTAACTAAGTAACCATTGTCCTCTTTAATTTTATAAAGCTGTAAAAATGAAAAAATTCGGGGGGTGGGGGTAAGGGTCAGTCAGTGTAAACCAGATAAAGCAGTTGGTATGGCGCTTTTCAAATTTACCTAACATATTTGCAATTCTAACTACAAATCACTCGCAAAACCATCTAAGTTTTATTCCAGTATTAATGTCTTCATTATTGAGAAATTGGGTTACTTATTAAATTCTAAATCAATTAAATGTCATTAAAACTAATTAAAAGCACTTTAAAATGTGTAGTGTATAATTACAATGTTTCATTGTATAAAAGCCAATTATGGCAAAAAAAAGCCGGTTAAAACCAGTAAAAGCCACCGGCGTGGCTTTTTTAAAATTTTAGCCGGCTTTTTTGCAGCCCTGTTAGTAACCTACTCTAAACAAACAATTGCTAGATGTTGTATTTTCTATTTTGATATCTCACAGCTAAGTGTTTTAATATTATATGTGGGGGTAACATTTTCTATGATATATAAGAAAAAATGAAACATAGCAAATGTTGTTTGAAGTCAGTTTCCAACCAAAATGTTAAATACTGAAATCATACTAAAGCGTCTTTTGAAAGAAGGGGGGGGGGGGAGGGGTAATTTGCTAATTTTTATAGAATGAAAGATTTAAAAATAACATTTATAATAATGCCAAAACCACAATAATTTGTTCCTTTAAAATTGCATCATTTATATACTTAAAAAACAATATTATGTAGATGAGGGATCTATAACACAATCCAAATTTGTTTTTGAACTGCAGGGATATTGATTGAACTCTTTGTATTATTATTTTTTTTTTTTTAACTAGTTCTCCTGGAAATTAGTCAAATGCAACTGAAAAATAATTTCAACAGAGACATGATATATTACAAAAATTGGTATTAAATTAAGTTGGAAAAGCTACTCTCAAAATTCTGAGACTGAAACGCTAAACTTTTAAAAGCTGGCTTTTTCTTCTTTTTTTAGAATACATTCATATAAAGTGAAAATCATTTTGTTTTTTGAGAAATTTAAAAAGTTTTTATTTTATATTTTTTAAAATTAATTTTAATTATGATCATGACGACGCAACTTACAAATAAACTGTTTAAGATAAAAGTTCCAATCAAGGGGGGAGGGGCAAAGTGATAGAAAATGTACGTCAACTGGGAACCTTAAGGCTCCTGTCCCTGCCAGCGAAGGCACTCAAGAGCTAATGTGAATCATTTGGGGAGGGATTTTTCTAATATCTCGTTTGCATTTCGACATTTTAATATAATTTTTTTTGTATTGGATAGCCGAGTTTCCATCTCTACATCGCACCTTTTTTACTTTTTCAATTTGAGTTGCAGATATTTTTTAGAATGACACTTTCATTTTCAGAACCGGTTTAGAAAGTGAAAGTAACTTTATAAAAAATTTCTGAGACCAAAATCTATGATTTATATTTAAGAAAAAATGAAACAGAGCAAATGTTGTTTGGCCAGTTTCTAACCGAAATGTTAATACTGACATCATACAAAAGCGTCTTTTGTAAGCCAGGGGGGGGGGGGGGGGGTTAATTTGCTAATTTTTTATAAAAATTACCAATTTTTGTAGAATGAAAGATTTAAAAATAACATTTATAATAATGCCAGAACCACAATAATTTGTTCCTTTAAAATTGCATCCTTTATATACTTCACAAACAATACTATGTAGATGGGATCTATAACACAATCCAAATTTGTTTTTAAACTGCAGGGATTATTGATTAAAACTCTTTGTATTTTTTTTTTTTTTTTTTTTTTTTTTTTTTTTTAACTAGTTTTGGAAAATAGTCAAATGCAACTGAAAAATAATTTGAACAGAGACATGATATATTGCAAACATTGGTGTTAAATTAAATTAGAAAAGTTACTCTCAAAATTCTGAGACTGAAAGGCTAAACTTTTAAAAGCTGGCTTTTTCTTCTTTTTTACATTCATGTAAAGTGAAAATCACTTTGTTTAGATTAAAAAAGCTTTTAATATTTTATATTTTTTAAATTAATTTTAATTATGATCTTGATGACGTAACTTACTAATAAACTGTTTAAGATAAAAGTTCCAATCAAGGGGGAAATAGAAGATGCACGTTAACTGGGAGCCTTAATGAAGCATAATAAATTTGATTATGTGAATAACCTTAAATATGGCAAAGCAATTCAAATTTTCTTACATATGTTAATTCTCAAGTAATTTTTTATGCATACATTTTTTTTTTTTATTTAAGTAAAAAGATTGGGAACTTTTATGTTTGCCAGGTGCAAATCCTGCCAACTGCAATTTTTTTCTCGTCAGTGACAGCTTTTATTTTTTGCTATGGAAATTAGAAATAATACTTTGATCATGAAATTAAATATTTTGCTTTGTGGTCTTCTTTATAAATTTTTGTTTTTATAAAACTTCTTTAAAAAGACAGTGTGGGAATTTTTTTTATTTTTTCTGTATTTTAACTGATATTAGTAAAAGGCATGTATGTAATTTAATGAAAATTATGTATTTTAAATGAAATAAGTGAAGGGTTTATATTTAAAATTAAATGACTTCAACACAAAGTAGGGCTATAAAAGGAATTTTTGTCAATTTATCACCTGATATACTAACATAAAAGTAGTACCAATACCAAGTTAGAAATTAAAAATTCTCTTATTTTCTTTTACACAAAATTTTGTTTAACTCCTCTAGCCATAATGATATTTTACTCTGAATTTTTATGTTTTGAAAATTATTTGTTTCAGATGCTGTTGAGAAAGAAACTTATATCAAGGGCACACATTGAAAGAGTATTAAAGGCATAGTTACAACATGTATAAGAACGTAAATGTTATGTAAAAAAAAGTCTATAAATGTAAATTAAAGTACTTTAAATGTATTTGTTGGTGTTGTTATTTTACAGTATTTTTTTCTTTCTTAACAGTGATTTAAAATGTATGTACTTCAGCAATTGCATTGTTTAAAACGTAAAATTCTTGCATTCTAAAGCAGCGAGTAAAATAATTGTATTATTATTTTAAAATATTACATCCATACTGGAATAGAAGATGTAAATAGATTTAGTTACAGGAGTTTATTAAGTATTTTGTAAAGAATATCATGATGTGAAGTGATTTTAATATATTTTTTATGTGTTTAATGGCAAGCTTTTCATTTATTTACTATAAAAAATAATAAGGAATTCAATGGATCTCAGACATAGAACAACTAGATTGAATGTACTATTTATTATTTCATTAAAACCAAAACTTGACAAAACAAGTTATCAGGTAAGAAGTTTTAGATATAATAGAATCTAATGGTATAAATATTATGAAACTTTTATGATCTTGTGTGTTTTTACTTCAAGCCCCCAAAGCAGAATACTTTGCAATGTTCTGCAACAAACTTCAGCTGATCAAGAATGTTCTGCGGGAATGTCTTCCAATGATCCACTGACGAATTTCGCGATTTTTTGTTTGTACCATGGGCAAATTGTGAGGCTTTTTCTTGCGACCGATTAGAGAAAAGCATTGGTCTTTTCGCAGTATGTTCCGATGATCCACTGACGAATTTCTCGATTTTTTCCTTGTACCATAAGTCAATTTTGAGTTTGTTTTTTTCTTGCGACTGATTAGAAGAGATAATCGTGGGGCTTTTCACCTGCGACCAATTGCCGAAAATTGGGGATTTTTTTTTCTGCGGCTGTTCATCGAATTCTGTATGTTTTTCCACAACAAGCTGAAGAATTTCACGATTTGTTCTTCAGGATTGACTGACGAATTGCGCAAGTTGTCTCGCGACCAATTGATGAATTTCGCAATATTTTTAAATGGACGATTAAAGATTTTTTTTTTTTTTTTTTTTTTTTCCGGCCATTGAGTGATGAATTTCGCAATTTTTCCTTCAATTGAATGGTGAATTTTCTTGAAAATGATAATTTGAAATGTTCTGCAGAGAAGTCCGTTGTTCTGCAACGTACGTCGCACTTTTAAGCATATTCTGCTTTGAGGCTTCAAGCTAAAGGGAAGAGAAAATATACCTAATTCTACCCTACCTAAAAATAGAAGTTTTTATTGCACTTGAAAAGAATGCCTATTTGATTGCTTTCATATTTAAAATCTGACATCATAAAATGTTATCATTATTTTCTTTTGATTTATCCTAAAAATTAAATACTAAAAATTTTTGGTTTGTTTAAAGTAAATGTAATATATATAATTGATTATTAACAGAACTTATTAATATATTATTAACAGTAAATATTGAGCTAAATGCTTACATACTTTTAAAAAATGTAATGTATTTCTCTTGAATTTTAATTTAAAGAAATGTAATTAGTTCAGAAAAAATATATAACAAATACAAAACATATTTGTTACTTGAGAATGAAGTATTTTCATTCTAAGTTTTCATTATTTCTTCGCCATGGAGTAGGTAATGTTCTTTATCTGTTTTTATAAATCATGAAAAAAAAAAAAAAAAAGAGTATGAGAAAATTGATGCTGCAGAAGAATCGATAAAAATTCTGAGAATTTTTTTGTTAAAATGTCATTTAGTGCATACTCAAATTTTTCATTTTAAATGAAAACTTCTTGCACATTCACAATTTCAATTTTGAAACTAAATACATGAAATTTTTAAACAAGTTTACTACATTTTTCAATTCTCTCAAATGAGACATGTCTTAAATTGTGGTTGTCTAAATACACGTACACACATGAAGTTTGCAGACATTATTTTAATACGAAATTTTATTTCTTTTAAGTAGGGTCTGTATTAAGTTGTAACTGATGTTTTTGATGGTGGCCTTTCCCCTGTTGTATCTCAAAAATCTGATTAAAATAAAAATTTTGACAGTGTTAAAAAGCAAAGATTTTACCCTCTTATTTATTTATTTTTTTAGAAATATTAAAATTGCTATTTAACTTAATTTTTACCTATATTAAATAAAAAAAACTGCAAATTTGATGTATTTATGAATTTAAATGACTGTGGAAAAGTATGAGGAATATCAAAAGAATGAAATTAAATTTATTTAATACATATACAACAATTGGTGTTGAATTCAGAGGGTGGCCCAGGAGGGAATCCTCCTCTTCCCCATATAGAAGGTTTGAGATTTATCCCTTTTAATGAACGAAAGTGCAATTTGACCCCCCAGATCTCTAAAATACACCCCCCTCCCCTGCCTGGAGCCACAGAAATCCCTCCCTGAGAGGTCTGAATTCAATACCGATAACAATATTTAACAATTTTTTACACTGTTCTAAGAAAATGAGGAATTTTTTATGCATTCAGCTATTACTGATAAAATTTGTTACTTTTTCAAAAATTTCAATTCGGTTACTTTTTCATCACTAATTTTAATGCAGATTTTGCTTAGGAGTAAAATTCATTCGTTAGAAAAGTATATTAAATCTAGACCAATAGACCCTTGCAAGGCTTTCGCACTGTAATCTTTACTGTAAATTAAGTGCATGTTTCCTAAATTTATATTTGCAATTTTTTTTTAAACCAAACAAATTGTACTAATAGGAGCTATGTCAAAAGCTTTTCGTATAAAATCCAACTCTGTGTATTTACCTAAAAAAAGGGGTGTTGAAATCAGAAAAAATGTGTATGATGATATTAATCTAAAAGTATAAAGAAAATTCAGTTTGTTATATTAGATATGGGCGAAGAATCCTATCCAATGATACCCCATTCATCGTATGCTACTTATTAGTTGAAAAAAAGAGATGTTGATAACAGAAATAATAAATAATTTTTCTCTTGAAATGAACTGATATTTTCTTTGTATTCATTTTTCATGCTTATTTTTAAATATTTTTAGTATAATTTATTTATATTGAAAGATTTCTATATTTGCGAAAAACAACAGGAAAAATAATCATACAAAAAGAAATCTATTAAAATATATTTTTCAATAATATAAATATAAGATTTTAAAAATAAAAAAATGAAGGGGGGTTGCAATTGCCCCACCTGTCCTTTCTAAATGATGCTTCTGATTTTTATAAATTTTATTTTGCACTGACATTTCTATTAAAAAATAGTGGTAACCTGGACAACAATTGTCCAGGCTACCACTATTTTTTAATAGAAATCTTTCAGTGTGCGCCGTCGCTCAGTTTAAGATAAAATTAATAGAAATCTGAAGCCTCATCTAGGAAAAACAGGGTGGGGCAATTGCCCTCCCTTCCTATTTATTATATTTTTTTATATAAAGCGTCCACTACTGATCCGAAGAGCATCCTATGAATGCCGCATGCCGGACGAGCAGAGGATGCAAATTCTATTTGTTTTATCTGGTCCTATGAGCGCCCTACTGTCATCCTATGAATGGCTGAAAATGACGTCCGAAGGACGTGATTAGGTGTCTCTTTCTGCTCCCCCGCGGACGTCCGCCGGATAACGATGGGATATTGTAGGATGTCCGACGGACGAGGCAATATACTGCATAGGACGTCTTTTGTATGTCCTCAGGACGTGTTTGTGTTGTATGGGTTGTCTATACTTTTGCAACAATGTTAAATTCGTTTTTTCTCATTATATATTATGTAAAGTGTATAAATTAAAATTTATTGTTTGTGTATGAAGGATAAGTCCCCAGTAATATATGACAGTTGAATTACAACAATTCGTTACATACTTCTCAGCACAGAAGCATAATAGGTCATTGTCTAAACTTTTGCTGAGCACTGTACAACGTTTAGTGAATGCCACTTTAACGAGTTTTGTTTATTATTTACATTTTATTTCCGTTAAGCCTAACATGCGTATAAACCGGTGTTTGGCGACATTTACTACTTGGCGGAAAAGGGGTTTTCACTCCAAGAAAAATTCCAAGATGGCGGCTCCGGGAATTTATGACATCTGTTTCTATAGTTATGACGTCTTCATTATTGTTAAAGTAACAAACGAAAATTCAAGATTGAGTGAGATGAGATATAATGTATTTATGATGACTCAAAAAGTGGATTATGGTTTTCTGAACAAAAATTGTCTGTCTTTGTACCTATCATCAACCGCTAAAGTTTTTCCATTTTGTTAGAAACTCTTTTTTGTAAAAAAGCAAGAAACATATTATTTACTAAACAAAATTTAGAAACTTGTATTTGTACATCATTAATTCCTATGAAAATCCAAATTAATCATCATTTTAATCCTCATCATGGTTATTTTTTTTAAGTTACAGCAAACAAATAATCTAAAAACATCTTATTTTATTTAAATATGAACTTGTTTCTAATTATTTTAAATATATTTATAAGTTGACAGTTAAAGGTAGAAATTGTGAAAAGTTTTTAAAAATGTGTTTCAAAAGGTTTTTTTAAGTATTCGGTTCGGCTGAATACTTTGATATTCAGCTTAACCAGATAGTTTGATATTCAGTGCATCCCTAACCAAGAGTAGACTCGTGTTACCTAATACTCCAGAATTGAAAAAATGATGTACACCTGAGTGCTTCTTTTGGCAATAAATTTTAGTATCTTTAGGAACTTAATTATAAAGTGATAAATGAATTTTAATGCATTTTTCTGTTAGAGTCACAGGTGATAAATCTCCAAATATTCTCTATGGTTAAAATAACAGGGTTTGCATCAAATCATGTCATTAAAACATGCCAACTGGTTGTGAAACTGTAGCAACGAAATATTAGGTAACAAATGAAATATAAATAAAAAATAAAGAGAATTTTTAATTACAATAATAAAGAAATAATTTTTTTAATCTGCTTTTATCAAATGATAATTTAATATTAAGTAAATTATAATTAAACTTCGAAAAAATAATTTAAAAATTCTCAATACATAGTTTCAAAAATGTTTTTTTCGCCTTTTCTGTTGTCATACTTGAAAAAACGGGAGAAAAAATAATCATTTTAATAAATTCAGTAGTTCATGCTTTCTACCAAGTCGAAGTGGTGAATTTTCCATAATTAGAGTAATGCCAAATTAATGTATTGTAACAGAAGTTTTTTGAACCAACATGAATTATAGTCCTGAAATTAGGGATGATTTTTATAAACATTCAATGTTTATAAAAAAGTGGTTAAAAAAAAAACTATTTTTACTTTTGTACTTATTTAGTAGTAACTCTATCATTTTTATCATAATTTAACATTTAAACTTACAGAGAGGCAACATAATGTGTTTCATTGGCATGTTACGGTTGGGGATATATTTATTAGTGAAATCATTGCTATGCCATTTGATCCAGTGAAATTTATCAAATTCACAACATTTTTGGGTAGGTACTTTATGTCAGCCAGGCACATGAAATAAACCAGGGCTGAAACTAGCCTTTTTTGCACCCAGCACAAACATAGATTTTGCCCCCTCCCCCCTGGCCTCCGCAAAGTAAATTTACGAAGAGAATTTTAATTCTAATCGCTGACGTATTTCAAATTTAAAATATGTAATAAAAAAATACATAATCAACTTTGTCAAATATTGATTCATTAAAACTTTGAAAACGAAATCCAAAGGAAGTCACATGAAGAAACTATGCAGATTCGCAAGCTAATGTTAAACTTATAGGAGCATTCTTTTCAAATTTCTCGCTTGCACTTTAATATTTTTAAATGATTTTTTCCGTTTGGGACAGCTGAGGTTGTTTCTAACAGGATAAATGTTTACTTTTTAAATTTTGTTTGCAGTTTTTTTTAATATATATATAAAATTACTTTCACTTTTTGAACCGGTTCTGAAAGTTTAAGTAGCCTCATAAAAAAACTTGAACCAAAATCGAAAACGTACAACCTAACAATGTTAAAGATCAAACTCAGCTATCTTAAGAAAAAAAAAATATTTAAAAATATTAAAATGCAAGCGAGAAATTTGAAAAGAATGCTCCCATATTTAACATTAGCTTGCGAGTTTCTTCGTGTTACTAGTGTAGATTCTTAAGAAATCAAAAACCAAAATTCATTCGACACCCCTTCGTTTTCCTTATGGCGACCATGGAACATGCCTCCTCTGCCCCCCCCCCCCCCTCTAGTTTTGATCCTGAGATAAACCATTAAATAATGTCATCATTTGTATTCATTTTTTTTTAAATATAAACCTCTCATTCATTTTATTTGAAATACAAAATTTTCATTTAAAATACATATATTACATACATTTAAAATAAGTGCCTTTCACTTATTTCATTAAAAAAGGGAATAAAACAATAAGGAGAAATAATACGATGAACCAAAATTGTTATTTCAACCTCAGTACATCGTTTCTAATTTATACAAGTGAACACTAACAGGAATTATTGCTGGAAGAAAAAAAAATATCCAACATAAAAGTACATTTTTTGTGATCTATTGACAAAAACAGGGATTGCCCCGGCAAACATTTATACCCCTTTATTCTTCTTAATAAAAGAAGCCCCTTCACAAAATTATTCTCCATAAAAGCGACTTCAAACAATAAGAAAAAATTGTTGGGATTTAAAATGTGTAATTTACAAACAAAATAAGCTCAGAAGAAAAGTATAGCAGGAAGACATTTAAAAAAAGGATGATTAAATGTTTACTTTGAATTTAAACAACTGAATTTGATTTTTCTTTACAGAAATTTATTTTTCTCAATTCTGTAACAAGAACGGGTCTCTCTCCCCCCCCCCCCCCAAAAAAAAACAAACTTTCACCCCTGATGTGAAATCATAAGGTAAAACTTACAATTTTAAGTGCATTTATTTTGCATTTTACTGTTAATTTTTTTTTTTTTTTTTTTTTGGGGGGGGGGGGGGGGTCACAAAAAGTAGATTTAACTAAACTGGATAATTTTATACTGACTGTAGTGATGATATGTATAAGAGAATCTGCCAGTGTCACATAGGCGTACGGTTCAGGGATGTATGGAGGGTATATGGTGGTATACGCCGTATAACTTCGGGATTTTTTTAGGAAACACCGTATACCGTCTGTTTCTCAAAAAAGCTATAGTATATACACTGTAGGGTATACTCTCTGCCTTGAGCGTATGCCTTCTGCTTTTTTTACGATTACACCACTGGTACAGTTGTATGTGCTCATGGGTCCCAAGTTCCACCATTAATTTCTAAAATATTCTTTTTCACTCTAATATAAAAAAGGTTTTATTTTAGATTTTATTTAAGTTTTAAAGATTTTTTTCACACATATTTTTTTCCTTTAAATTTTGTTCTTTTTCTTTTGTTACAGAGATAAACATTATTAGGAATTTCTATTTCTCTAAATGTGCCATTTTTTAAAAAATATAATAAAATGTTAAACGTTTAAAGTTTTATAAAAAAACTAAAATATAAAAAAAAATTCCATACTATTTAAAAAAATAATAAAATAAAAATAAACATTCTTAAATGTTAACTTTTCTTGTGAAATATGAAAAACGATTCACAAAAAACAGTGAGTATATCACTTCATAAGCGGGTCGGAACATTCAAATTTTTACATTGCCTTAATGTTTTATTTAATTTGTTGATTTATTTAACAAATATAATTCTACTCAATTTCTTTAAAAGGAAATTCAAAAAGCAACATTAAATTTATAGTCGATCTCTATTACACATGTGCCACTAACGTACGTAACGTTTTTCACACGTACTTGTGTGAAAAATAATTTATTCAGTATGTTTTTAAATATACATAAATCATGGTGACCTAGTGTTTTTATTTAATTTAGGAGTATAAATCCATTGCCACAATTTAAAGTTTGAATAAACAATGATTTGTGGGGCATTTTTTAAGACCCTTTGGTGGGGAAAACAGTCAAAACTTTCGATTAATTTCTATACAAAATATTTGCTACTACTAATTAAACTGACAACAACAAACAACAATTATTTGTTTACATTTTTTGACATCTGTTCGATCTGCAGACAGTAAAGCCGTAAAGTAGACGCTTGCGCAGTAAAAACTTGCCTTTGATTGGTTGGCGTAAGGATTTTATATGTAACCAGTGAAAACGCTCTTAGGTTAAGGTTTTGGGTCACTAGGATTTTTTAGGTCGTTAAGGTGCGTTTTCACTGGTCGTTCTAACGACCTAAACAACGTAGTGACCCAAAACCTTAACCTAAGAGCGTTTTCACTGATTACATATAAAATCCTTACGCCAACCAATCAAAGGAAAGTTTTTACTGCGCAAGCGTCTATTTTACGGCTTTACTGTCTGCAGATCGAACAGATGTCAAAAAATGTAAACAAATAATTGTTGTTTGTTGTTGTCAGTTTAATTAGTAGTAGCAAATATTTTGTATAGAAATTAATCGAAAGTTTTGACTGTTTTCCCCACTAAAGGGTCTTAAAAAATGCCCCACAAATCATTGTTTATTCAAACTTTAAATTGTGGCAATGGATTTATACTCCTAAATTAAATAAAAACACTAGGTCACCATGATTTATGTATATTTAAAAACATACTGAATAAATTATTTACAACACAAGTACATGTGAAAAACGTTACGTACGTTAGTGGCACATGTGTAATAGAGATCGACTATAAATTTAATGTTACTTTTTGAATTTCCTTTTAAAGAAATTGAGTAGAATTATATTTGTTAAATAAATCAACAAATTAAATAAAACATTAAGGCAATGTAAAAATTTGAATGTTCCGACCCGCTTATGAAGTGATATACTCACTGTTTTTTGTGAATCGTTTTTCATATTTCACAAGAAAAGTTAACATTTAAGAATGTTTATTTTTATTTTATTATTTTTTTAAATATGGAATTTTTTTTTTATATTTTAGTTTTTTTTTATAAAACTTTAAACGTTTAACATTTTATTATATTTTTTTAAAAATGGCACATTTAGAGAAATAGAAATTCCTAATAATGTTTATCTCTGTAACAAAAGAAAAAGAACAAAATTTAAGGGAAAAAAATATATGTGAAAAAAATCTTTAAAACTTAAATAAAATCTAAAATAAAACTTTTTTTATATTAGAGTGAAAAAGAATATTTTAGAAATTAATGGTGGAACTTGGGACCCATGAGCACATACTTGAGCATACATGAGCACTGTACCAGTGGTGTAATCGTAAAAAAAGCAGAAGGCATATGCTCAAGGCAGAGAGTATACCCTACAGTGTATATACTATAGCTTTTTTGAGAAACAGACGGTATATGGTGTTTCCTAAAAAAATCCCGAAGTTATACGGCGTATACCACCATATACCCTCCATACATCCCTGAACCGTACGCCTATGTGACACTGGCAGATTCTCTTATGCATATCATCACTACAGTCAGCATAAAATTATCCAATTTAGTTAAATCTACTTTTTGTGACACCCCCCCCCCCCAAAAAAAAAAAAAAAACAAAACAGTAAAATGCAAAATAAATGTACTTAAAATTGTAAGTTTTACCTTATGATTTCACATCAAGGGTGAAAGTTTTTTTTCTTTGGGGGGGGGGGGGGACCCATTTTTGTTACAGAATTGAGAAAAATAAATTTCTGTGAAGAAAAATCAAATTCAGTTGTTTAAATTCAAAGTAAACATTTAATCATCCTTTTTTTAAATGTCTTCCTGCTATACTTTTCTTCTAAGCTTATTTTGTTTGTAAATTACACATTTTAAATCCCAACAATTTTTTCTTATTGTGTGAAGTCACTTTTATGGAGAATAATTTTGTGAAGGGGCTTCTTTTATTAAGAAGAATAAAGGGGTATGAATGTTTGCCGGGGCAATCCCTGTTTTTGTCAATAGATCACAAAAAAGGTACTTTTATGTTGGATATTTTTTTTTCTTCCAGCAATAATTCCTTTTAGTGTTCACTTGTATAAATTAGAAACGATGTACTGAGGTTGAAATAACAATTTTGGTTCATCGTATTATTTCTTCTTATTGTTTTATTCCCTTTTTTTAATGAAATAAGTGAAAGGCACTTATTTTAAATGTATGTAATATATGTATTTTAAATGAAAATTTTGTATTTCAAATAAAATGAATGAGAGGTTTATATTTAAAAAAAAATGAATACAAATAATGACATTATTTAATGGTTTATCTCAGGATCGAAACTAGAGGGGGGGGGGGGGGGGGGCAGAGGAGGCATGTTCCCTGGTCGCCATAAGGAAAACGAAGGGGGTGTCGAATGAATTTTGGTTTTTGATTTCTTAAGAAGCTACACTAGTCACACGAAGAAACTCGCAAGCTAATGTTAAATATGGGAGCATTCTTTTCAAATTTCTCGCTTGCATTTTAATATTTTTTTTTTCTTAAGATAGCTGAGTTTGATCTTTAACATTGTTAGGTTGTACGTTTTCGATTTTGGTTCAAGTTTTTTTATGAGGCTACTTAAACTTTCAGAACCGGTTCAAAAAGTGAAAGTAATTTTATATATATATTAAAAAAAACTGCAAACAAAATTTAAAAAGTAAACATTTATCCTGTTAGAAACAACCTCAGCTGTCCCAAACGGAAAAAATCATTTAAAAATATTAAAGTGCAAGTGAGAAATTTGAAAAGAATGCTCCTATAAGTTTAACATTAGCTTGCGAATCTGCATAGTTTCTTCATGTGACTTCCTTTGCATTTCGTTTTCAAAATTTTAATGAATCAATATTTGACAAAGTTGATTACGTATTTTTTTATTACATATTTTAAATTTGAAATAAGTCAGCGATTAGAATTAAAATTCTCTTCGTAAATTTACTTTGCGGAGGCCAGGGGGGGGGGGGAGGGGGCAAAATCTATGTTTGTGCTGGGTGCAAAAAAGGCTAGTTTCAGCCCTGGTTTATTTCATGTGCCTGGCTGACATAAAGTACCTACCCAAAAATGTTGTGAATTTGATAAATTTCACTGGATCAAATGGCATAGCAATGATTTCACTAATAAATATATCTCCAACCGTAACATGCCAATGAAACGCATTATGTTGCCTCTCTGTAAATTTAAATGTTAAATTATGATAAAAATGATAGAGTTACTACTAAATAAGTATAAAAGTAAAAATAGTTTTTTTTTTTTAACCACTTTTTTATAAACATTGAACGTTTATAAAAATCATCCCTAATTTCAGGACTATAATTCATGTTGGTTCAAAAAACTTCTGTTACAATACATTAATTTGGCATGACTCTAATTATGGAAAATTCACCACTTCGACTTGGTAGATAGCATGAACTACTGAATTTATTAAAATGATTATTTTTTCTCCCGTTTTTTCAAGTATGACAACAGAAAAGGCGAAAAAAACATTTTTGAAACTATGTATTGAGAATTTTTAAATTATTTTTTCGAAGTTTTATTATAATTTGCTTAATATTAAATTATCATTTGATAAAAGCAGATTAAAAAAATTATTTCTTTATTATTGTAATTAAAAATTCTCTTTATTTTTTATTTATATTTCATTTGTTACCTAATATTTCGTTGCTACAGTTTCACAGCCAGTTGGCATGTTTTAATGACATGATTTGATGCAAACCCTGTTATTTTAACCATAGAGAATATTTGGAGATTTATCACCTGTGACTCTAACAGAAAAATGCATTAAAAATCATTTATCACTTTATAATTAAGTTCCTAAAGATACTAAAATTTATTGCCAAAAGAAGCACTCAGGTGTACATCATTTTTACAATTCTGGAGTATTAGGTAACACGAGTCTGCTCTTGGTTAGGGATGCACCGAATATCAAACTATCTGGTTAAGCTGAATATCAAAGTATTCAGCCGAACCGAATACTTAAAAAAACCTTTTGAAACACATTTTAAAAAACTTTTCACAATTTCTACCTTTAACTGTCAACTTATAAATATATTTAAAATAATTAGAAACAAGTTCATATTTAAATAAAATAAGATGTTTTTAGATTATTTGTTTGCTGTAACTTAAAAAAAATGACCATGATGAGGATTAAAATGATGATTAATTTGGATTTTCATAGGAATTAATGATGTACAAATACAAGTTTCTAAATTTTGTTTAGTAAATACAGTAAATTCTGTCTAAGGCGGGCTCTGTGCAAGCCGGAAACCTGTCTACCGCGGAAAATTTTTCAAGTCCCGGCGAACCCATAGAAAATAACATTAATTCTTGCTGCATAAGGCGGAATCTGTCTAACGCGGAAACGGAAAGGATTTCAAGGTACCACCGAAACCAAAATTTTGCATAAGGTGGAAAAAATGATAATTTAAAAATGAGAGGCATTTTGTTTATCAAACTTTAAAACAGATAAGTCAAATACTCAATGTCGAGCATGTTAGTTAAATTTCCTAACACTCTATTCAAAAGGACAGGAACTGTTTAAATTTTAAGGAATTTATGCTTGTGCCATTTTTTTATATGCGAAATTATATTTAAAACTTAATATTTCTAGTAGAATGTGCATTTATCAAAATATATATTTTCGAAAGTGCAATATACTTTACTTTATATGTATTACTTATAGTGTATTATACTTTAAGGATGTACTCAAATTCAAAGTTATAGCGTTCTGTCTCATTCTCAAAGTTTATTGGGGGGGGGGGGGTAGTTTTTATGTGTGTGTGTAAACTTCCAATTCGCATGTATTACAGCAGTACTAAGAAATTGAATAGCGTTTCTCATTTATCTATAAAGACAAAAGATCTTTCCGAATTTCAGTTTTCAACCGATTTTCGAGTCAGGAAAATCAATAAAAAATCATCAAATTCGAGGATTTATTTATTTATTTTTTTTTTTAGGGGGGGGGGGGGGAGCTTTTTTGCATAAGCCGGAATATTGTCTACCACGGAAAATTTTCTGAATCCCGATCGATTCCGTCTTAGACAGAGTTTACTGTAATATGTTTCTTGCTTTTTTACGAAAAAGAGTTTCTAACAAAATGGAAAAACTTTTGCGGTTGATGATAGGTACAAAGACAGACAATTTTTGTTCTGAAAACCATAATCCATTTTTTGAGTCATCATAAATACATTATATCTCATCTCACTCAATCTTGAATTTTCGTTTGTTACTTTAACAATAATGAAGACATCATAACTATAGAAACAGATGTCATAAATTCCCGGAGCCGCCATCTTGGAATTTTTCTTGGAATGAAAACCCCTTTTCCGCCAAGTAGTAAATGTCGCCAAACACCGGTTTATACGCATGTTAGGCTTAACGAAAATAAAATGTAAATAATAAACAAAACTCATTAAAGTGGCATTCACTAAACGTTGTATGAGCGCTATGCGCTCATTAACTGAAAAAAAAAATCACTAGATTCCGCAAACTCCTGCCGCGACCACAAAAATGCACGAAACTCATTAAAGTGCCAATCAGTAATCGCGCTCATTAACTGAAATAAAAACATCACTGGATTCAGCAGTTCTTGCTGTGTAGCATTCTCAAAATTCAGCAGTTCTCGCTGTGTAGCAATCTCAAAATGTAAAAAACTCGAAAGGCAACAAAATATACATAAAATTATTAACATACCTTAACAGACGTCTGCTTTCTTGAAAGCTCAAGCATGAAATACTGTCATAGCCTCACCATCATTTTCAAAAATAAGGTTTATGAATACGCATTGACACACTATAAACAAACCTCCTTTTTTCATCAAAATTTCCTCAAATTTATTAATTACTTCAGCAAGAGTGTTTAAACAGACTACAGAAACCATAGTCAATCAAATACATCCAATAAATTTAACAAAAATAAAAAGACAGAATAATACAACAAGATATCAAAACACATCCACAAAATCCTAAGCGAAAATGAGCTTCTCAGGGGTTCCCAGAACACGACACGCCAGAACTCACACGGGGTTCCACATATCAATAAAGATTGCCAACATAAAATCACCAAGAAATCTCAAAACATCCAAGATAGCGGCCACCTGGGAATATAAGGCATCTAAGCCTAACTAACTATTAATTAGCTAAGAAATTTAAGTACGCTTATAGACAAAAACAGAAATAGTTATGCTACTGTATTATCTAAATATTTATTACAGAATGCTAATTATGAAAAAACACTTTTAAAATGCTTTAAATATTTATAAATGTAAATTTATTATAACTATATAAATTATGGAATAAATTTATCGTATGGTATTTTTAAAAAGATATGATACTGCAAAACAGTTTTTTTGTTTACATTACATTTTCATCAAATTTTAGGATAAAGTTATAATATAGATTCCCAAAAGGCAAATCTCAACACCTTAGAAATTTTAAATCAAAATATCTTACACATAATTATATTAAAAAAAAAATAAAAGCACTTTAAACATATTAATATTTAAAAAATGAAAGGCAAAATATAATACAAATATAAATAAATATTTGATTCAAATGGTAAATGTTGATTTTTTATTAAAGCACTACTCAAAATCAAGTATGGGAAACTGAAAATAGCTGACTATATATATATTTATTAAAATAGTATATCACTTTTAACATTAAGAAAAACTTCATAAAAGAATTTTACCCCTAAGCAATGATTTATAAAATTACACATGCTTCCACTTAGATTAGGGCCTAAATTCTATCAACTGTCAGAAGACTTTAATAAAGCTACGTTTAAATACAAAAACAGTTATATTAATTTTAAAAGTTGCAGAAATTTGTCTTACCTGCATATACTTAAAGTTGTTCTGGTGGGCTTTAAAATCTTTCTACAAAAGATTAAGTTTATTATACACATAAAGGTGGCAACCTCTAATTATAAAAATGTTTCTGTCATAACTTTAATTTTTGAAAGATTACCTTACCATTAATTTTTTAAACATTATTTGCAACGGGTAGTTTGTTTATTTAGGTTAATACAATGTGACAATTTATTTAAGTATGCAATGTTGTTAACAGTTTGTTTATTTAGGTTTTTTTTTTTTTCTTTTGCATGTTGCATGCTTTATAAATCACTGTTTTCAATCTAATTTTTAAAATTTTCCTAACGAAAAATAAAGATTTCTCATTTAAATTTCTTTTTTTTTTCTGCATTCATAATTATTAACAAAACAATAAGACTAAAAAACAATCGAAGAATCAAAATTTAACAAGTTTCAGTTTCGGTCGATACTTAATTTTAAATCATACCAACCGTATCATGTAACTGCTCTGATGACAATAAATATAATTAACATAAGGAAAAAAGAAGACACTTTGTCGTCTTAAAACAACAAACTCTATCTTTTTTATTATTATTATTATTTTACTTTCAAAAACACTTAGTCTCATATGAATATAAACAACAAACCATTTTTGCATCTTTTAAGAACACTTTTTTACTTTAAAAAAGAAAACACTAGAAACTTTTATTATCTAAAAACATATCTCCCCCATTTTTTTTTCATCTTTTAAAATAAAACCAAATAGTGCAATTGCCCTGGTAACAAACAAAATGAAGATATACGTAAGGCTGGCCCACACTTTTTTTTTTACTTAGCAGCAGACTTTATGGAACAGATGTCATATTCGCCCCATATTGGCGCGATTTTTTTTGGTTGCCAATTTGGCGAAAACATCAACAGCATAAACAACATAATCCGGGTTACCACATCAAGCCCTTTAGCGCAAGTTAAGTACCCGTTGCCTATATGATATCGGCGACAGAAAAAAATCACGCCAATATGGGGCGAATATGACATCTGTACCGACTTTATTTATGCCCCAGACTGAAACATATAAATGCTTATTTCACATTATATTTGCAATATGGGCATTTAAAAATATTTTCAGCTAAATAATTTTTGTACTTACTCATTGAGTAATATATTGTGTTCTCATAGTTTGTTAGTGCAGCATGCTATTTTTGGAAAATGTAATTTAACGAGTAATGTAATTAAAAAAAGACTAGTTTGTAGGGAACACAAATATTATTTTTGATGTTACTTAAATAAACTTACTTTACTGTCTCCTCTTTTGACATAGAAGTGGTACTCACAGATTTTTTAAAATCTTCTTTTCTGAAGTCCAAGGGCTTGGTCAGAAGTCCAGTTGCTTGCAGACGATCACTAATGGTAGTCACTTATTATACAATAAAACTACACACCTGTGATTTTCTGAAAGCATTCAAATTTGAAGATGTATCCCGGCACCAGCTGATCTGCCAGACGCTTACCTCCACTGGTATACTTTGTATTGATTGATATATACAATTTCTGGATGTAACATCAAAAATATTGATGCTTCTTACAAACAAGTTTCTTTTTATTACATTACTCGCAAAATTATATTTTCCAAAAAACAGCATATTACACAACAATCAATGACAAAACTAGGACCTACTATAGTTTCATTACTTCTAATATACTATTTTGACCACTGAATTTATATACATCATGAATTCATGATTCGTCTAAAACTTTAATATACACTCAAACATATAGACTCAAAGAATCTCCCACAGAGAGCATTTTATTTTTTGATAATGAATTCCATTTTCAAAAATAGTAAGAATAATAAATAATGATTTTTGAAAAAAAAAAATAAATGAATAAATAGTTCTTTACTTTAATAGATAAATAGGTACATTTAAAACCGATGACCTATGCTGTAAGATAAATCTGTAGCCATACTTGTAAAAGAAATGCACCTAAATAACAATTTAAACAAAATTTTATAAATATGCATTTCAAATGGAGAATCTCCTATTATTTTGGTAGCAATACTTTTTTAATAAATGAAAATAATCGCTAACAAGACATGCAGATTTAACTTAAAATACATTGAATATGCATTTATAACTGCTTATCGAATTGGAATGGTAATGTGTACAAATTCTTCAAAATGGGCACATAGAAAAGCTACACATGGTCTGAATATCTCTCAATTGATTTAAATTTCATACAAAGTTATAAATCTTCATAAAAGTTTCAGCATTAATCTTAACAACAAAAAGAAAAATAGCACATCTGCAGGTGAAAAGCATTAAAATTAAAATAAAAAATAGATTAGCAGTGTTTTCCTTACATGACAAAGTTCACAAGTAAATATCTGAAAAGGAGTAAAGAGCAAACTGTTTTGCAATCAGATGTTTCTTGCTTAAAAGAGAACAGGAAAATACAAAATACAACGGCTTGTTTATTTTATAGAAACTTTGTTTACATGCTCGCTTAAACATGTATAATCAAATACCTACTATTAGCAAAACTGGATTAAAGTTTGCCTGTAACTAATTTTCCATTTAAAAATCAATGGGCTACAGTAAACAATATCCTTCTTAACAATTACAGTTATTTTAAGTGAGTAAATGGAAATTTAAATCTAAATTGATCAGAAATACCCTATCAAGTAACCAAGTATAATCAATGAAGCAAGTAATTCATCTTAAGAAACAAACATTCTTAAAAAATACTTTTAATCTTTGTATACTATTAACGTTCAATAAAAATAAAATAATTTTGAGAACTGGACATATCTTCATCCTTATATCCGCAACAAAATCCTTAAACAAACTATATAATTAGTATTCTAATATTAATAAAATGTATCTGATTACCAAAAATAACAACAATTTAAAGAATCCATATGGATTACCCACAATTTATTAAATTAAAAGACAATAATAAAGGATGATATCTATCCAACATGTCAATAAAACTTACCGTTTTGCTTCAATCACAAAAAATAGATTCCTCTTTGAAGTAAAACAAAATAAATAAATAAAACGATATAAAACAAATATCACTTAGTAAATTGACAACACCGCCATTATTATCAAAAGCTCTATTTTAATTGGCTGCGCTTAGGTAAGCCGTGCTTAGGATTGATCACGAATCAAACCTACAAAATCGCGTTCTAACGACCTAAAATCTTGTGTTTAGGTAAAAAGTTAGGTAAGTTAGACCTTGGGTAGACCAGTGAAAACGCACCTTTAGAACGACCAGTGAAAACGCACCTTAAAATTCGTCTGCTGGCTATGATCATGGGTATGTCGTTACTCTAATATCAAGGTACCCTAATCAGATCTTTCCAGTTCTGACGTATCAAGTTCAAGTACACTTTCTGCATTTATACACTTAAGTTGCGCGGCAAAAGCCAAAACTAATTTTTGTGGATATCTTGTTTTGTGGTTTTCTGGCTCTTTAAACGAAATTGAATTTTGTATTTTTGTGAGTATTTTATAGGAAATTATCTTTTAATTAAAGCTATTCTATTGTAAACGCAACGGCTTTTAAAATATTTAACACCTTAAGTTATTCTTTTTTAATAAATACAATTATTATTACTTTTAAAATAAACAAAACGATATTTTAATTTATTTGGTATCTGCCTATTATGATGATTTTGTGTTTGATTCATTTCATTTATATAAAATAGAAGTGTCTTGTTTTATATAGAATCAATACATGTTCATATCTACAAAAAATAATTCAAAAATTCTTTAACCTTTAGCATTTAGTAATGTTCAAAATATTTGTTAAAAAAAAATTGTGTCATGGCTCGTTGGTATATCTGGACCTTGTTATCTCGATAATTTTGGTTTTATAGTTTGCACCCATGTAGTATATGAAAAAGTAAATTTTTTAACAGTTATATTGTGTCCTCGGAAGTTTTCTTTTAATGCTTGACACAATTTGGGCTTCAGAAAGTAAGATTTGTTGCCAAAGCCAAATGATGTAAATGGCTATGAAAACAAACCTAATGTACTTTTATGCTTGTTTATATATGTAATTTTATATAGGTATACCTAAAAGCATTTTGGTACTTTTCGGTTAGCCGGGCGCCAGTGTTATAGGGTAGATGTGCCAGTAATGGACACCCCTTGATGTTTTTGGTTCATAAAAAATAACTAATAAATATTTAGCTTTAATTATTTTTTTATAATACCCCCTTGCATGTTTTATAAAACTGGGTTGTTGTTGACACTATTAATCAAACCAATCAGGAAGCAGAAAATAATGTTTCAAAGTTTCGCTGTTTTTCAGTGAAAATCTTAATGAAGAGGCTAAGAGTTGGCTTCGTTTAATTAATTTATATATTATTTATTTTCTTGCAAAATTTGAATGCTTTTGTTTGAGTAGCAATAGAAAACTTAGGATATTATATACCTACTAACAGCCATTTACAAAATTTCCTTTATTTTTAAGGTTTTAAGAGGGGGTGTCCATTACTGGAATGGTTAATTAGTCATTTTCCAGTAATGGACACCTCATGTAGACATTGCTAAAAATGCAATTTCAGTAATGTTTATAGTGCATAAAATATTTTGACTTAACTACAAACCTAAATAATCAAATTTAATTTTTAAATTATACTTACCAAAATGTAATAACACCAAATCTTTTATAAATAGCTGCTTTTAAGTTATTTTATGTGATTAATAAAATTTCAATGTTTTATTCTTTTTTTTTTTAAATGTATATGTACCTTGCATATTTTATAATCTGACAATCAAACCAGCCAGGAAGCAAAAAATATTGTTTAAGCGCACAGTCAACGAGGGGCTCATAGGGCTTAATCCCTCTCTGTTTAAATAAAAACAATTAAGTTACAGAAGCTATTAAAAATCTATATTCTGTCTTAAATGTTTCTTTATTCACCTCTGACCAAAAAAAAAAAAAAAAAAAAAAATAATAATAATTAATATTAATGAAAGCTATAGGTAATATTCATGAAACTAGTAAATCTGCAGATTAGTGGCCTCAAACATCAGTTCTACAGTTTTATTTTGAAATTATTTTATTTAGCATTTAAAATATTCAACTCACAATATCATTTCTTTCATATTTGTAATACAGTCGGACCTCTATTTAACGAACCTCTATTTTGCGAATTTCTCTATTTTGCGAACTTTTCCTTGGAACCAAGAACATTTTGCGAATTTCTTCGTAAAATAACCTCCAAATAGCGAAGTGCGTTCTCTATTTAACAAACTTTTTCATGTAATCTAAATTTTTTTTTCTCCCCATTTCTCAAAATATTTCTGGACATTTCAAACTTATTCTTTCTTTAAACACATTTTATGATGTTCAATCTCCTTGAACTGGTTTTACAAGGCGCCTTCTTTGTCAGCAGTGAGAATTCGGTAAGTACGGAGGACGAAGACGATAATCCTTTGAGTAACTTAAAAAAATGTGGATACAGATGAGAAAAAAAGAAATTAACCATGATGTGTTGATTGATGATTGTATTTCACTTAATTCTGAAATTGAGATATCGGAAAAACTACCCGAATTGGATATTTTCGACAGTGTGAAAAATAAAAACAATAAAGCAATGGATTGCGCTGAAGACGAATATGATGATGATGGAAATGATCATTATGCAGGAATTAACAAAACTTCATATGATGAAATGCTAAAATCATTTGAAACAATCCAACGTGGATTATAGTTACAACAAAATACGCATGGAGGTTGCTTTGGTACATTGCAAAGATGCGATACGTATTATGAGAGAAAACACTTTTTTAAATAAAAAACTCAGGCAAAATTAAGAGTTTTTCAGAAATTAAATTTAAGGACACGTATGTTAATGTATGTTAAAAATTATTTGTTGTAATAATAATAATAAATACGATAATGTCATTAAAA
Source organism: Maratus speciosus (assembly GCA_963932465.1). Classification (NCBI taxonomy): domain Eukaryota; kingdom Metazoa; phylum Arthropoda; class Arachnida; order Araneae; family Salticidae; genus Maratus; species Maratus speciosus. The sequence goes on from OZ010790.1 coordinate 235,192,940, forward strand.
TTCGTTAATTTTAATGTATAACTATTTACTTTAAACAGAAAATACAGTGTATTCCCGAACAATGTTTTGTTTTCCTTGCAGATTTCAAAGATTTAAACACATAGAAAAAATGAATTGATGATGGACATTGGTGGATAAAATAAATAAAAAAATCGATATAATTTATTTAAAAAAATGTGATTAATTACTTTTAGTAAAAATATTTAGTGTTTATGAATTTAAAATCTGTTTTATGTAGTTTAAAGTATTTTAAAAGGTAAATCTCTATTTAACAAATTTTCCATATAACGAACTTTTTTCTGGGATTTAGCGACTTCGTTAAATAGAGGTTCGACTGTATTAATTATTATAAATGATGGAACAGATGTGTTATTATCCCACCTTCCGCCATCTTGGATTTTTTTTGGCAAGAAAACCCCTTTTCCGCCAAGTAGTAAATGTCGCCAAGCACCCGTTTATACGCATGTTTGGCTCAACGAAAATAAAATGTAAATAAACAAAATTCGCTAAACTGGCAATCAGTAATCCTTGTATGAGCGCTTCGCTCACATTTAACGGAAAAAAAACATCGCCGAATTCAGCATTTCTCGCAATATAGCATTCTCAAAATTCAGCAGTTCTCGTCTTGTAGCAATCTCAAAATGTAAAAAACTCTTAAAACAGCAAAATATACCTAAGAAACGAAACTCGCTAAAGTGGCAATCAGCAATAGTTGTATGAGCGCTTCGCGCTCATTTACCGAAAAAAAAAAACCGTCGCCGAATTCAGCATTTTTCGCGATATAGCATTCTCAAAATTCAGTAGTTCTCGTTTTGTAGCAATCTCAAAATGTAAAAAACTCTTAAAGCAACAAAATATACATAAAATTATCAACATACCTTAACAGACATCTGCTTTCTTGAAATCTACAGCACAAAATATAACACCGCAGTCATTTTCCAAAATAGGCTTAATACGCATTGACACGCTATAAACAAACCTCCCTTTCATGTCAAAATTTCCTCATATTTCTTAATTACTTCAGCAAGAGCGTTTAAACGAACTACAGAAACTATAGTCAATGAAATACATCCAATAAATTTAACATAAAAATAAAAAGACAGCCATAGAACACGATATCAAAGAGTATCTGGTACAAGAGTCAAGCAACCGTCAGCAACGACACCCGGCAGTGAAATGAACGTTCACGCTCTCGCGTCGTAAAAAAGGGGGTTGCCATAATAAGTTACTAGACGCCAAACGCCGGGGTTGCCAGAGCGATAAAAATCGCCAAATACTCAACATCGCGGAGGGTGGGATAATAACACATCTTAGCCTAAATGATATATCAAGTAATCTCTGGAAGATTAATTGTTAAAAATAGTGAGACAAAACTAAACACTAATATTACAAAACTTTTTTTTAAATTTACCTTTTAAATCCCCCACTGTTTAAATAATTTAGTAGCTGTAATTGCCTGATATTTAGTATTTTAAACTATCCATCTAAAATAGTTAAGACATCGGTCTTCTGATAATTACAATAATTGAGGCAAACAGTAAACTATTAGGCTTAGATGCCGTATGTTCCCTCCGCCGTTGTTGTTTTGAAATGTTTGGCGATTTTTTGTTGGCGTGTTGACGGTGGTTATGGATATGGCAACCTCGATATGTTGAATGTCGTGTGACGTGTCGTTCTGGCAACCGAGAAGTTAATGTTGGAATATTGTGAATGTATTTTGATATCGTATTGTATAGTTCTGCCTTTTTATTTTTATGTGAAATTTATTGAATGTATTTGATTAACTATGTTTTCTGTAGTCCGTTTAAACGCTGTTGTTGAAATAATTAGGAAATATGAGGAAATTTTGACAAGAAAAGAAGGTTTGTTTATAGTTTGTGAATACATATTGATAAGCCTATTTAGGAAAATGTCGGCGATAATATTTCGAGCTGGATCTTTCAAGAAAGCAGATGTTTGTTAAGGTATGTTGATAATTTTATGTATTTTACTGCTTTTGAGTTTTTTACATTTTGTGATTGCTAGAAAGCGAGAATTGCTGAATTTTGAGAATTCTATATCGCGAGAAATGCTGAATTCGGCGATGTTTTTTTTTTCGGAAAATGTGCGCGAAGCGCACATACAACGATTACTGGTTGCCATTTTAGCGAATTTTGTTTTTTATGTGTATTTTTACTTTAAAAGTTTTTATATTATGAGATTGCTAGAAAGCGAAAACTGCTGAATTTTGAGAATGCTACACCTCGAGAAGTGTTGAATGCAGTGATGTTTTTTTTTCGGAAAATGTGCGCGAAGCGCACATACAAGGATTACTGGTTGCCATTTTAGCGAATTTTGTTTATTATTTACATTTTATTTTCGTTAAGCCAAACATGCGTATAAACCGGTGCTTGGCGACATTTACTACTTGGCGGAAAAAGGGTTTTCACGCCAAGAAAATTCCAAGATGGCGGCCGGGGGGAACTTATGACATCTGTTCCAACTATTATCACAAATATTTTATTAATTAGTGGTATCCTAATTGTTAAATTTATTTGAAAGTAACTATTTTGTTTCATTAGTATGTATTCATTAAATTATTGTTCTAAATACAGTCATAAAAACAATTACCGTATTTTATGGAAGAAACGCCACACCCGTCGTAAACGCCGCACTTCTCAAATTGGCCTGAATAAACTTAAAAATATCGTAATCGCCGCATCCATCGGAATGCTACTTTTGTCGACAGCGTCACATTGACCTAACTTTAATCAAAGTTTTCTGAGCAGTGCCTCGTTTTTAATATCTTAAGATGTCTGAAGTTTTATTTAAAATATTTAAATCCGATTTTAAAATTTTTTATGAATTTTTAAATTAAGGAAACTTAGTTTGTATTTAAAAAAAAATCATAAACGCCGCACTTGGAAAAAAATTAACTTTTAAACTCGTAAACGCCGCGGCGTTTCTTCCATAAAATATGGTATATTTATTACTTTTTATGGGGTGTCCATTACTGGGCTTTTGGGTGTTTTGACATTTTTATTACTTAAAATTAAATTTCGATTCGTAATGGGAAATGAGACTATAAGAATGGTTAAATATTATTGATAGATTAATATAACATTGAAAAAACTGGAATATAATAATTATAACTATTAATAAAAAAATAATTTTAACAGAAATTCCTTAAGGGTGTCCATTACTGGCACATCTACCCTATATAATATACATCTATATGTATATATACATGTAATGTATATACATATATATATATATATATATATATATACATATATCTATATATGTGCGTATATATAATATATGTATATTTACATATATGTATGTATATAAATATGTATATATAACACTGGCGCCCAGCTAACCGAAAAGTACCAGCATTTTATATATACACTAAAACCTCTGAATAGCGGCCACCACTGGGAGCGAGATAGTGGTCGTACTTCAGAGGTTCCACGTTTTAAAAACTCAAAATTACATTACATTAATTAAAAATAACTGTCAAAATTATTATTACAGTTTAAAAATACATACTTTTATAGACACTATATTATTTGACATTATATAAATCACTTGTTCGCAGGGTTCGTTGATATATATCAATGGATATATATCATGATATATATCTTGATATATATCAGATATTTATTTTTAAAATATCAAGATTTTTGATATTTTCAAATTCTTTACATTTATTTTCAAAATATCAAGATGTTTGATAGTTTGTATGTTGATATTTATTTTCAAAATATCACCGTGCAAAGTAATTTTGATATTTTTCACATTCAAACCAAGTGTAAATGAAATTTTCACCTGCTATTGACTGTGTCATTCTGTAGATAATGAACTTTTGCCTCTGGCGGTGACTTTTTTAGGAAAAGAAGAAAAGAAATCTTTTCCAAGCTTTATGTTTCAAACTTTTATTTTTAAATGTAGAACTAATAATTATATTAGACAGTCAATTCAGAACAGCCATTGAAAGATAAAATGTAATTTTGATAATCATTTATATACAGCCAGGGTTCATTGATATATATCAATGGGTATATATCCAATATTTATTTTCAAAATATCAAGATCTTTAATATTTTCATATTACTTGATATTTATTTTTAATATATCAAGATGTTTCATATTTTCTGCATTTGATATTTATTTTCAAAATATGAATGTGCGCAAGATATTTTTGATATTTTCAGTCGTAATTTGTAATATTTTAGTGTAAATGAAATAAATTTTCAACTGTTATTGACTGTGAATCTGTAGATAAAGAACTTGTCTCTTTTGGATGTGACTTTTTTAGCCAAAAAGAAAAAAATATATATTTTTCAAACTTTAGATTTGAAGCATTTTTTTTTTTTTTTTAAATGTTGAACTAATAATTACATGGGACATAATTAATTCAGAACAACCATTGAAAGATAAACTGACTAATTTAAATAAGCAATTATATACAGCTTCATTAGAAAATTATCTTTTTTCAAGTTTTGGTTCAGTTGAGTTTGAACTATACAGCATGCTAGGAAATATGAAATAAAACATTTTATACTTACATTTATGTTAAAATTTTTCAATTAAAAAAACTTTTTTTGTATTTAAAATTTTGTTTTGAAAATATCTGATTTTTTTATACTTGGTCTTGATTAGAGATTGACCGAATACCGAATAGTTGATTCGGTATTCGGTGGTTCGGCATGTAAACCGAATATTCGGCTTCGGCCGAATACTTAAAAGTATTCGGCCGAATAATTGCAGATAAGTATTTTGTTAGAAGTAGAAGAATTCTCTTTTACTTAGCAGTAGAATAGGCTAAACAATGAGTTTCAATATTATGTGCATGAGTTCAGAGTTCAGCTGCACTACAAAAAACAAGTCAGAGCCCATTTTTAATTTAAAAAAAAACTTTTTTCGTCCTAAAATAGTCTACGTAGGTGTGAAATCAGAACAACTGTCTACAACAGAGAAAAAAAAAGTAACGAAGATGTGCATCTTTCCCTTATCATTTAATTTTATTTAATTTTACATTAGTTTTTTTTTTATTTAAATTTATTTAATGTGTATTTTCTTTAATGTACACATCAAATAAGTATATCAGAGTTCATTATCTGTATATCTAAAGTGTATATTAAAGAAAATACACACATCAAATAAGTATACCCATATGCCTATCCTATAGCTTTTATAACCACTATATCAAAATCGCTCAAATTTCTTTTCTTCATCACCACAATGTTAAAATATTAATGAAAATACAAATATTCTATCAATAATTTCAGAGAAAATAGTTAAATGTACAAATTGATATGATGCCTTTTGTATTTTGAAAACATACCTATTCAATATGTTTATAATTAGACTTAGACAATCAGTAAATCAGCTTAATGACAACATTGTTTCTTTGTATTTGAATGAACTTTTGTTTTTTTGACAATCCTTATCCTTAATAATACCCTGTATAGTTTAATACTTTCATAGGTTATTTTTGGGTATTGACTAGTGATAAAATAAAAAATAAGTGATGGGCTAATGAATTTGTGAATGGAAAGAAGTCATTAAATTTTCTTGTGTAATTAGATTTAAGCATAAAAATGTAACTGAATAAAATTATTGAGAATTTAATTTCAATTGAAGCTTATTAAAAAAGCTAATATATGCAAAAATGCGTATTAAAAAGTTTCAAGTATTCGGTTGCCGAATACACCGGTATACACTTCGACCGAAGCTTCGGTATTCGGCAAAATTGCTGCTTCAGTCAATCCCTAATCTTCATCACCACAATGTTAAACCATTAATCAAAATATAAATATGTATCAATAATTTGACAGAAAATAGTTAAATGTATAAATTGATATACCTTTTGTATTTGGGAACATTCCTATTCAATACGTTTATAATTAGACAATTAGTAAATCAGCTTAATGGCAACATTGTTTCTTTTTATTTGAATGAACTTTAGTTTTTCTAACAATCCTTACCCATAATAATAGCCTGTATAGTTTAATATTTTCATAGGTTATTTTGGGTATTGACTAGTGATAAAATAATAAAAAATAAATGATGGGTTAATGAATTTGTGAGTGGAAAGTAGTCATAAAATTTTTTTGGTGTAATTAGATTTAAGAATAAAAATGTAACTGAATTAAATTACTAAGAATTTAATTTTAATTAAAGTTTACTAAAAAAGCTAATATATGAAAAAATGTATGTTAAAAATTTTTAAGTATTCGGTTGCCGAATACCGAATATTCGGTGTACACTTTGACCGAAGCTTCGGTATTCGGCAAAATTGCTGCTTCGGTCAATCCCTAGTCTTGATATTGAATCCTATAGTTAGTTTTTTTATAAGTGTAGAAATCAAATTGTTACTGTTTTCAATTTTGTTCTAAGTGGAAAAAAAAAAAAAAAAAAAATGCATTATGTTATTTTTTGATTAAGTTTTCATGTTAAGTGCAATATATTTGTTTCTAATCTATATTATGCTCGAAAACATTTATTAGGTATCAGTGGTAAGTTGGCTGCTTTGAAAATATCGGATATATATCGAAAATATCGGATATATATCAAAATATCGGATATATATCAAAATATCGGATATTTTTGATATTTTCGAAAATATCATGATATTTACGAACCCTGCTTGTTCGTAATTGTTTTGTTTTTTAAAGCATATCTCTTTCTCTAAATGCAAAAGGATCATTTCCACTGATTTGTTCTACAATTCGTTATCATTTTGAGTGAGCGCAAAATTTGAAATTTCTCTGAAGCTAAAAAGAACATCAGAATATGATTTTACACTACAATTTTGTGGTAATCCTATATTATCTTCCCTTTCGTTTTCATCATGACTTTTATTCTCATTGACCTTGCTTTCTATCAGTTCTTCTGTCGTATTAAAAGTAGTAAAAACTGCCAAATCATTATCTATATTCACGTACTCTCTGGCTTTCATGGTCATTCCGGCAGTATTATTTAACTCAGCATATCTATGACTATTTCTGTGCTTTCAGATTCCTGATTTGCAGAAATCTATAATTATATAAATTCTAATTTTTGCTACAGAATTGCAGTCAAAATTAACATAAATACTGACAACCAGACTTGTATAAAACCAATAACTTTCTGCACACACAAATATTGGGTCAAAAACTTTCTGTAAATTAATTTAATGTTTAATAAAATAATGTGTTATATTATTCCTCTTCCCGGGGCTGCAAAAATTCCTTCTGGGACAAAATGTATGAATTCAACACTGATGAAATTAAACTTTTTTTAAATCTTACTTTTAAGCTTTAGGTTATATCATGAAATTAACCTCATTTATGGTCTTATCATGCAATGTAATAATGCAATTAATATTCAATAACTGATTTATATTTTAAAAATTTGATCTATCGCACCTGGTAAAGAAAAGGGGGGTGGGGTGGGGGAGGTAGTATGCACTTCTTGAAATTAAGCTTTTTTAAAGACAGCCATATATCAGCCACTTATTTTGTTTTACTAAGCCAATGGATCAAACAATATGTAGCATTCATTTTGTAAATTGAGAAAAGATAAGTTACAAAGTATTCAAAAATTGTCTCAAGGTCACTCTTCCCTAGTATGAAGAAGCAGCTATAGTTACAAATCAAAATTACTATGGCTGCTTACATTTGTCATAAAGTTTGTTCATAATAAACTTGTTACTTTTATACTTTAAAAAACTAATCAAGAATTATTTCTGTGAGGCGGTGTCAGAAATTATTTTAGAAGTGGTGTAACCTTTGACATAGTTCTCTAACGTCTAACAGGGGCAGATCCAGTCCTATGGAGGTCTGGGGCAAAGACAAAGTGGAGGGTCCCATACTTGACATTAAAATTATTTTTTCTTGTACTGTTTTCTTTTTTAAAAGTATCACAAGCATCAGATCCTAATGGGTGACTGTTTAAAAAGGTTTCACTGTGTATGTATTTGTAAATTTTTTTGTTTGAAATGCTTGAAAATTTTTAATTTTGCCATTTGTCTTCATTTTAAAAATTTTATTATAGTTATCAGCCACATAAGCTCATTCTGTGAAATATGAGAAGCCCACGCTCCAAAGGTTCTCAAGATTCTCCTCGAACAAGAAGTTCTCCACGTTCAAGGGCATCCCAGCATTCTAGAGGATCACCACGATCAGCTAATAATAAATCACCACGATCTGCTAGTAATAGATCTCCAGGTACAGATCAAGAATAATTTTGATATTTTTTTTAATGTAGAAAATTTAGCCTGATATTTTTTGTTGAAGTGAAATATGATAATTTTAAAGTCTTGCAAGCACGGATGCAGTGATATTAATCATTTGACCAAATAATGAGTATTCGGCTGCCGAGTAAGGTCCATTCAGTCCAGTGGTTAACATATTGGTCACAAAATAAGAAGCTTGGGGCGATGTTTGCAGGTTCAAAACTAGCACAATGTGGGTGTGTGTCTATGCAAGGCATAGGGTTTCCCAGGGATGGCGGGATAATTCAGGTAATTTCCCCTTCAAAAGTCCTTTCCGATGGCAGCACTTTTATAACAACATGGCCAAAACTGGCAACAAAATCCCAATTAACTGCTGAATAATGAACCAATTCCTTTTTGCTTAAAAGCAAGATATAAAAGCACTTTACAGTCTACATGCAATTCTTATACATTTCATAGTTAAAATATTTTTTTAAAAACTTTTCATTAACCCTAAATCCCAATTAACTGCTGAATAATGAACCAATTCCCTTTTGCTTAAAAGCAAGATGTAACAAGCACTTTACAGTCTACATGCAATTCTTATACATTTCATAGTTAAAATGCATTTAAAAAAAAACTTTTCATTAACCCTCCGTCGATTGCAACTGTGGGATTCCCAAGTTCGAGCGCAATGCCCCTGTTAGAAAGCCATCATTAACATTTAATTGATGCACTTCTAATGCTCTTAAAGTGATCAGTGACCTTCATTAGGATGTACAAAGACAGAATATTTCAAATTTGAATGAAAAAAACCTTGTTTATTACTCTCAAAATAAGTAACCCTGCACGCTCTAGCAGCGGAGAGGAGGACAGAAGTAATTGTGCTGTGCCTGTCAGGCCTATTGCGATTGACGGAGGTGTTAAGCGGTCAAGTTTCTGACTAGAACTGTGTTCGTATACAGGTTATAGCTTGTCCCATACACTTTTCGAGCTATCGCACTTTGAAATCAGCTCTACATTGGCGTCGTCCATGTTTCGAACTATAATTAGTTGAGGCAAAGCGTCATCTTTAGTGAAACTTTTTTATCTGTTTTTCTTCACACGGGGAAACTCTAACGCTAATGCTAATCCTATGTGAGCATTGCTTACAGATATCTCCTTTGTATTTTAATATGTTAACAGGATTTTTTTTTTTTCATTGGATATCTGAGGCCAATATTTTTTGAGTGTTTTGTACTTTTCGATTTTGGTTATACCTTTTTGGTACTACTTAGCTATCCCGTTGACCAATTTCGCCAAATTATACAAATTGATATAATTTTTATTTTAAATAACGAAAAAACAAATAAATTAGTATAAAATTAATAAAAATACAACTAAAACGTCGCAATAAAAATCACTTGATAACATAAACATGTATAACTTGCTTAACATCAAGTGAACGTGACATTTACGATCAACCGTTATTGGCATTTAATCTTATAGTTTGGTGAAGGATTTTTGGTCGACGGGATAACTAAGTAGTACCACTTTTTTATATGAGGGCAGTTTCATCTTCAGAACCAGTTCTAACTGGAGTGTTTAATCAATCAATCACAGAAAAAAAATAGTGAATTTCGTCAATAGGTCGCAGAAAAAAAATTGTGAATTTCGTTAATCAGTAGCAGAAAAAGAAAAAAATAACAAATTTCATTAATCACAGGAAAAAGTGGGAATTTCGTCAATGACTTGCAGAAAAAAATCTCAAATTTTGTCAGTTGCGAAAAAAAAAAAAAAAAAAAAAAAATCATGGAGTCATGATAATAAAATGTGAAAATCAATGATTGGGCACAAAAATTAAATTTATTTACTCTATAGGGATTAAAACAAATCCTTAAAAAAATCCCTTTGACAATACAAGTTGCAAAGAGGTATATTTCAATCTTTCTCCATGTTCCCGTTCCCACTTGCAAAATCATCCCTGATTGTCAGAAATTGTTAAATTTATTTTATTAAAATCTAAAACCTAAAACATATTTTTTCCTATATATTTTTTATTTTGATATTTTTCGATGCAAATGGCCATGTTGAGTGTTCATTTTCAGCTTTGAAAAATGTTTTTTGTGGAAAAAGCTTATTTATGGAACAAAAAACATTACAGAATCGTTTATTCATAAAATGCTCAGCTCTTACATTACGAACATTTATTCCTAGAAACTGCATACAATTATGTTGGGAAGATTCTGTCAGTCTTCCAAATTTAATTGTGAAAAAATAAATTAAGTTTTGTGTAAATTTCAATTTACTGTTTGTTATTTTTAAGCTTTAATAGCAGACAATATTACTGATAAATGATAACATTTTAATTGATTGAATTTTTAATTCACCGTAATTTTGCATAAGTTTTTTTTTTTTTTTTTTTTTAAGAACAATTTTGTTTAGCTACACTAAGACCTTGCCAGTCTGAAATGTTGGATAATCTGAACTGAAAAAAATATTAATTGAATAAAAAAATTGTTTTACTTGAAGGATACAAATTTTATTAAGAATATTAACAAATTTCAGTAAAGTAATGCAAAACGCACGCAATTCTATGACTAACATATGAAATACAGTACTCATACAATTACTTGCTTATCGGTATACAAAAAATTTCATTCACTGTTTGATTGCTTGGAATAAGTCCCTTTTTATAATACAGTGCGTATGTTATACCAGAAGGTATGACTGTCTAAAATATTGTATTTATTAAGTTAAATATTTACTTTACATGTTATGTAAATATTTTAGTTAATATATTACGTATTATGTAGTTTAATAATAATAAATTTTAGTATGCATTATTATAATTATTGTTTGGTTAATCCGAAATATCAGCAAATCCGAATAAACTTTGGTCCCAATTACTGTAAAACTTTCCTGTGCGACCACCTCCCTGAACGACCATTTTTTCATAGAACGAAATTTATTCCCATAGGCGCAATACTAATTTTACCTCTATTCAGAGACCACCCAACTTGGACTCCCTCCATGAGCGACCAATTTCTTTGAAGAAAATTAAACAAATTCAGTTTTTTTTTGGTCAATTGAAGAAGGTTTTATTAAAATATTAATTCCGGAGAGCGCATTATTCATCAAACTTCTAAACTAAGTTTAGAATTTTTATTTATTCCGGTAACTTTTAAGTGTTTAAACCCCTTTGTGCTTTTTTAGGCAATCAATTTAACTCTGATGACAAATTAAGGATGACGGTCAATAAACTCCCCTGCCCTATTCTGTCAGGAAACTCTCAAAGAAATAGACAAATTAATGAAATCATCATTATTTGTTTCCGTCCAAAAAAAAAAAAAAAAAAAAAAATTGCATTTATTTACTGAACTTTGAAAGGACTTGGAAATATGACTTATAGAAGATAAAACCGTAAAATCAAAGCAAACGTCAATGTATTCATTTTTTAAACTCTATAGTAAGTAACTTATGTAATTAACTTTTGTTTTGATACTTAAATTTTCATATTTTTTCTTAATGTGAAAAATAAATTTTAGTAACATTGTTACCCTTTTTCAACAGTTTAAATCTAGATTTAAACGTGATCTCCATTAAGAGACCAGCTCTCAGAGCGACCAATTCTTAATGGAACGGAACATGGTCGCTTTAGGGAGGTTTTACTGTAGTTACCCAGTAGCAATTCTACAAGTGTCTGTGACAAATATTTTAGGGACAAGAAATAATCTGCAGGTAAAATATTTTTATAATGGAAGCATTAATTAATCAAACAATCACTTACCTGTAGAGTTTTTATGCATTTTATAAATTTTTATTAATAATATACTTAAGTTTTTGTATTAAGTAATAAAGAACTAAACATAATATAAAGCAAAATAAAGGTTCAAAGATCTGCGACGCCCGTCTCTAACTTTCTGCTACTGGGATTAGTTATAATTGCCGAGGTTTTAGTGTATATACAAAACCAATATTTATACTTTTTTAAACATGAAACACAGACCAAAACACATAACAAACTTCATTATAATTATTTTTATTTCTTAATAACATTTCAAAATGATCGGTTTAACTCAGCAAACTTCAAATATACTCTAGTAGCAGGTTTCTTCCTAATAGTTTGAGTCTGATAATTTGATATAGTCTGTGTTAAGTTTTTTTAAAAGATAATTTTTCTTATAAAAAAAAAATGCTTGAAGTGTGTTTTGATTTTTATACTATAAAATATTCTCACACATTCACGATTTTTTACATGTACTTTTGTATAACAAAATAAGACATACTACTGTTTTCCTAATATTCCACATTACCACAATTGCTTAGCTTATACATTTTTTTTTAAAACTATCTCTTGTCCAATTTTAACTTCTAAATGTACATAGTTTAAGATTTATATTATACTTAATATTCAAATGTAAGAATTTTTTGATTAAATTAAATATACACATTTGATGTAATTAGACTGTGCTTTGTTGTACATGTGTATATATTAAAAAAATATTTTCACTTTTAATTCCTGAATTTTTTGCTCAGTTTTTTTTCCAAAAATTCATATAAAAACTTTATTTTTTTTTATGCGTTTGCTTCACAGTGGCCACTGGATTTTTTAGGTTTAGGAGCCACTGGCTCTTTGCAGATATTAGGAATCTGCCAGGCCCCAATCATGACTAATTGGGGCCCTGGGCAAAGATAAATTAGGGGGCCCCATTCAAATTGGTGCAACATTATTCAGATAGAGCTAATGGTCAGTCATATGTGTAATGCATAAACAATATTTTTGCACCTTTAGTTTTAAATAGAACAAAATTCTTAGCTCCGTCAATTCTAAATTAAGTAGGTACCTTAATTAATAAAAATACTTTTTTCTTAGTATATAACAAAACCCCTTTATATAACTTTAGCAACTTGTTCCTACTTTAAGATTAATAACTTCTACTTGTGGAAGAGTGTCAAATACTCTAACATGTAAATAGTTTATAAAGCTAGTTTCTTTTACATCTTTTTAAGTTGTACTGCACACAACATAATATCTAATCAAATACATTCTATTTCACAAATAAAAAGTATTTTTTCAATAAATCTAAAAAATGTCAATTTTGGGTTTGCTTTTCGTATTTACTCAAAGTTAAAAGAAAAAACTTTGAATACAGAAGAAAATTTAGCTCATGACAGTTAGAACTGATTATTTTCAACTACTAAAGTTTAGATACGATTTAAGTTCATTACTAATACAATCTATTAAAATCAACATGTTATTTCTTATTTAATAGTTGTTGAGGTTAGCTTTGCGAAAGCGTTGAGTTCTGTGTGTTCAAAATGAAATGTTTTTCTGTGAAAAATACTAGTAGAATCTGTTAAAGATGAAATTTGTGTTTTGCATTTGAAAATTTCCAGAGCTAGAATTGGGAGGGGGGGGGGGGGGGAAAGTTAATATTTTATAAATTAATATATGGCAGGGTTATTTTCAGGGCAGGATGGCGGGATTCGCGCCCAGAATTTTGAAATCCCGCCCAAAAATATATCGTGGGCGGGAGGCTCCCGCCCAAAAACTCTCACCATTTTACCTGAAAATTTTGCATTTTGAAATTACGATCAACTCCAGCAAACTCCTTGCGAATTTCCTGATATTTTCGCGCAACCGATTGACACATTTTGCAGGTTTTTTTACCGCGAAAGATAGTTGAAATTCACTAGTTTTTCATGCGACCGATAGACAAATTTCATTATTTTTTTCTCGAGATCGGTTGACAAGTGTCCGCTACCGATTAGCGAATTCAGAGATGATTCTGCTCCGAATTTTCCAAAAATTTAAGGCATTAGGTTCCGAAAATTATGAAAAATCAGTCATCGGTTCAACAGAAAAATATCGTGAATTTCGACAAATGATCGACGAAAAAAATCAATTTCATCAATCGTTCGAGGAAAAAATTGCCAATTTCGTTGCAAAGGATTGCGAATTAAGTGCAAATTTTGTCAAAGGGTCGCAGAAAAATGTGAATTTCCTTAGATCGCGAAAACAAAAACTCTAAATTCATCAAAGGATCGCGAAAAAACGCATATTACATTAAAGAATAGCAAAAAAATCATAAATTTCAGTAAAGGAACGTGGAAAAAACGCCGGTTTCGGCAAATAATCGCGAAAAAAAAGTGAATTTCGTCGAAGGACGCGAATTTCGTCGAAGGACGCGAATAAACGCAAATTTAGTCAAAGGGCCACTGAAAAAAAAGTGAATTTCTTCAAAGGAACGCGAATTTTGTCAAAGGATTGCGGAAAAAACGCGAATTTTGTCAAAGGATTATGGAAAAAACGCGAATTTTGTCAAAGGATCACAGAAAAAACAAGCATTTCGTCAAATGATCGCAGAAAAAACACGCATTTCGTCAAAGGATCGTGGAAAAAACACGCATTTCGTCAAAGGATCGCGAAAAAAACACTCATTTCGTCAAAGGATCGTGAAAAAAACACAAATTTCATCAAAGGATCGCAAAAAAAAAACACAAATTTCGTCAAAGAATAGCAAAAAAGACGTGAATTTCGTCAAAGGATCGCGAAAAAGGGAATTTCGTCAAAAGATAGCAAAAAAAAAAGGTGAATTTCGTCAAAAGGTCACAAAAAAAAAATGCGAATTTCATCAAAAGGTCGCGAAAAAAACGCGAATTTCATCAAAAGATCATGAAAAAAACACAAATTTCATCAAAGAATAGCGAAAAAGACGTGAATTTTGTCAAAGGATCATGATAAAAGGGAATTTCGTCAAAAGATAGCAAAAAAAAACATGAATTTCGTCAAAAGGTCGCAAAAAACCCACGAAATTCATCAAAAGGTTGCGAAAAAAGGCAAATTTGTCAAAAGGTCGCGAAAAAACACGAATTTCGTCAAAAAATTGCAAAAAAATGCGAATTTCGTCAAAAGATAACCGATTACATGCGAATTTCGTCAAAGGGCTGGAGAAAAAAAGGGAATTTCATCAAAGGGTCGTGATAAAAATACTATGGTCTCTTTAGGAAGCAGCACACACACACAAATATCTATATTTATTATTATAGGTATAGTTTTTAATCTGAAATAATATACTGAACTAACTTTTGAAAAATTGAGTTTAACCCTAATCCAATTTACAGGAATCTACACTCAGCCTGAAATCAAACCGAACCAAAAAAAGAGTTTACTCGACCTACAACATAAATAATTAGTGCCTGGAGAGGATTTCCCAATCCCTTCCCATCCCCTGCTGTAACCTTTCAGAAAATTTGCTATGAATTTCATTTTTTTTTTTTTTCTCTCAGAAACACCCGAAGCAAATTTTAAGGTTACTTTTTGCGACACTGACAAAATTCAGTTTTACCTCGCGTCTGATCGATGAATTTCACGATTTTATACCCCGGCCAATCGACGAATTTAACGATGTTCTTCCAAATTAATGTAATTAATGTAAATCTTTAAATAGCACGTAAAATAACAGTGGGTTTTAGATTTTTTTCTTGCTACCAAATAGCTCAACTCCCCTCCATTTATAAATGTTGGTAGGGATATTCCCCTCCTAGGAAAAATTGAATTTCAAGCCCTGTATGGATTTGGGGCCCCTTGGCAAAGTCCTGATTTGCCCATGCAATATTAAGGTCCTGGAATCTGCACCTATACCCCTAACTCTGAAAAATTCTGCTTAAAAATAAGTTTTCTGTTCAATTTCTGTGCAACATTGTGGTGGATCACCTTAAATCAGGATTTAATAACTTCAACTCTTCTTCTTCAACTGTTGTAATTGTAGCAAAAGTAAGCAAAAAAGTAAGCAAAAGTTTGCTCAAAAGTAAGCAAAAATCAGGGAAAATAAATTTTTTCCTTGTATTGCAGTTTATGAAAAGGTGCAAGAAAGTTTTCATGATTGAAGTTTATCTACAAAATGTTACAAATATTCCAAATACATCTGCAATTAACAAGAGCTGTATCATGTTTTGATCCAAAAGTTGCAGCAAACTCAAATATCAGGAAAACTGAATAGTTACTTTTACCAATTTTGTTAAAAAATAATTGAATATTATGAAAACAGTATTGACTTTGTGCATATTGGTACAGTATAACCGGGCTGTCCAACTTTTCAGTAAGTACGAGCACATCTCATCTAGTAAAAAACATTGAAGGGTGCCATTATTCACATACCTGGAAACATAGAACAATATTACCTCGCTATAGTAGGAGGTGGCATAGTTGTCAGTTTAGCCTTTTTTTTTTTCAAAAATTCCGAAAGAATTTTTTCTTTTAAGTAATTTCAAAATGCCTGTCATTATTAAATAAAGCAAAATTTTCTATTTGGAATTTCTGGTATGAATTCTGATAAGAGCCAGAATTTTAATGCTGCATATAATAAAAAATCACATGGAATAGTAATGATTTTAAAGATGGATTTTTATTTAAACTCCTAGCAATTGAAATCATTTGAAAAATTGTCATGAAAACCTTCAAAGCTTCAAAGGGCGCCAAGGCGTCCATGCACCACATTCGACAACCCTGGTACGTAGAATGTTGTATTACTGTAGTCAGGAAAACTTAATCATTTTTAAGGAAAGATCAGGATGAAGTCGCAATATTTGTAAAAGGAAGTCACTAGGCACCCGGATCTGAACCGTGACCATTTTGGATAATACTTTATGTGCAACTATTTCGCTACTAAATCGGGCATCCTATGCGACTGTTTTTTGCTGTTATTTTTGACTTTGAAGGCTACTAAAGCAACTAGCGTACAGAAAATTGTCAGCAAGGTACTTTGCCTAAAAATTTAAGAGTACTAGGTAATAGGTGAGGATAGGTAACTCAGACGAGAGCAGTGGAAAGTATTGCTAGCTGAGTAAGAGTCCACATTACTTGTACCTTTTTATAATTTCATTTAAAATGAAAAAGCAGTCATCTTTTCTCAAGAGTCTAAACTTAAAAATGTTATATAAAAGTAATATGACAAAAAACAGTTATAATCTAGGAATGTAATAACATGTTGCATCAGACAGTGGAACACTTCAGGTCATTTTGAAAGGAAAGAGCTATTGCTATATACTGCACCAAACATATTTCAACACAATATATATAGTAAGTTTACCGATGTGTAACACCGCACATTTGCCGAAAAATTTGGATTAACGCAGATTACCAAAAATAAAATATATCTATATCAGTAAGAAACCTTTCCTATGTAGCCATATGTAGAGGCTACACAAAATGCAAAGTAATTGTAAAACTGAGGGGAAAGAAACGGCAATGCGTATGTGCAAAGGATTTTGCTTGCAACTCGGGAAAACATATTCACTGGATGAACAAACAACATGAAGGCCTTTCATTTTATGAAAACCTGCCTATCACTAGGCATTAAAAGTCACAGGATAAAGCTGTTCGCACCAAAATTCCTTTTTTAGGGTTTTGTATACTACTGTTATACATAGTAAAGTTTTCTAAAGGTGCGTAATAAATGCTAATAATAATAATGGAAGCTTGGAAGGAATAGATTGCTCATTGTTTAGGCAGAAAATGAAAACAGATATAACATATACAAAATCATAAATAACAGATATAACACATAAAATGTACATAAAAATTGATAAAGCCTTGAAATTATGAGCCAAAAAATATATCAAAATTTGCAGCAATCATTCTGGCAGTCAAAAGGTTCTAATACCACTCAAACTAGCAATAAAATAGCAGCCATTTTTATAAATTCTGTGTTTCAATTCCACATAATCTCAAATATAAATTTAATTTGAATCCCACATTTTTTTTTTCTTTTAATTAATGCAAGGAAAAACGGAAATATCAGTTAGCTTTGTTAGAAAAACTAAACGTGTTTATTCACAAAATAAATAAAAAGAAATAGCACTGCACTTGAAATAAAATGTAATGCCATGCTTCTGTATTATTGGCATTAAATCACATTCCTTGGTGATGGCAGGGTTGGCAAGTTTTTGACGCATGACGGTTTTTACTGAATTTTACCATGGTTTTTACTGTTCTGTCAAAGCTAGAGATGCAACGAATATTCGGCTTCGGCCGAATATCAAGTCTATTATTCGGCCTTCGCCGAATACTAATACTAATAAATGTTTTTATATTTACACAGTATAACTTTTTAATTTGACAATTTATATTCCTCATGTATAATGAAAATTTTATTTGAAATTAACAAACACTTTTTTTTCCATTAACTTTCATACCTCGAATGGATTTTATCTACCCATTTTCAGGGGTGATTGTGCTCCGGGTGTAGCCCGGATTTCCGGGTTTTTCGGTCGATCCTTCCGGGTTTATGAGATCGTTACGTGTAGCGGAAAATTCGGACATTAAAAAATATCGCGAATTTCGACAAATGGTCGCCGAAAAAATCAATTCCTCAATCGTTCGCTGAAAAAAAATCGATAATTTCGTCAAAGGATTGCGGGAAAAAAAAGTGAATTTCGTCAAAGAATCTCGAAATAAACACAAATTTCGTCAAAGGATCGCGAAAAAACTAAGATTTTCGCCAAAACATCGCGGGGAAAAACGCGATTTTCGTCAAAAGATCGCGGGAAAAACGGATATATCGTCAAAGGAACGCGAAAAATGGATATCGTCAAAGGATCGCCGGAAAAACGCAAATTTCGTCAAAAGATCACGTAAAAAACATTAATTTCTTTAAAGAATCGCGGAAAAAACGCGAATTTCGTCAAAAGATTGCGGGGGAAAACGCGATTTTCGTCAAAGGATCGCGGGAAAGACGGAAATATCACCAAAGGATCCCTGGAAAAACGCGAACTTCGTTAAAGGATCGCGGAAAAAAACTAATTTCTTTAAATAATCGTGAAAAAACCCTCAAATTTCACCAAACGATCGCGGAAAAAACGCGAATTTTGTCAAAGAATCCCGAAATAAAATAAATTTCGTCTAATGATCTCGAAATAAAAGAAATTTCTTCTTATGGTCGCGAAATAAACACAAATTTCGTCAAAAAATCGAAAAAAAGTGCAAAATTCGCAAAGGATCGCGAAAAAAACAAGATTTTCGTCAAAAGATCGCGGGAAAAACGAAAATGTTGCCAAAGGATCGCGGGAAAAACGCAAATTTCAATAAAGGATGACGAAAAAAAAACAATTTCTTCAAAGAATCGCGGAAAAAACGCGAATTTCGTCAAAAGATCGCGGAAAAAAACGCGAATTTCGTCAAAAGATCGCGGGAAAAAAATGCGAATTTCGTCAAAAGATCGCGGGAAAAAACGCGATTTTCGTCAAAGAATCGCTAGTAAAACGGAAATATCGTCAAAGGATCGCAAAAAAAACGAAATTTTGTTAAAGGATCACGGGGAAAAAACATGAATTTCTTTAAAGAATCGCGAAAAAACGCAAATTTCGTGAAAGGATCGTAGAAAAAACACATAATTAGAACCAGGAGTGATTCTCTCACCACCCTCTCTTCTGTAACCTTTCAGAAAAGCTGCTGTGAATTTCAGATACATTTTTTTTTTTTACTCAGAATCGCCCCTGGTATTATGTTATCTATCTCAATCTCAGTACAAAAATGTCCAGAATTGCATATCTGTAATGTGTAATACCCAAGAAGAAAGCAGGAAAAAGAAATTTACCTTGTGTAAGAGTAAAGCTTTAAAAATAGATTTTTATTTATTTTTTTCTAATACTTAGCCACTTAGAAGTAAAATTGGATTGGTTTTGACATTTTTTTACTGTTTTCAAATAACTAGATATGACTTGCATTAATTCTACTAAGAGATAACTCTTAACACATAATTTGTACTTGTTTCATGAGTACTTAGAATAAATTCATTTACTGAATATAGAATTGGAACTTTGTATATAACAAGATAAATTGCACTCTCCATTTGATGAAGTCATTTAGCTTTCAGTGAAATTAACATAAGTTTATCAAATTATGTTTTTCTGCTATTGTATATTTCAAACAATAGCAGAAATATGTCATTTGATTGTCATGCTGTTGCAGCATCAGCTGTTATGTAAATTGATATTAGTATATTTTGCATCGATAATTTTCAGGGTTTTTCACTTTGTATCGATTAATTTTCAGGGTTTTTCACTCTGAGTCACAATCACCCCTGCATTTTTATATAAGAGGCTAATTTAGGAATCATGTTAAAAAAATTTTATGCTGTATCAATAAGTACAAAAAATATCTGTAATAAGCTAACATAATCTGTTAAATTTAAAATTAATCAATAGAGTCAAAACATTGTATTAAACACTAGTGTCATGAAGGAAATTTTCATCTTGTTATTAATAAACTTTATAACATACAAACATGCTTATTATAACTACTTAAAAGGTGACATAAACATATCTCATAGATCTCAGGGTTGCGTTAAATAATATTTTTTATATGTTTCTGTCACCTTTTAAGTAGTTTGAACTACACACGTTGAACTAATTTCTTCTTAGGAATTTTTAACTCATTAATTTGTATATCAGTTAATCTTGAACATGCTAATGGCGAATGATTAAAATGTGTAAACGATTTTTTTACCTACAACAATGAAATCATTTATTGATCTTTGGTATGTTAGAGCATCAGATACTGTTAAATGCAATGAGTGTAATTTGCTTTTCCTTACAGATATTTCCTTCCTCTGAATCTGAAAATATTCACTATACACTTCTTAATAGTTGTATCTGCTGACAGCAAAGAAAAAAAAAATATGATAATGATAAAAAAAAATTGTTAATTGTGAGCTTTATATAGTCTACAATGATCTCTTTCCACCATTTTAGAGGGTATTTCTTTCATCCTTTCTATCAGTGGTTTTTCTTAAGATATTAAGATTTCTTATTTTTTATTTTATTTCATCTGAAAGCTTGAAACTTATGTTTCCTAGTACTTTTAAAATTTTGTCATTATTTTAAAATGTAACAACAACACACATAATATCTATTAAAATGTAACTAGACAGTACCTGATGAGGAACTTTTGCTAAGGATTTCTTTTTTTGGCTGAATTATATTGAGGCAATTTTTAGGCCGAACATAGCCGAATATTTTTTCAGAGTAAAATAATGCTTTCAAAAATTAAAAATTTGTATATAAATAATTTTTTAAAAGAAAACAATACATTTTAATTGTGAAATATACACAAATTGCGCATATAATGCATACTATATTTTGTTTTTAGGCAAAAATAAGTTCATTATTCGGCTGTAACTTGGCCGAATATTCGGTTATTCGGCCAAACCACTATTCGTTGCATCACTAGTCAAAACCCCATTTTTTTAGTAGTAGTAGTATATTTTTACATTATTTTTTTTTCATTCTGTCTTTAGTATTAAGTTGTTTCACATAAAATATTCAATATCAGAAAGACTAAAGCATATTTATCCATCAGAGAAAAACAAAGAATTACATTAGAATGATACCTATACATCTCTGTTAGAAGATCTCTACAATAATCTTAAGCTATTTGGCATATTCTATAAAAATTATATTTTTTGAAGAAATTCTATAATCCAGAAGTATAAGATTAAAAAATGTGTATAATTTCGGCAGAATGTAATACTGTTTAAATAGCTTTCTCAGAAATTTCCTCAGAAGTAAGTTTTCTTAAAGTATTAAATCCAAATTGTTCATTGATTATATTCCTAAATAGTAATAAATGAAATAAAATATATTTTAATAGTTGAGAATTACATACATCTTTTGGGAGAAAGAAATAAGACTTGTTCTTCAAAGTTAAATCTTGTAGAGATTAAAATTTGCAAATCAATATAAAACTTTAAACCATGTGAAAACTCAATTTTTAACTAGAGCCGTACCAAGTACTCGGTAAATACTCGGTACTCGGCGAAATTTTGGCCGAGTACTCGGCCAATACCGAGTAGTTGTAAGAATTTCATTTTTAAGTATATAAATTTAAAACTGATCTGTAAAAAGTTATTCGAATATCAATGTATAATATATGCAATAATTCATAAAACTATTTACTCGGTATTTAACAATATGTCTACAAAATATAGAAAAAGTTAAGAACAAAAACCCTTATAAAATAATTCCAGATTAAAATTTAGATTCACATTTACACAAATAAAAATAAGTTATTTTTAAATATATAGGAAAACAGAAAATACTATTATTTTGGATAAAGAAACTGAAAATACAATAAATGTAATAAAAAAATTAATAATTTAATTTATTATTTCAAATTATGGTTCAGAAACACCAAAGGTTCTACATTATCAGTGGACAGGGCATTTCTTTTACTACTATAAATTTGGCTTGCCTCTGAAAATATACGTTCAGAATAAACAGTGGTTGAAGGTGCACATAAGAATTTTTTTGCAAGGTTGCACATAATCAAAAAAGTTTTTTTCCCCCCACCATGCAAATGGAGTGTGTTTTACGCAAGTTTTCTGTTAAGAAAGCCTGTATCTCTTTTTGTACCTCTCCTTTTATTTTTCTCTTTCTTATTTTTAATCAAAAGAAAATAAGGTACAGTTACAAAATAAATATGAAATGCTTTGTGTTATTCAATGAATAGTTTTGTTACAGTAACCAATAAACATTTTTATTTTTGACAGACAGATTTCAGGTATTGGAATATATTGGAAGGTTGAAGAATGCTTTAATTTTTTATTGGTTAATAATTGTACTTGTTATGTGTCAATTCTCCTTTTTTTGCTACTGTTTCGAATTGTCAGAAATTGTCTTTAAAAGGTGCACAAATAAATTTCAAATTTAATTAGTTAATTTATATATACTATATATGTATATTATATACATGTACACACAGGTATTATATATGTATGTACACAGGTATATTTATGTATATGTACACCTAAGCTCACATTATGTGCACATCAGTGTTTTTCTTCTTATTACACAACTACTTGGTATTCGGTACTCGGCCGAGTAGTCAGTGGCCGGCTACTCGGCCAAAGTACTACTCGGTATACCACTATTTTTAAACCATTAAAAATTGAGTTTTATGTGCCGTAAATTTCCGGCGATTCTCCCGAACGTAAGAAAAGAAAGTAAACTTATAATATCGAAAACGGTCTACTTGCGTGACAGTACTGCATACTGGACACATTAGAGCATAGCAGGTGTGCAAACTGTGCGACAATCAAAAGGATGATGCGACCTGGAAACCTGCACATCGCCCGGACAGTAGGACACATGTGGTGCGGTATATTGGGAACCTAGATTGTTGGACCCATCTTCTACGATGGGTGGGACCTTAAGGGCGATCATTACCTGGATCTGCTACAAAACACGGTATGTGACTAAAGAGTTGCTCTCCGACATGCATGCCGGCTGTGGTTTCAACACAATGGAGCCCTCTCCGCATAAAACATCATACGTCCGGGCGTATTTGGAAACCGAATTCGGTCAACAGATCCTTAGATATGTTGGTCCGGTAGAGTGGCCACCGCGTTCACCGGACTTGACTTCCATGGACTTCTACCTCTGGGATTACTTCAAGGCATAAGTGTATGTGACTGAGACTACTTCTATGGTTTATCTGAAGCAGCGCATCATTCTTGATTGTCGCGCACAGTTTGCACACCTGCTATGCTTTAACATCAGTACTGTCACACAATCCATTGTGCATTCCCACCAATGGAGAACACTTTGAGCAGTATGTCCAATAGTTTCCGCCGTTTTATGTATTCATTTTTTATAGTAGACGTTTTCGATATTATAATAAATTGATATTTATTTTTCTGTTTAATTTCAATATTTCATTCTTCACTTTTTATACGACCCCTAACCCCTAATAGTCAGCTCAAAATTTTAGATGAAATAACCCTCTTCGGTGATATCCTGATTTGGCGATACCGGCTAAAGGTGGTTTCGCCGTAAAAAGGACATAGCTTCCAGATTTCAATCTCGAATTACTTTAATTCATCTTTTAACTGATCCCTCAAGTAAAGACAAAATTATGTGCAAAAATCTCAAAATTTGAAATTTAATAACTCTGTCAATTTTTGTAGTACAGATGTCAAACTTTTTGCGTTATATGTGTTATGATATGTGTAAACTTTTACTAAATATAACTATAGGGACTGGGAGGCCGTATAAAAAGTTAGATTTCGTAATTTTTATAAAATTGATTTTTTACTTTAAATAATGCCACAGGATGAATATTTACTTCATTTGAAACGTTTTTGTAATTGGAACTATATGGCTACGACCAACGGTTGAGAAATTAAAGGTCGGTGATAGATAACATATTGCACCCTGTATATTAGTAAATTACAATGTTGATAGTTAGAAAAAACACAATTTTGTATGGAGCGTACATAACTGTGTTACTGGCCAGTGAAAAAAATCAGTGTAGTGGCCCGTGGGTAAAAATGTTAATTTTGACCTATACTTTATGGTAGTTTTAATAAATTTCGATTTAATCTCCTTTGCTCCGAGCATCTTTTACAGAATTTTTAATCTTTTATCACCTGTATTTTAAAACAAATTTGACTAGATGAATCGAGAAAATGTCTTGATTAAATAAAACAATATTTACAATAAAATATAACTGGTGCGAATAATCACAAGCGCATATATGACGCTTGTCCCCAAGGGGTTAAAAATATTTCATGACTATTCAGGTATAAATTTATATCTAAAATCTAGATTAGATAGATAGGTATAAATTATTATTCTATTCTGTTTTTTCTTAAATATTGTTTTGTTGTGCTAAATTTTAAGTCTAAGAGCTCTCACCTGAAGTCAAGTCCTACAAAATTTCATAAAAATTTTATTAATTTAAAATTTTAAGATTTTGCTTATTGAAGTGAAAATGAAAATCACCATAATTGCATTTATGAAATACATAAAATATGCATTTTAAAATATCATATCTAAACATATTCAAATTTATTCAATGACCACAGTCCATGCTTGACATCTATTGTCACACCATATAACAGCATTTTTGCATCTCTAAAATAATTTTAATGTATTTTATTAAAAATGTATATTGAGTACTATTTAATAATTATAATAACCTTTTATTATCATTTAATATTAATGTTCATTGCAGTTAGTTAGTAGAATCTGTATTAACGGAGATTATGACAAATATTATTCTTTTCTTTTACTCTTGTATTTTTACATTTTTCCCATTTAGGAAATGCTCTTCTTTTAAATAAATTTAACAAAGTAATTGTGAATAATAATAACAAGAACAGCAAGGAAAAATCAATCTACAAATATATTGTATACTATGCTTACACCAATTTATATATAAATTGGAGGAAAATCGAAAATGATAGGTTTTTGATGGAATAAACCAATAAAAACATGGTTTTTACCACTGTCATGTCAAAAACCAGTTTTTGACGTAAAAAAACCCAACCCTGTTGGTGACAGTCTTTTTATAGAAAGTGGTTGACTGGAATATATAATCACGCATGAAAGAGTTCCTCCTAAAGTAGGAATTTCACCTTTTTAAAAGCAAATTTGGACATTCTCCGGATTGATACAAAAATGCAAAGAAAATATTAGATGCATATGGGGGGTGGGGGGGGGGGAGATCTAGAAAACTTATTAATTAAACATTTTGTCTACTCATATCCTTGGAGTTTATTTCTGAATTGCTGTACTATCAAATCAAAGGCGAGCTTTTATTAGAAGCATCTGAAAGTCATGTAAATTAAGTTCTTTAACTAGGAAAAGGAAGTTTCCATAAGGTTCTTTTTGGAATAGTGTTTTATTTGATTTATAAAACACTTCTGGGTAATTTCAGTGATGTATTGCTGGAGTAAAGATCAATTTGGCATGCATATATTTAGCATAGAGATTTTTAAGTAAAGTCTTAAACAGTCAAATCATTCAAAATAATACATTTATTTTGAAAAAATAATCTCTGTACTTCACATAAGTTCATGAGATACATTTGGGTGGATGCAAATGTTTCCAATTTTCTTTTTTGATTTAATGAATTTACACATTTATTGTTATTTTTTTTTCTTTTAATACTTTTTAAGTTGCAAAAAGAAAATAACAATCCTATGTGCAGTTATATTTCATTTTATTGTATGAATAACTGTTAAAATGTCTCTAAGTTATACGAGTTTGTCCTTATTGTATAGATAGAAAAAATTTTCCACCTTTTTTCCTATTTCCCACTTTCATGCCTATATAATATATGTATGGTATTTATATAAGTTACTTATTACTTGGGAAAGGAAGATCCTAAGAGAAATGTTTGGACCTATTAAGGAAGGCAATACATGGTGTATCGTATCAGGACAAATATGGAGATTGAACAGTTATATAACAAGAAAGATATAATAAATACTATTAAAATAAGAAGAATGCAATGGTTGGGCTATCTAATCAAAATGAGGGATGAGAGAAGCACAAAGATATGTAATGGTAAATCAGTAGGGAAAAGAAGTATTGGTAGACCCAGGAAGAGATGGATAGAAGAGGTAGAAAAAGATTTAACACAAAACCAAATTATAAATGGATCATTCCATGTGAAATCAACCAATTTAAAGAAAAGTTGTTGCACCATAGTCACAGATTTTTTAAAATTTTTTATTACAGACAGATGTAGTAGTGAAACCATCAAATCTAAAATTTTAAGATAATTTGTGCAATATTGACTGAGATATAGCCTTTTGAAAATTGATCATTTTTACCAAATGGCGGCCATCTTGGATGCTATCCCTATCAGGGTTGGCAAGTTTTTGACATGCGACGGTTTAAACCGATTTTAACCATGGTTAAAACCATCGTGTCAAAAACCTTTCTGTCAAAAATGTCCAAAAGTGTCAAAAACCTAGTTTTAATAAAAATCATACCAAAAGAATTATTTAGCAGAGTTAGATGGGCTTTAAACAATAAATTCTAAGTAAAACTGCATAAATACATTAAAACTGTGGGGTATAAACTGCAGAAATACATTCTTGAAACCTATTTGCATAGGATATGGTAAACTGCAAATTGATTGTTGTATGATTTTTTTTTTATTATTATTTGTGAATAAAAATTACCTAACTGTTATTTAATGATTTAGTTTATCATTAATGTATGCTTTTAAGATGAACAGTTAATAAATCCTTAATTATTTGTAATCATTAAAACTAGATAGGTTTAATCTAAATTTTGCAGAGATAAATAAATTGTTTAGATTTTTTCATGGCTAGAAGCACAGAGTAATCTATCACAATTGGTATCTAATGAGGGTATTTACTTTCCTTAAGATAGAGCAAATTCAAAGATTCCCTTCCAGTACAAAACAGTATTGCTATTGCAACAAAACCAATTTTTCTTGCTTTCCCCCTATTATGTTCTTATGGATGGGGTTGTTTAAGGAGCTACCTTCACCAAAGTTCAAGTTAAAACACCCGCCTGCTAATGTTAATCCTACAGGAGAAATTTTTTTTTTTTTTAATATCTTGTTCGAAATTTCATACTTTTAAATGATTTTTTTCAAAGTAGAAATGAAAACCCCACTCAATAATGTCAATTTTATGATAGAAATTTTGTTTAATATTTCAATATTTTTAAATGTTTTTTGCATTGGATAACTAATGTCGATCTCTACAAAGACCGATTTTTAAATTTTCGATTTTGCTTGCAGTTATTTTTGTTATTAGAATACTTTCACTTTTGGAACAGGTTTCAAACTAAGTTAAGCATTTTTCTTTTTCTTACTGGTATGCCGAATTATTCATTTGTCCCTAATTTTAGGAGAAATTCCACAAATAAGATAATTTCATCAGTAAGAGGTGATTGTCAGTCACTAACAAAAATTAATATTTGGATAAAAGGATTAAAATATCATATTTTATCATTTTATCCTAACATTTCATTCTTTTCTCATTTGTAAAATAAATGTTATTTTTATTGTTCTGCGTTTGTAAAAGAAAATGCTGCAGAGAAAATATTTCTGTTAAAGACTGTATATAGGGCAGATGTGCCAGTAATGGACACCATTAAGGAATTTCTTTAAAAATTGTTTTTTAATTAATAGTTATTATATTCCAGTTTTTTCAATATTATATTAAACTATCATGATTGATTTTGTTTGTTATAATGGCTTATTATTACAAAACGTTTGTCTATATATATATATATATATATATATATATATATATATATTGTTTTTTAAATAAGAAATGCAACCAAGTATGCTGAAAAGCCACAATAAAAATACATATAAAAAATTTGGCAATTTAGTCATAAACAAAGAAATAAATTATAATTTAATATTTGATTACAGTAAAATAAATGCTAAAACTAAAGTGCACAATCATTAAATAAAAGCAATGTTGTATCTTGCTATAACAGCATTTTTTTGTTGTTGTTGTCCTGGCCATATTTAAATATTGGTGTTTTTGACGGTTAAAACCGCTTAAAACGCGGTTTAAACCTATGTCACGTCAAAAACTGGTTTTTGACGGCTTAAACCCAACCCTGATCCCTATGTCTATAAATGTCCATAACTTGACAACTAATGACTCAAATTTTATATTTCTGGTACCAATTTAAAGCTATTTATATAAAGAATGCATATATGATATTAAAACAATAGTAATTTTTTATTTTAATACTGTTTATTACATTCAAACTGAAAATATCACCCTCAAAAAATGACTTACTGTAATGGGCCATAAAAAAAATGACCCATCATAATTTTTTTTTCAAACTTGCTAAAAACATTGCTCCATATGTGTATTTTAAATAGAAAAAAAATTGGAGAGGTAAAATTTTTCGTTTAAAAAAATAGCTTTTTACACATAGGATGTCACTTACTAAGCAGTGACTACCTTAAAACATCTAAATATCCCTGATTTAAGAAATAATGGCCAAAACTAAATATTTTTTAATCCCTGAATTAATGTAAAACTATAATGAAATATAATCTCATAAGTTTTTTGTAGGACCACCCTCCAATTGCTCCCCCCCCCCCCCCCAAAAAAAAGAAGTCATTGCTAAAAATGTATAATTGAAAAAATTTAACACTGAAGAAAATAAGAAATTAAATAAAGAATATAATGTATAATTGTGAAAAACCTTTAAATGCAATATATATAAATGAGATTTTACTGCATGTGTATATGTGGAATCTATTCAAAACGTTTTCCATGCAAGAAATTCAATTTTCATACCTAAATTTCTATTTCTTACTTTAAAAATTGCCCACTTAAAAAGTTTTACATTTGTATGTGACTTTATAGAAAAATTCTGCTGTATGCATGTATTTACATCATTCAAGTTGCATTAAATATTCCGATATAAATATGTCTGTTTATGTATTTTCTATTTCAATAAATTTACATACTAAGAATGACAGAATTCATGAAATGAATGCTAATCTTGCATAATCTATTTACCTTATTATTTGAATTCAAAACATGATGTAATAATGCATTATCTTCTATCCTGATGTAATATTACATCATGTTATATGTTTATGCAATTTTATCTTAATGTATCCAACAAATCTTTTGTTGAAAATTTTTGAAGCCTTTTGTGGGTAAGTTTATTATAAACTGCATTATATATAAAATTTTAAATAAAAAAAATATTTGACATAATTTATGAATTATTGCATCATGTTGTATGCTGATGCAATTTTGGGAAAAGATTGCTGCTGTATCGTCATCTGTTTTCTAATTGGTTGTAATTAAAGTATGATGAAATATTACATCATAATGTACAAAAAAATTTTACTATCCCTTTTAAACATCATTTCTGTTGATGTTTTCAATGTAGTATGCACTGGCATAGAGTAGTTATTTTGTGCTTAAGATTCTACAGTGGACATGGAGTGTTTTGTATGCAAGAAACTTGGTGTTTCATTGAGTACTGATCTGATTCCTGTTCTTTAATTGTCTTCACGTGATTTGCAGTTATTAAAAAAAAGATTGAATTATGTAATCCCAGATGAAAAATGCTTTGTCCATGGAAATAGTATATGCAAGGTTCACAAGGATAAATATCTAAAATGGTATATTTTAAGACAGAGACAGTGTTGTGATCCATTTAATAAACATTCAAATAGCATCAGAGCAAAATCACTAAAAACAATATCATTAGATATGTCTAAAACAAATCCAGATATCCTCATTCTAGGGAAAAAATTGTGTTTCCTGTTATTCATCAGTAAATATGAAAAAAATGTCTATTGTTGACAGGATAACCACCTCAGGAACAGAAAGCCCCTCTGATTCAGATTTTAATGAACCTACAGTAAAGGTCAAAATTAGCACTAGCCACTGGCCACAGGGCCAGTAAATGAGAAAAAGTGGCTAGTGCAAAATTGTCTATCAACGGCCACTTTTTTACAAGGAGAGAATAAAATTTTCTTGCATTTCATCAATGATTACATTTTTTGTTTCTAATATATTTATATCAACATATTTGTTTGGGCTATTCAGTTTTTTAGATTAATACTTATAGAAACTTTATTGTTTAGTATTTTTAAATAAAAAAGTGGCCACTTCAAAAACTAGTCCTACCGGCCAGTGGCCGCCAATGAAATTTCCCAGTTTTGACCTATAACCCACAGTAGTAATAGAACAATTAAACAAAAGTTGTGAATTGTTAGAGTTATCGCCAATAAAGGTAAGTAGGCGTACCTCAAAGAGAAAACTTAATTACATGCAAAAGAAAGTTTCAAAAATAACTAAGTGTGTTGCAACTAAAGCAGCTACAGTATTAGGTGTTGAAACCATAAATAAGCCTCAAAATAGTAAAGACACAACTTGTCCTGACTGCACATCTATGATGGATAAATTATTGGAGAAGTTTACAAACGCATGTTTTAAAGAAAAAGTTCAAATTCTAACACTAGTTTTAGATTCATGGACAATACAGCAAACAATGACTTATTTTAATACTACACAGTATCTTGTAAAAAAGGCAAGGAAGTTTAAAACAACAGAAGGGATGTTATCGATGCCTACTGGAAGAAAAAGTGTTAAACTGAGTCCAGACATTATAGAAAAAGTTATTAATTTTTATTATGATAATAACAGCCGCATGTGTCCTGGAAAAAAAGATTTCATATCTGTTCCAACTGAAAACGGCAGAATATTAAAACAAAAGAGATTGATTTTGCACAATTTAAAGGACTTATATATTACATTTAAAGAACAACATGACTTAAAAATTGGATTGTCTAAGTTTTGCTCACTACGTCCAAGAGAATGTGTTACTGCTGGAAGCAAAGGTATTCATTCTGTCTGTGTGTGTGTATACCATCAAAATATTAAACTTATGCTTCATGCTATTCATATCAATGACTACATATCACTGCTAAAAAAACTTGTTTGTTGCATTGAATCTGAAGAATGCATGTTGCACAGGTGTGATAAATGTCCATCTCCTGAAATTTTAAAGAAAGATTTAATGGGTTTAGATGAATTGGAAATGAGTAATGATATTATTTATAAACAGTGGGTAAAGACTGATGGAGCAGAATTAAAAAAAGTGATTATGCCTGTTGATGAATTTGTTGATGATTTAATTACAAAACTCCTTGCTTTATGTTCACACCACTTTTTTGCAAAATCACAAAGTTTATATTTCAAGAAAACAAAGTATGAATTGAATACAGAAACTGCTATTATTTCAGCTGATTTTTCTGAAAACTATACTTGCATTGTGCAAGATGCTATTCAAAATATCCATTGGCAAAAAGAACAGGTTACAGTTCACCTGTTTCTTGCTTATATAAGGGACAGTATCACTGATACTGTGAAATCTATTCCTATGTGTGCAATAAGCGAGCATTTAGTTCATGACACTACTACATTTTGGGCTTTTCAAAAAGTAATTGTCAATTATTTAATTTCACAAATTCCACAGATTAAATACATAAAATATTTTAGTGATGGATCATCAGCCCAATACAAAAATTATAAAAATTTTATTAATCTCTGCCATCATGAAGAAGACCATGGTGTGAAAGCTGAATGGCATTTTTTTGCCTCTTGCCACGGAAAAGGAGCTTGTGATGGAATAGGCGGCACCATAAAACGCATGGCCACCAAAGCAAGTCTTCAGCGTCCATTCAAAGATGGTATCTTAAATGCATTTGATCTGTATACATTTGCAAAAGAATATGTTAAAGGAATTGAAAGTTTTTTTATAACAAAATCTGAAATTGAAATTGCCAATAATCAGTTAGCAGGTAATTAGTTATGCAAAGGCAGATACAATCGTAGGAACAAGGGTTAATCACAGCTTTGTGCCAATAAATAAAGGCTAAATACTGGTTTCCAGGGTATCAGGCTCCTCAACAAATTTTATTGCTACTGTGAGATTTAGTGAAACTGACAAACCACAAACATTTAAAAGTGAACAATATGTTGCATGTGTATATGGTGTTAATTGGTAAGATTTTAGATTACTGCGAGGAATTCAATGACTATAAAATTATGTTCATGCATCCTCATGGTCCTAGTTCATCATATTCATGGCCAAAATCTTCAGATGTTTGTTGGATTCCATATGAGCATATAATGAAAGTAGTGTCTACCCCAATGACTGCTACAGGAAGAACATATACTGTTGCTCCAGAGGAGCATACAGCAATTCAACTCTTAAACTTCAAGACAGATTAAATCCTTGGTAATTTTCAACAACATATTATCAAGTTCCTTTCAAAAATATATTATAAAGTTATATCCATGTAAGTATCCTGTTCTTATTTTATGTAAATATGTTTCATATAAGTTTTATCTAAGTCTTACTTTTATACATATTTGATGTTTTTGTTGTACATTTGTATCACACAAGATTTGTGTACTCATTTTGTCAAGATTTGTTCATTTAAATATAAATTGGCAGTGAACTGAATAACTAATGTCAACTCAATCAACTCATTAATATTAATTTTTAATCTTTTATTTGAATTCAACTGATTTACAGCTAGTATTTCTGCCATATTTAAAAAAAATATGTATTATGGCTCTTTTTCCTTCTAAATATTTTCCATTATGTATATTTTTTTGAGAATTATACATATTATCTAGTGTTTCCCCCAGAATAAAAAAGGGCAGGGTGCTCCTTCAAAAAAGGGCATTTCAGGTGAACAAAAAAGGGCACTTTAACCGAACAAAAAGGGCGCTTCAGCTGAACAAAAACGGAACTTTATTAAGAAAAAGGTTTTTGAAATTTTTGTTTTGATTGCTGTTTATTTGATTGTCACAAATTTCGTCAAAAGATCGCGGAAAAAGCGCGAATTTCGTCAAAAGATTGCAGAAAAAGTGCGAATTTCGTCAAAAGATCATTGAAAAAGCGCAAATTTCGTCAAATGATCACGGAAAAGCGCGAATTTTGTCAAAAGATCGCGAAAAAACGCGAATTTTGTCGAATGATCGCGCAAAAAGCGCAAATTTCGTCAAAAGATCGCGGAAAAAGCGCGAATTTTGCCAAAAGATCGCGGAAAAACACGAATTTCGTGAAAAGATCACAGAAAAAACGCAAATTTCGTCAAAAGGTCGCAGAAAAAACGCGAATTTCGTCAAATGATCACGGAAAAAACTTAAATTTCATCTAATGATCGCGGAAAAAACGCGAATTTGGTCAAATATTTTCAGAAAAAGCGCGAATTTCGTGAAATAATTGCAGAAAAAACGCGAATTTTTGTCAAAGGATCGCAGAAAAATGCGAATTCCGTTAAAGGATAGCGCAAAAAACTGAATTTCGTCGAAAGATCGATGAAAAAACGCGAATTTCGCCAAAGGATTGCGAGGAAAAACACAAATTTCGTCGAAAGACCGATGAAAAACGCGAATTTTGTCTAAATGCCACTAAAAACATCCATAATTAGCGCCGAGAGGAGATCGTCCCCCGGCATTCCCCTCTGCTGTAACGTTTCAGAAAATTTACTATGAATTTCATTTTTTTTTTTTTTTTTTTTTACTTAGAATCACCCTGATTTAGTTATATATTGGAATTTAGATTTTTATGCGGACAGAACATGGGAATTTTTGTTTCCAAAGTATGCTGATAGAAAAATTTCTCAAAAACTCAATTTTTTTAATTTGTTTGGATCAGATTTTTAATCTGTGTAATATAATAATTGATTTGATATCAGAAACAATACTACAACCACATATATGGCGAAATTCAAGATTTTTTTCCACGATCGTTTTGCTAACTTCACGATTTTTTTTCACTATCATTTCGCGAAATTCACAATGTTTCTACGATCGTTTGGCGAAATACACGATTTTTTTCCACGATCGTTTCGCGAAATACACGACTTTTTTCCACGACTGTTTCGCGAAATACACGATTTTTTTTCACGACCGTTTCCCGAAATTCACGTTTTTTTCCCGCGATCGTTTCGGTTATTTCACAATTTTTTTCCATGATCGTTTCACGAAAATCATGGTTTTTTAACGATTTTTTTTCTACGACTATTTCGCAAAATTCACGATTGTTTACCAGGATCGTTTGTCGAAATTCACATTTTCCCCCCGCGTTCCTTTGATGAAATTAGGGTTTTTTGCTTCACTTGATTGCCGATTCTTTTTCTGTGACTGATTGATCAAATTGGCAATATTTTTTCGCGGCCGATCAACAGAATTAACGATCTTTGTTTGCGCAATCTTGACGAAGTTCGTGATAATTTTTATGCAATCTTTTGACGAAATTTGCGTTTTTTCTCCCTGATCGATGGATGAATTTAATTTTTCTTGCGATCGATTGACGATTTTTGTGATATTTTCCAGCAACTTATTGGGACATTTTGAGGTTTTTCTTTTGATCCCTTGAAGAATTTCGAGGGAGTTTCCCGCGATCGATCGACGATTTTCGCGGCTTTTTTACCGCGACTAACTGAAAGACTTCGTGATTCTTTTCCTGCGGTTGATTAACATAATTGCCGATATTTTCCAGCTACCTATCAGCGAATTTTGTAGGTTTTATTCTTTGGATCGATTGGCTAATTTCCAGAGATTTTTCCCCCTCTATCGTGTACGAATTTTGCTATTTTTTTCCCTGCGAATGATTAACAAATTTCGCGATTTTTTTCCTGGATGCGATTTTTGAATTTCGCGATTTCTTTTCTTCCGACTGATTGATGACATTCGCGTTATTTTCTAGCAACTTTTAGGCAAATTTTGAGGGGGTTTTCTGGCGACCAATCGACTACTTTCGAGATTCCCCCCTCCCCTCCGTGACCTACTGGAGAATTTCGTGATTGTTTTCCTGTGATCGATTAACATAATTGGCAATATTTTCCTTCTACATATTAGGAAATTTTGCAGGCTTTATTCTTGGGACCGATTGGGTAACTTCCGGGGCTTACTGGCGGAACTCACGGTTTTTGCTTCATGCTAACGTAAACGAATTACACGATTTTTTTCCGCGAACGATCGACAGATTTCGCGATTTTTTCCCCGTGAGCGATTGGAGAATTTTTTTAGTTTCTCGTGCGTTAGATTAACGAAATTCACGATTTTTCCCGCGTCCGGCTGAAACAGTTGTTTTTCCGACCGACTGATGAATTTCACAATATTTTCCCACGATTGACAGACTTTTTTTTTTGCGATATTTTTGCGCGACCGACTGACGAATTTCACAATATTTTTTCACGATCGATAGACTAATTTTGCAATATTTTCCCGCGATCAATTCTAGAATTTCAGATCCATCGATCGATTGCAAATTTCCGGATTTTTTCGCGACGTATTGTTAAGATTCGTTAGTTGAAACATGCTGAGGGCAAAATTTTGCAAACCCAAAACGGGCAGGGCGCGTTTGCAGTTATATAAAAACGGGCAGGGCGCATTTACAGCTATAAAAAAACGGG
This sequence comes from Maratus speciosus, assembly GCA_963932465.1. Taxonomy (NCBI): domain Eukaryota; kingdom Metazoa; phylum Arthropoda; class Arachnida; order Araneae; family Salticidae; genus Maratus; species Maratus speciosus. The sequence goes on from OZ010790.1 coordinate 235,228,861, forward strand.
CAGGGCGCTGCGCCCTCACGAAAACGCCTAGGGGAAACACTATTATCATTTTATATGAAATAAAAAGTATTGAAATGAAAATTTACTGTTATTTTAATATGTATGTGTTTTTAGTATAATTAACTGCTGATTGGTATTTCTAAATTCAATTATTTATATATTGATGCTCATACATTAATTCATATGCCAGAAAAAAATATTTTTAACCATTATTTGTTAAACCAAAGATACTTATGTGTTTTAAGATAGTCACTGTTAGGTAAATGACATCCTATGTGTAAAAAGCTATTTTTCTTTAATGAAAAATTTTACCTCTCCAATTTTTTTTCTGTTTAAAGTATACATATGGAGCAATGTTTTTAGCAAGTTTGAAAAAAAATTATGATGGGTCATTTTTTTATGGCCCATTACAGTAAGCCAATTTTTGAGGTTGATATTTTCTGTTTAAATGTAATAAACAGTATTAAAATAAAAAAATTACCATTGTTTTAATATCATATATGCATTCTTTATATAAATAGCTTTAAATTGGTACCAGAAATATAAAATTTGAATCATTAGTTGTCAAGTTATGGACATTTATAGACATTGGGATAACATCCAAGATGGCCGCCATTTGGTAAAAATGACCATTTTTTAAAAGGGTATATCTCAGTGAATATTGTGCAAATTAGTTTTAAATTTCAGATTTGGGGGTTTCACTACTATGTCTGTCTACAAAAAAAATTTAAAAAAAATCCGTGACTATGCTGCAACACTTATTGGTTGAATTCGTGTGGAATGACCCAAATTAAAGGCCAGAGATCGGAAGGTCTGGCAAGGTATATTGACAGAGGTCAAAATCCTACATGGATTGTAGTACCATTGTGTATGTATGTATGGTAATTAATATGTATTAAATTTAATTCAACTGGAGTTTTCATGAAAAAGTGGTTACTAAGCTAAAAATGTCTATTGGCCATTGGCTGCTAACTAAGATTTTCAATTTTCAGGTGCACTCTGAATGGATTTGAAATTTAAACTTTACTAAAATTTGATTTCCTATTTAATAACTTCTATGGTTTTATTATTTTATGTAGATGCTGCTGATAATGCCCCCAGTAGTCCTTTGCAGCCATTGCCTTCCTCTCCTCCATCCGTTGCTGATAGAAGTCGAGCTAGTAAGCATAATTCTTCTGGTATTTTAATAAAAGGTATTTTTTGCTACATATTAGTGATGGGTGATAGTCAATAATTCAGTGATCGAAAACAATTGCCATCAGAGAAAATAAAAATTGAGACAATCATCATTTAATTTCCAAATTCTACTTTCTTGATGTTCTACAATCGATTGTCTCCCTGAGAAGCTTAAAAATCACAATTTCAAAATTTAGCGATTATCCCCAGAGCCGCTCTTAGGAAAACTGAGGTCGGGTGCAAGAATTTTTGTGATTTCCTTCCAAACTGCACTGGCCTTCAAAAGTTAAGGTACAACATGTTTTTGCGAAGTAACAACAGAAATGGCAGTAACAATAAAATTCAACATAAAACTCTGAACGAGCTCAGAGTGGAATCACACAATCACCTTGCATTAAAATAACTAAAATAAAAAATCTGTTTACTAAATAGGTGCATAAAAATTATTAAAATATTCCGTTACAAAATAACTGGTCTTTTAAAAGCTTAAAAACCATTGATGTTTAAAAATCATATGAAACAGAAAGGATGATTCCCAAGATCTTTCAATCGCAAATGCAATCTTCTTTTTTTTTAAATTCCTTGAAACTATCCCTTGAAAATGATCATGCTTGCAATCGAAAGATCTCTGGAATCATCTTTTCTGTCTCATATGATTTTTAACATTAATGGTTTTTAAGTTTTTAAAGACCAGTTCATTTTGTAACAGAATATTTTAATAAATTTTTATGCATCTTTTTAGTAAACAGATTTTTAATTTTAGTTATAGTAATAATAAATTTCATAGTTTATATGAATTATGATAATGAATTTTAATAACTTATGCATAAACGATAGCTACCACTTTTATTTTAAGGAAAAGAACAGGTATATATGATTAAGAGAAAAATATGTAAATATCAAGCTTTCGTTATTTCGTGTGTAAGTTTTGTTGACAATAGCCAGTAGAATTCAGCAATGTCTAAGAGAAGTTGTTTGCCTGATTCGTTAAGTTGGAGCCAGTAGAGTTTAGCAATGTCTAAGAGAAGTCGTTTGTCGGATTCGTTAAGGTGGCGGGCAGTCTACTACCAATGTAAAACCAGGTAAGTCTCGCTCATAAAATTTATATGGTAGCTTTATATTACAAAAATGTTTATTATCCTAAGTTTTACAGATTTTTTTACTTGGTCTCTTTTGAGATATTAATTATGAAACTGTCAAAACAGGCTTAACACATTTTTTGATAAGCTATACAGAAAAAAAGAAAGGGTTTTCAAGATTGAAATTTGTACAAGTAGTAGCCGTATGAGAGATTTTTTGTTCATGAAAATAATGAGTTTGATTTCCTTCATAAAAAAATAAAGGTGGTGAAATGTGGTGTGACATTTTATTTCTATAGTTTTTAAACATTACTTTGACCTAGATACTCAAGTCTAATAAAAATTCTATAATTACCTGAAATGTAGACAATTTTATGCTGAGCATTTTAGTTTTTGATTAATCTTGGTAGGTATATAAAAAAAAAAAAAGCAACTACAAGATTTCTTGTAAGACATGTTTTTCACCAAAGGAGGATTAATTTAGAGATGTTGAGGAGAGTTGATTTAGAAATGTTATAAATTGCATTTTTTTCCTAGAAGGAAATTCTGTTTTCTAATTTGTTTCCTTGATTTAGAGGTGATACTAGGTACTAATAATTTATATTGTTTTAACAAGTTACATTCTTATCACACACTGTATCATTTTTCTTAAAATTTTCATTATGGGAAATTTCTCTTATTTTCTAAATTAGACACCTGTTTAAAAAAAATAGCTAATCAGTGTATTTAGTTATTTTCTTTATAAAAAGGCTGTAACTTATCATAAAATGAAGATACTTTAGCTGGTTTCTCAAAATTCAGACATCTGAGAGAAATTAAACTAATATTGAAAATGCTTATGCAAGAAGAGTGTCATTTATCTTGCTCAAAAATAGAATAAAATAAATAAAAATAAATGTAAGTTAGATGATATTGCCATAAAGTTTTATTGTAGCTATTACAATTGTTTAACACTTGCTCAATTTTTCTTCCTTTTTTTTTTCTTAGTGTTCAGCGAGTTAGACTTGAGTTCTCCCATAAATTATGGCACTCCAAGCTCCCATGGCACAACTCGTTCTGCAGGGTATGTTTATATTTATTCATAAATCTTTAAATTTTCAATGTCTAAAGAGATATATTCTGATTTTATAATTTTTATTTTGTCTGAAGGAGAACACCTATCCGTCAACGGCATGATATTCGCAGTGAAAGGCGACTCCGCCAAGTTGAAATTGGAAATGTAAGTTACAGTTTAGTGAATAATAATGGCAAAATTAATCTCTTTGGTAATATCTTTAAAACTTTATTTTTAGTACAAATCTACAAATAAACCTTAATAAAATTATAACTGTACGAAAAAGCGATAGAGTATTAAACTAATTACACATTTGTACTTTGCCTAGTTAACATTATCTTTTATTGAAATCTATAAATTAGTTTTAACAATGACAAAATGTATGAAACTGTTACAGAGTGTTATTTTCAATACATATTTCTTACTTTTCCTAGTTGACATTATCTTAAGTGTCAATCTATGAAACAATTTCAATATAATTACAAATCACAAAAAACAAAGTATTACTATTTTAAATCAAACTTACTCTGTAGCTCTGATAAGAGAAACCATGGAACCAGGTTAGTTCTGGCCCTGTTGTCTGGGTAACCACTAGCTGATCAGTCGACTTCATTTTGGTGAGTTCTTTTTCTTCCAATTTCCTGCCATTCATTGGATGACTTATAACCTTACTCCATAAAACGACTTGTCGATCCTGCAAATTTTAGAACCATATTAACTTCCTGATCGCCAATCAAAAAGGCAAAATTGTAATGTTTGCTCTGTATTTTTTAAAAATGCTAAAAAAAGCTAATTTTTTCAACATGACATAAACAAGTTAATTATGCATAGCAATATAATCCTTGAGAGTATTATTCATAACTTAATCTTTCAAAACTGGATTATATAGGTAGAGTTATATTAATTTAAAAAATGCTTTTATTGCAGTGAAAACCACAGCTTAGTGAACAGATATATCCGTTCACGGTGGTGAGAAGGTTAAGCAGCATATTTACCCATAGACTTTATCAAAGCTACACTGTATTTTTATTTCCTCTAGTCAATTTTTACTGTCCTAGAACTTTCAACTGACTATAAACTGAAATTTATAAATTTTAAACAGCCTTATTTTCAGAACTGATCCACTTGTAACCTTATGACATGGCAAATAATAAATTTCTTGTTATTTTTATATGTTGAAATGTATATATAATAGTTATCTATATGTCCTCTCTTCATATACAAAATCTTAGCAACAAAATGATTTTTAATTTCTTCATAATACAGCTGATATATTATTATTATTATTCATTGTTTTTATACATAATATAGTCACCCATATTTCTTCATTTATGCAGTTTTGGTTTCTGAAAGTAAATTGACTTGGAGAAAGAATAAAATCTGACAATATTGAAAATGTAAAAGAAAATTTGAAAAAGTTTATGTATGGGAAATTGAATTCACAATATCCTGCTATTTCAATAGGAGAGGGTTTTTTATGCATTAAAAAGATTATATATATATATATATATATAAATGCAGTTGGATTGCAGAGCCTGCCTTAGTCAGCATACCACATTTACAAACCAATGTTAAACCAAGCTGTTGAACAGAGTTGCTGAATTTTAGCCTGGCACAAAAAAAAAAAACAAACAAAACAAACTGGTTTTTTATTAAAAACAAAATGATTTACAGCTAATTCACATTAATTTATTTTTAATTCACTCATAAATGTCTTCTACTAAAAAAATACTAAACTTCTATTAGATATTATCCAGTAAATGAGTCCTTATAACTGTTAGAAGGAAATATTTTCGAAAAGAAAAATATACATCCATTGAGGAGAATTCATTAAATTAGATTCTAAGATAATGTTTTGAAGCTATATTACGTAGCTCCATATATACTAATATATTTTTAATATCTTTAACTAGCTGATTCATCTGTCGTTGCTCGGGCCATTAAAAAAAAAAGCAAAAAATTCTAAAAAATACAATAAAATATTGCGAAAAAATAAATTGCTTCCCAAAATCGAAAAGAAAAAAATTTTCATATTGGTCAAGAAGATTGAAACCAGATTCCTTTTACTAATGTGTAAAAATTGCTAAAAACTACTAAAATATCAAATTCACAGAAGACAAAAATTACTATATTGGGCTAAAAGATTAAAACATGATTTCTTCTATGAATGACAAAAAATCTCTATGGAACGCGAAATAACTCTAAAAATCACATGAAAAATTCGACAATTGCTGCATGAAATCCAAGTAAACTTTATTGAAAAGAGGAAGAATCTATTATTTTAGATCAAAAAATTGAAAATCAAAAACTCGCAGCGAGTCTCGAGGTAATGTATTAATCGCAAAAACTTCAAAAATCACCGACAGTTTTTACTATATTAGGATAAAAGTTTGAAATCTAATTTCAATTATGAATATTAAAAAAATGCCTTGAAAGTCTAAAAATCACGATAAATAGCCCCAAAAAATCTAAAATCGCACAGAGAAAAATTACTATATTGGGCTAAAAGTTTGAAACTGAATTTCCTTTCCAAATGTCAAAAAATTGCCACGGAACTCAGAAAAAAATTGAAATGTTGAAAATCATATTAAAAATCGCGGAGGAGAAAATTTACGATAATAGTGTAAAAGTTTAAAAATTTGTATTAAAACCACTAAAAATGCAAAAATTCAGGAGGAAGAAATTTACTATATCAGATCAGATTGAAACTTTAATATCAGATTCCGTTTCAAAATGTCAAAAAATAGCCGCGGAACTCGACAAGTCTCATAAAAATTCAAAAATCGTTAAATGTTGAAAAATAGCTGGGGGAAAATTTTACCATAATTGGGTAAAAAATTGTAATCAGAAATCTCTCATGAAAGACAAAAAATGAACGTGGAATGACAAAATTCTCTAAAAATCGCTAAAGACCACACTGACTATTGCTTAAATTAAAAAATTCTAGAAGACTAAATTTACTATATTAGGCTAAAAGTTAGAAACCGAATTCATTTTACAAATGTCAAAAAATTGCTGCGGAACTCTAAAAATCACTAAAATTCAAAAGTAGTAGGGCACAAAATTTACTACATTAGACTAAATGTTTCGAACCGAATTCTTTTTACGAATGCCAAAAAATAGCCGCTGGACTTGAAAAAAATGATAAAAATCTCATTTAAATTCTCATTAAAAATTGCTAAATAATTAAAAATCGTTAGGGTTGAAATTTACAAAAATGGGTGAAACATTGTAATCGAATTTCTTTCATAAATGACAAAAAATCGACCTAGAACGCAAAAAATCTTTAAAAATTACATTGAATTTTGCATTTAAAATGAGTAAAATTTGAAAATCGAAATGAAACTTTTTTTACTATATTAGGCTAAAAGTTTAAAACCAAATTCCTTTTCCTAATCTCAAAAAATCGCTGTGAGACTCTAAAAATTGCTAAATATTAAAAAATTGCAGGGGGCAAAATTTACTGTAATCAGTAAATATTGTAATCGGCATCCTTTCACTAATGACAAAAAATCAATGGGAAATCGGTAAAATTCGCATTAAAAATAGCTATAATTCAAAAATTGTGGCGGACAAAATTTAGTACATTAGGTTAAAAGTTTGAAACAAAATTCCTTTTGCCAATGTCAAAAAATAGCCGCAAAATGCAAAAAATACTACTAAAAACTCATAAAAAAATTCGCTAAAAATTCAAAAATTGCTGTACGAATTCCGAATAAACTTTATTGGAAAGAGGACAAAATTTACTATATTCGGTTAAAGTAATGAAACCATATTCCTTTCACTCGCGTGAAAAAATCCCCTCAGAACATAAAAAAAAAAATGCTAAAAATTACACAAATTAAATTTAAAAAAAATCTAATTAAAGCCAAAATTGGGCTTTGAAGTGCTAAACTACATACATAGATTACCTTCCTACCAAATTTATAGCTCTACGTGCAGCGGTCTCTTCAGCTCGTCGTCAACGCACACACACAGACTTCTTTATTATCGTATATTAAACAAGGATAAATTAGGACACATCAAAAAGGAAACATTCTTACATATTGTGCTATCTACTTTTCTAAATTTATTAAAACTAAATAATTTACATGTATTTAATAAATGAAATTATCTGATATAATACTTGCGAACATACATATTTAGTTAATAATCAGCGTTGTATAAATATAATAGGTGTAGTCAATAAATAACGAGGCAGAAGCTGTTTCATACAACTTATTTAATGAACTCAAAAGTATTGTCCACAATTGTTTCGGCATTTATCCCAGTATGACACTCTAGTCATACTATGCCATGGTCTTAAAAAGCCATTGGCTGCTGTTTGAAGAACCAGTTGTGCATGCTAGAGGTCTGCACGGCCCGACATTTCCAGGCCCGAGCCCGGCCCGTACAAAAAAATATTGGCCCGGCCCGTAAAAAAAATTTATTGGCCCGGCCTGAACAGCTAAAAGTTCGGCCCGAGTGAATTTTCACAAAACATTGATTTTTGCGTCGATTTGGTTAAAAATTTGTTTCGTATGAGGAGTTCAGGCCAAAAATATTTATCTTAACTTTTCTTTTCATGTGTTTAATCTTCATTTTTATAGAAGCGCCACAGGTTGCGATAGTTATTTTTTTAATGAATCTCTATTTCTTGCATGTAAATGTTTCAGTTATCATTAATATTGTTAATCCATATTCCATGTATTGAAGTATTAAAAATCTGAAAAATGCTATACAGTAAAATCTAAGATGGAATTGCATAGAAAAGAAAAAAAAATGCGTTATAGACAAGTTCTCTTTCTTAGCAAGTGTAAGTGTATTATATATTCTTTTCTCGTGTAGTAATATATTAATTTGGCATGGATCGACACGTTTTTCAGTTTAAAACAAGATTCCGTCATAGGCAGGTTCTTTTTCACATGTTTTACTATATTTTAATAAACGTAGAAATCTACTATTTAGGATGAATTTGAATGCTTAGTTGTAGAATAATGGCAATTTAAAAATGTATGCATTTTTTTTTTTTTTAATTGTGCCAAGCCTAATTTTACTGACCTTTGAACGAACTAGGTCATGCCAAGACAATGATTTTCATACGGGCTGGTTCAAAACTAGGAATGAAAATTTTTGGCTGTGAAGATTAGGAATGAAACCAGTGCCGATTCTGTGCAGAAAAATAAGTTAGGCCCGGCCCGAACCATCAGGAAAAAAGTAAGGCCCGGCCTGAGTCTTCAGAAAAAAGTATGGCCCGAGTGCCGGGAAGGACAATAGGCCCGAGCCCGACCCGCGGGCTGGACCGTGCAGATCTCTAGTGCATGCATTGCTTGGCTCATTGTGCATTTGAAACCGTTGACCTCACAGTAGAGGTCTGCATGGGCACCCGTCCTGACTTGGCTCGGCTCAATGAAAATATTAAAAGTTCGACACGAGCCCAGCTTGTACAAAAATCTGTGAAAACAGGCCCGACCCATTGAAAAGTCAATCAAGTCAGACCCGATTCACCCCGACTCAATTTATACAAAAAATTCAGATTTTTCTTAACGTACAATTAAGATTCTTTTAAAGAATACTGCATACATATATATTTATGGGATAATTTTACAGTATATTTTTTAATTACTGTGTGTTCGTAAGACAGAAAATACACAATAGCAAAATTAATGATTACTTAGATTCTTAGACGTTTCAACATTTAAATAAGGATTCATTAACAAATTAATGTAGTTTAGAACAAAAGAGAAAAAAGAGATTTAAAAACATAACTTTGAAGCTGTATAATAAAAAGCAGATTTGTGAAAATATTTTTCTGTCATTTATTTTAGGCTTTTCTCAAATCCAAAGGAGCTACTTTCTGAATTCATTTCTTTTCAGAAGCACATAAGATTGGCAGATGTTCTTATTCAGAAACTGTGTAATCAAATAACGTTATCCATTTTTTGGTGAAAAGACATATCTTTGATAAAATACTGTCAAAGTTAAACTTTTGAATCGATTTTACAGAAGCGATAGCACAGAAAAGGAGAAAAACCTGCAGTCACGTGACAAGAATCTCTTATATCTCGATAAGTAATTTATATATCAAAAATGGAAAATTCTATTCAATTCCAAATCCCTTCAATAGTCAGGCCTGTCAATTGTGTATGCCTTTATAGTTAAAATTTAGTCAGAAAATATCTCGGAAAATTTCCCATTGTTGAGCAGTTAATTTGAGAACCACCTTGAGGTATATTTCCAAAGATTACGTTAACAGAAGTTCATTATCACTATTAATATTTTTACAAAACATATTGCCTGCTCTACACATCCTAAGAACAATAATGTCCAGTTCAGCCCCTGCTCGACTATATAGGGAAAAAATGCAAGCATGATCTCGGCCCGGCACAAGTCTGCTGAAAAATTAAGCCTGGGCTCAGACATCATGTAACTGTTTGATGCCGATCTCTACACTGGACATGTTACATTTCTGTATTGATGTTGTCAAACTAGCATCGACTTGTGATGCATATTTATATTTATTCTCGCAAAAGTCATATTCATTGAAAATACCTCCTATTTTATCGATTATCGGCTCATTGAAAATAGCTCATATTTTATTGTCTCATCTCATATTTTATTAGCACGGGGCTAAGCCCGGACCCATGCAGACCTGTATCTCACAGTGTTGTTTTGAGCTCACCAAAGATGTGGAAGTCACATGGATGCAGACTTGATGAGCTCATCCACTTTCACAACATGCTCGTCCAGGACACGCTTTGGTGCTCCGCTATGCACCATTCCCAAGTGACACGTGTCTTTTGCAAAAGCACTTGCTCTACTCCTTAACCATTGACAGGGACATCCAGTGCTCCCCGTAAAGCACTTTCCCATTTGTCGATGGATTTCATGATTTCTTACGCCTTCCACTGTCAGAAAGCACACAAAACCCCTCTGCTCTTCTTTGGATGCCTCCATTATTTTTTGCTTTTAGAAACAGAATAAATGGACTTGTCAGCTGCTCAGTTATCATCCTTTGTCATCGTTTGCATGACATGTACCATCACCTAGTGAGTGAAAAGCAAGCGAATCCTTTTCATCACACCAGCAACTAAATTTCAGATCCATCTCAATTTTTCTAAATACCTTACTTTCGGTTTAATGGCCTCTGCCTCGTTATTTATTGGCTGTACCTAATACAGTACAAGTTCTTCATAACACATACTTAAAAATGCATTACATAGAATTTTGTTATTTAATTAATCAATGATAAATTGCTACACATCAAAAAGGAAACATTCTTACATATACTGCTATTTACTTTTAAAATTGATTGATTAAAACTAAATAATTTAAATATATAATACTTGAGAACATACGTACAGTCGGAGTCAGTTAAGACGCTCACGGTTAATGCACAGATTTTTTTTCAGTCCCTTGAACATTGCCCATAAGGCTAATGCAAAAAATATCACGGTTATTATGCGATCATGCTTAAGTCGCGATAGATTTTTGGCCCTTTGAGGCAAAAAATCGCACTTAAGAGGAGAACTCAAAGATCAAGATGTGAATTCTTTCTTTTCCAAAGCTACCAATTTAGCAGATTTTTTTATTTAAAAAAAAACGCTCTTTCCAAATAGTAATAGTTTCTTTATTTACTGGCAAATTAAGATGAACATTACTAATTGGAAATAGTTATAGTTATTTGAATAAAAATAAACCTGCTAAATTACCAACACTGCAATTCTTCTTTGATCCCACGTTCCAATATTCTTTGTCTCTCCTTCGTGTATGTTTTTACTGTAGTAGTTGTGTGGAGAATTATATGTTTTGACGCCAATTGAGCGATAAAGGGATGGCGGTGGTTCTATGTCTATTGTTTACATTGGGTTGCTCGCCACCGGGGATCTCTCTGTACTGTACGAGTGGGTGAGTGTGGATAGAATGTTTTTCTAAGAACATATTTTCGCTTTTACTGTAAATAAAAATGTATATAGTGTAATATAGGTGTATAGTCTTCCAATAAAAAGGAAGAGAGAAAATGATATCCCGTGGACTTCACTGAGTAAGTGCCAATTGATTTATTTTAAGATAGCGTTAGTTAATTAAGAAATCCACTGAACCAGAACCGGTTGCCACTTTTCTATCCACACTCATCCATTCGTACAGTACAGAGAGAGCCCAGGTGGCGAGCAACCCAAAGTAAACAATAGACATAGAGTCACCGCCATCCCTTTATCACTCAATTGGCATCAAAACATATAATTCTCCACACACTCTCCACCTGGACTCATGAGAGTACATAATGATAAATCAACATAAACACATTTTTATAATAAACATAACCTTAATTCACAACTCAAATTATAAAATAGAAAATTTTCAATCTACAGGTGTTGAAGCATAAAGAATTAAACATAAAATAATAAAGTCATGATCAATATATATATATATATATATATATATATATATATAAACTCTCATAACATGTAGCTACATGAACATATCTGGCCAGATATTTTACCTGAATAAGATTAACTGAATATATATATACATAATATAAACAAATTAAATACCATTATTGTAGAAATTTGGTGCACATTGATTTTGACGAATAAATGTACCTTTACTGTGGTCGGTGTCTAGAAGTAATTAGTCCAGGCAGATTCTTGAGGAAATCTTAATACTTTAATGTTCTGGATTATGTGGGTGAAATATTTACAGATGGGGTATTTACATTTAGATTAAACATGATAATTATAACGGGCCGTTGACATTCTGCTTGAAAACCGAGGTCCGCTGACCCGGTATTCGGCCGACACGACGTTTCACACGTCCGTACTCGAGAGCAGTCAACAGTCATCTCATCTTTCTCACAATAGTTTTTGTAAGTTCAGCAGTTTTTTCGTAGACTCAGAGGTTGGGGTGGATCGTCGAGAGCCTCATTTAAAGAATGTGCTAGGCTTTGCAGTGCAGAGTTCAAATTCTGTCACCACAATTCGGCCTACCTGACAGGGCTGGGTCCTCCCAGTCACCCATCTCCTTTATATACCTGATTGGTACTGGACTACTTTTTCCAGAACGTATAACACAAAAAAAATTCACAAACAATATATAAAACAAAATATTAGTAAAATCAGTCACTAAATACTGCTTTTTAAAAGTTTTCAGTCCTTGACCAATATTTTTAGAGTTAGAAAAATAATAAAGTTTTTCTGCTTGTCACTTGGAAGCAGTTCTTTTCACAGTTTATTCATAATAGTAAAAAAAAAAAAATATCAATAACACACAGTTTAAAAAAAAATAAACACAAAATAAAACTTAAAACATAAGTATTTCGTCTTAGACAGTAGAAGTCCAAGGCTTCATGTGATCTGCAGCCGTTGAGGTCGTATTTGGACCCTCATGGTGTCCAACTTTACTCACGTTATAGTGATCATTTCTTTTTACTGCAGTAATCTCATAGGGACCAAGAAACTTAGGCTTTAGTTTGGTACCTGTCCCAAACTGTGTTTTTTGAATGGCCACCAAATCACCGAGTTTATACGTGTTGGCCTTTTTTCGCTTTTTGTTATACATTTTCACGATTTCCTGTTGTATTTTTAGTATGTTTTGCTTAGCTATTTCTCTATTCAAATTTCTTTCCGATATGAACAAATTTAATTCCTCATCATCTAACAGCGTTTTGATTTGTAGATCAGTTTTCTGCCGTAGTTTCGTTCCTGTCAGTAATTCAAAAGGCGTAAATTTTGTACTTCTCGATATGGTACTATTCATGATACGTTGCACGGGCTGACAAATTTGTACCATTTAGTGGGGTCTTCTACATTAAGTTTTGTAAATTGGGTAAAAAAGTAAAATTGGGATAAGAATTCGGTGCATTCGCTCTATTTGCCCGTTTCCTCTAGGTATCCCTGTTGTTATGGGAATATGCTCTATGTTCTCTTCCTTACAATATTTCTCAAAATCAGCAGAGGTAAATGCTGGTCCTTTGTCGGTAATGATTCGTGATGGATTTCCGAAAATATCATGTTGTCAGGTCAAGTTATTGATGACTTCTTTAGCGACTGTAGTTTTAACAGGGTATAGCCAAACAAATTTAGTAAATGCGTCCACAACAGTAAAAATATGATTGTAATTTTTATTTGTAGAAGGCATGGGACCAATGTGATCTATGTGATAGGTCTCGAAGGGCATATTTTGTTTGGGATCTGGTTTAACAGACCTTCTCCTTTTCCTTGCTTTTTATTGCAAAGTATACACTCTATGCAGTTGGCAATGACACTTTCAATTTGCTTTCTTAATTGGGGTATAAAATAATTTTCTTTTAAAATAATTTCAGTTTTAGCCACTGCGTAATGACCTTTGTTATGAGCATCGCATATTATTTCCTTTTGCATATTGGTAGGAATCATCAGAAGTTCTCTATCATTTTCATATATTGAATACGATGTCGTTTCTTATAAAACATTCTGAACTTTCATTCTTTTCAATTAACTTTTTTATCGCTTGTATGTGTTCGTCTTGTTGTGCATTCTTTTTTTTTTAATGTTAATTCATCTTGCGATCGGGTAACTATTAGAACTGCATTTCTACTCAATGCGTCTACATGTTTCATTTGGGATCCTGATCGGTGGGCAATTTCGTAATCAAATTCCTGTAAGAATAGAGCCCATCTGGCTACTTTTGGCGTAATGTCTTTTTTGTCCATTGTCTTTTGAAACACAGAACAATCTGTCACAATTTAAAATTTCGTGCCTAATAAGTAGTTTCGGAATTTTTTAACCGATTCTATTACCGCGAGTGTTTCCAATTCATAACTCGAATATTTTGCTTGAGTAGGTGTAGTTTTACGGCTCATATAATGAATAGGATGTAAGTTTTTGTTTTCATCTTCTTGTAGTAGGACACTACCAACTGCTTGCATCGGTGTGCAATTCTAGTCTAGCGCCTTGTCGGAATGTATGCAATACTGGGGGGTTAACTAGTTTTTCTTTAAGAGTCTCAAAAGCTTGTTTTTCGAGGATTCCAAATTTAAATGTATTTCCCGCTTTTAATAAATCACTTAAAGGTCTCGCTACAGTTGCATAATGTGGGATGTATTTTCTGAAATAAGAAGTTAGACCTAGAAAACTGTGTAATTGTTTAAGGGTGCGGGGTTCAGGAAAATTCTTTACTGCCAAAGTTTTGGCTTCCAAGGGTCTAGTAGTTCAGTTTTCAATAATATAGCCTAAAAATTCAATCTTCTGTTTAAGGAATTGGCATTATGCAAAATTAAATTCAAGTCCGTAATCCGATGCAACTTCTAGGACGTGTTTCAGTTTTAAAAGCGCTTTTTCTTCAGTCTTCGCAAGTACTATGACATCGTCTAAGTAAATTAATATTACTTTTTCTTTAATTAACTGTTTAAAAACAGCTTGAATATATCTCTGAAAATTCTGGGGGCCAATCGATAATCCGAATGGAAGCTTTAAATATTCGTACTGGGAGTTATGCATGACAAATGCTGTATATTTCCTACTCTCCTCTGCTACGTCTATATGAAAAAAAAACATTTTTTAAATCCAATGTAGTGAAAACTTTCGCTTCTTCAATGTTATCTAAAACATCTTCTATTCTTGGCTAGGGAAAATTATCTCTAATTATTTTTTTATTTAAGGGTCTATAGTCTACACACAATCTCCAGGAATTATCTTTCTTCTTCGCTAATACTATAGGCGATGCATTATTAGATTTACTCTCCGTTATAATTCCTATTTCCAACCATTCTTGTATTTGTTTATCCACAAATTCCTGTTCTGGATATGCTAACCTACGCCAGGGGTGATTGTGTTCAGGTAATATACCTGAATTCAGGTATTTATTTAATTTTCAATACTGGGATTCCAGTTTTTCTAACAGTTAAATTCATAAAATAACACTAAAATATCAATTTCATATGATTGTTAAACATAAATAAAAGTAATATAATGAGAGAAATGAACCTCCCTTCTATAAATTATATGTTCTCTCTCCATAGCAAAACTTCTCTCTAAAATTTCAGGTATTTTTTCATGAATTCACAATCGCCCCTGCTACGCGGTCGTTGCGCAATCAGAATATCATCAGTTAATGTTATATTTACTTTTAACTCTGTGTCCTTAACCTTGTTTGGCTTATAATTAGTGATCAGTTCCGTTAACTCTTTCTTAATAGTGTTGTTTGTAATATGGTTTAGCTCAACTTCCTGAAAATTAATAGAATTAGCTGTCTCAGCTAAATAAATATCTGTGGTTTTCGCTGAGTTTAACTGTGGGACAGAACACTGTTCACTTTCCAACAAACAATTTTTATCAGAGCTTAATTGCATGTTTATTTTTTCACTAAAGTTGCAAGCTGTTTCATTTTGACTAGTTTGTTCCTTTCTCACCAATTCAGCTGTCGCAATCGTTTTTCCTATCGTGGGATTGTTTTGCTTTTCTGACCGCAACATCGCATGAAATCTGGGTGTGACATAGATGACACGTCTGGTTTTTGTCATGATTGTTTCTTGCGGGAAAGCAGTGACGTAATTCACCCTAACTTCCTGTAATTTGCAATCCTTTTTCTGACATATTGAAATTTACCTGTTTCAAAAAGTTATTTCTTAAAATTATAGAACGTCTCAAATTTTTTACGACGTATAGATCTGCATTCACTGTGTAACCATAAATTTCAATTTTTACGGTCATAAATCCTGTGGGTGTAATTTGGCTACCACCAATACCTGACAAAACCAAGTCACTTTCATGCAATTTAGGGCATCCCGGGGCTGTATAAGTATCGTTGCTACACATATTTACGTCACTTCCTGTATCAGTTAAAGCATCCGTATTTTTCCCTAAAATCCCCACGCTTTTTATTATTTTATCAACCGGATTTGAGTTATTGCTTACGGCAGCATTTGCATTTTTAGGAGAATTATTTGTACACTGGTCAGACCTGTGGCCAGGAATTTTATACTTCCAGCAGACCGGACTTTCCTTTTTTCGGGGGCAATCCCTAAAACGGTGGGAAAAGTCATTGCAATTGAAACAACGAATTTTTGTATTTAAATTCTTTTGCGGGGGGGTATGTGTGTAGTTTTTCTCATATGGTACGCTACTAATGTCATTTCGATGGAACACTCTATTATTTTCACTACCTTGACGTTTCCTAAATTCCGTGTTTGGGGGCTTAATTTCAATTTTCCGTAAGTTCATTCTGGCGGTTTCAAAATCATCTAATTTATTTGTCAATTCTTCTACACTAATAATTTTTGGCAATTCGTCACAAAAGTGTTCCTTCATTTCTAGGGACAATTTTCGCCTAATCTGGTCAATGATTAAAATATTTTTTAACTCTTCGAACGTTGATATGTGTAATCCCAATAACCATTCATTCAGAAAATTTGCGATTTCAAATGAGAAATCTTTCCATGACTCTGAATTTTGTTTTCTATGTAAAAAGAATTTTTGCCTGAATTGCTCTGGTGTAAGTTTGAAACGTCTTAAAAGTATTTTCTTTACACAGTCGTAATCACTGGATAGTTCTTCACTTTCACGATTTATTAAACTAACAATATCAAGCGGTAACAGTGCCAACAGATATGTAACCCATTCATTTTTTTCTATCCCAAGACGCTTCGCTTGCCATTCGAAAAGGGTTAAGTAAATGCTAATTTCTTCTTCATTATTATATCTATTTAGTAATTTTAGAACATTGGAACCCTTTCTGACGATTGTAGATATTGAATTATGCAATTGGGCATTTTGTGTATTTTCCAATTGTAATTTTTTCAATTCAAATTCACGATTCTCGATTTCTTTTTGTTGCAACAATTTTTCTTTTTCTTCCCTCTCACTTATAATCCCTGCTAGCAAATTTTTTACTAAATCCTCATTATACCCTTCGGATTTTACAATTAATTCAGTCAGTTGACTTTTATTAGCACCATCTGGAGGATTTAAACCTAACTCGATTACCGCAGTAACCAGATCGATCTTTTTAGACCTTATTAAGTGTGCCATAAATATATCTAACCAATTAACACATAAAATAAAGCATTTCAATATAAATAAATATATAAGCACCCGATAAATCAAATATATCTATATATATAATAATATTAACAGTTTTCTAAAACTCACTTACTTTGTACCAGATATTTCCACCAAAAAAAAAAAAAAAATATTTTTTTTCTTTACTACACACTAATACAAAAAAATAATTGTTGAATACCAATTTTATAAGAACTTACTTCCATCAAAATTTTCTCAAAGGAATATATATTCCTTTCTTTTCACATAAAAAAATAACAAGATAAAATAAAAAATATATATCGTTATACCACTTTTCTCTGAAAGAAGCAAGCAAAAAAAAAAAAAAAATCATGTATTAGGAATCTAAGATCATGTATATCATTAGGAAGCAAAAAAAAAAAAAACCTTCCTATATTTCCTCTTTGCAGACACGTCTAAGCAAGTGCCTTATTTCTTTTATTAAAAAAAAATGCAGAACAAAAAAAAATCCACTTCTGCATAAATCACTTTCCACAAAAATGCAAAATTCGTGAAAAAAATGCAACTTTTGTGACAAGGTCGCGGAAAAAACGCATATTTCACGAAAAGATTGCGGAAAAAATGCAAATTTCGTGAAAATATTGCAGAAAAAATGCAAATTTCGTGAAAAGATCGCAGAAAAAATGAAACTTTCGTCAAAAGATCGCTGAAAAAAATGCAAATTTCGCGAAAAGATTGCAGAAAAAACACAAATTTCATCAAAGACCGCGGGAAAAAAAACCCAGATTTCATCAAAAGGTTGCGGAAAAAAATGCGAATTTCGTCAAAAAATCTCGAAAAAAAAAAATGCAAATTTTTTGAAAGAATGGCGAAAAACACACAAATTTCAACAGACTGCGAAAAAACGCAGATTTCGGGAAAAGATTGTGGAAAAAATGCAGATTTCGTTAAAAGAACGCGAAAAAACACAGACTTTGCCTAAAGATTGCGAAAAAGAAGGGATTTTGCCAAAAGATTGCGAAAAAACGTTAATTTTGTCAAAAAATCGTGGAAAAAACACGAAATTCGTTAAATGGTCGCAGAAAAATGCACAGTTAGTGCCGGTGCCAGGGGGGCGGGGGGGGGGGATTCCCCCTCTGCTGTAATCTTTCTGAAAATTTGCTGTGAATTTATTTCATTGCAATTAATAGTATAAATAAAATATTCGAGATTTTATTATAATAATTCTTAAAATATATTTCAATTTTCTTGTCCCCTTTATACATTGCATTACGTATGTCTAAATATCTTCAAATATGTGTTTGACTTTTATTTTGAAAGCAGTAATTTCTTGGTTATATTTTTCTGTTAGATGTTAATGCCAGTTTTATTTTCAGTTGAGTGTAATCATTTCATATTGAATGGTAAGTAAAAGATATTAGTAAATTACGATGTTGATAGTTGGGAAAAACACAATTTTGTATGGAGCATACATAATTTTGTTACTGGCCAGTGGTTAAAAAAAAACTGGCAAGTGAAAAAAAATCAGTGTACTGGCCATTGGATAAAAATGTTAATTTTGACCTATAGTTTGACCTATAGAAAACTTTTTTTGTTATTTTTGGTTTTAACGCACTAATCGATAATAAAGCCATATTTATTTTCAGTTATAAGGGCTGCAAAGTCCGAGTCTGACCCATTTTTGAGCAAAAGAGTCAGAGTCGCTAAAAAAAAAATAAGCAGACTCCAACTCCAGATTTTTTTGCTCGTGTAGATAATTGGCCGTCAACAATCAACCCAACCCAACCCAGATTTTTTTGTTAGACATTTTAAAGTGAAATTAAACTAATTATATGTAATTTTAAAAAATGAATTATTATTGTTATGTATGGACTATATCAGGCTACTCAAGTTAAAGATGACCGATTTACTGCAGTGTACAAAGTAGATACAGGGGTAGGTACAGGGTACTACCCATGTACAGAGTAGATGAAAACCGTTTTAATTCATACTAGTAGTAGATATTTTACCTTTTATATAAGTACTTCCCCTTGTATTTTGGGGTTTGCGGATAGAACCCGAGGTGCACAAAGGTCTGGAAGGACCCAAGGCCTGGAAAATGAAGGAAATTTTTCAAACAGGCCGTGTATGTAGAATTAAGACAATTTATGTTAAAGGGCCGGATCAGACTGATAAAAAAAATTGAGCAGGCTGACAAGCCCAATGTAACAAATTTGAAAGAATCAAACTATGCTGATAAAAATAGAGCAATTTATAATAGGCAATAGGCATGATTGCTGTAAGAATAAATATAAAAGCACGGTGGAATGTTTTAGGGAATGGGTCTTAAAATTTCGGTTCATACAGATCTCTTAGCGGAGGTAATGCGAAAATTATAAATCTTTTTTTTTTTTGGAATTATAAATTTTTGGAGGCAAAAGAACTAAGAACCAGATATAGCATTGTAATAGAAGCCTTTTTCCCTCAAATTTTATTAGTTTGTATAACCAAAAGTCAAAATTCTAAAATATTCTTCCTTTATTTATTTTTGTGCACAGGAGTCAAAATAAGATGAAATTGTTTGTCTTTCTTTCTGAATTGGCAGTACCCAAAATAACGATAAAATAGTGAAATTTCGTTATCTTTCAACTTTTAAATTTCGGATTTTTCAGGCCTGCAAAACCCGAAATAAAGCCAACATTGTAAACTTGATGCAAAGAATGCAGTTTTTACCTGACTGCCAAGAAGGGATGCGTGTTTCACGGGTATCTGGCTATGTTGATTTCTTTATACCCTCGAACCATCCCAACGGCTGGATGGATTTTAATGAATGAGGTCTCTGTAGATTCGTCTTAACCGTCCGATGGTTATAGGCTAGATTTATTTTTTATAAATTCAAAATGGAGGTCGTAAAATACAAAACGGCGGTAGACGGAAAAAAAATTTTATGCACCCTATTGAGTGGCATATCATTGGATAGCTCTTTCAAAATGAAGACGATGTTTCATTGGCTATTTTACAGCCAGAAGCTCCGTTAAAATATTATACAACCTGGAAGTTGTGTATGTAGGATCTCTAGCTTTACTGCAACTCTAACCTCTATAGACATCTGTAGGCCTTATCAAAGCAGTGTTTATAGATAGAAACTAACAATTAAGCACAACTTAAAAGTCATCAATACAAGTTAATAAAAAAATAGGTAAGTAATGTAAAAAATAGTTTCACATTGATGAGAAATAATTAGTTTGCTTTTTTGTGCAGTTGGGTTTTTTGATTTTTAAATTTAATTTTTGTAATTATTTCATTAGGATCCACAGGATTCGAATCATTTCCAAAATAATAAAATTTTCATCTTTATTTTTCCTCCTTTCCATATAAGTTTTTTGAGTCTGGAGGACACAGCAAAATAACAACTAAATTGTAATGATTTCACTTTCTCTTCTTAGTTCGCAGATCCAAAATAGTAAAATTACCATTTTGTGTTCTTTAGACTTTAATAGTTTGATTTTTTTTAGGTTTGCGGGTGTGAAATTGTAAAATTAATAAAGCGGAAATATAATTTTTTTTCTGCTTTATTTTTGAATTCCTAAAAAGATATTCAATGACTAAATAGTAAGATTTTAGCTTTATTTTTCTTATATTCCATCATTATTTTAACCAACAGGCAATACTAGTACCCCAACTCGAGTACTACTAGTGTTGCCAGTCCGGAGTCGGAGTCGGGCATTTTCCCCCACCGACTCTGCAGCCCTGGTTATTGTTCCATTCGGTTGTATGAAGAAAAAAGAGTTAAAGTTTAATACAGTTAAATTTAAATCTAAATATACGTAAAAGGCACGATTAACAGATTAAGTTAAATAATGCTATAAAAAGTGATAAAATATCTTTATTAAGATTGACGATCATTCCGTTAACATTACAACGCTCACAAATAGCTAATTTAATTTTAATTTATTTTTATGTTTGCAATGTTTTTCATTTTGCATCATGTCTCGTGACATTGTTTACTATGTTTATTGTTTTTAAATTATATGAAAATATTTTCTTTTGTGAATGATTTTGAAAATGTCACCGTTTGTGCGACGAAACGATCGTCAATCTTAATAAGGATATTTTGTATTATATAGAATTTTGTGTTCTATAGGTCATTTCACACATCATTAAAACTTGTAAAAATGTCAATATGTCTGGAACATGTCAATATATAGTAGAAGGCATGTATATTGCATTCTGTGAGACCAGGAATTCTGCAGATTATAAATTCTTGCATAATATAGATCACAGGGTTCATACAAACTCCTTATATATACAAAATATTCCTTAAAACTCCTTACATTATTTCTAATCAAAATTATCGGCTTCAAAGACTTAATTGAAGTAGTATACAATATTAGAAAATGGAGACTTATAAGGTAAATGATTAAGATAAAAATCTTCTCATATTTACAGAGGTAAAATCCAAGTGATTACTGTGGCTTCAAGTGATTTTTGTAAATTCTAAAACTAGTTGGATGTTCCAATCCCAAAACTTTCTTCTATCTTATATATCTTAATATTTCAAAACCTAGTTACACATGTTAATACTTCAATATTATTAGTTCAATACTATACCAACTTTGATTTTCATCGTAAATTTCTGCTCAAGTCAATTAAACGGACTAAAAACGAGTTAATCTATATCATGATATTTGTTAAAATTATTAATTTTTCCTTATTCTGTCGTTATTAGCTGTTTGCGAATAGCCGGCATAGCAGGAAGCGAGTTCCCGCCGCTGCATGAGCCGCCGATGCACAATAGAACTACGAAAAATCAAGAAAAGTATACAAAAATCGCTAGCACAGAGCCCCTTTACCGCGCAATATTTCCAAATTCAAGGAGAACCTGTTGGCCAAAGCCAAAAACAAGCACAAACATTTTGGTTCAATTGTATGCATAATTTTATATGCTGTTCGATGGTACAATAATGAAAATGGCACAGAGATCTGAATTATAGCGCCCCCTTCTTTCGGAATTTTTTCAAGTTCAGGGAGGACTTGTTTGCCATAGCCAGAAACATGCACAAAAAATTTGGTTCAATTATATGGATAACTTCATACACTTTTCGATGGTACAATAATGAAAATGGTACAGACATCGCAATTATAGTGCCCCCTTCCGGCAGAATTTTTCCAAATTCAGGGAGGACCTTCGTGACATGACCAAAAATAAACACATAAAATTTGGTTCAATTCTATGCATAACTTCATACACTTTTCGGCGGTACAATATTCAAAATGGCACAAAAATTGTACAAAAATCGCTATTACAGCGCCCTCTAAGAGCGATTTTTTTACAAATTAAGGGAGGACAACCTTGCCATAGCCAGAGTTGGGCAGTATCGAAAATACATGTATTTGAAATACATTTTCAAAATACATTTGTATCTTGTATTTTGTATTTTAAACCGATAAGATCAAAGTATTTTTGTAATGTATTTTCTGATGGTTTTACAATGTATTTTGTATTTTGAAAATACTCAAAATACATTTTTTCCAAATTTCGAACTGCTATGTTTAAACCGCACAGAGAAAAGCTGAGATTCATTAAAAGGAAATATGGGACTATCTGTTTTGATTAGTTTTCAAATTCTGTTCTGGAAGTTAATATAAACACACTTTTCGACTATTGTTGAGACAAGGAGGTTGATGAATATGATGTTTTGATACAGTAAACGTATTCTTGCTGATTAGTTACAAAAATAACTTTTATATATCTTAATGTTGCTGTGAGAATTACAAGAAAGAAAAAACATGTATTGTGATAGACCGGAAGGATCTTAAAGAGTTGCGCAGGTGCAGCGCTCTATTACCAACAGTTGCCCATTGACTGACCACACATATAAGGAGCTTAATTTTTAATTTCTGGTGTAGTAATTATATTTAAAAATATCGAAAAAGGATTTTTTAAAAATTCGCATGTTTCATTCATTAATATAAATTTTGTTAGACAGTAACCGCAAGAAAATTGCTACAATGAACTTTTAAAGGAACGATTTGACTATGAAAAAATGAAATTTATCTTTGCAAATTTTGCATTCGAATTATTCCTACTTTTTATGAATATTTTATAAGTACTTTCTTTTGACGAATGTAAGAGCTTTCATATTTTTTCTGCTCTATATTAAAAGTTTCAAGACTTTCATAGTAAGTGCAAATGATTTCTTATTTCTTTGCGCTTATATATGGTTTGATATTTTAACTGAGTTTTAATTTTAAAACTACTTTATATGAATAATAATAATAATAATACGAATAATAATAATAATTCAACTTGTGTTAAAAATTATCTAATTTTTTCCTTTATATTTTTGCATTCAGTAATACATATTTTAAATTTCGTAAGCATTATTTCTAAAATGCACCATAATCGAAAAGTTGTGCCCCAAATATTTTATTAGTGGAAGGCCTAAAAAATCTTGCATATTTGGGAGCTCTTATTAAACATACGCGCATTATATAAAAACAAGTCGGAAATTGCTCGTCAAACGTGGCAAATGATGTGCGTTCATACTAAAACTACTTTTATAATTATTTTTTGTACCCCATATTGTACTGAATATATATATTTTTTAACTTCATAAGTGCATAGTCTGTAACATCATTAAAATGCACTTGCAATAATTTTTTCCCATTCCCCGTAATGTAACGGAAAACTTTTGACTGTCACTGTAATTAAACTATACATCCGATTTTCCCAAAATTTCAAATGGCTCGACAAAATTTTGAAACGATTATATATTTAAAGTTTCAAACCATTCGGAAGGCTGTAACATCATTAAAATGCATTTGCAATAATTTTTCCCATTGGCCGTAATGTAAAGAAAAACTTTTGACTGTCCCTGTAATTAAACTATGCATCCGATTTTCATAAAATTTGAAATGGCTCGACAAAATTTTGCAACAATCATACATTAAAAATTTCAGACCATTCGGTTGGGTAGTTTTTGCTCTGTTATATACAGACAGACAGACAGACGGACGGACTGAACGACGACTATAGGTGCTACGTATTTATATAATTACGAACGCACCTAATAAGAAAATACATTTAAACACATTTAAATAATTTTATTCGTTGTGATTGTACATATAAGATTATTATAAAATATGTTATTTTGTAGACATATACTAAGAAAGACTGATTGAAAAGACTGATTCTAGACTAATTTGTTTTTACATTCTTCTAATAAATAAGAAAAAAGTATTGGAAGCGAGAAAATTTTCGACTTTCGTTTTTTGCTTGATTTACACGTTTCGGGATGTCTTGAACGCGATTTAACTATTTTTGGGAAATGTGTGTATGTCTGTTAGTCTGTGTGAGACAAATTTTTGTGGCCCTACAATCTCAAGAATTAATGCATGGAGTTTAATAATAATCAAACTTCAGATTAAGATACACCTAGGTATAACTTAGCGTTGTGTTTATATCGCCCGACAGGTGGCACTGATATGCATAATAATTTTATTCCATGATAGCTATATTGTAAGAACCAATATACAGAATTTCATTTAACTGCATATAGGCCTGAACAGAAATACTTGCCGATTAACTTTTAGTGTATATCGGTCAGCAGGTGGTGCTGCTATGCTGGGTTTTTCATGATTTCCGCGATAATTATATCCAAAAAACTAATGGACAAAATTTAATCATATTATTTTATATCTTCAAATAAATTAATGCTGATAAAATGTGGGGTGCATCGCTCAAGAGGTGGCGTTGTTATGCTGCGTTTCCATTATTATTGTAACATGTACGTAAAATTATTGTTTTTTTTCCCCCTTCCATGTCAAAATGATCATATTTGTAAATTAAATATAAATGAAATAAGTACCACGTAGATTAAATGTACCTTTTTAAAATAAATTTTTTGGTTCGTAGTGTTGATTTTAAAAAAATCTGAAGTTGTCAGGTGTGCCGTGAGAGCTGTATCTCAAGAACTAGAGTACGGAATTTCATCAAACTTCATCATATTCAGTTAGTATGGATGACATTTTGGTGTACATCGTCCTACACATGATTTTTTTTTTTTCTGTGTTGTGTTAGGATTTTCGAGATTTTTATATCTCTGCACCTATTGAATAGAATTGCACCAAACTTTTTATGCTTTTTCTCAAAATCAATACTGTCTCAATTTTGGCTTAGGACACTCAGTAGCCGGCGGTGCTATCCTATGCCTCGTGAAAGAGATTCCTGATTGGATCCACAATCTAGAGGTCTGCACGGGTCGGAATTTACAGACCCGGCCCGTTTATATTTTCACAGTTTACGACCCGGTCCGTAAAAAAATCAGTGAAAATAGGCCCGGCCCGCGGAAAAATCAATTAAATGAGGCCTGACTCAATTTCTAAAAAAAAAAATCATATTTTTCAAAACACACAATTAAGATTCTTTTAAAGAATACTGCATACATATTTATGGGATAATTTTACAGTATATTTTAAAATTACTATGCGTTCGCGAGACAGAAAATACACAATAGCAACATTAATGGTTACTTAGAGTCTTAGACGTTTCAACATTCAAATAAAGATTCATTAAAAAAATAATGTAGTTTAGAATAAAAGAAAAAAGGAGGGTTAAAAACAGGATAATTTTTGAAGCTGTATAATAAAAAGCAGATTTGTAAAACTATATTTCTGCCATTTAATAAGGCTTTTCTCAAATCCAAAGGAGCTTTCTGACACATTTCTGAATTCATTTCTTTTCGGAAACGCATAAGATTGGCAGGTGTTCTTATTCAGAAACTATGTAATCGAATAACGTTATCATTTTTTGATAAAGGCAATATATTGTTGAGAAAATACTGTCAAAGTTAAAGTTTTGAATGGAATTTCCAGAAGCAATAGCACAGGAAAGGAGAAAAACCTGCAGTCATGTGACAAGAATCTCTTATATCTCGATAAGTAATTTATTTATAAAATTAGAAAAAGCATTTTTCGATTCCAAATCCCTTCAATAGTCAGGCCTGTCAATTTTAAGCCTTTACAGTAAAAAATTAGTCAGGAAATTTCTCATTGCTGAGCAGTGAATTTGAGAACCACCTTGAGGTTTTATTTCCAAAGATTCCGTTAAGAGAAGTTCATTATCGTTATTAATATTTTTACACAACATATTGCCTTCTCTACACAACACATCCTGAGAACAATAAAGTCCAGTTCAGGCCCTGTTTGAATATGTAAAAAAAAAAAAAATGCAAGCCTGATCTCAGCCCGGCCCGAGTCTGCTGAAAAAATTAAGCCACGGCTCAGACACCGTATAACTGTCCGATACTGATCTCTACGCTGGACATGTTACATTTCTGTATTGATGTTGTCAAACTAGCATCGGCTCGTAACGCACATTTATACTTAATACTTATTCTCGCGAAAGTCACATTCATGGAAAATGGCTCGTATTTTAAAGGCTTCGATTAAAGTTTTATAGCGGCCAGGTAGGCCCGCTTAATTTCTTTTATCGGCCCTGCCCATTTATTTTCTTTCTCGGCCTGGCCCGTTGAAAAAATTGTTCTAATTCTATCGACCCGGTCCGGTTGAAAATTCGCCTTCATTTTGCTGGCCCGGCCCGCGGACCGGGCCCATGCAAACCTTTACCACAATCAATTCATGCAGTTATTTCTACTGAGTAACTCTAACTACCTTTAAAGAGTAGTTTATTCATTATTAGTTATTCTTGCAACTTTCATACACTTTTAAGCCCATTGTTGCTCCAATCTTACAGTTTTGTTTTTGTTATCTTTTGTTGAGTTTTAATTAATTTTGCTTGAAATTTATAATTTCTAAAAATTTAATCAGTTTTGTAAGTCAGCTTTGCATTTGACTAGTGCAATTTAATGCACAATATCTTTTTTTTTTTTTTAAATGTATTTTGTATTTTAAATGTATTTTCAAAATACATGTATTTTGAATTTTTGAAATTTGGAAAGTATTTTGTATTTTGTATTTTAAGTTGAAAAAACAATGTATTTTGTATCGAAAATGGTTTTTCGATGTATTTTGCCCAACTCTGGCCATAGCCAAGAACTTAAAATTTTTTTTTGGTTCAATTCTATGCATAACTTCATACACTTTTCTATGGTGCAATATTCAAAATCGCACAAAAATCGCTATTACAGTGCCCCCTAACGGCGAATTTTTTGCAAATTCATGGAGGACCTGCTTGCTATATCCAAAATCTTAAAATAAAAATTTGGTTTAATTCTATGCATAACTTCATACACTTTTGGACGGTACAATATTCAAAATCGCACAAAAATCGCTATTACAGCGCCCCCTACCGGCGAATTTTTTCCAAATTCAGGGAGGACCTGCTTGCCATAGCCAAAAACTTAAAATAAAAATTTGGTTCAATTCTATGCATAACTTCATACACTTTTCGATGGTACAATATTCAAAATCGCACAAAAAACACATTTACAGCGCCCCCTACCGGCGAATTTTTTCCAAATTCAGGGAGGACCTGCTTGTCATATCCAAAAACTTAAACTAAAAATTTGGTTCAATTCTATGCATAACTCCATACACTTTTGGATGGTACAATATTCAAAATCGCACAAAAATTGTTATATCAGCGCCCCCTACCGGCGAATTTTTTCCAAATTCCGGGAGGACCTGCTTGCCATAGCCAAAAACTTGTAATAAAATTTTGGTTTAATTCTATACATAACTTCATACACTTTTTGATGGTACAATGGCGACAGACAGATGGACGGACAGACACACAGACACAGACATTTTCTATAAACATGTTTTTTGGAATCTCTGACCCCTAAAACATGCAAATCCGTCGAAAACCGGAAGTCGAAAAAAATTTCGATTACAATACTTTCTTCTATTGAAGATAGACGAAAGTAAAAAGTTACTGTATTTTTTGTATATGCCATGTGTTTTTCAGTTCAAAATGTACTTTAAAATTCCAGGTGCATATCATATACATGAGTATATTGTATTTGACTAGTCTCTGTATATAGTATATGATCATTGGCCACTACATAAAATAGTTGTCTGGCAATGTTGAATTCAAATTTATGAAACCAGTAAGCCAGACCTGCGAACTGCTACGAAAAAATCGTAGTTGCTACGATTTGGACCTATAAACTATGATGTTACGAAAATCGGTCTTAAACTACGATTTTTTGCAAAAACACAAAAGCATTTTTTGTTTCTAGTTGTGATTTTTATCCCACGCAGCATATTTTTCAGGAGTGATTCTGTTCTGAAATTTCCAATAGTATTCATTTCCGAAAGTTTAAAAAAATTAATCATTAGTCCGAAAATTCGGACATTAAAAAACGCTCATGAGGAAAAAAAAATTCTGGGTTGCAAAAAAAAAACTTTTTAATATAAAACACTATAATCATATTTTTGTACATATTTATACAGGAATTCCCTTCCTTAGAAACAAGGATGCCATTTTAAGAATTCTGGAGGGGGTTCTTTGAGGGGCAAGGTTTGAAGTAGTGTGCAAAATCTCACGATTTGCGATAAACTATCACAAATTTTGACAAATGACCGTGTAAAAAAAAAAAATTCAATTTCGTCAATTGGTCGCAGAAGAAAATAAATTTCGTTAAAAGATCGTGGTAAAAACGTGAATTTTGTCAAAATATCGCAGAAAGAAAACGGGAATTTCGTCAAAAGATCAGTAAGATAATGCAAATTTCATCAAAAGATTAGTAAGAAAACGCAAATTTCACCGAAAGATCACAGAAAGAAAACACTAATTTAGTCAAAGGATCATGGTAAAAAAACACAAAATTCGTCAAAGGATCGCGTAAAAAATGCGAATTTCGTCAAAAGTTCATAGTAAAAAGTGCGGATTTCAACAAAGAATCGTGATAGGAAAATGTGAATTACGATTGTGGGAAAAAAATTGTGAATATTCTGAAATGATAACAGGAAAAAAAAATCTTGAATTCCATCAAAATTTACTGCACTGAGCTAAAAAATTGAAACCAGGCTCCTTTTACAAATGTAAAAAAAAAAAAAAAAAAAACCCACAGCTAAACGAAAATAAACTCTAAAAATCGTATAAAAATTTTCAGAGGAAAAAATTTACTATATTGAGTTGAAAGACGGAAACCTTATTCCTTTTACGAATGTCAAAAAATGGCTGTGAAACACGAAAAACCAACCAAACAATCTCCAGATTAATTTAAATTTTGTGTGCTACGATTTCTCATTTTCAAAGGTTGGCAGGTCTGCAGTAAGCAGTACATTGAGAACACTGTACAATTATTGTCCTAACATTAGATTTGAATATAATAAAATCTCTTTGAAATGCTTTTCTGTTTATTAAAAAGCTCCAAATTAATGAGATAAAGATGAAATAATGTATCAAATTTAGTCCTAGAGAATAATTAAGTCACTTTAGAAGAATAAATTATTTTACACCCATGATTAAAAATCTGTTCTTTCTTTTAATCACTTACAATCTGATTTTTCTTTTAAAGTGTTTGCAGTAATTATGAAATATTTAGTATAATATTATTTTTTTCTAGGCCTCTCAAGATCAAACGGCAACTGAGCCTCCAGGAATAAGCAGTGAAAACAATGCTGGTCCTCAATTAATAATCTGGGGTACAGATGTTGTTGCATCAGAGTGCAAAAATAAATTTAAGCAATTTCTTCAAGAATTTGTTGAAACACAAATCGAAGTGGATGAGCTTATGGAAACAGTTGACTTTGATCGTCCTTTATACATACAAAAATTAGAGGAAGTGAGTTTTTCTCATCTTTTGTACTATTAACTTGCAGAAATCTTGCAATTTATGTTAGTTTTAACTATCTTTTTTTAAGAGTAAAATTATGAAATACTAGTGGACCCATGTGAGGCTTTCACTCTGCAATATTTGAGATTATTTGCTGATATGTTTTTCATTAAATTTTAGTTAACTGCAGTTTTTAATCAAACATAATGTTTTAGCAAAATGTAAGAGTAGTTTATCAAAAACCTGTTAAAAGACATTTCATATGATCCACATTCATCATTGTGCATTTTGTATGTGCATAGAAAAAAGAAAGTTGACACCAGAAGTAATATATTATACATGATAAAAGTAATTATTTGTATTTTGTAGAATATTTCAGTAGTCCAGTTTAAGGATAGAAAAAATTCTAAATTCTTTAAAAGTAGACCCAGCTTCTATTGAAATGTAAAATAGAAATGCCTTTTAAAAAGATGTTTTTTGTGGTTATAATATATGGAAAAAAATCATGAATTTCATTTATCACTAAAGAAAAAAAAATCACGAATTCTGTCAATTACGTGTGGAAAAAATCCCATATTTCGTTAATTTGTCATTGAAAATAATTGTAAATTTTGTAAATCAGTCTTGGAAAAATATTTCGAAATTCGATATTGATAAAATAATTGCAAATTTTTTCAATCATAGGTTTTTTTTTTTTTTTTTTTTAAAGAAAAAAAAAGCAAATTTTGGCAATTTGTCATGGAAATATCTGTAATTTTGTCAGTTAACCAAGGAACTGTTCAAAAAGGAGCTTCATCAATCAGTCCCAGAATAAAATAGTGAATTTCGTCTATAGTTGACATTTAAAAAAATCACGAACTTTCATTACTAAACTCATTTTAATATTTTTTTTCACTTGTTACTCATAGAATTTAATCTACTTCAATGAATATATTTTTTAACAAGAAGTACACAATTATTTTCTGATCAATGTATCTTCTCTGTTATATATTTTATTTCTTTTAGGTATTTGCATTAGAGGAGCCATTTCTAAATATAAATTGTGCCCATTTGAAAAGCTTCGATTCTGAATTATACAGGCAGTTAATTTGCTATCCACAAGAAGTTATTCCCTGTTTTGATATGGCTGCAAATGAGTTATTCTTTGAGAAATATCCCGAGGGTCAGCTACCACATCAAATTCAAGTCCGTCCGTTCAATGCTGAAAAAACTAAAAATTTGAGGCATTTGAGTCCTGAAGGTAAGAATTTAAATTTTAAAAATAATCTTAAATTGGGTGTTTATCTGGGCAAAAATTGGGTTCATTTTGGGGCCCCTTCATAAAATTCAATTTAGAAAAAGTCCCTTCACAAAATTTTATTTCACAATCACAGTATGGGTCCCTTCTATAAATGCAAAAATCTTCATATTTTTTTCCATACTGTTAGGATTTGAAATATGCAATTTGCAAACAAAAGAAGTTCATCAGAAATGTAAACTTTAGCAGGAGACTTAATAAAAGTTAGTTGTAATGAATGCTTAGTTTTCATTTGAGTAACTTTATTGGATTTTTTATTACAAAATTTAATTTTTCACAAAAATATGATAAATTTCCTGTTCTGTTTGTTGATTTACATTACCCCCCCCCCCACACACACACACACAAAAAATTGTGTGTCTGTGAGGGGTTATAGATTTTTTTTTTTTTCAGTTTTGTGCACTTTACACCTGAAAAGAAAATCATATATAAATAGTGTCCATCGTTTCAATGAGATATAATAAAACTCTTACAGTGCTTTAAAGTCAAGTACCAGATACCTCATGTCATTGTGACTTTTGAAGTCTATTGCCTATGTTATTTCTTTCAACATAGCAGTGGAACCTTTCGAAAATTCAATATTTTAGTAAAAACTATTCTGCAAAGGGCAAAAATTTGAAAGAAGGGAAAATTAAAATGAAATTTTTGAAAAATGAAATCTGCTAAAATGCAAAAAATTCTCAACTTTGAAAATAAAAATTTATTATGTGTAGTTAATCTTATTAGTTAAATGATTATAACCTTATGCATATTTGAGATTAATTTATTCTCTACTTGTTTTACCATAAAACTTTTTTTCCTTAGACATTGATCAACTGGTAACAATAAGTGGTATGGTTATTCGTTCATCTGATTTGATTCCTGAAATGTGTGAAGCTTTTTTTACATGCAGTCTTTGTGGAGAAACTTCTGCTGTTGAATTAGATCGTGGTCGCATTGCTGAGCCGACAGTGTGTACCCATTGTAATACAAAGTATTCATTCAGTTTGAGTCACAATCGATCACATTTCTCTGACAAGCAGATGATTAAATTGCAAGAAGCTCCTGGTATGTAATAACATTTTACTTTTTATTATTCTTCTTTAATTGCAAAATGTTTTTGAAAGTTCAAAAATTTTATGTGTAATTAAAAAATAATTAAATATTTTCACCAACCTATTTTTTAACATTTTCTAAGGCTTGCTATTCATATTACTTATTTTGAAAATATATTATAACATATCTTATATTGTTAAACTAATAATTAACCCTGATAATGTTAGTGATGTTTATCCTGCTGATTTATATTTTATTTTAGGCACTGTTTTTCTTTTAGCTTTTATTTCTCTTTGTCATAAGCAACAATGCCGATTATGATTTTCAGAGACCATTCGAGATCCTGGGTTGTGACAGTGGATTGTGCACTTCCCATTTTCCTTGCTTTCTACATGCCTCTCCCTTTTTCCTTACTTTCAACGTGCCTCTCCCCTTTTCCTTACTTTCAACATGTCACCTCTCCCTTTTTCCTTACTTTCAACATGTCACCTCTCCCTTTTTCCTTACTTTCAACATGTCACCTCTCCCTTTTTCCTTACTTTCAACATGTCACCCCTCCCTTTTTCCTTACTTTCAACATGTCACCCCTCCCTTTTTCCTTACTTTCAACATGTCACCCCTCCCTTTTTCCTTACTTTCAACATGTCACCTCTCCCTTTTTCCTTACTTTCAACATGCCACCCCCCCCCCCTTTTTTTTCCTTACTTTCAACATGGGCCTCATCACTGCTCCTTTATTTTCACTATCATCACCATATTTACTTGTGTATAATGCATACTTTTTTTTTCTGAAATTTTAGAGCTAAAAAGCATACACAGAATACTTCTGAAAACTACAAGAAATCATACATGTTTTCGCTAAATCACTGAATACACATATGTATTCTGATACAATTGTGTGAATATTGAAATAGTTGTTTAAAGAAGAAGCAAAGTAATTGACTTTTAAATGCTGTAGTTTTATTGTAAGCAAAATACATAACACAGTAGACTTCCTCAAATCCGCACAGCTTGGGACCAGAGGTTGTGTGAATTTTAAAATTTTGCAGATTTCTGGTCATTGCTTTGTTTACATTTTTTAAACAGTAATTTAAATGTAATAATTCAATCAAAATTATAATGAATGCTTGCAATAAAGTAAAATATTAAAATAAAATGCAGACCTGCCAACTGCTACGAAAAAAATCATAGTTTCTACGATTTAGAGCTAAAAAACTACGATGCTACGAAAATCCGTCTAAAACTAAGATTTTCTGCAAAAAACACACACACCGAAAAAAATCAATTTCGTCAATCGTTCGTAGAAACAAAAGGCCAATTTTGTCAAAGAATTGCAGAAAAACGCAAATCTCGTCAAAGGATCGCGGAAAAGTGCAAATTTCTTCAAAGAATCGTGAATAAAATGCATATTTTGTCAAAGGATCTCAGAAAAAAAAACACTAATTTCATTAAAGAATCGCTGAAAAAATGCACATTTCATCAAAGGATCGCAAATTTTTTCAGAGGATCGTGAAAAAAAATGTAAATTTGTCAAAGGATCGTGGAAAAAATGCGAATTTCTTCAAAGGATCGTAGAAAAAACATGAATGTTATCAAAAGATCACAGATAAATATTCAATTTTACTCCAAAGGATCGAGAAAACAAACCTAAATTTCATCAAAGATCACACACACATACAAAAAAATGCGAATTTGGTGAAAGGATCACAGAAAAAACTCGAATTTCATCAAAAGATAGCAGAAAAAAGCGAATTTCACCAAAGCATCACAGAAAAAAATGCTAATTTTGTGAAACGGCTTTGGAAAAAACGCATAATTAGCCTGTGAGGAAAGACACCCCCCCCCCCCCCTCGTAACCTTTGAGAAATTTTTCTGTGAATTTCAATTTTTTTTTTTTTCCCTCAGAATCACCCGAGCTCTATGCTCTCTTCAGGAAACATCACACACAGAAAAAAATCTGTTTATTATTATGAAACATATAGTTTTTAATCTGAAAGTATGTACAGAACTAACTTTTGAAAAATTGGTTTAACCTAACCTGCACGAATCTAAACTCTGTCCGAACCGAAAGCAATCAGAGTTAACCCAATTTGCAGCGTAAAAAACAGCAACCAACCAACCAACCTCTAGATTAATATGAATTTTGGCTGCTACTATTTCTCATTTTCAAAGGTTGGCCGGTCTGAAAATGATAAAAAGTAGGATAATTTAAAAAATGATTAAATTATTAAAAGTAAAGGTCAAGTAAATAATTAATGTATAATTAAATATGTGTAATAAAGATGACATACCTTTTCCTGGAATTATTCAATGATTTTTCCTCATAAAGGTGCCCTATTAATTCACATCAAAATCATAAAGTAAGGAAGTTTTACTTCATGTTTAGCCATTCTTAATAATAACCAGAAAAGCTTGATTAATACATAAATATATTTTAAAAAGGTTGTAATTACCAATGATATCAGCAATATCTTGATTTTTTCTGAAATAAATTTATTCTTCCTTCATGAAAAACACGAGTTCAGTCATATTATTGAGAATTAAATATTAAAATAAATATGAAATGAAATAAAATTAAAAAAAAAAAAAATCTGATTTTGCACCGACATTTGAATTAAAAGTTTCATTGTTTACATCTGTGGTGATGTGCGGATTTTAGGCATTTAAGGATTTTAGGGTTGAGAATTTGAGGGAGTCTACTGTAATTACTTTCATGTTATTCATTCAAATGAATGGGAAAAGCAATGATTTTCTCCTTAAATTAACATAACTGAGAAATAGCTCAAATACTACCTTTATTAGATTAGCATTGCACAACAAAAACAGTTGGACCCTGACTATAGGTTTAGGAATAAAATTTGCCATAAATATATATCAGATTGTTTTTAAACCTATACAAAAGAAACGTGAACAACTGTAACTATTAATACCATATGTACATGCATATAGTATGACCAAACATACACAATTATAAAATAAAAAA
Organism: Maratus speciosus; assembly: GCA_963932465.1. Classification (NCBI taxonomy): domain Eukaryota; kingdom Metazoa; phylum Arthropoda; class Arachnida; order Araneae; family Salticidae; genus Maratus; species Maratus speciosus. Next base: position 235,264,185 of record OZ010790.1, read on the forward strand.
TGGAAGAATGATTCATTAAAGGAAAAAAAAAAATCTTTTTGCTGTCTTAGTAGCAAGCAAGAACAAGTTTTCTATTCTAAAAACTTGTTTTTATGTAAAGAGATAGACAGAATTTAAAAAAAAAAAATAAATAAATGAAACATTTTGCTACAACTAACTATATTTAGTTGTAGTTTGTTCAGTTTTTTTCATTAAAATAATCTACTATTACTAAAATATTATCTTAACTTGCTACTATATTATTAATTTTGTTATTATGTTACTAAGTTATGTTAGTAGCAACTAACAGTAACAAGTTTTCTGTTATCATAACACAAAACTTGTTTTTAAGTGGTAAACAATAAGAGGTAATGAGGGGAGCTTACAGCCTGAATATACTGTGTTAAAAAAAAAAAAAAAAAAAAAGGGGGGAAGATAGAAAGGGAAGTACTAAATATTCTCTTTAAAATGTATTCAGTTGCAAGTTTTTCTCTTAAAAATAATTTGCTACTGCTAAACTAATTAGCTGATCCTGATATAACTAATGATTTAAAAGGGTGTAATTCGATATAATATTGATACAAACTGAAATAATCATAAGATTAAGAATTTTTAATAGAAAATTCTTAAATAAAATCAGAAAGAAAATATATAGTTAACTAGCTAGTTAATCGAAACTCATGCCTGCTGTCTTTAAAAATAAATAAAAAAGAAAGATTGAAGCATACTGCGGCCGGATGTCAGCCTGCAAATTATGCTGAATATTGGGTATCCAGTCAAATTTAAATTTGCTGCATTTGTAATTTTATTTGCATAAGGATAGCCATGTACAAAAGATTTTATCCTATACAAATACTGTGATATATACTTACCTGCCAACTCCAAAGCATCTACAACTATTGCAGAAGTTGGATAAAATCTCATGTATAAAAGATATCCATAGATGGTAATTTATTCAAATTCTTTAGTGCAGTCTTGCATATGATCTATAAATTGTTATATACAGTGTGTCCAAAAAGTCGTTCCTTTCCTGATTACAAAATGTATTCATATCTGTTATATATAAGATATGTGAAACTGGTTCCAAAATGTTGGAAAACTGATGAAGTTTTTTTGTTGCAGGTTTCGGTAATATGGTTGTAGTGTTGCAGTGTCAATATCCAGGAAACCAGAAATGTTCACAAATCAGGAAAAAGCATAATGTGTCATATGCTATGGAAGAAGAGTCTTTTGTACAATGTTCCACGAAATCAGTGTGTACGACCTCATATGAATTACAGATGCCAAAAGGGTCTTGTGATACCAAAGAACATTGAGCTTTTTCTTGATTTGTGAACATTTCTGGTTTCATGGACATTGACACTGCTACACTACAGCCATGTTATAGAAACATGCAGCAAAATGATTGGTTAGTTTTCCCAAATTTTGGTGCTAGTTTTACATGCCTATCTTTTATATATAGCGGGTATGAATAAATTTTGTAATCAGAAAAAGTTTTTTTGGATATTAAAATTTAATTCAACTTTAAAACACGTAACACAACTGAAAATGCTATTCCAAAAATTATTATCCATAGAAGGCAGTATATTCATATCCTTTTGTGCCACCATGTATAAAAATTTATTTATATTCACACCAGTTAGTAAACTTTATTTCTAAAAAAAACAAAAAAAAAACACATACACACTGTTGAAAACTTATCTCTAGCAGTTCGTCTACAGATGATAATGTGTTAAAAATATTTTATGCAGCCTTGTATATTATCTATAGATATTTATAATATAGATATTTATACATTGATATAGATATTTATACATAGTACCATATATTCCAGCCTATAACACATACTTTTGGAACAAGAAAATTCGTCAAATTTTACAGATGCACATTATACTCCAGATATAAAAAATGAAAGCATAAAAATGAAGAAAAAGAATAGAGATTTCTGTATCTATCTATGCTAATAAAAGAACATATTGCTCTGTGTGTCGGTCTGTTCGTGATGGCTAGTGAAATCTTTGGCACGTATGAAGCTCAAAATTTTTGTGAGGAAAGTCAAGGGCCTCTCCTAGTGTACCTAAGCTTCAGAATTTTAAATTTCTAATAATTAGTTGAAAAATTAATTAAAAATCCCAAATTAAAAGAATGGAAAAGTATTCATAATTCAACAAAAGCATAGATTTTTATCAAACTGGAAGTTGAAGAGAGGGCGAGGGGATAACAGAAAACAGCTCTGCCATGGCGATAAATGCACTGGACTTTTTAGGTAGACTTCGTATGAAATACTACCTATTGACGTCATTCCTATGTTAAAATTTCTGAAAAAATTTTGCAGATCTACACTGATCATGACTCCTAGAACCCAAAACCACCCTCAGTAAAAAACTTTATCTATCTATCTATCTATCTATCTATCTATATATATATATATATATATATATATATATATAAAACACTTTCTTCTGGACACGATAACTTCCACAATTCTGCACAAATCTCTTCCAAAGTAATACATAAAATCAAGGGGCATAAAATCTCGGCCGAGTTCGTTAATGAGCAAAATCGGACCAAGGGGATGGAAATAGGGAGGGGGTTTGTGAAAACCGAATAAAACCCATAATTTCTTAATTTTTGTACATATCAAATCAGTTTAAAGTTTTTATTACTTCTAAAATTAGAGCCAAAAATTTATGTATAATTGATAAAATTAAAAATGGGCTCAAAGGGTGCAAAAAATAGGGTTTTTGGGAGAAAAAAAATTCATAACTTCATCAATTCTCAAGATATCAAATCCAATTAATTTTATTATACATCTCCTTAATATTATCTACAACTTTTATATTAACAAGTTTTTGATAGGATCAATTCGTACCGCAAAAAAAAATTAAAAACAAAAACAAAAAAGGGGGGTGAAGAAGAAAAATTTCCATAACTCCGTCAATTCACAAGATATAAAATCCCCATGAATTTATCATACATCTTCTTAATATTGTCTTCAACATTCATATAGACAAGTTTTTGATAGGACCAATTCTTACAGCAAAAACAAATTAAAAATACATAGCGGTTGAAGAAAAAAATCATCTTATTTAAGGGTGTATACAAATCCAAACTGCTTATTTTCTTACTCATTTTAAAATTCATTTTTGCTCTCAAACGCATCCAATTGATAGATTCTCTTCTTCAGAAACTATATAATGTACCATAATGATTGATATTTTGATAGAGGCAGGATATATTTCAAAAAATGATGTCATAGTGGGCATTTTGAACAGAATTTCCAGAAGCGATTGTGTTAGAAACGAAAAATGTTGCCCTACTGAGAAAGTAATTGTTTATTAATCAAGTTTCAATTAATTGTAAGAAAAATAAAACCACATGTCGCTTATAAATCTTTTAAAAATCACGTCAGCAAGTTTCGTATTTTTTCTATTAAAAATGAATCTGAAAATGTGCCAGAAAATTTCGAGTTATTGAGCATGAAAAAGTACTTTTTTAATACCGCCTTACCATGATTCTGATAAAACCAGCTATTATATAAAAATGATATAATAACTCATCAAAAGCGGCCAGATAAAACTGTTAAAGTGGATTTATATCTAATCATGATTTAGTTTTTGTTGGTGCAATTAATATACTTAACTTCGAAATCTACCTCCGCCTGTAGGCCGGACCGTCAGAGATTTTTTATAAAGGGCTGTATCTTAAATTCTACTGTGCCTAAAAACTCAAATTACACAGCCAGATGTAAAAAATATTCCCCTTTCAGAAATTCTAAAAAGGATTTTCATGTTCCTGTAAGTAGTTGTAAAATCCATTTAAAAAAATCTCTTATTTCCTTTCAAAGAAACACTTGATTTCTGAGAAATGTTTCATAGCGAGAGCAGATCTTTTGAAAAGCAGACTGGCTGGTGCTGGCGGGTAGTGGCATTTATAGACGACCTGTAAAAATTTTCAAGTATTGAATTTATAGATTGTAAAATTTTTTACTGATTTCAGATATGTAAATTTCTTCACAGTTACTCAATTACAACCTTAGATATTATTTCATTAATTGGATGATTCCTTTCATATTCTCGATTTAAAAGCAAGTTTTTCAAAACCAAAAATGATTTTTTTACTAGGATTCTTTGGAATGCCGTCAAATTTTAAGAAAATACACCATTTAGAGACTCTAAAGTTATGCATCTAATCCTATCTTTAAATGCTGTTTAATAATATCTAAATTTTATAAAGATCAGTCCGCAAGTTTGTTATAAAAAATTTGATTTTTAAAAAAGAAAAGAAATGTTGAAACTCGCAAATTTGTTAAAATTAAGAAAACTCACGAAACGATCGATTTGGAACTTTCAGATAAATTATAACACATAATAAAGATTTCAAAGAGTAGGGGGCATCAAATTTTGGGAGGTGGGAGTGGGATAAAGTTTTTAGGAGGGGTGGCGATCAAATATTTAAATTCATACCGTTTTAGATGTGGATTTTTGACAGAGCTCTCGGATAAATGTTACTTATTTAATGTAAAACTTTCAGATAGTTTATAACACATAATATAGAGTTTAAAGAGTAGGGGGGTCAAAGAATGGGAGAGAGGGAAGGAAAGGGGCAATAATTTTTTTTTATTTTGGCAGGATCAAATATTTAAAACTGTACCGTTTTAGATGTGGATTTTTGACAGAACCCTGGGATAAATAATGCTTATTTAATATAAAATTTCAAAAGTGTACTTACCCCTATTTTCAAATCGTAATTTCAACAAACATCTTAAATTTTGACTAATAAAAATTTTTTTTAGGGGGGCACGATCAAATATTTAAAACTGTATTATTCTCTCCCGTCTTAGATGCAGATTTTTGACAAAGCCCTGTGATAAATATTACTTATTTAATATTAAATTTCAAAACTGTACTTACCACTATTTTCGAATAGTAATTTCAACAAATATCTTAAATTCTTAAGTCTGCCACCTCCTTGACTAATGTATCTATGGGTAGGTTGTTTAAAGGAATTTCGTTCAGAAACAGTTTTATTAAGAATAGAGTTTGCCCCTTGGTGGTGGAATGTGGAACTAAAAGATTAGAGATTTTTTTTTTCAAGATTTTGCAGTGTGTGCACAGCATGCCTGCTAAACGGTGCTGTAGGCAGCGGGGACCCGTTTCGAGCTTCGTTCTGTTCGAAATTGGGTCTGTTTATGCGATTTTGTAATACAAATTTTAGATTCATTTAAGAATATTATTACAGGCCTGGGCAACACCGGGCCCCTCAGCTAGTTAATAATAAACAACAGAAGACATGATTATTTGAATGAACAAGAGTATAATTCCAAATGTTTTGTAAGGTTTCAAGCAGATGGGTTTCTCAGTAGTGTATGTCCTCACTTTGCATTTCCCTATTTTGTTTATATGTGCTAGTTATTATACTTTTAATGTTTTTTATTATATTTTCATGCTACATAAAGGTTTGTTTGCAAAAAAGTTTGGTGGTCGGAATATTACGGATGTAACTAATATTCAACTACTATTCGGTATTCGACTTATTCCAAATATTTTGGATATTTGGCCAAGTACTTTAAATATTTAGCCGAGTACTTTGGCTATTTATCTGCATGGATTCGGTATAAAAATGTCTTGGACTAAGGTAACTTGTCAGATTTGAATAGAAATTTCCTCAGTATGGCCTTGCAAGAAAAGTTTGATTCATTAATCCAAGATCAACTGCAAAAAATCCAAAATAAGGCAATACACGATCATTAGTTTAAAAAAAAAGAATCGAAAAGTTCTTTTGAAATATGCATAACACAATTAAAAACACATTTTCAGCAATTGTTACCAATAGATGGTAATATATTAGAATTCTTTTGGGAAGTCCTGTATATGATCTTTAGAATTTAAATATCACGATCTGTAGACTATACATTAGGGATGGGACAAATATTCGGCTGACCGAATGCTTCGGCCGAATGTTTAGAGATATCTCGCCGAATATTGCTAAAATCTTGCCGAATAGTGAAAGATATCTTGTGAAATATTGCTAAAATCCTGCCGAATAGTGAAAGATATCTTGCGAAATATTTCTAAAATCCTGCTGAATAGTGAAAGATATCTTGCCAAATAAATTTAGGATTAAAAAAAAAAAATTTCGTTTCTTGCAATTTTTTTTTTCCTCTAATCCAAATTGGTTCATTTCTTGCACATTCTTGAAGTCATTCTCATTCTTACTAGCACAAAATGCACAGCCTTTCTGTATTTCCCTATAAACGTTAGGGATCTTTTAGAAAATGCTGCCCAAATTGGAGATTCAATTGTACGGGAAATGTCTTCATTAGAGAATGACAGATTACAACTCAAGATGTAAAAACTCATATAGAAAAAAAGAAAAACACTGTCTCATTCTAAAACACTTGAATATTCATTAATGTCTGAAAATTGCATGCACATATAAAAAGACTCGTATAAAATCCACGATAACTTACTTTCTATTTTCTATAAAGTAAGAAATGTAAAAATTTATTCACTAGGTGCATTAGCTAAGATTTATTTTCAAGATGGAATATCAAATATCACTATTCCAAGTACAACAGTGCATCTGAAAACAGAACTAGTGTCAAACTAGATACTCACTAGATGGCGCAACTTGCTTTATGAAGATGGTTTTATAAATATCTAAATATAAACTCTAACTATTATGTAACATTATTATGTATATATTTTTTTTCAATTTGAATCTTTCTTCATTCATATTTTTATCAGTTTCTGCTTTTGCTTTTATTGCTTGTTGAATATGTGGAATATTGTTGAATATTGTATGTATAGGTTCAAATGTCAAAGATTTTGTTAGCATATGTATTCTACTTTAACCGTACCTTTTTCTTTAATGTAATTTGTAATTTAAGGCTTCAAAACTGATTTCAGAACCGACTCATTCTTACAAATTTTTTTATCATTAGGGACACAAATTCTCAATGATAGAATTTACTGGATTAAAGGTTATTTCAGAAAATATCTCCTGAGTTATGAGAAAGAGTAAGAATATTATTGATTTTGAATGCAAGAAAAGATAAAAGTATCATTTGATAGTAAAAGAGAAGTAAATTCTTTATATTTTAATGAAAATAATTTACCATCCTGACTCGCTGAAAATCAATTTGATATACCTTAGAATAAAAGGATATAATGCTATTTTGTAATTTTTTCTGCTAAAATAAGTTTATCAAATTTAAAAGTACATTTAAGAGTAGTAATGATTAATAAGTTCTTTTTTTTTTATATATATAATCAAAAGTTATTTTTGTTATTTGGAAAAAAAATGTTGGTATTCGGCCTAAAATTTGGCCGAGTATTCGGCTATTCGGCCAAATCATTATTCGTCCCATCCCTGCTATACATTACATTATTTTATATGCAAAAATTTAATCTGGAAAACAGTGCTACAATGGAGAGTATAGGGTGGTATAAGCTTGGATTCTGAATTTTTTTTTTTTTAAGAAACTCTAAACACTATTTTTCAAGTACAGCTATAGCATATACTTTCTAACGTTATACCCTGTGCCTTTTTTATGACTACAGAACTGCTTGAAAATATATAACACAATTGAAAATTCATAATTCATGTAATTATTACCCCTAACACTTTCTGTTTTTCTATATTATGTCGTCCCTATCATGAAGACAAAACAGCCAACCAGAACTCTTTTCAAATTTCTTGACATGCATGGCCTGTCAAACATCCTTTGCTTTATGCTCATGTAATATAAATCCTGAATTACATGCTCATGCAATATAAGTCCTGAAATGGGCACATATTTTGTCTTATATCTTTAAATCCAGTGTATACTTTTTCATAAATTGCTTGATAGTCTCCTAGTCACATTGGTTTCTTGTTTAAACACTCATTAGATCTTTCAGAGAACTTCAAAATGTTGACTTCTTTTAAAATAGCAGCTAATGCAGAACTAGCAACATAAATTCTTTTGCGACGTCTACCTGCCTTCTTCTAGCACTTACTACTTGTATAATATTAATTTTTTTCTTTCACTGAAAATTTCTATCTTTTCTTGTTCTCTACTTAAAAAAAAAAAAAAAAAATATTGCAGGTTAAAAAATTGCTAATAAGAAAATTTTCTATTTATCGCCAAATTTGGTGGTAAGGGGCTGCTGCAAAAATAAATTCTTTGGACTTGCTACATTTTTGTAAAACATGTGTAAGAAAAACTGAAGAAACTTCTTAATTTTAAAGATGTGTAGAGTGGAGCAATTTCACCTCTGCTCTCAAAAAACAGCTTTATGCTGAAAATTTGAGTGAAAGTAATAGATTTTTTTTGGAATTGCAGTTTTTCGATAAAGATTGTTTTCTTTGCAAACTCAGCTTTCCTGAAATGGAATATGTATTATTTTTAAGACTTCCAATTTGTAAAATTTGTTAAAGTGAATATATTTGTAATGGAAAAGTATAGGATATTTTTTTCTAATCCAAATAAATTGAAAAAATCATTAAAGGGACGTTCGTTGTAACAAGATTTTTCTGTATAGAAATCACATTTCTTATGCTTTATTTTTTATACCTGGCATATAAAGTGCATCTGTAAATTTTGGTTAATTTTCTCCTTTCAAACATATACATTATATGTTAGGAAAAAAAAAATTACACACACATGTATACATATTTATTTATAATATTTATATTTTCTCTTTTTAGATGACATGCCTCCTGGCCAAACTCCTCATACAGTCATATTGTATGCTCATAATGATCTTGTGGATAGTGTGCAGCCTGGAGATCGGTAAGTACTTAACTTTCTTTCTCACTTCTTATATAGCAATAGACAATGTGCATGTGATGTCACACACCCAAAAAAAGACTTACTTCTCAATTTGGTGTAGGCAGAAAGTAACAATTCTTGCAGAGTTAATAATTTATAACGTATTATTTTCTGCATGTAATACAATGTGTTAGAACTACTTGAAAATTACGAGTATTTTAGCATAATTTCAAGTTATTTATTTTGAATTTTTGCTTACATTAAGTTGAGTTGCCACACAACAAGCCAGTTTGTTGACAAACATGCACATATCTATATTTCTAATTTTTTTATTGAACCTTTTTTCAGACTTCGTAGCACTTTGTTTCTTTGACTATTAAATTTTCTAAAACAGGGTTCTCCAAACTTAGCCTGGTGTAACATGACATATGAATAAATTGAAATTTATTCATGTTGTACCATCAGGTTTTTAGAGATCCCCAAAACTAGAATTAGCTTAATAAAAAACTGATATGTATGTGTTGTAGGCTAATTGTGCAATCCAGCTCTTTGCAAAGAACTAGGCTAATTAGAAAATTTTCTGTCTCTTTTAATTAGCCTGTTGTTATTCAGGTTTAGTACGAAGAGACTATGAAGTTTTTAGGCTTATTGGAAAATTACCAGTTGTTCTCCACTCAGCCTGATAATTTACACGATTATTTCAATGAGCCTATACTGTTTCTGGCTAATTAGAAAATGACTAATTCTTTGCCAATCAGATTGCTATTTCTCAGGCTCATTGCAATGAATTTAGGCAGGGTTAGGCTGATTAGAAAATGATCAAATGTGTATGCATAATTTTACTAAAAGAAAGAAAAAAAAATAGCACCAGGTTCTTAAAATATTTATGAAAATGTATGAGAAAACTATTGACAGATTTGATTTACGCATCTTCTGACTGGCCATTGACCCAAGGACCAGTATGCCCTTAGGTCAATTCAATATTTTTTCATTGGCTGTACACATATTCCCATTTGTATATTAAATTTTAAGAATTTGTTTATGGATAATCACCAACTAATAGACAGATAGCATAAGGGTGAAAATTTTATTACCATAAAGAAATTAAAGATATATCGAAGTAATTCTCAAAATCTGAAACCAAGATGGAAACCTTTACATACAATTGTAGGATAAAACATGCACTGTACCATTTTTCTTTTTTTAAAAGCAGGATGGCAAATTGGTTGTTTTTTGACAGCTTTTACTTAAGATGTATAACTATAAAATGTAGTTTCTGAATTACAGATAAAGTAACAAAAGAAAATTTAAATATTTAAATAAATATATATTAATTACTGGAAAATGTAATTCTATCACTACACTGTGGCTCTGATGTATAGAGTGCAAAATGATGACATGGCAAGGGAAACTATGAAATTATTAATCTATTTAATTTAACCATGTCACTAAATAAATGTTACTAAAAAGAAGCAATATTCATTTTAATTCAAATATTTAAGATATATTAAAATATTGATTTAAAGTTGTCAAGGATGAAAATTTGTAAACTGAAATAAGATACAATGAGAAAAAAAATCTAAATTTTGCCAATCAATAAAAACTTTATGATTATATCAATCCCAAATTTTTCGCTCTTTACTTTATAAAAAAATATTAGTTCCTTTTTAATAAATTTGTTTTGTAGTAAATTATGTAATCTTTATTTCCATTATATTTGCGCTGATAGATGCAAATGCTGTGAGGTTTGAGGAGTCAAAGAATATTTTAAAATATAACTTGAAAAAAATCGTATGACTCCTGAAATGCAAAAATTTTACTCTTAAAGGTTGTTCAAAACTCCTGAAATTTAAATGGTTTACATTTGCTTTTGTAGTGATACATATCTTTTTTCACTTAAAAAGGATGAAGTTCTGTTTTCTTAACTTTCTACATGAAAATTCATTCCATGGTAATGGTACCTTACTTTATTCCTTAAAAAATCTAATACTGAAAATACCTTTTTATAAATTTTTTTAAAGATTTGATGAGATTCCTATGAAATAGACAGCCAATGTGGTGACTATTTATTTTCCTTATGTGTTATTCTATAACCATTTTAATGCATGAAATATTGCATGTATTTAAATAGTCTTTGAAAAATGCCTAAGTTTTAATTATTGTCTAGTGCAAGAACAATGAGACTAAGCATATTCAAATGCACCCGAGGCTGTGGTTTTTCATTTTTGGATAATTAGCTGAGATATTAATCGTAAATTGGTGCACTGACATAGTTGTTTGTGCCAAAACGACATTTCTGAAATTCTTTAAGCAGAAGGAAAAGATGCACAAAAAATCAATCCCCCATACAAACACATTTTGAGACTATCACACCTGCTTAAACAACAAATATCCACCTTTTTTGTGGTACCTTTCCAGTTCTAAAAGTGTTTAATTAAAAATGTGTTTCTGTGATATTTAAAAAATATTACTTACTATTTAAAAAAAAATATTTTCTAAATGTCGATTTCATATTTTTCTCAACAGATTTAAAATCCCACATCTGCTTTCCAAATCAAAATAATAAAAACAGTTTGCTTATTCCTGGTAATTTTCTGGATCCAATGATGTCTTAAATTAAAAAAATATTAATTCTTACTATTAAGCGACTTCTGGAAGTGCTTTTGCGAATGTGCCAGACTTTTTTTTTTTCTCTTCCCTCAGTACCTTCCCAGATATCATTTCGTGTTGCATCAGAAACTCATCAAAGGCAGCAGGGCCCTAACATCAATTTAAAAATATAAAATCAAAAGTCACTGGAGCATGTGAGCACACCTGATGTATGCAGCCAAATGCAGTGGTGTCGTGTCATTAATTCTAGATTCATTTGAATACATTTTCAATTAAATATATAAATTCATACAAATTTGAGGGTGTAAGCTTCTGAAAGCAGTGAGTCCCTAACATGTGGTTCATTTGGAAAGATTTTCATTTAAATATATAAAATCATTCAACACTGATTAGGTATATTTAAGGTTATTGTCACAGGCCAGGGCAATGCTAGGTATAACCTAGTAGCATAATAAACATTATGTTCTAGACATCTGCCCAGTTACAATTCATAGTTGCACATTATAGTTAATAATTCATAGCAATAACCATTATGGCTGCATCATCTATCAATTAGAAATCAAAACAGATTTTCTCTGAAGCATCACAGAAAGTTTATTGATTTTTGACATTCTGCTGTATTTAATAAATTTCTAGGCATAAAAAAATTAGAGAAAAATGTGTGAATTATTAAATACAGTAATAAAAACAAACTTTAAATGATTTGATAAATAATACAGTCGAACCCGGTTAAGACGCTCACGGTTAATACGCGATCCCGCTTAATACGCGGATTTTTTCCGATCCCTTGAACACCGCTCATAAGGCTAATGCAACAATATCACGTTTAATACGCAAACGGTTATTACGCGATCCCGCTTAATACGCGATAGATGTTCAATCCTTTGAGGCAAAAAATCACGTTTAAGACGCGAATTCATTGATGAAGATGCGAATTCCTTCTTTCTTGTCCGTGGTTGCCAATTTAGTGGATTTTTTTATTCATAAAAAAAATTCAGAATAGTAAAATTTACTTTATTTAAGAATTTAAGAATAGATTAATTAAAGAGAAAGTTACTAATCGGAAATAGTGATTATAGTAGAATCGGAAATAGTTAGATATTTCAATGTAAAAAAGCCCGCTAAATTAGCAACACTTCAGTTCTTCTTTGTTCCCGCGTCCTAACATTCTTTGTATCTTGCTTTGTGTGTGTTTTTACTGTAGTCGAGAGAGATAGACAAATTCAGGTTACTCAGATGTGTCATAAAAATTGTTATGACTAGAGATGATTATACCTGTTGTTGGTGAGGCTTAAAGTGTTCTTTATATCACTACTATGTTTTATAATGCATATTATAGCCAAAAAAAGGAACGTACAAAGATTGAAGAAATAAGACTGTGGTTGAATAACTCTGTTATGTTTTCTATGCTTTCGTTACTTTTTGCTATTCTAACAATATTTTTTACACAAAAATTAATAAGGATAATTTTTTCTTCTTTTATAAAAAAGTACAAACTATAATGGTATTCATTATCACAAATACTAAATATGATTTGAACAAATGAATAGTGCTTCAAAGTTTTAATATATTTTTCTTTCTGTTAAAAAAAATATTCTAGTAGGAAAATTATTTTTGTTATTTTATTTTGAGTTATAACGTATTATTCGACAACAAAGCCATATTTGAATCCGTATTTATTTTCATTCATTATTCCAGTCGGTCCTATAAAAAGAAAAAAAAAAAGAGTAAAGTTGAATACCATTAAATTTTAATCTAAATATACGTATAAGACACAATTTTAATCCATAAACATTTAAATGAAAGCTCTAAAACACATTTAGACGAATAGATGTGTAAATAAGTCCAGTTTCTGCAAAATTATGCAAATCACGTTTAATACGCGATCCCGCTTAATACACGACTTTTGCCCACTCCCTTGAAACGCGTCTTAACCGGGTTCGACTGTATTTAAAACATTAGATTTCAGTTACTTGCAAGTTTTTGTAAGTACAATAACATATATTTATAAACCTGCTTTAATGAAAGAATTGATGTTGTATTTTAAAATTGCTATTAAGTTTATTTTATTCCTCTCTAGGGTAACAATTACTGGTATATACCGTGCTACAGCTTCCCGCATCAACCCAAAGCAGCGCAATTTGAAGGCAGTGTATAGGACACACATTGATGTTTTACATTTCAGAAAAGTTGATACTAAACGTCTGTATGAAGACACAGAAAGTGGGTATGTCCCAAAAATATCTTTTAGTTATAAAATAGTTTGTTTTTGTTATAAGAAATATTTCTTTTGAGTATATTTTTTAAATGTTCATTTTCAACTTTTAATATTTTATTACTTTAAGATATATAATCTGTTTTAGAAATCAATTGTCAATTTTTTTTTTCCCCTTTCTAAACTGACAAGTCTTCTTAATTTTTGCTACCTGGACTTTTAAACGAAGCCCAGTAGCATAGTGGTCAGCACTCCTGTTTACTGCACTAAAGGTCCCTAATTTGATTCTGGGCTGCAGACTGAGCAAGGTTCACTCAACCTTTCACCCCTTTGGGGTGGATAAATTGAGTACCAAGATTGTTTGGGAACTAAATACTGAGGGGATCTTGCATTAGGCTGACCACCTGTCCGGACATATGCTGCATAGCACCTCACGGCCCATGGTAAAGAAAACAGGGTTGGGCATCATAGTAAGCTAGAATCCTAAATGGATTGTATCACTGCAGGTTTAGTTTAGTTTCACTTTTAAACAGATCTACTTTATTATAACTTATTTAGTTGAATTATGTTAACTGGCAGATATATTGAAGCAAAGTGTACATAATCTTTCTCATTTAATGTGATCTTGTTGATGTAATGGGTTAGAGCCAATGTTATATGTTTAAATTTTGATACCTAATGATTGTCTGTGCTAGTTTTAAAGAAAATAAGCATTACTATTTTTTTTAAATTTTCCCCAGAATCAACTGTCGCTTTACTCCAGAAAGAGTTGAAAAATTGAAGGAACTGTCTAGATTGCCTGACATCTATGAAAGATTAGCTCGAGCACTAGGTATTTTTTTATTAACTTAATTTTTTTTAAATTTAGTTTTATTTATTTTTGAATTATTAAACTACAGTTATTTTTCTTTAAAAATTATAACGGAAAAAAAATCATCCACTTTGTTTTTAATTTTTATCCCAGTGGCAGAAACATGGCGACATAGTCGCGGACAAAAAAAAATCTTTTGCGAATAATTATTGTCTGCACTATAATGAAATCAATTTAAAAAATTGTCCACAACTTTCGGACATTTTTTTCCCATGGAAAAACGCGAATTTCGGCAAAATATCACGTAAAAAGCGAGAAATTCGGCAAAAGATTGCGTAAAAAGCACGAATTTCGGCAAAAGATCATGTTAAAAGTGCTAATTTTGGTAAAAGATCATGTAAAAAGCGCAAATTTCGTCAAAGAAACACGAAAAAAACGCAAATTTCGTGAAAGAATCGTGAAACAAAAGAGAATTTAGTCAACGGATCATGAACAAAACACAAATTTCATCAAAGGATCGCGGACACAATGCAAATTTCATCAAAAGAACACAAGAAAATGCGAATTGCATGAAAGGATCATGAGAAAATGCAAATTTCATCAAAGAATTGCAGAATAGTACGAATTTCGTCATAGGATTATGGAAAAAACGCAAATATTGTCAAAAGATCTAAAAAAAAAAATGCAAATTTCGTCCAAAAAGCCATGGAAAAAAACGTGAATTACACCAAAGAATTACAAAATAAAAATAATTTCCTCAAAAGACCGCAGAAATAAAAAAAAAAAAAAAAAAAATGCAAATTTTATCCAAAAATTGCAAGAAATTCATCAAAAAGCCATGGAAAAAACAAATTTCACCAATGAATTATAAAAAAATAATTTCCTCAAAAGGCCGCAGAAAAACAAAACACTAATTTTGTCAAGGGATCATGAAAATAACGCAAAATTTGTCAAAGGATCGGGGAAAAAACGCAAATTTCATCAGAAGTCCGCGAAAAAAAGACACGAATTTTTTCAAAGGATTTAAAAAAAAAACTAATATCATTCAATGGTTTTAGAAAAAACTCTGTGCTTTTCGTGCTTGAAGCCGTGAAAGTTTTTTTGCGCTGAGCCTGTACCATGTTTAAAGGTTGTGTGTGATTGTGAAATTGTGAAAAAAAAAGAATTGAGCATACCTTTTCAAGGCCACCACCCTGGTCAAAATATTAATTAGAAATTATCCTGGGCTAAAAAATTGGAAAACATATTTTAAAAAGTGGAACATTCCCAACTCCAAGAAAAATCAAATCAGCTCAGAAGCTTCCGAAGGTTTTTTTATAAGCATCTTTATTGCCTATGTGTGATTCTGCTTATCCTTCACATTTTAGAAATCCTACAAGAAGTTAGATGATGAAAAGTTATTAGCAAAATTAATGAATGCTTACCATGTTTTAAATAGAATGATAAAAAATTCCTAGTTTAATTTATTATTTATTCATTAAAATTACATGCAAAATTTGCAGACAGATGATGAAATTTTAAAGGCTTGTCACAGACATTCTGCCAGTGGGATTTTCATTATTCATTCATTTTTCCATAATTAATAGTTCTATAACTTATCTAGCCTATATGTAAATACTAGTTTCATTATAAACTTGTGAAAATTTTACATAAATTTGTAAATGTGTATGTGGAAGCGATCATAACACTGGCAAACGAGAGTTATTCAAAATACATTTGATACAAATTGATAAAAATTTTTTATACAAAGTACGTTAGTTTTAGAACCTAATATACGAAATACTTTTCTGATTAAAAAAATTAGTATGCATTAAATTGCATTACGCAAATGCAAATTTCATCTGAAAACTGTTTAAATTTTTTGAAATTATAGATTTTCAAAGTAAAGAAACAAAATCAAGTAAAATCTGTTTATGGCCATCACAAAACCTTCTAATTCATTCCAATATTAATTTTTAATAGTATCAACAATTATGCATAAAATGCATAATACAACATAGTATAGAGGACAACAGCATCCCCTATTGGATATTAAAATTTAAAATTAGATGCTTATACATTTTTAATTACTAATCTCAAATATAAAATTTGGTGCATTTGCACACAATAGAAAATAAGATACAGCTTTTAATGCTCCTCGCAAAAACCATGAGGCTAATTTTCCATAATTGGGTCCACATCCAAAGTTAGCATAAAAAATGAAGGATTAACGTAACAATGTAGTTAAGTGTATGAAAGTAAGAAAAATGAAGTTAATAATATGGCAAA
Source organism: Maratus speciosus (assembly GCA_963932465.1). Classification (NCBI taxonomy): domain Eukaryota; kingdom Metazoa; phylum Arthropoda; class Arachnida; order Araneae; family Salticidae; genus Maratus; species Maratus speciosus. Next base: position 235,280,826 of record OZ010790.1, read on the forward strand.
TCGCACTCACTAACTGCATCAATTGATTGTGGATCCGATTAAGAATCTCTTTCCCAAGGCATAGGATATCAGAACCAATATTGGGTGATTAAAGCCAAAATTCTGATAGTATTGATTTTCAGGAAAAGCATCATGCATAAAAAATTTTTGGTGCAGAGCTATAAATATTTCAGAAGTTATAAAAAAAAAAACACAGCTTAGAAGTGCCATCTGTAGGATGATATATACTAAAATGTCATCCGTACTAATTTATATCATGTCCTAGCTCAGGGTTGGCGAACCTTTTCATAACTGCATGCCAATTTGTTTCCAAAAATATTTTACAAGACTTTGACGTGACAGCAAATTCAGTGGATTGAAAAAATCTTTAAATAATAACATTAACATAAAAAAAAACAAATGGGTAACATACAGGTGACGTATTGCACTATAATAATCATAAAAAAATTAAATTCTAAAAATTATAAAAAAATATGTGATTAATTGTGTTGTTGCGTCTTGGAAGGAAAGTAATTAATATCAGGTTCATATTTAGTTAATTTCAATAGAATGCAAACTGAACTGGATTTATAGGACAACGGCTTTTATATGATTTTTGGTATTATTCATTTTAGAAACTAATGACCTTGCGTACAAAGATAGATGGGAAAAATATTAAAAGATCAAACGCCAGTTTCTGTAAATAGTTCTAAAATTAATTTCGAAGTTAAAATAATTTTATCATTGGAACATTTACTAATGTGGTAATTTATGGTATTTTAAAAAGCCACAATTAAAATTCTTCAATTTCTAATAAATCAAATTTAGTCAAGATTGGATCATCTAGAGTTTGTGTATTTTGTGTAGTATCCCTGTATATTGATTTAGAGTCACAAGTAACAATGTGCCAAAATTATTCTTTCGTGTGCCACTTTTGGCACGCATGCCATAGGTTCGCCGTCCCTGGCCTAGCTGAATATGATGAAGTTTGATGAAATTCCACCCATTAGTTCTTGAGATATAATTAAACACAGTATGGCAGCGTCACCTATTAAGCAATGTGCACTAAAAGTTAATCAGCAGCTATTTATGTTCAGGTTTACTGGAGTATGCAGTACTCAAATGCAGAACCTGAATTCATTGTATCCTTATCTACATTTGCAGACCTCTACATAGAATGGATTTCTGCCATCGCTGGCAGAGACATTTTCCCCACATCAATAATACACACACAGACATACCGAGTGCCCGGTCTCAACGGTGTCCAATGGCTAATTCCTAAACCGTTAGTCATAGACATATAGTTCCAATTACAAAAATGTTTAAAATCAGGTAAAGAAATATTTTAAAAGCGATTTGGGTCAATAAAAACATTTCTTTAAAAATTATGAAATTTAAATTTGTATACGGTCCCCCGGTCCTATAAGTTATATTTAGTAAAATTTTCGTTTTACACTGTCAAGTAATACATAAAAAGTCCCGTTATTCTACGATTAAAATTGACTAATAGCTAGATTAATTTTAACACAATTATTCTAATTGGTAAACAAATCATATTAGATGTAAATTTCCAACTGGGCGAAAAATGTCCGAACCAGGATTCGAACCCGGGATCTCCTGGCTGAAGCCGCCAGTGCTCTGCCATCTGAGCTATCCTGGACGATTCTGGTCGAACTTTTTCACCCAGCTAACCTTGATGATTACAGCATCTGGTCTGAAACCTGATTCATCTCAACAGAATAAATCTGTTAGGCAGAGCACTGGCGGCTTCAGCCAGGAGATCCCGGGTTCGAATCCTGGTCCGGACATTTTTCGCCCAGTTGAAAATTTACATCTAATATGATTTGTTTACCAATTAGAATAATTGTGTTAAAATTAATCTAGTGTAATTTCGTATCCAGCGATTTCTGGAGTTCCATCACCTGTGATTTATTCTGTTGAGCTGAACCAGGTTTCAGACCAGATGCTGTAATCATCAAGGTTAGCTGGGTGAAAAAGTTTGACCAGAATCGTCCGGGTTAGCTCAGATGGCAGAGCACTGGCGGCTTCAGCCAGGAGATCCTGGTCCGGACATTTTTCGCCCAGTTGGAAATTTACATCTAAAATGAGTAATAGCTGTTCAAAGTTGGAGCATATTTTTTGCTGCAAATTGGGGGTCATTCACAAATTTAGTCGAAATATAATTTTGTCAGATGTATTAAAAATGGTTGAGAGTAAAATTAACATTGCAATATAAATTTGAAATCTTTAATCATTCTGACATATTAATGCAAAATAAACAATTTGTAATAAACATTTAAGAAGAAAGAAAAAACAGAATTTTTGTTAAATAAAATGCTAAATTAGCAGCCTCAATTCTTTAGAAAATGATATGTATTTTAAAATATTATTAGATAACACTAGCCTGCAAAAGTTGGGTTATGTCATGTTTTTTAGCTTTTGATAATTAATTCTTATGAATTCTGTATCACTGAATCTGAAATTGACCTTCATTTATAACCATCACATCATGATTTTTCGAAAATTTCAAAGTTAAGAAGTTCAAAGTTAAAATTGAATCTCCTCCCTCATCTCATCGGACCACTCAGCTATTTAGCTGTAAGAATCCCAGAATAAGCAAAAATATCAAATAAATTATTGAATAAAATAAAATAAAACAAAAAAAGTTTTACATATGTTTTATAGTATGAGATTTTTGCTATATTTTAACTTACACATTTACGATTTGCAAACAAATTCTAACGTGATGGTTAAAAATGAAGGTCATTTTCAGATTGAGTGTTAAAAAGTACGTAAAAATCAATTGTCAAAAGTTAAAAAACACAATCATCTCCTCTACTTTATAATATCCAATTTTTGTTATTCTTTAAATTTGACAATTTATGATTTGCGAAATATCCTGACATGATGGTTAAAAATTAATGTAATTTTCGGATTCAGTGCTAAAAGATACAAAAAAGTTAAAAAACCCAACAATCGCAGTCTTGTATTATCTAATCTAAAACTTTTTCTTAAACTTCTTGGCGGTAATCTATCCAAAATTTTTTGTGTTATCCTGTAAAATAAGTATAAATGGTAACCACCGAAAATCATGATAATATTAGATTGTTATTGGATTTGACCCAATATGTAAAATGTAATCTCGATCGGATATTTAAAATTGAGTTAAAGTTAGAGTACAAATTTTGAACTGGAAAAACATACATACGATCGTTGAAGTAACATAAAAACTTATAAAAATAGCATAATTTTTGTTAAAAGAAATCATAAAAGAAACAAAGAAACAGTCTCAAATCCTGACAAAATAAAACATATGTTATTTTAGGTAATCTGAAACTTAATAAAAGTTAACTTAATCGTAATACTTGTACGATTTTTTTCAAAGCACAGATACACATGAAATAAGATCTTCAAATATTTTAAGCACTTGGTATATGACCCCTCAAAGCCAAGCCGAATGCATTTGTTTTCAAAGCAGAAAAGTGGCATAAGTCATGCATTTTTTATGTTTCATAACTCGCTCAATTTTAGTGTTATATGAATGGGACTTTTTTGTCTTACTTGTCAGTGTAATAGGAAAATTTTACTAAATATAACTTATAGGACCGGGGAACCATATAAAAATTTAAATTTCGTAATTTTTTAAGAAATCTTTTTATCGACCCAAATCGCTTTTTAAATACTTCTTTAGCTGATTTAAAACATTTTTGTAATTGGAACTATATGTCTATGACTAATGGTTTAGGAATTAGCCATTGGACACCGTTGAGACCGGACACCCTGTATTTATATATAATCATTAAATAAACATTACCGACCACCAGCAAAATATATGTGTGTGTGTGTGTATATATATATATAGATATATATATTACTTTTTTAAAATGCTCTGTCATTAATTGAAATTTCATATAACATAACTTTCATTTTAATACAGAAGGATAGTCTAAACATTCACAGATTAGAAATTTGTGCGATTTTCTTGGGACATAACCCTTGTGAATCTTATGTGATTACTGTATATAATTAACACCTGATAGCTCCATGGTTAGCACATTGTGTTACAACACTACAAGGTCTGAGATTTGCCTCTGGACTTGAACACTGAACACAGTTCACTCAACTTTTTCATTCCTTTGGAATTTGTTATATATGTATCAAGCGTGCCTGTGTTAACTAACACTGGCGGTTCCGGGTAGGGCTGACTGCCTGACCAGAGCATGTACTATATAAAACATAACACTTCAGGATCTGTGGCAAAAAAGCAGAATGCAAGATATGATCTGTCATGAATTGTACAGTCACGGAATTTAGTTATTATATAATCAGACAATTGTTTTAATTACATTTTTTTTTTGAAAATTCCTTTTTATAATTTTGTAGATAAAATAAATAAGTAGATATTAGTACTTCACTTTTTTAGCACCTAATATTTATGAAAATGAAGATATTAAAAAGGGTATCCTTCTTCAGCTCTTTGGAGGAACTAAAAAAGATTTTTCAAGCAAAGGCAAAGGGAATTTCCGGTAAGTTTTTGTTTTTTAGTGACTTGTGATATATCATTACGTTTACACTTTTGATTGTAAGGTTTTACCTTATAATTTTTGCAAAAAACACCATAAATATTAAAAACCTTTGAACCCACAATTTATATATTCAAGAAACCTATAACTATTAAAGACTTACAGTAAACAGATTATTACAGTAAAAGTTGCAACAACTAAATCAATCTTCATTTATCTTTACTTAAACCTCTATAATTTTTACAATTAAAATTTATAAAGGCAATCCTTTAAGATTCCTGCAAAAAACAATTTGTTTATTTAAAAACATAAACGTATGGACCAGGTAAAGCTTAATATATGAGGGGCTCGCAACCACAGTAGACCAAGCCTATTAAAAAAAAAATAAATAAATAAAAATAAATAAATAAAAGAGATAGTCCATTGAAAAGGTGCGTAAAATCTATTTTATCCACTCCCACATCACACCAAGTCTGTAAACAGATGTCATATATGTGGAAGCAGGGACCCGGAGCTGGAGCTGGAGCCCGGAGCCGGAGCGCTCCGGAGCTGTGTTTTCCCTGGAGCTGGAGCCGGAGCTGGAGCTCTAAATTTTCCCCAGCTCCAGGGCTCCTTTAGTTTTTAATATTCTTTTAAATCTTTTTTTTTCAGTCTTTTAAATTTCTGGGCTTAAAATATTTTAATTACATCATTATTCAGTATTTTAATTACATCATTTTTTAGGTTTTTATTATTATTACTAGCCGCCCTTGGCGACCAGTTTGGTCTCCCTTAAACATATGCTAAACATTGTATCACGTTACTTTTATGCATAATTTAATTTACTTGCTCAATTCTTTGCCAAATCCGAAGTTTCTGATACAGAATTTTGAACTCAGCATTTTTATGTTAGCCGGGCGCAGGTGATAAGTCGCCAAATACTGTTCCCGTCGTATTTTTTCATATTTCATTTAAAATATAGTACTTTCACTCATTTTATTTAAAATGCATAGCTTTAATTTAAATCTGAAATATTTAAAAGGTACTTTTCCGTTATACAGACATCATTGTCACCAAGTGTAATAGTTGGCGCAAAATGAAAATCACGTGAATTAAAACATTTGAAAGATAAAAGTAAAAACATTGTCGATAGTAAAGTGAGCGTTTTAAAAATATAACATTTGAAAATTACAGACTTTTACGTACTATTTTATTAAATCACAGATATGCACTTAAAATAAGTGAATAAATATCTGTTATACAATAAAGTAATAAAAAAAAAAAAACTCATATTAAACTACTGGCATAAAATTACAAATATCTTTCAGCATTGCAGTAAACATTTAATTTTTTAAATGAAGGTTGAAATAATTGGCACATTAGCATACATTTCGGCATGGCGTCCGTATAACAGAAAAGTACCATTTAAAATTTATGACTCTCAATTACTGCTTAAAAAAGAAAAGTTATAAATAATACCATTAACCATCACATTTAATTTCAACAGCAAAGCTCTGTTTTAAGTTACCACGCGAAAAATTGTTTCTGACAGTCGCATGAAATGGACTATTATAATACTGATGACATGATATTTACAATATTTGGCGTATGAACAATATTTGGCGATCTATCACCTGCTCCCGGCTAACATTAAATTACCAAATTAGACGCTTAGCATACAAAAAGTGAAGCGGTCAACCCGGAACTATTGATGACAGTCACATGACTTAGGCTTTTATTATATAGATTATTATTAGAGAAGGAAAACTTCTCAAAACATGGTAACACTACTTTACTTCTACTTTCTACTTGAACTAAGTGACAACACTATTTGAAAACAAATATGGCCGCCTGTTGTTTACATGTGTAGTTGTACAATTTTGGCTGTTTGAAAAGTGTGGAAGAAATTTAAGATTTTTGTGTTTAAAATTCAACCAAACTTTCTATTTTAAAAGCAAAAGCTAAAAGATGTCATATTTTCTGAACAGGCATTTTAAGTTTGATGAGAAGAAAAATGTATTTTGTCAGATCTTTAATGAAGGTAGAAAGTATTTGTGAGCAAAAAATTAAACGTGTAAATTAAAATCTGGAACTCAAAAGTGCGAAGTTGGAGCCGGAGCCGGAGCTGGAGCCACAGTATTTTCTCTAGGAGCGGAGCTGGAGCTGGAGCATCAAAAATTGTTCGGCTCCGGGTCACTGTGTGGAAGTATGTGAAAACAGACTTGGTTCACTGTGAGAGTGGATAAAACAGATTTTATGCACCTTCTAAGTGGACTATCTCCCTTTTTTTTTTTTTTTCAAAATGTACTTGGTCTACTATAGCTGTGAACAAAGCAAAGTAAATAATATTTCTTAGACTTTTTAATGATTAACTGAAGCATAAAAAATAGTTCAATAATTCTTGACTGTTTAAACCAAAATAGTGTTATTTTATTATTTTTTTCCCCTTTCCCATTCTCTCCAGCCATAGCATAAACTAAAAAACTATTTTACTAAAAAAACAATGCAAATTTAATAGCATTTAGTAATGCACTGAATGTTCTAAGTAAAAAAAAACAAAAAAAAACAGTTATATTGTTAGTTAGTAAAAAATTAAAGTAACCTAATTACATTATTATAAATCCCCCCTTCCCCCCACTGCTGTAACCTTTCAGAAAATTTTCTGTGAATTTTGGAATTTTTTTTTACCCTGAATAACCCCTGCTCTATGCTCTCTTCAGGAAACATCACACCAGTGTTCTTGCTAGCTTTTGACTAACATTCGCGATTTGGCGAATAAGAAATAAAAAACAGTAGCCATATGAAAAGAAATGTTAGCAAAAAAGATTCGGCGTGAAACACTGAAAAATCTATCTTTAACCCCCTTATTGTATCTCTCTTTTTCAATATGTTTTAAAACAACCTATTTTTTTTGTAATTCCTTATAAAATAGAAATTCGACTATCTGCTACAAAAACTATTAAAAATAAGTACATTCTGAATGTCTCCTCAATGTGTAAATGTTTCAGACATTCTTTTAGCAGTCTAAATAAAAATTCAAAACAGCAACGATCTTTGATTTACCGTTATGAAAATATACGCTAAAAATTGCTATGAGATTTCGACTCTTAAAAGATAGAAAAGATTGACCCGCCACTGATACTTTACACACAACTAATAAATAGTATGGTAAACGGCAAAGCCGCATTCCAGCAAAACTTTTCTCTAATTGGCGCTTGATGCAAGTAATTTTGTTTGTGTTTTTACCGGCGCGATGTCGGTGCATAGATAGTGATCAACTGACAATAGGGAAATACCTATCGCACAATCCTTTCTATATCTTTGGTTGCTGATAGGCTGAATTGGTGTTAACTCAGTATTGCTATAAATAGAGTAATATAAATGGCACGCTGCGATTGAACATGAAAAGCGACATCAATTGTTCAGTAATGCAGATAAGAATCTGGAATATACTGGAATACGCTTAAAGGACAAAAATTGAGCACTCGCAATTTGGCGAATCTGATTGTTCGTTTACTCACCAAATGAAGCATTTTGTCGTAATTTGGCTCAATGGCAAGCGGCAGCGAGAACCCTACATCACACACATATCTATGTTTATTATTATGATACATATACTGTATATACTCGCGTATAAGTCGACTCGCGTATAGGTCGACCACCTAACTTTAGAATGCAAGTTCTGCAAAAAATCAAAAACCCGCATATAAGTCGATCCCTAACTTTTTACTTCAATTTTACACAAAATCAAACAAATGATTTCATTTGCTAATGCGAAAAAGTAGTAAGTAACCAAAAACAAATCATTGAAAAAATTTTTTAATGATAAATTATTATTATTTGTATAATTTATATAATATTTTATTATTCATACACATAAAAAGCCAGAATTTTGCAGTAATCGAAGTTTTTCTTTTTTTTTTTATTGACTCTCATATAAGTCGACCTCCCAATTTGCTTGCCAAAAATTGTCAGAAAATCCTCGACTTATACGCGAGTATATACGGTAGTTTTAATCTGAAAGGATATGCAGAAATAACTTTTGAAAAATCGGGTCAACCCAACCTTCAGTAATCTAAACTCAGTCAAAACAGAAAGCAATCGTAGTTAACCCGATTTGCAGTGTAAAAAACAGCCTCAAACCAACCAACCTCTAGATTAATTTGAATTTTGGGTGCTACTATTTCTCATTTTCAAAGGTTGGCAGGTCTGCATTATAAACAACGGGTGGTCTGGTTTCTTATTTTTTTTTTCCTGTGTACTTTATATTGCTATATTATTTACATTTCAGTGTTCCAATCATTTTTTATTAATTTGAAATTAGCAGCATATTTAAAATTCTAATAAGTAGATATATCAATATCTGCTTTGCTTTTTATTAGAAGAAAGGGAAAAGGAAATTTTCAGGGAATGGAGATAAATTAACACATACTGTTATCTTTATTAAATAATATGTATAAAATTGTCTATGGTAGGTTCTTTTAAGAACCATGGTTGCAAGACCTTCAGTCTCAGGACTGATTTCAGTCTTGTACATATTTTTGACTGATAGTAAATTCTACTTTATATACTTAAATTATGGCAATTTTACTATTAAGCACTTTCTTTTATTGCAAGAAATCAATTTTTAGCCATAATGCAAGACATAGAAATCCTCTAGTCTATTTTCATTTGGTTTTTCCTAATACTCAGAAAAGTTTTCAGTCTTGGCTTAGATGAACTTCTTGCATCCATATTAAGAACTTCTTGCTCTTCTAAGACCACTCAACTCTTTACTGCACTTTTTTTTTTTTATCTTTATCCCCAAAATAGGCTATTTAATAGTATCCAAATCATGTTAAAAAAAGAAAGTATTACTTGACATTTTCAGTAAAAATTTTAAATTTTATTACTCATGACATAAATGATAAAAAAGAAGCATGCCTAAGCTGTTTGGTGCAGTGTGAAAGATATGATACACAGTCCATTTTAATTAATAAAAACCATTATTTGACTGATAGTATGAGGGGTTTTCGAAAAGTAAAGATACAATGCCATATATTCATTCAAAAAACTTTATGCCTTAATTTTTGACATATTTGCCATCATTGTCCAAGCATTAAATCTGGGTACAAGCTTTTGTATTCCACAGTCATAGAAGTTTACCGCCTGTTATCGAAATCACATTTCAATGTAGATATCGATTTCATCATCGTCTTGGAAGTTTCGCCCTGCAAGATGTTTCTTCAGGTAAAGAAATAAGTGGTAGTCGCTGGGTGCAAGATCTGGGCTGTAAAGTTACCTACCTGTTCTGGGTTCTTCATGAACATTCGACCTCCCTCATGAGAAAGCACGAGGCCATTTTGTTACATTTTGTCAATTCATGATGTTCCCATAGATGGAAACAATTTTTTTGTGAATATCTGCTGAACTTTCACCTTTTGCATGAAGAAAACGTATGACGGAACGTGCTTCACACTTGGCAGGATTCCGAATTGATGCAACCATTATAAACACATGCTACACGAAAACAGACTCACTGTACAAATAACAAATGGCTGCAAGGGAGAGGTCAAATGCTCAAGGTTATAATGTTTTGCCAATGCGCTCCTTAAAACTTTTATCTTCCCTGCTGTCTGAGGTGTATCTTTACTTTTTGAAAACACCCCGCATTTTACTTTCTATTGTTAAGTATTTAGTTATTAATTTAAGAAACTTATTATTAAAGCTTGATTCACATTTCTGAAATCTTGTAAAACAAAATTTACAGTATTTAGCATAATATTGTTATTGAGCAGAATCAGAGTCATTTAATACATCTGACACTTCCAGATATGGAACAATGCTCACATTGTGCAAATGCATGATATTTATCACATGATATAAAATGCAGTGAAGTGCTAAAAATATACTGCTTGTATTTGGCCAAGCTTTTTTTAAATTGTAGGTCTGTTGTGAGTAAGGGTGGGGATTTTTCAGAAAATTTTACCAACCAGCAAGATGCAACATACGGACAAAAAATTTTATAACAATTTACATGACTTCCAAAATGAATTCATTACTACAATATATTTTCACTTGTTCATTTTTTTCATTAAGAAAAATATTCAACATAAACAGAGTAAGTTTAGCATATGATGCTACGTTTACATTTGTGATAATTAGGACAAACATAAAATATAGCTAATGAATAAAAAAATATAAAATTTTTGGTGTATTTTCTATAACCTGCAATTTCTAAAAGTCTATAAAAATTCACTAGCCCTTTTTGAAAAGCCACTCATTTAAACACGAGTAGATTTGTGTAATACCCTTGTGTAAAAACACCCTTGGTTGTGAGTGAGCATAAAGAGAGCGTGTGTGTGGGGTGGGGGTGGAGATAGTGAGGTAACTTAATTTTAAATGTGAACTCTATCATTTTTTTTTTTTTTTAATATGATATTGTATATTTTAATGTAATGAAATTGGTATCTAAATGAATTTGTTTTTTCCTGAAATGTATGTTCTTTTTAACTTATCAATTTTAGGGCTGAAATAAATATATTATTGTGTGGTGATCCTGGTACAAGCAAATCTCAGCTGTTACAGTATGTGTATAATCTTGTTCCACGGGGTCAGTATACTTCAGGAAAAGGCTCCAGTGCTGTGGGTCTGACTGCATATGTAACCCGAGACCCTGAAACAAGGCAGCTTGTATTGCAAACGTCAGTAATATTTCTGATTCATTCACATTTTATCAATGTTTCTAATTTAATAAATGTTTGGATTAATCTAAGTATGTATACATAAAGCTAAAGACAATAGTGAATTAGCTCCTTTCTTTTCTTTCTTATTTTTAAATTTATAGTCTTTTTAAAACACCTAAGCAATTATATAGTCTCTCAAGTTTGACCTGCTCATCCTGTAAGTGTTAACTTTCATTACACTTTTAAATCTGAAATCTACTTCATGATTTCATAATTTTCTCTGTAAAATGTTTTTTACATTGTTTTATAAGCTTAGATTTCTTTTGAAATTATAGCATTTGTTTTTCCATTTCATTCAGTTTTCAAAAATTTGTTCAACTACTCACCTGTTTTTTCCTTGTTTTATTGCGAGTTTCTGAGATGAAAGGTTGGTCCAAGATCATAATTTTTTTTTACGATGACTTATATATATATTTTTTAATTTCAAGGATAATCAGTTGGTGTGGGTAGGGGAAAATAATTAGCTTAAAAAATAAAATTACATAAAGTATCCAATTGTATACCGAAATCAATTGGCGTTAATGTTATTTTTTAATTTTACACATGATAGAAATATTATAATGAGCATTAGTTACTATTTGGATATTAATAATTATTCTGAATATAATTACACATTATCATTAGTTATTGCAGCTAATTTGTCAGAAAGAGTTTTATAAAGATTAGTGCAAATATATGATATCTGCCATTTGTTAAAAACAATTTTTAACAGTTCATGGTTTTTGGCAAATATTAGATGAAACACTTTAAACATTCAATTTTGAAAGCATAACTTTTATGTATATGTTAATAGTAAAAAAGGCTGTTGAGCAACTTTTATTTTTATTAGATGGCATGTGAAATGTCCCATGTAATGTTGATATTTTAAAAGTTGTGGGCTAATTCTCAACATTAAAAACTGAAATAATTGGAATTATTTCAGTCCTTATTTTAATTTTCATTAGCAGCATTGTTTTTCATTAGTAATTATTCTCATTGAATGTAATTTTGACAAATTTATTTTGCTTATTTTGTTGATTTTTTATGAAATATAGTTTTAAACATTTTGCGTTTTAGGGGTGCCTTAGTTTTGAGTGATAATGGAATTTGTTGTATTGATGAATTTGATAAGATGAGTGACAGTACTCGTTCAATTTTACATGAAGTAATGGTAAGTACTTTCTGCAGAAAGCTGTCTTTTCCCCATTCCATTAAAAAAAAATTCTGTACATTCTAGGCCTGGGCCATAAATCGATTTAAAGCTTACATCAAAAATCCGATTTAACCATTGGTCTTAAATCGATTTAAGCTAACATCGGAAATCGCGATTTAGCTAATGTCTTAAATCGCTATTTAGCCATTATCTTAAATCGCGATTTAGCCATTGGCTTTAAATCGATTTAAAACAAAATAATGATTCAGAGCTAACATCAGAAAAACGATTTATCTACTTTGATGTATCTACTGCTTACATGGCAAGTTGGTGCTAAATCGATTTAGGAGGATCCGATTTAAGCAAACATCGCAAACCTCAATGCTTTCCGATTTAAGAAAAACAAGGCAAGCTGGTGTTAAATTGATTTAGCAGGATCTGATTTAAGCAAACATCGCAAGCCTCAATGTTTCCTGATTTAAGAAAAATAAGGCAAGCTGGTGTTAAATCAATTTAGCAGGATCCGATTTAAGAAAAGATACAGGCCTCAATGCTTTCCGATGTTAGGGAAAGGCGATTTAAGTAGAGTTTGATATTTATTTATTTTGTAAATGAGATTCAGAGTTTGAGACTGGAATGCATATTTTTTTTTTTTTTTTTTTTGGGAAATTAAGCACTTAAATGGTTGAAAGTTGAAAGGAAAAGGTAAAGTTTAATTCTTAAAATCCAAATTAATCTAATTTCAATTTATATGCTAATGCAATCTTTAGATGAAAAATTAAGTTTTCACATATTTGAGTAACATTTTAATACATATTTTTTATTTTCTATTATTCTGTAATTAATTAAAATACTTTAAAGTAGAATCCTGCATCAAGATTTTTTTTTTTTTTTTTTCTGACAATTGAGCATTTATGGTTGAAAAAAAGAATAAAGTTTCATATTTAAAATCCAAACTCATCGACTTTCAATTTATACTTTTATCCATTCTTATGATGAAAAATGCATTTTTTACATGTTTTAGTAATATTTTAACATATATTTTTTATTTTCTATTATTTTGTAATTAATGAAATAATTTTAAAGTATAGATACTCATGCATTGTTTTGTGTGTTCCGATTTGGCCGTGATCCGCATGAAGTATTTTTCTTTTGCTAATAAGATTTTTTTTTTCTGAAATTGATTAAATATTTATTATTAAAAAAAAAAAAGAACAAAGTTTCATATTTAAAATCCAAATTTATCTAATTTCAGTTTTTATTTTTATGCAATTTTTTAATGAAAAACTCATGTTCCCCTTGTTTGTTTAATATTTTAATATATATTCTTTATTTTCTATTATTCTGTAATTAATTAAAATATTAAATACTAGTCATGCATCAGGTTTGACATCCGATTTCAACACCAGCTGTGTGGATTGACTATCTTGCTGAAATTGATTCACTATTTATATCCAAATTCATCCAATTTTAGTTTATATTTTTATGCATTATTTTGATGAAAAATTAATTTTCATATGTTTGGGTATTATGGGAATATTTTATTTTTAATTTATTATTATTTTGTGATTAATTAAAAATACTTTAATAAAGTTCTGTAATGAGTCAAGTAACTTGATTTTTACAGCAGAATGGAGGGGTGAAGGGGGCATTCATTAGATTTTTTTGCAGATCTGCGATTTTCTGCTTTTTTAACATATTGTTATCATTAAACAGAGATATATTTTAAGATTACATTTTATTACTAATCTTACAGGGTGCCAACAGGCGCGAAAAAATCAGCAATTTCAGTAATGTGCTCCAAGACTCAATCCTTCTGCATCCACTACATGAATGTCAGCATTTATGTTACACAAATCTTATTATAATCTAAAAGTTAAAAATATATAAAATTGCGCCTTATTTTTCATATCTCCCACCCCTCTTTCTTTAGGGTTTCGTTCATCTGACGAAACCCTATTCGTCTCGCTCCTCTGTCTGTCCATCACAGAGTCCGTTCTCAGAAACTATACATGTTGGAGATTTGAAATTTTGCATACTTATAGCTGAGCACCACACATCATATGACAAATCATAAAATTTTGAAAAAGTCGTACATTTAACCCTTTGGGCTCCCACATGTGCATTTTAAACAATTCTTTCTATGTGAGCCTCTAATTAGGTTGGAGGCGTGAAATTTTGCATACTTATAGCTGAAAACCATCATGCGACAAATCATAAAATTTTGAAAAAGTCGTACATTTAACCCTTTGGACTCCCACATGCGTATTTTAAGCAATCCTTTCTAAGTGAGCCCCTAATTAGGTTGGAGGCATGAAATTTTACATACTTATAGCTGAACACCTCACATCAAACGAAAAACTATAAAATTTTGAAAAAGTCGTACATTTAACCCTTTGGGCTCCCACATGTGTATTTTAAACAATTCTTTCTAAATGAGCCCTTAATTAGATTGGAGGAGTGAAATTTTGCATACTTATAGCTGAACACCTCAGATCAAACGACAAATCATAAAATTTTGAAAAAGTCGTACATTTAACCCTTTGGGCTCCCACATGTGCATTTTAAACAATTCTTTCTATGTGAGCCTCTAATTAGGTTGGAGGCGTGAAATTTTGCGTACACTTATAGCTGAAAACCATCATGCGACAAATCATAAAATTTTGAAAAAGTCATACATTTAACCCTTTGGACTCCCACATGCATATTTTAAGCAATTTTTTCTAACTGAGACCCTTATTAAATTGGAGATTTGAAATTTTGCATACTTATAGCAGAACACCTGAGGCCAGGCGATAAACCATAAAATCTTGAAAAAGTCTTACGTTTAACCCTTTGAGCTACCACATATGTATTTTAAGCAATTCTTTCTAAGAGAGCCCCTAATTAAGTTGGAGACATGAATTTTTGCATACGTATAGCTGAATACCTCAGAACCACACGACAAATCATAAAATTTTCAAAAAGTCTTATATTATTTACTCCTGGGCTCTAACTTGTGTATTTTAAGCAATTTTTCTAACCTCCGCCCTTTCACACCGGGAGCACTTTTCCAACTTTTGCCGGCACCCCTTTGACCATTCTTTCATATTATGCACCATAGCCTTACATATTTTAGTTTCACTTTTTACCGCCAGGAGCGCCTACTTATCTCGGTTGCTATGGGCCCAATCCCCTTGACTAATATGTCTACAGATAGTATGTAAAACGGAGTTTCGTTCGGATAGAGGTTTCTTTAGAATAGAGTGCGTCCCTGGTTGCGAAATGTGGAACTAACAGATTTTTCAAAAGGATAAAGTGTTTTGAAAGAAATATTAAACGAAACCCTCTGTGCGATCTGTGATCTCACTTACCCACTTGTTTTTACTACTTTTCTCATCATGGTAAATGAACAGTTAAATTCATCATTGAATTCTTTGAATCTGCTTCTGTTTTACTTCAATAACTTTTTAATTCTGTGTCTGTAAAAGAAAGTGTGTGTATGTTGTTAGCAGTGAAGTGCTATTTGGGTGGGCTAGGGGAAGTTGTCGCCCCCTCCCCCCCGAAGGAATTTAGATTGTAGCAGGCATAACAAGTCAGACCAATATATATATATATATCATTTTCTTTTCCATTACTTCTTAAAGAATGAGTTTATAAAATGTATTAAAATAGGTCACTAATTTTTAAAATGGAAAAAAACTAGTGTTTTGGGGCATTCGAAGATTTTTTTATGAGTAAAATATACCTCTTTTCAAAGGTATTTGAAAAATTAAAAGCTAAGTATACTAAATAATACAGGAGGGGGGGGGGGTGCATAAAGATCGTATTTTGTTACTAAAAATTAAAAAATAAGCGTCCATATTCTAAAATGTAAAATCGGTGTTAAATCGCAATTTAGCACTAAATCGCGATGTTAGATGGATGATAAATCGATTTAAGAAATTTCTACATCGCCCAGTCCTAGTACATTCTAATTTGTCTTATTGATTTCAAAAAATGTTTTATTCTAAATTGTGTTCTCTATTTGTATCTGTTATGGCTTCATTTTCAAAAACATTCCTAGCATCTATAAAGAAAATTGCTATAAATATAATGATGATTTGACCCGCTCATGATAGCTTCGGATCTACTGTGATCGGGGCTGCAATTCTTACCAGCAGTCGTTCAGGAAAGCGACCATGATTCTTCACTGTAATGGTGGTCAACCACCTACCCAGGGGTGTAGAATATGTCCAATCCGGCAATATAAGACTGGGGGGAAAGGGGGATTTTAGCCATCTGGGGAAATCTTGCAGAAAAATATACAATTGATTTCGATTTTAACAATGAATTCAGACCTACCAACTGCTACGAAAAAATCGTAGTTGCTACGATTTCGACCTATAAACTACGATGTTACGAAAATCGGTCTTAAACTATGATTTTTTTTTCCCTTCAGAAAATGCACTTTTTGTTTCTAGTTGCAATTTTTATTCCGCGCAACATATTTTTCAAGAGTAATTCTGTTCTGAAATTTCAAAGTATTCATTTCTGAAAGTATATATAAAAAAAATGGTCATTAGTCCAAAAATTCGGACATTAAAAAATGTTCATGGGGGGAAATAATCTGTGCTGCAAAACAAACTTTTCTAACATAAAACCCTCTTTATGTATATATATTAACCACGAGTGAATCGTGTTTCTGTTTATATAGGAATTCCCTTCCTTAGAAACGGGATGCCATGTTAAGAATTTCTGGAGGTGAGGGGGTGGTTCTTTGAGGGGCAAGGTTTGAAATAGTGTGCAAAATCGCACCATTTGCACATGGTAAAGAAAAGTCCTGCATAATGAAAAATGCTGTGCAGTATTTCCCCCTGCAAATTCTTTCACAGACTTATAATTCTTTTGCGAGTATATTTTGAAATTTCTTGGAAGTCCGTGAATTTTTTTTCTTTTATGGAATTTTCTTAAATTAATTCATGAATCGGTCGCGGAAAAAGTTGAGAGTTTCTTTAAATGATCGTGTAAAAATATTGGGTATTTCTTCAAAGTTCTCAATCAAATAGTAATTATCTTCAATTGGTTGCCGAATAAAATCTCTAATTTCATTAAGAGTTCAGGAAGAAATTGCGAATTTCGTCTAAAGATTGCACAAAAAATCACGAATTTCGGTAAACTATCGAGGGAAAAATTTTGCAAATTTCGTCAAAAGGTTGCGGAAACGAGTTGTGAATTTTGTTAATTGATCGTGAAAAGATAGTGAAAATTTTGTCGATCGGTTGCGATAAACTATCCCGAATTTCAACAAATGACTGTGTTAAAAAAATCGATTTCGTTAATTGGTTACAGAAGAAAATTAATTTCGTCAAAGGATCGTGGTAAAAATGCGAATTTTGTTAAAGTATCGCAGAATGAAAACACTAATTTTGTCAAAAGATCAGAAAGAAAATGCAAATTTCATCAAAAAATCAGTAAGAAAACACAAATTTCACCGAAAGATCGCGGAAAGAAAACGCAAAATTCGTCGTGGTAAAGAATTCGAATTTCGTTAAAAGTTCGTGGTAAAAAGTGCGGATTTCAACAAAGAATCGTGATAGAAAAATGTGAATTACGATTGTGGGGGGAAAAAACTGAATATCCTGAAATGATCGTGGGAAAAAAAATCGCGAATTTCGTCAAAATTTAATGCACTGTGCTAAAAAATTGAAATCCTCTTTTTACAAATGTAAAAAAAAAAAAAAAAAAAAAAGCTTTGAAACGAGAAGAAACTCTAAAAAATTTTCAGAGGAAAAAAATTACTATATTGAGTTGAAAGACTCTGCACCCCTGCACCTACCCTACCTGGACTGCTACCAAGAAGAATGAATAAGTTCAAAGACACCATGGTCATTCAATATATTAAACCCACCAGCTCTTTGTCGATGTCTTTAACTTAAGGAAAATTGTTTTTAAATTTTTCTGGTGGTATCTTCCTTGATCAAGGCTGCATTCCTTGCCAGCAGTCTTTAAGGAAAGGAAATGTGATTCCTAGCAGTCTTTAAGCAAAGGAGCCGCAATTCCTAGCAGTCTTTAAGGAAAGGAGACTCTATTTCTTTCTGTAATGGCAGACAGCCTACCTTCCCTCACCCGACCGCTGTCGAGATGAATGAATAAGCTTGAAGCCGCCATGGTTTAACCAATGTATTAATAAACACTCCAGGCCTACCTGGCCTGCTCTTCAATGTCTTTAAGAAAAGTTGCTTTTAAATTTCTAGGTTGTTTAAATTGCATGGTTGAGTGGGAGAGTTAATTTTTTAGCTAATGTATATTATAATTAACTATAGTTGCATATTTTTTGCTTTTGTCAGTCAATCTTTTAGTACCATAATGAGGTACTGAAATGGGGGTTGAAAAAGATAAAACTATTTTATAAAGAATATTTACTTATGTTTATTTTTGTTGATTTAAAACTTTGTTATTCAAAGTTTTCCATTTTTTTTATTCAGACTTTAACTATGAAGATTATACTTTTTAAAGAAATGTGTAATATTTAATTGAAGAATTTTAAGACTGTATTTTTAAACGAGTTGAAACTAGCTATTTTTTATAGTCATTTCAGTGATGGAACAGCTGTGCCAAAACGATCATTTTTCAACAAAATTGCACCCAACTGCGCCAATTCGATAATAATTCTTGAGCCAAATCGAACATTTTCCATGCGAATTTCACCAGAAGATTGCGAAAAACATGCGAATTTGGTCAAAAGATCTCGAAAAACACGCGATGTTTCTCAAATGATCATGGGGGGGAAAAAAAAAAAAAAAAAAAAAACGTGAATTTTGATAGAGATACCAAACACTGGTTTTCTCATCGCTTCCTATTTATCATAATTTCATACCACAATCATCTTTTTTTATTTACAAATTCATATTTTATTTTTTATTTATTACTTCATTATAATATCTCATAATATCAGTAATAAATGTTTCCAAAACTTAACTTACCTTTTTACTTCATTTCCGGACTTTTGATAGATAATGTATTAGTCCTGTAACGTCAATAGCTATCTCTATCTTTTTCCGTTCACGGACTCCATTTTCTTTGCAACCTACATCGGCAAAACCATGTTTCAAAGTGATTACGTATTTCCGTAACGATATTTTTCCCGCCAGATGGCGACTGACAATATCATATCTATTATCGAATCTATCATCGAATCTAGATTTTGCATCGATTCGATGCCGTTCCATGATTGGCCCGTTTCGTGGTCTCTGCTCCGAAACGTCGATTTCAATCCTAACCATTTCATATAAATAAATGATCCGGACATCGTTAGTTTGCATTTTTATCTTCCTTAAATGGAAGTAACTTTTCTAGATACTGAATGTTGGCTGGTCCAACATTCTGGAAGTATTAATTAACATACTTGTTATTTTGTTTTAACTATGAGTTTATTTTTAAATAGTTGTAAATCTTAAAGTAATGTTTGAAAAATGTGTCTTCAGGCCTTCTGCGAACCGCCATTGTTATGGCGTGTCTTTATATGTACAAGAGCAACTGCTGTGTTAATCTTCATATTGATTACTTGCTGTATCATCATCTTGTGTTGTCAAAGTAAAATAAACTTTTTTCGTTAACTCTACTATTATGCATTTTGTTTTATTATCCTAGTTAAGAGATCGTTTTTCATATATGCTCATTTAAATATTTCACTTCCAATACGTCCTATTTACCAGCCTTTACCTCCACTGAGCTTTTCTGCATGTTTAAATAGACTGTTACGTATATAAACCACAAAGGTTATATTACGTCCAAGAAATTTTGTCAAATGATCGCTAATTTTGTCAAAACGCAGTTAAAAGATCATGAATAAAATGCGAATTTCGTCAAAGGATCGCAAGAAAAAATTAATTTTGTCAAAAGATCGGTAATTTCGTCAAAAAACGAACAAAACTCCGTCAAAAGATCATGAGAAAACGCTAATCTATTTAAAAGATAGAGAAAACTCCCACAAATTTCATCAAAAGATCTCAAATTTCGTAAAAAAAATCACGAAAAACACGCGAATTTCGTTAAAAAACGCTAATTTATTTCAAAGATAGACAAAAAAAAAAAAAAAAAAAAAAAAAAAAACCCGCAAATTTCATCAGAAGGTCTTAAATTTCATCAGAAGATCGCGAAAAACACAGTAATTTCTTCAAAGGATCGTGAAAAACATGCGAATTTCATCAAAGGATCGCAAAGAAAAAAAAAATGGGAATTTCTTCAAAGGATCGCAAAAAAAAAAAAAAAAAAAAAAAAAAAGGAATTTCTTCAAAGGATCACGAAAAACATGTGAATTTCTTAACAAAGCGCTGTGAACAGATCGTGAAAAACGCGATTTTGTTAGACGATCGTATAAAAACCCCGCAAATTTCATCAAAAGATCGCAAAACATCGCGAAAAACATGCGAATTTTGTCAAAGATCGTGGAAAAACGTGAATATTGTCAAAGGATCGCTAATTTCGTCAAAAAACAAACAAAATGGGGTCAAAAGATTGTGAAAAAACGCTAATTTTGTTAAAAGATCGCGGAAAAAAACGCAAATTTTGTCAAAAGATCACGCAAAACCGCAAATTTTGTAAAAAAGATCGTGAAAAACCGCAAATTTCATCAAAAGATTTCGAGAAACACGCTAATTTCATCAAAAGATAGTGAAAAACACGCTGATTTCAACAAAGGGTCTGAATAATACGTGAATTTTCTCAAAAAATTGCAAAAAATACGTAAATTTCATCAAAAGATTGCGGAAAAACACGCAAATTTCGTCAAATGATTGCGAAAAAACATGAATTTTGAGGAAGAGTCGTTGAAAAAATATGAATTTTGTGAAAAAGTCGTGGAAAAAAAATGTGAATTTTGTCAAAAGAATACCAAAATGACAATTTGATGCTCTAAAATAGTTATTTTCTGCTCCAAACTGAGCATTTTTGCTGTTCCAGAATAGCTATTTTCTGCTCCAAAGTGGCTTTTTGCTGCTCCAAAATAGTATTTTTCTGCTCCAAAATGAGTGTTTTTGCTGCTCCAAAATGTCTTTTTGTTGCTCTAAAATGAGGTCCATGCTGTTCCATCACTGTCATTTGAATTAGTCTACAATAGAAAAAATTAAGTTATACTACTTAAATTTTCAAATGCTTGGAATAAAGCAGACTATAAAGGTTTGTATAGGAATGTTAAATGAAAGGAAATCTGCTTTAAAACATTTTAATCAACAAACATGCTTTAGTTTTAAATATGTCTCCAGCCCTGTTTTTTGTTTTTCCATTTCAAAGTGAAATTTGTTAAATCTTAAATTTGGTCTAAAAGTGTTACTTTTCTTTTGCATTTTGAATGAATTTAACATTTGAAAGGTACTTAGCTTACTCGAATTCAACTTATTTTTACTAGTTTCCATTATAAAGAGCTAAAATGGTTAGGGGAGTGAGAGGGAAATGGGGTATGTAAAAAAATGTAAGTAAATATGAATTAAGAAATGTTAGCAATAAGTAATATGTGCCTTTTTTGGCTCCCTCTTTTTTGCTTTTTTGTGTTTGTTTTCAAAATTAATTCCTTTTAAACATTTTGTTAGCATTATATAAGTAGTATGCTTAAGTGGATTTGTTTTTGTTTATTATTATTTAGGAACAACAAACTTTGTCCATTGCAAAAGCTGGGATCATTTGTCAGCTGAATGCTCGCACATCAATTTTAGCAGCAGCAAATCCAGTTGAGTCTCAATGGAATAAAAACAAGACTATTATTGAGAACATTCAATTACCCCATACTTTGCTGTCTAGGTTTGTATTAATTCATATTAAAGTATACTAGTTCATTTCCTGATATAAAATATGGAGTGTTGTTAAATTTAAACTATATGTGTATCTTTATCCTATAATGATTATTTTGAGACGTGTTTGACAGATATTTTCTTTAAAAACAAATTGAATAAGAATATTTAAATTTTTTATACATTTATTTTTTTAAATTAATAACTTATTTGTTGTCATAATTCTGCATTTCAATATTTTAAGAGAAATTTTTAAAGCTGTCTATAATCAAGTTTTATGATATTAAAAAAAAAAAAAAAATACAATGAATCGGAATTTTTTATTTAAATCTGCTTTTTTTTTTTTTTTTTAATTGGATTTTTGTAAAAAACCTCACAATACTAGTATTTTCTGTGACTTGTTTTATAAAATAAAAATTATATATACAGACATACACACATGTATGCTATATAAGTATTACCAATATATATTAGTTTTATTACACAATTTACAGATTAAAATTGTAACATTTTAGGCTATTAAAATATTTTATTATACAAAATGCACAAAAACCTACAAATCAGATGTCAAAAATCAATTCCACCTTACATATTTTAGTTAAAAATCTTTAAAAAAAAAAAAAAAAAAACCCTGCAAATTTCGCCAAAAGATCACGGAAAAAAAACCTACAAATTTCGTCAAAGGATCATGAAAAAACCTGCAAATTTCGTCAAAGGATCACGAAAAAACCTGCAAATTTCGTCAAAGGATCACGAAAAAACCTGCAAATTTCGTCAAAGGATCACGAAAAAACCTGCAAATTTCGTTAAAGGATCACGAAAAAACCTGCAAATTTCGTTAAAGGATCACGAAAAAACCTCAAAGGATCACGAAAAAACCTGCAAATTTCGTCAAAGGATCACGAAAAAACCTGCAAATTTCGTCAAAGGATCACAAAAAAACCTGCAAATTTCATCAAAGGATCACAAAAAAACCTGCAAATTTCATCAAAGGATCACAAAAAACCCTGCAAATTTCATGAAAGGATCACAAAAAAACCTGCAAATTTCATCAAAGGATCACGAAAAAACCTGCAAATTTCATCAAAGGATCACGAAAAAACCTGCAAATTTCATCAAAGGATCACGAAAAAACCTGCAAATTTCATCAAAGGATCACGAAAAAATCTGCACAGGGTGTCTACAGAATCTGGAAATCAGGGAATCATGGAAAAATCAGGGAGGTTTATCAATCTTGAAAAGTCAGGGAACTTTGTAAAAATATTCGAAAATCAGGGAAATTTTCTATATGCGAAACTATTAGCATTTTCATCTTGCCAACGAGACTGATTCGTCTACTTTATATACCATATTTTTTCAGAAGTTGATAAGTCTTTCCCAATATTTAAAAAAAGATGCACATAGTGTGAGTTTTTGATATTTAACGCAAATTAAGGTGATTAGATTTCCTCGTTTTCTGTTGATAGCGTTTATATTGAAGGCAGTTTACCTATTTTAAAATGATACATTAGCATGACCTGACCAGGTGGCCAGCTTAATCCAATTAGCTATCGCGTCAGATGTAGATAAGTCTTAGAATTTAATATTTTTCAGAAAATGGGGAGATTTACTGGTCACCATATATTCATTGGCCACTGTATGAAACTGGACTAAATTTTGAGTTCAGATTTATAAAACTGTCAACCAATACTTAATGAATATTTGGCAGTTTTTTTGTTTATCTCTTGTTTCTTCTCCCAAATGAGATATTAGCAAGTTGCATAAGTGTGTTATGCGAGGAATTGGTTTACATGAAAAAATACCGTATGTGTATTATTAATAATGGAAATCAGGGAAGTCTGATAATGATAGTCAGGGAAATCATGGAAAAATCAGGGAACTTTTTTTTACAATTTCTGTAGACACCCTGCTGCAAATTTTGTCAAAGAATCATAAAAAAACCTGCAAATTTCGTCAAAGAATCATGAAAAAAAACCTCCAAATTTCATCAAAGGATCATGAAAACCCCTGCAAATTTCGTCAAAGGATCACGAAACCCCCTGCAAATTTCGTCAAAGAATCATGAAAAAACCTCCAAATTTCGTCAAAGGATCACGAAAACCCCCCGCAAATTTCGTCAAAGGATCACGAAAACCCCCTGCAAATTTCGTCAAAGGATCACGAAAACCCCCCGCAAATTTCGTCAAAGGATCACGAAAAAACCCGCAAATTTCGTCAAAGGATCACGAAAAAACCTGCAAATTTCGTCAAAAGATCGCGAAAACCTCCTCAAATTTCGTTAAATGATCGCGAAAAATGCGAATTTCGTCAAAGAGCTGCGGAAAAAACTCAGTACCGGAAGTTGATTTCCCCCTCATCCCTTCCCTCCTTTGCTGTAATTTTTCAGAAAATTTGCCGTGAATTTCAGATTTTTTTTTTTTTATTTTTTTACTCAGAATCACCCCTGATTAATATGTTTTACGTCTGGAATTTATTTTAAAATCTGATTTAAATCAATGATTTAAAAAAAAAATCAGTTGATTTAAATCAACGAACCCTGTCTATGATCCATAGACATCTGTCTACATAAGTGTTTTCTAGTAACATAAAAAATAAATTCATTTTTATTTTGGATAATTTTTTGAAAAATTAAAAAAAATAGTTACACCCAAATTACATCCAAGTCTTTTTTATTATTTGTTGTTAAAATATTGTATTTATCTGATGTATTGTTTAGAAAATACTCAGTTTCCTTTTAGTAATTTTTTAAAAATTATGATGTGTTTAATTTACTTTTAATAGGTTTGATTTGATTTTCCTTATTTTGGATCAACAAGATGAGACTTATGATAGACGATTAGCTCGGCATTTGGTATCTTTGTATTATAGGAGCCCCGAGGAGGAACAAGAAGAACTAATGGTTAGTTGAACTGTCCTAGGATATTATCGTTATTTTTACACAATGTACCTCTTACTTTCTTTGTTTATTCTCAACCGCTAGAAAAATAAAAGAAAAGAAAAAATGTGTTCACTAATAGTTAAACATTTTTTTGTCTAATTAACATTGTCAAATAATTTTTTTCTTAAATTCAGACTGTCTCTATATGTTCATTACAAGTAGTTCTTTTTCTAATACTTATGGAAAATGTTATTAAAGCACTTTCTTATGTAATTTTCTTTTGAAATTTATTGTAAAAAGGATCATAGTTTGCTGAAAGATTACATTGCTTATGCTCGAGCTTATATCCATCCTAAACTGAGTGATGAAGCTACACAAGCATTGATCCATGCCTATGTTGAAATGCGAAAGATTGGAGCAGGTCGTGGTCAAGTGTCTGCCTATCCTAGACAGTTAGAGTCCTTGATCCGTTTGTCGGAGGCTCATGCGAAAGTACGCTTCTCTAATGTCGTGGATGTGATGGATGTTGAAGAAGCAAAAAGGTAAGTACTAAATTTTAATATTAATATATATATATATATATATATATATATTTCTTTTTCTTTTTTCTTTTTTTTTTTTTAAACTTTTTTTCTTAGTTTGCCAGAGATGAGACTTTCCTGCAGAAATGCAGATTTCTGCTGGAAAAAAAAAAAATCACGTCAATGCATGTCGTAATTGGAGTCGTTAGTAGTGGTGGCGTGATGTAATAAATCACCAGCACAGTAATATTCAGGATAACAGTATTTCAACTGAGAATAATTTTGGATAATACTTATTAAAATTACGTTAATGGTGTACTACAATACGGCATCGTTAGCTCTGGGATATTGTAATTGTGGGGGGGGGGGGGGGGGGTGAATCTGCCAAAGAGATGTTTTCCAGGCAAATACCAACAATAAAGAATTATTTTTAAAAGTAATATTTTTAAATTCAATATAAAAATATTGAACTATAAAATTAAGACTGATTTTGTTTGTAATTTTTTAATTAAACTTAATTTGCATAAAAATACAATATAATTTAACTTTTTACTAATTACATATTTTAAATTCTATTTTGAACAAACTTGAATTCAATAAAAACTATTTGATCTGGATGTTTATAAGATTCATGCACAGGCTTATTAACTAATTTTTTTAAGGTTATTTTTTTTATTTCAGAATAAATATTCTTATGCAGTATACATATTTATTACAAAGAAAACTCAGATTTTAGTGTAACAAATTTGTCACTATATCTTTTAAATTCAATGTAATGTTGTCTTCAGAATTTATGTACAAGTACAAAAAAAAAATGTCACCACTTTTACCTCACGCAATTTCCTATTTTTTTTTTTTTTTCCTCGTTATTTTGAGTGTAGTATTTTGAGTGTTTACAAGGTGTATGAATTTCATAGCATGTTGGGTTATCATAACATTTGAAAGATGTTTTATAATGTAAAATAACATCAGTGAATTTTCTTAATGCTTACTTACCACTGACCTTCTTTGAATCAATGGAAAAAAAATCTTTGTTTTGAATAATCGTTAAATTATTTGTATTTATTTTAACTATGTATGTTCTGCTGCATCATTACAATAAATAAGGCAAGCAGTTTTATTCCTTAAGCCAAAACATTTTGTATTGTATTTGATCTGTGAAATTATTACTATTCATCATTGAGAGTCTAAGTGGAAAGTTTTCATTGTTAAAATTTAGTAGAGTCGCGAATATTTTTACTACTTCATTATTTCCATATTGCAATTTTAGCTTTGTACCTTCAGTTCCGTTTTTTCTATCATACTTTTACTTTTTCATTTATTTTTTTCCCATTATTATTTTTTTTAAAGTCATATCATATTATTATGGCATCTAAGTGTTATGGTGATGTTTCAAATAGAATTTTTTATCTTTTGGTATAGTAATTATTTTTTTCTTTTAAGTTATTATTGTTGGAATATGATAAAGCTGTTAGTCTGTAATATGGTTATGAAAATAGTCATGGTGTTGTCACATAAAAATGTCAATGTAAATGTAGAAAAAGTCTTTTCTATAAATTAAGAGTGCTTTGTTGAAAATCTGAAAGAAGATATCCTAATTGCACCAAGACTTGTCTATGACAAAATAAAGCCGTCTGTGGGAGATGCAATTTTGAAATTTCAAATAAGCTCATTCATAATTCAAAAATGCTTCTTCAACACTGATGCTATAAAAAGAAAAGAAAAAGATGCTGAAGAAGTTAAAGGGAAGAAAATAAACAGTTGGTTATCAAAAAAATTACCAATAAAATTTAAAATATAAAGCAGTATACTAATAAAGAAATTGTGGCATTAATGGAACAGACCAAGGTGATGAGAGATTAAATAAATAAATAAAAAACTTTGTTTTGATATTTTTTTATCTTTTTTTTTTCATTTTTGTAAAATTTAAATAGCATTATTAAAGTTATTAAATGTCCTGTAATGTACAGGGTGTGTTCACAAAGTTTCAAGACTGGTCTGAGAATACAAAATTTATTAAACATTTTTGTTCAGTGAACTAAAATTCTTTGAAATATGACCCTTGGGCATCAACACATCGCTGCCAGCGTTTATTCCATTGTTCATAAGCTCCCTGGAAGTCTTTGTGTGCAAGGCTGTTAAGAGACCTCGTCGAAGGTACCTGGATCTCTGGAATCGCTTTCCTTTCCGGTCTTTCTTGATCCGGGGAAACAAAGTCGCTGAGAACGAGGTCGGGACTGTAGGGGATTGTGGCAGTATTGCCAAGTTAAACTTAAGCAAAACTTCGGCAGTGAGTGACATGTGAGAGGGCATACATTGTCTTGGTTAATAATCCAATCATCTCTGATGTCTGGGCGGATACTTCGGGTCAGGTCAGTTTTACGCTGGAGCGCTCCACCATTTGAATCCAGTGCATCTGCCCAGACATCAGAGACAATTAGATTGTTCACCATGACAATGTGCACTCTCACATGTTGCTTGCCGTCGCTGAAGTTTTGGCTGAGTTTAATATGGCAATACTGCCACAAGCCCCCTACAGCTTTGACCTCAATCCCAGTGACTTTTTTCCCCCCTGGATCAAGAAAGATGTGAAAGGAGAAGCGATTCGACACGATTCCAGCGATCCAGGCAGCTTCAACAAGGTCCCTTAATGTTCCCGGCCTGTATACCGGGACCGGTCTAAAACAGATATTTAAATTGAAGCAGAGCTGTGAAAGCATAACAAGTAAATTACCAAGAATTATATAGATTTATCGAATTTCATTGATGCTAGATTCTCTTTAGTTTCATGTTTGCCCCAGAGTCGGTGGCTCACGAAAAATATTCCATCTCGTGCTTCAGTTGTAGCCTTGCCTACATATGATAGTGAAAGTGCCAGGCTGTGTATCATTCCAAGTGGTTCAGTTGGTAGTTTGAAATATTATTAAATGCAAGGCATGGGAAGTTTTCTACAGAAAAATTTCCAAGAGTTAGATTCATTTATTATTTATATGATTCCTTTTAAATTGTTTGTTGTTTTTATATCTACTTTTATTAAATAATGGCTGTATATATCAGAGTAGTATGTGAAATCTACCTATGAAAATTTAATGCGGACCAGGAAATATCAGGTAATTTTAATGTAAGATGTTTGTAGCTATCCCAAATTAACTTTTTTTTTGCTTTTGTGTGTATGGGGGGGGGGGGGGGTAGATAATTGACTTATTTGTACTCTTTAATTTTTTTAACCCTAAAATGCCTACCCCTTTGTCTGTTGGGATAATGGACTCATTATTTTAGCATTGTAGTATTATAAAGTGTAACATTCTAAGGTTTTTATTATTATTGCAGCATGGTTTTTAATCACAAAGCCCTCTATACAGGGATGAAAATGTTCTATAAATCTGTCATTTTCTTCTCTTTTATATACTTAAGATGTCATTGACTTTCAGCATTGTCAAGTGTTCTACTTACAATTTTTGTAAAGTGAAAGTATTAAAATTGGAGTTTTCTTCTTTTTGACAAGTTTTCTGTTTTCAACCTTAAAATACTTAAAATTATTTTATCACTGTTTGCTAAAAATATCTTCAAAATTTTTATGCTTACTACTTTTTCTTAGATCATTTCAGTTTGTAATTAACTTAAGAAGGAAAACAATGTGTTATAGTGAAGCTCCAATTATCCAGACGTGTGTTCTGGACATAATCTTGAAAGCTAAAATCCATATAATTAAAGCAATAAAAAAGGGAAAAAAAAAGATGTGTTGGCAAGTAAAAAAATCTATTTTGTTTAATGAGAAGGTATATCTCATCCAATAGCAAAATCTGTGCAACACAGCAGCGTGCACTGCAAATTGTTTCAGATCTTGCAAATTAATCTAAGAATCAATAAAAAGTATTCATTCTTTAGATTTATATTGGATTTTAAAACTTGCCTGTAAGTCTTGGAACGTTTTACAAAAAACAGTTTGATCTTGAGTAAAGAAATGGAATTAATTCTTTTTCTTAGCTCTGAAACCAAGAAAATGGCCAAAAAAGACAATGTTTGGGCTGTATAGAAGAAGATAGAACAGACATGCCTATATAGGAGAGTTATCTAGTTTCATTATATTTAATTGGCAGCTAACCAGTTCAGGTGTTTATTCTGATTTATAAGTTTCATTTTATGGTTAGTATTTAAATGCACCAATTTACAAGAATTTTAAAAAAGACAGAAAAAAAATGTGATATAGTGAAGCTCTAATTATCCAGACTGTGTTCTGGACATAATTTCGAAAGCTAAAATCCATATAATTAAAGCAATTAAACAGATGTGGCAACTAAATAAAATTCTCTTTTTGAGAAGGATATATTAAATCCATAAATATGTTTACCCAGCTTGTATAAATAATTCTTTCTTGCATCGAAATATGCTAAATTTTTAAAAGTTAAATGTTGATTTGTGATGAAACTGTGTGTGATCGATTCATTCTTTTCCATTAACAACCAGCTTTCAAAAAATTATAAAAAACACACCACTTACTTTATGGGCATTTTTTTCATTGTGGGGTTGTGTAATCAGAGTTTTACTGCATATAAAAATTAAACCTTTTGTGAATTTCATTCTACTATCAGCATAATAAGTTGTGTGCACTTGTTTAGATGTGTAAATTTTTAAACGAGCATTTTTAAAATTTTATAACTGTACTTTTAATAACTATGTAGGTTGCATCGTGAAGCACTTAAACAGTCAGCAACCGATCCTTCATCAGGCAAAATTGATATTTCTATTTTAACAACTGGGATGAGTAATACTGCTCGACAGAGGCGTGTTGAAATTGGCCAGCGCCTAAGGAAACTTCTGCAGTCTAAAGCAGCTACTACCAAAACTTTCAACTATAGCAGGATCTTCGAAGAGCTCAAAAGCAATTCTGATATTGTAAGTTATTTCCTTTAATTGCAATAATGTTGAATTTTATTTATTAAGTATCTTTTTGTTCATAACTGGGAATTTTTGTCCATGAATGGAGCAAATATTATTATTGCTATTGTGAGAAAAATAATTAACAAAAAAAAAAAGGTAATAAAAACTTTCATTAGATAAGTAAAAATGGAAAATAAAATAACAAGTTTCCCCCCCCCCCAAAAAAAAGATAAAATCTTGATAAAATTATGTGGTGTTACTGTGCAGGACAAACTATTTTTAGAAATAGTATCCTAACAAAGTTATTATAGTCTTATTGACAGCAGTTTATAATTTTATAACAGTGTGTTTGTTTAGCACTTAGACTATTACCAATTGTACATATGCATACCAACCAGTGTAGAAAATAGTGTTAATTAATGTGTTTAAAGTTTTTGCTTATGTTGAGATACGATTTCTATCTGCTCTGAAATTGCTATAAATCTTCCATATCAATACTGATAACCTGTAACTTTGTATTATTTTCTGTGAAAGCTGAGTCTGCATATAGAACTTTTGATGTACAAATTGTTATATCTTTTCTTTACATGCTTGTGGGGGAGGAGTAGAAATGTACAAGTAATAAAAATGAGGAGTTTTTCATTCTGTTTCCAAAGGCTGAATACTGAATAATGTGTATATATCAGATTTATCTTATGTTTATTTATTTTGAGAAGTTATTAATTCGAATTAATATGTTGAAAATTTTCATTACAGTGATACTCATTACCTAATCTTTTTCAAAATCCAGTTTCCTCAAGACAAAGTTGGTATCTGAAATTGACATGCATTAACAACAACAAAAAATTTGTTTTTCTAAGTTTTACCCGAGACCCTTTTTCTTAATTTCTTTATTTCTTAAGGGGACAGTTTACCTTTTCTACAATTTTGTTTATTTATAAAAATATGTTTCAAATGGTGAACTCTATGCATTTCAATGTTCAACTAAAAGTGCATTAGAAAAAAAAAATGACTGCATATTTAATTAAAATTTTTTTAAAGTTTATAAAAATTTGAAATTTTTTAAATCCCTACTACTTTTTTAAAATTTTATATTTTTGCCCAATTAAAAAAAAAAAAAAAGATTTTCAAATGTGTGACGCAAAACTGCGCATATTTTTTTAGATAATCTAATATTACATTTAATATACTTTTTTATTGATATATGTATATATATTGTAAAATGATGAAATACAACACATCTTCATATACAGTAGAACCCCCAGTTATCCGAAAATCGGCTTAACCGAAAGACCTTAAAATCCCTTAAAGTCTCTTTTAAATGTGAAAAGTTTTATTGTCAACACTAATTTACCGATGTCAAATGACACCTTTCAACATATTTTGTTTTATGATTACTATTTTATTTGTAAGTTTTAGATCAAAACAATTCTAAATCATTTTTAATACATTGAAGAGTTGTTTTAATACTTATTAGCTTTAAAAATTAGAAGTAAAAATCAAAAATTTGAAAGGTGTTTTAGGACACTGGTAGAAAAAGTGTTAAAAAAGCATGTTCTTTATGAAATAAATAAACAGAGTCAATTTACTTATTTAGTCCATTGCGTAATTTCTGGCACTATGAGATAGACACGTACGGCACTTTTTTTTTTACAAAATATGTTGTGGTTTTCATTTGTTTTTCAACTTTGAATCGTTTCAATGCTTTATCACGCCACCTTTTAAATAACAACACATCTGATGCTGTTGCATCTTCTTGTGCTTCAATGTATCGAAGTGCCGCATCTAAGATCTTAGTAGTTTCAATGTGTGTAATCATGACATTATCAATCTCTTCAGTCTCCTCTTCTTCAGTATCAGCATCTCCTCGATTCACCGCTGAAACTTTTTGCATCTGTCAACTCTTGCTCATTAGTGGCTGGACCAAGCCAGGCATCAATTTCAACTTCTGACATTTCTCCGGGAAGCTGCTTGAACATGTGCAGAAACACTTCGCTGTTAGTATTGTCATAATTTCTGTCCACAATTCCAATGATATCAGTTTCTGCAGACTCCTGTGTTTCAAGAGACTAGTGATTCAACCTTAGGCCATAACTTACGCTAAGATTTCACTAACGTTTTGCTTTGAATTTCATCCAATGAAAAAGCTACCTAGTTGCCAACTTTCTTCATATCTGCAAGTTTCAAATATTGAACAACTTGTGCGCCATCAGCCAGTCCTTCAGTCAAAAATCATATCAGCCTTTTTCAGCAATATCTCTTAATGTTCTCAATAACTCCTTGATCCATTGGTTGATTGAGAGAAGTCATATTCAGAGGCAAGAAAATAGCTCTAATCCCATCCTTTAAAAGCTCACTTTCAGATGGATGCGATGGTGCATTATCCAACAAAAGAACAGCCTTCTGAGGAAGTTCCATTTTTTTTTCAAAATTTTTTTTTACCTCTGGAACAAATTCGTTGAGAAATTCGTCATTCAGAATGCTTCGAATACGGTACCACAACATTTTTATTACACCTATGACCTATGCTCTAAATTACAATCACAGCTTTTCATCAAACAAGTTTTCACCATAAGCCTCCCGAATTCCCCGGGTTATCCGAAAATTCCTATGGAACCTTGGTTATCCGAAAATTCCTATGGAACCTTGGTTATCCGAAAATTCCCATGGAACCTTGGTTATCCGAAAATTCCTATGGAACCTTGGTTATCCGAAAATTCCTATGGAACCTTGGTTATCCGAAAATTCCTATGGAACCTTGGTTATCCGAAAATTCCTATGGAACCTCGGTTATCTGAAAATTCCTATGGAACCTCGGTTATCTGAAAATTCCTATGGAACCTCGGTTATCTGAAAATTCCTATGGAACCTCGGTTATCTGAAAATTCCTATGGAACCTCGGTTATCCGAAAATTCCTATGGAACCTCGGTTATCTGAAAATTCCTATGGAACCTCGGTTATCTGAAAATTCCTATGGAACCTCGGTTATCTGAAAATTCCTATGGAACCTCGGTTATCCGAAAATTCCTATGGAACCTCGGTTATCCGAAAATTCCTATGGAACCTCGGTTATCCGAAAATTCCTATGGAACCTCGGTTATCCGAAAATTCCTATGGAACCCCGGTTATCCGAAAATGCTTTGGTCCCGTGCTTTTCAGATAACCGGTGTTTTACTGTACTTAAAAAAAAAACCTGAAGGCTAATTTTATGTACAGATTTCTCACATATGTAATAAAGAACATGTACAAAAAAGTTTAAATCTCTATCTTGAATACAAGAAAAGCCTTAGCATTTTTAAAACATAAAAGTGAAGACAATATGAAAATGGAGAAAAAGCCATTTAAAGTTTTAATTTGTGTGGTTAATTATGCTGAGTGTATTAATAAAATTCACAAAATCTCCCAATTTAAATGCCCGTATGAGTAAAAATGAGGTGTCAAAATATTCACAATTAAACAGGCTTACATTTAATATTAAAAAAGAAAAATTGATTTTTTGACCAACATTTAAGGTAAACTGTCCCCTTAAGTGAGAAAATATATTTTTAATTTTTTCAGTTTTTTTACCATTATTTTTCTAGAATTGTGCCTATTATCATGAGGTATTTTTTACAGAGTTGTAATTGTTAAAATCATGATGTATTTTCAACTGTTGGTACCAGTGACCCGGAGCCGAACAATTTTTGATGCTCCAGCTCCAGCTCCGCTCCTAGAGAAAATACCGTGGCTCCGGCTCCGGCTCCAACTTGGCTCCGACTTCGCGCTTTTAAGTTGCAGATTTTAATTTACACGTTTAATTTTTTGCTCACAAATACTTTCTATCTTCATTAAAGATCTGACAAAATGCATTTTTCTTATCATCAAACTTGAAATGCTTGTTCAGAAAATATGACATCTTTTAGCTTTTGCTTTTAAAATAGAAAGTTTGGTAGAATTTTAAACACAAAAATCTTAAATTTCTTCTACACTTTTTAAACAGCCAAAATTGTACGACTACACATGTAAACAACAGGTGGCCATATTTGTTTTCAAATGGTGTTGTCACTTAGTTCAAGTAGAAAGTAGAAGTAAAGTAGTGTTGCCATTTTTTGAGAAGTTTTCCTTCCCTAATAATAATAATAATAAAAACCTAAAAAATGATATAATTAAAATACTGAATAATGATGTAATTAAAATATTTTAAGCCTAGAAATTTAAAAGACAAGATTTAAAAGAATATTAAAAACTAAAGGAGCCCTGGAGCTGGGGAAAATTTAGAGCTCCAGCTCCAGGAAAAACACAGCTCCGGAGCGCTCCGGCTCCCAGCTCCAGCTCCGGGTTCCTGGTTGGTACCACCCATATTACATCCACTATATAATCTATTGTCTACTTATAATAAGAAATAATTCATTACCTTTTGCTTCTCTTATATTATTAAGCGAGTGAAAATAAGGCAAAGTTTATCTGTTGTTCCAAACCTTAAATACGAAATAATGGGGTGCATTTTTTTATTTTAATTTATTTTGTAGACACTTGTTACTTTCTTTTTGTACACAGTAGTCTTCTTCTGAGTCCAGACAAAAGTCAGTATTAATCCAGATGCTTACAAAAAATATTTAGCAATTCAAAATTTATTCGAAAAATGCACAGCAAGTTAGAAAATGTGGATTTGAAAATGATTACTTTTTCCATATTTAAAGCATTCTTGTAATATTCCTGTTTCCTGCATTCAGAAATTTTGCTTATGATTCATAAATTATTTGATAATGTATTTATAAATTTTATTTTATTGCGCCATTTTGTTCACATCAAGTAAATTTCATGTTTGTTGCTTTTTGCAACATATCACTTTTTTTTTTTTTTTTTTTTTTTTAATAGATCTTTTATTCTATCATTGCTGTACTTTCACTAATTATTCATTTAATTTTTACCCTAGATGATTACCAGAGATATGTTTGAAGAAGTTCTAAATGATTTACAAGAAGATGAGTTCATTCATGTGACAGGGAGAAGCACAATCAAATTATGTTGAGACTGTGTCACTTTAGTACAAATATCTTGTATGATGTCCCTGTGAAAGACTTTCTAATATTCGAAAGAACAATGCATAAGTGCCTGGATTTGTTATCACATTTAATGTGATTTATTTTTCTGAAAATTTTTCAAAACGAATAATTTGTAAAAAAAAAATTTGTATGCCAGTTTTTATTGTACAATATACAATTATTTTACTATGTTTTTGTATTCAGTATAAAATAAATAATTAAATGGGAGAAAAAGTATCTTTTTTTCATAAAATATATTTCTTTTTTCTTGCTATCTATCGGCAGAAAAATGATTTTGGTCTGTTTTTGTTTCATCAGAAATAGTGATTTTTATAGTCTTTGGTTTGGTTACAATTTGGACAATTTATAAGAATTTGTCATTATTGTATAACCTGAAGAATTTTCTAACTTTTCTTTTCTTTGATCCACTTTTGTGCTTGTTGTAAATTATTGTTTTAAAAAATTTCTAAAAGAATCACAAAGACAGGGCTCATGCGTTTTTTTTTTTTTTTTTTTTTTTCCCCTGCGATTCTTAGACATGAAAAAGTTTCCAAGGAGTACTTAGAGCTCCTTAAATAAACAAAATACTCCTTTAAAACTCCTTAAATTATTGTGAAGTAAAATTTGGCATTGAACAATTAAGCCTTTAAAGAAAGTAAAATAAAACTCTTCTCATGTTTACAAAGGTAAAGTTAAAATGATTGCTGCATTCTGGGGGGGGGATTACCATCTAAAATCATCATTTTAAATATTTATAAAATCATCTTCATAAAGCAAGTTGTGCTATCTAGTGAGCATCTAGTTTGACATCAGTTCTGTTTTCAGATGTACTGTTGTACTTGGAATAGTGATATTTGATATTCCATCTTGAAAATGAATCTCAGCTAGTACACCTAGTGAATGAATTTTTACATTTCTTACTTTATAGAAAATAGAAAGTAAGTTATCATGAATTTCATAAGAGCCTTTTTTATATTTGTGCATGGAATTTGCATACATTAATGAATATTCAAATGTTACAGAATAAGGCAACAATTTTCTTTATTTCTATAAGAGTTTTTACATCTTGAGTTGTAATCTGTCATTCTCTGATGAAGACATTTCCTGGACAATTGAATTTCCAATTTGGGCAGCATTTTCTAAAAGATCCCCAACTTTGAAATACAGAAAGGCTGTAATTTTTTAGTATCTGAATAACCATACATTTTGTGCAAGTAAGAATGAGAATGACTTCATGAATGTGCTAGAAAGTAGACAATTTGGATTAGAGATGCAACGAATATTCGGCCCATTCGGCCTGTCTGCCGAATATTCGGCTTCGGCCGAATATCAAGTCCATTATTCGGCCTTGGCCGAATAATACTGTAATAAATGTTTTTATATTTACACAGTATAACTTTTTAATTTGACAATTTATATTCATCATATATAATGAAAATTTTATTTGAAATTAACTAACACTTTTTTTTTCATTAATTTTCATACTCCGAATAAGTTTTATCTACCCATTTTTATATAAGAGGCTAATTTAGGAATCATGTTAAAAAATTTTTATGCTGTATCAGTAAGTACAAAAAGTATCTGTAATAAGCTAAAATACTCTGTTAAATTTAAAATTAATGTATTCAAAATTGTTTTAATACAGCTGTACAAGCTAATTCAATTTTTTTTTTATCATAATGGGAAGTTTAACATTTAACCCTTGTGACATAAAAAAATATTTTTTTCAATAATATTTTGAATTATACCTATAAAGAACATAAATATATGATTGATTAGATATAGATGTATTATATGTATAAGATATTTAAGTCGTATATGTTGCAATACTTAAGGGTTTTTTCTTTTAGTAAAATACGCTTAAAAGTTAAATATAATTCAAGTTATTTTTTTAAGTCTGTTACTATTTCTTATTAAATAATGAAAGAAATGTAAATACTAAATTCTTTTAATTAGTATGCATTTACGTTTTAGATATTTTATTCAAGAATAGCATTGTAATACCTTAAAAAACAGTTAAAATGTTTTCAATAAACGTAGATTGTGATGCAGAAATAATAATAATAATTCAGCATTCTCAGGTGATAGTCTATTTCTTTTTTTTCGTAAATGTTACCTGCTTCTGAAAATAATCTCTCACTATCTATGGTATTTCCTGGTGCAGAAAGGTACTTTTTGGCTAATTGTGAAAGGTTTGGAAAGTCTTCAGAATTTTTCGCCCACCACTCCAAAGGACACTGTTGTCTTTCTAGTAGTGGCTGGGAAAGAAAATTACTAATTTCTTTTACTTCTTCACATTGAGGGGCACTTTCTATAGAGGCTTCACTGTTGACAGCAAAGAAAAAAAATAATAAAGATAAATAAAAATTTTGTTAAATGTGAGCTTTATAAAGTCTACAATGATTTCTTTCCGCCATTTTAGAGGATATTCCTTTCCCCCTTTCTATCAGTGGTTTTTCTTAAGATATTAAGATTTCTTATTTTTTATTTTATTTCATCTGAAAGCTGAAACTTATGTTTCCTAGTACTTTTAAAATTTTGTCATTATTTTAAAATGTAACAACAACACACATAATATCTATTAAAATGCAACTAGACAGTACCTGATGAGGAACTTTTGCTAAGAATTTTTTTTTTGGGGGGGGGGGGTGTATGAATTATATTATTGAGGCAATTTTTAGGCCGAACATAGCCGAATATTTTTTTCAGAGTAAAATAATGCTTTAAAAATTAGTATATAAATAATTTTTTAAAAGAAAACAATACATTTTAATTGTGAAATATACAAGAATTGTGCATATAGTGCATACTATATTTTGTTTTTAAGCAAAAATAAGTTCATTATTCAGCCGGCCGAACAGGCCGAATATTCGGCTGTAACTTGGCCGAATATTCGGTATTCGGTTATTCGGCCAAACCACTATTCGTTGCATCACTAATTTGGATTAGAGAAAAAAAAATACAAGAAACAAAAAAAAAATTTATCCTGAATTTGGCAAGATATTTTTCACTATTCAGCGAGATTTTAGCAATATTCGGTGACAGGTATTCAGCCGAAGCATTGTCTATAAGCCTTCAATATTCGGTCAACCCAAATACTCGGCAAAAGAGCTGAATACCAAATAGTGGCTGAATATTTGTTCCATCCCTAATTTTAATCGAATAAGATCTGTTGCCTTTCTATAAGTGAGATATTAAAATTTAGAATGAGTGTATATGTGTACAAGGATAGATCATATATGAAATATACGGTAAGTCCTTTAAAATTCTCATACTACTTAGAATTTTCTAGACTCCTTGCATTTTTTTTTTTTTTTTTTTTTTTTTCTCAAGTCTGTATGAACCCTGCAGAGATTACAAGGTTAAGAATTTTGAAACAATCCAGAATTTTTTATTCCAGAACATTTTTATTACACCTATGACCTATGCTCTAAATTACAATCACAGCTTTTCATCAAACAAGTTTTCACCATAAGCCTCCCGAATTCCCCGGGTTATCCGAAAATTCCTATGGAACCTTGGTTATCCGAAAATTCCTATGGAACCTTGGTTATCCGAAAATTCCCATGGAACCTTGGTTATCCGAAAATTCCTATGGAACCTTGGTTATCCGAAAATTCCTATGGAACCTTGGTTATCCGAAAATTCCTATGGAACCTTGGTTATCCGAAAATTCCTATGGAACCTTGGTTATCCGAAAATTCCTATGGAACCTCGGTTATCTGAAAATTCCTATGGAACCTCGGTTATCTGAAAATTCCTATGGAACCTCGGTTATCTGAAAATTCCTATGGAACCTCGGTTATCCGAAAATTCCTATGGAACCTCGGTTATCCGAAAATTCCTATGGAACCTCGGTTATCCGAAAATTCCTATGGAACCTCGGTTATCCGAAAATTCCTATGGAACCCCGGTTATCCGAAAATGCTTTGGTCCCGTGCTTTTCAGATAACCGGTGTTTTACTGTACTTAAAAAAAAAACCTGAAGGCTAATTTTATGTACAGATTTCTCACATATGTAATAAAGAACATGTACAAAAAAGTTTAAATCTCTATCTTGAATACAAGAAAAGCCTTAGCATTTTTAAAACATAAAAGTGAAGACAATATGAAAATGGAGAAAAAGCCATTTAAAGTTTTAATTTGTGTGGTTAATTATGCTGAGTGTATTAATAAAATTCACAAAATCTCCCAATTTAAATGCCCGTATGAGTAAAAATGAGGTGTCAAAATATTCACAATTAAACAGGCTTACATTTAATATTAAAAAAGAAAAATTGATTTTTTGACCAACATTTAAGGTAAACTGTCCCCTTAAGTGAGAAAATATATTTTTAATTTTTTCAGTTTTTTTACCATTATTTTTCTAGAATTGTGCCTATTATCATGAGGTATTTTTTACAGAGTTGTAATTGTTAAAATCATGATGTATTTTCAACTGTTGGTACCAGTGACCCGGAGCCGAACAATTTTTGATGCTCCAGCTCCAGCTCCGCTCCTAGAGAAAATACCGTGGCTCCGGCTCCGGCTCCAACTTGGCTCCGACTTCGCGCTTTTAAGTTGCAGATTTTAATTTACACGTTTAATTTTTTGCTCACAAATACTTTCTATCTTCATTAAAGATCTGACAAAATGCATTTTTCTTATCATCAAACTTGAAATGCTTGTTCAGAAAATATGACATCTTTTAGCTTTTGCTTTTAAAATAGAAAGTTTGGTAGAATTTTAAACACAAAAATCTTAAATTTCTTCTACACTTTTTAAACAGCCAAAATTGTACGACTACACATGTAAACAACAGGTGGCCATATTTGTTTTCAAATGGTGTTGTCACTTAGTTCAAGTAGAAAGTAGAAGTAAAGTAGTGTTGCCATTTTTTGAGAAGTTTTCCTTCCCTAATAATAATAATAATAAAAACCTAAAAAATGATATAATTAAAATACTGAATAATGATGTAATTAAAATATTTTAAGCCTAGAAATTTAAAAGACAAGATTTAAAAGAATATTAAAAACTAAAGGAGCCCTGGAGCTGGGGAAAATTTAGAGCTCCAGCTCCAGGAAAAACACAGCTCCGGAGCGCTCCGGCTCCCAGCTCCAGCTCCGGGTTCCTGGTTGGTACCACCCATATTACATCCACTATATAATCTATTGTCTACTTATAATAAGAAATAATTCATTACCTTTTGCTTCTCTTATATTATTAAGCGAGTGAAAATAAGGCAAAGTTTATCTGTTGTTCCAAACCTTAAATACGAAATAATGGGGTGCATTTTTTTATTTTAATTTATTTTGTAGACACTTGTTACTTTCTTTTTGTACACAGTAGTCTTCTTCTGAGTCCAGACAAAAGTCAGTATTAATCCAGATGCTTACAAAAAATATTTAGCAATTCAAAATTTATTCGAAAAATGCACAGCAAGTTAGAAAATGTGGATTTGAAAATGATTACTTTTTCCATATTTAAAGCATTCTTGTAATATTCCTGTTTCCTGCATTCAGAAATTTTGCTTATGATTCATAAATTATTTGATAATGTATTTATAAATTTTATTTTATTGCGCCATTTTGTTCACATCAAGTAAATTTCATGTTTGTTGCTTTTTGCAACATATCACTTTTTTTTTTTTTTTTTTTTTTTAATAGATCTTTTATTCTATCATTGCTGTACTTTCACTAATTATTCATTTAATTTTTACCCTAGATGATTACCAGAGATATGTTTGAAGAAGTTCTAAATGATTTACAAGAAGATGAGTTCATTCATGTGACAGGGAGAAGCACAATCAAATTATGTTGAGACTGTGTCACTTTAGTACAAATATCTTGTATGATGTCCCTGTGAAAGACTTTCTAATATTCGAAAGAACAATGCATAAGTGCCTGGATTTGTTATCACATTTAATGTGATTTATTTTTCTGAAAATTTTTCAAAACGAATAATTTGTAAAAAAAAAATTTGTATGCCAGTTTTTATTGTACAATATACAATTATTTTACTATGTTTTTGTATTCAGTATAAAATAAATAATTAAATGGGAGAAAAAGTATCTTTTTTTCATAAAATATATTTCTTTTTTCTTGCTATCTATCGGCAGAAAAATGATTTTGGTCTGTTTTTGTTTCATCAGAAATAGTGATTTTTATAGTCTTTGGTTTGGTTACAATTTGGACAATTTATAAGAATTTGTCATTATTGTATAACCTGAAGAATTTTCTAACTTTTCTTTTCTTTGATCCACTTTTGTGCTTGTTGTAAATTATTGTTTTAAAAAATTTCTAAAAGAATCACAAAGACAGGGCTCATGCGTTTTTTTTTTTTTTTTTTTTTTTTCCCTGCGATTCTTAGACATGAAAAAGTTTCCAAGGAGTACTTAGAGCTCCTTAAATAAACAAAATACTCCTTTAAAACTCCTTAAATTATTGTGAAGTAAAATTTGGCATTGAACAATTAAGCCTTTAAAGAAAGTAAAATAAAACTCTTCTCATGTTTACAAAGGTAAAGTTAAAATGATTGCTGCATTCTGGGGGGGGGATTACCATCTAAAATCATCATTTTAAATATTTATAAAATCATCTTCATAAAGCAAGTTGTGCTATCTAGTGAGCATCTAGTTTGACATCAGTTCTGTTTTCAGATGTACTGTTGTACTTGGAATAGTGATATTTGATATTCCATCTTGAAAATGAATCTCAGCTAGTACACCTAGTGAATGAATTTTTACATTTCTTACTTTATAGAAAATAGAAAGTAAGTTATCATGAATTTCATAAGAGCCTTTTTTATATTTGTGCATGGAATTTGCATACATTAATGAATATTCAAATGTTACAGAATAAGGCAACAAT
This sequence comes from Maratus speciosus, assembly GCA_963932465.1. NCBI lineage: Eukaryota > Metazoa > Arthropoda > Arachnida > Araneae > Salticidae > Maratus > Maratus speciosus. The sequence continues at coordinate 235,323,063 of OZ010790.1, forward strand.
TTTCTTTATTTCTATAAGAGTTTTTACATCTTGAGTTGTAATCTGTCATTCTCTGATGAAGACATTTCCTGGACAATTGAATTTCCAATTTGGGCAGCATTTTCTAAAAGATCCCCAACTTTGAAATACAGAAAGGCTGTAATTTTTTAGTATCTGAATAACCATACATTTTGTGCAAGTAAGAATGAGAATGACTTCATGAATGTGCTAGAAAGTAGACAATTTGGATTAGAGATGCAACGAATATTCGGCCCATTCGGCCTGTCTGCCGAATATTCGGCTTCGGCCGAATATCAAGTCCATTATTCGGCCTTGGCCGAATAATACTGTAATAAATGTTTTTATATTTACACAGTATAACTTTTTAATTTGACAATTTATATTCATCATATATAATGAAAATTTTATTTGAAATTAACTAACACTTTTTTTTTCATTAATTTTCATACTCCGAATAAGTTTTATCTACCCATTTTTATATAAGAGGCTAATTTAGGAATCATGTTAAAAAATTTTTATGCTGTATCAGTAAGTACAAAAAGTATCTGTAATAAGCTAAAATACTCTGTTAAATTTAAAATTAATGTATTCAAAATTGTTTTAATACAGCTGTACAAGCTAATTCAATTTTTTTTTTATCATAATGGGAAGTTTAACATTTAACCCTTGTGACATAAAAAAATATTTTTTTCAATAATATTTTGAATTATACCTATAAAGAACATAAATGTATGATTGATTAGATATAGATGTATTATATGTATAAGATATTTAAGTCGTATATGTTGCAATACTTAAGGGTTTTTTCTTTTAGTAAAATACGCTTAAAAGTTAAATATAATTCAAGTTATTTTTTTAAGTCTGTTACTATTTCTTATTAAATAATGAAAGAAATGTAAATACTAAATTCTTTTAATTAGTATGCATTTACGTTTTAGATATTTTATTCAAGAATAGCATTGTAATACCTTAAAAAACAGTTAAAATGTTTTCAATAAACGTAGATTGTGATGCAGAAATAATAATAATAATTCAGCATTCTCAGGTGATAGTCTATTTCTTTTTTTTCGTAAATGTTACCTGCTTCTGAAAATAATCTCTCACTATCTATGGTATTTCCTGGTGCAGAAAGGTACTTTTTGGCTAATTGTGAAAGGTTTGGAAAGTCTTCAGAATTTTTCGCCCACCACTCCAAAGGACACTGTTGTCTTTCTAGTAGTGGCTGGGAAAGAAAATTACTAATTTCTTTTACTTCTTCACATTGAGGGGCACTTTCTATAGAGGCTTCACTGTTGACAGCAAAGAAAAAAAATAATAAAGATAAATAAAAATTTTGTTAAATGTGAGCTTTATAAAGTCTACAATGATTTCTTTCCGCCATTTTAGAGGATATTCCTTTCCCCCTTTCTATCAGTGGTTTTTCTTAAGATATTAAGATTTCTTATTTTTTATTTTATTTCATCTGAAAGCTGAAACTTATGTTTCCTAGTACTTTTAAAATTTTGTCATTATTTTAAAATGTAACAACAACACACATAATATCTATTAAAATGCAACTAGACAGTACCTGATGAGGAACTTTTGCTAAGAATTTTTTTTTTTTGGGGGGGGGGTGTATGAATTATATTATTGAGGCAATTTTTAGGCCGAACATAGCCGAATATTTTTTTCAGAGTAAAATAATGCTTTAAAAATTAGTATATAAATAATTTTTTAAAAGAAAACAATACATTTTAATTGTGAAATATACAAGAATTGTGCATATAGTGCATACTATATTTTGTTTTTAAGCAAAAATAAGTTCATTATTCAGCCGGCCGAATAGGCCGAATATTCGGCTGTAACTTGGCCGAATATTCGGTATTCGGTTATTCGGCCAAACCACTATTCGTTGCATCACTAATTTGGATTAGAGAAAAAAAAATACAAGAAACAAAAAAAAAATTTATCCTGAATTTGGCAAGATATTTTTCACTATTCAGCGAGATTTTAGCAATATTCGGTGACAGGTATTCAGCCGAAGCATTGTCTATAAGCCTTCAATATTCGGTCAACCCAAATACTCGGCAAAAGAGCTGAATACCAAATAGTGGCTGAATATTTGTTCCATCCCTAATTTTAATCGAATAAGATCTGTTGCCTTTCTATAAGTGAGATATTAAAATTTAGAATGAGTGTATATGTGTACAAGGATAGATCATATATGAAATATACGGTAAGTCCTTTAAAATTCTCATACTACTTAGAATTTTCTAGACTCCTTGCATTTTTTTTTTTTTTTTTTTTTTTTTCTCAAGTCTGTATGAACCCTGCAGAGATTACAAGGTTAAGAATTTTGAAACAATCCAGAATTTTGGTTGATATTTATAATAAAGAATGTCTTCATTTCTGGCTTTATATTGTAAATCTGTGCACTTATATGCATTTTAGGTAATATGGTTAGATGGAAATGAATTCCTTAAGGCTCCTTATATATTATTTAATCCTAATATTCCAGTGTTAAAATTATGACCGTTGAGTGCATTCATATTTTTTAAATGTCTCATCAGAAAATTTTTACTATAATTTTTTACGTAGTCTTCCTAAGGAATGTTTCTTAGTGATCTGATTGGCAAAATGTTTTTTAAATATTATAGTAATACCTAATTTTGTATTTTAAGTGTTAGAATGTTACTGAGGTTGTTAAACTGTGAATCAGATTTTAACACTTAAAGCAAAATTAAGTATATGTTTTAGAAATATTTTGTCAATTAGACATTAAAGAAATATTATATAAGAAGAAAGGAAGTTTGCATAAAGTTCTTCTTGGAATAGAATATTTTGCCATACCTGTACGTAAAATTCTTTTAGGTAGTTTATTTGGGATGATGTAGTATTGCTGGTACAAAGATCATACTGATGTGGGAATATTTAGCATAGAAACAAAAAAGAGTCTCCAACACTAGATCAAAGTTAGTTGCTATACGTCAATTAGCAATAAAGTGTTGCTCTGACTAAAGGTTCTTTTTGAAATTCATTTTAAGTGTGCAAAGAATGATTTTAAGCATTCATTCTGCAGAAATGACCGACACCAATAAACTGATTTAAAAGCAGAATATATTTGGATGTACACCTTTTAGCAAACTGACGTAAAAATTTATCATTTGTGTAGCCTAAAAAAAAAAAATTTTTTTTTCTTCAGTACACTTCAAACTAATGATTTTATCTTTGCATTTCAGTTCTGAAATTAGGACTGGCATTAAAATCATAGATTATTGATCTGTAGCACTCTTTATTACCCAAGCAGGCCATTTCCATATTATCCTTCTTTGTGTGGACCTAAGAGATTTTTGTGCCCATAGTCAAAATTGGTTGGCTGGTAGTATCAGCATTTTGCCAAAGATACATTCAAGCTGGTCTCCTCTTGACAGGGAGGGGAAAAAAAAAAAAAAATGTTTCAAGTAAATTATTTCTTTTTTCTGCATCCAATATTTCATTTCGTAACAGTACTTGGAACATAATTTCATTTCTGGTCTGATTTCATTACTCTTGAAATAGTAAGTATACTTCTGAAAATGTAAGTATACATATTTGTAAAAAAAAATATATATATATAAAATGTAGAAAAATATCTTTTAAAAAATCGTGAAAAGTAAAAGGCAATTTCAACGATTTGACAGTTAAAGTGAATCTGTATTGAACAAGGTTAAGAGGGGATGACTAAAGTTATCATGAAATTTTGAAAAGCTCACTTCATTTAGTTTTATTTTAACGAATCTGAATATTTGCATGTCTGGAATTTAACAAAGTATCAGAGTACATGAAAAGGTGTATTCATAAATTAGTATATTATATATTTTTTTATATGGAGTAGTAGTGCTGACATTTAGAAAATTTTCAAAGTAAATTACTTTAACAAATATATTGAATGCATTCTATGAAAAATTTCAGTGTGTCGTGGAAATTTCATTCCCAAGGCATAGACATCCAGCTCACAGGCTGTGCAATAGCCAGATCCTGTTTGTCCTGTTCTTTAAAACTGGAAATGTTTTTGAAACATGACCATTGTGCGAGGTGCAGAACTGTAATTAGATTCTATTTGCTCTCTTATATAGTTTGACAAAAGTGTTCGAACAATATAAAAACACTGACAAAGTTCTTTAAAATGTTTTTATTTTAATAAAAGCTCCAGGCTTTAGTACAAAAATTACAAATATAAAAAATTAATACAACGAACATCATGTATACATACACATGCAGTGCCTTGATAATAAACTGTAGAATAAAAAAAAAATTAGATTAAGATAAATGAAAATACATTCTTTAATGATTCAGGATGACACATATATTTAATCTAAATACATTCAATCCAATTTCTGCTGGCTTATAAAATGCGGAACAATGTAAATTTTGTTCCTGTTACAAATTATTGTAGGAGATTCTTTATTTTTGTTTTTTTAAATAGATTGCCAAAAAGAAATAGATTTAACAATAGTAATAATAATTTCCCAAAAAGAGAAATTTGTATTACAAATTTTAAAATGCTACTCCTATTTTATATACTGCTTCATTTTTTAACATTTTCAATAGTAATATAGTGATCAATTTTAAGTATCTAATTTTGTTTAAAGGTATCTTATAAGAAAAAAAAAATACACTGAAAAGAAGTAGGAAAAATTATAACCACACATTTCAACTAATATATGAGCCTATTAAAGTCATGATGATGGAAGTCATCAATTAAACAAACTATTGCTAAGTCTATGGAGGATATCTAGACATGTCAAATTATCAATAGGCAGTGCTTAATTTGCACCGGAGCTCAGCTCCAATGCTTCATTATTTTTAGTGAGTATTTAAATATTAAGCAGAGGCCACCGAAGCATACAAATTCTGCTCATCAAAGCTTACTGGAACAAGACTGTATGGCTGGTTTTTTTAAAAAAAAGTCCCTAGCGAGTAAGTTTTTTGAAAACTCACCACGCTTCATTATAAATATTTTTGTCTAGCTGTACATTCATTAGTTTTTATCATATATATATATATATATAGTTGTATTTAAGGCATATTAAATTTTTCTTTCGATGAAGGAAAAAATGCTTTTGAATTTTGCTAATATGTTCATGAAAATGGAGGGTGGGGTGTGCTATGGTTGCAAAATATAAGGCCTGCTATTAGGCAGAACAGTGAAGTCAGTTTCAAAAAACCTCTAGTAAATATCATTAGACGATATCTTAGAACATTCAAATACATTATACCTCTAGTAAATTCTTTGTTTTTGAACAGAACATTTCAGAAAATGTGACTTGCATAATAATGACTTTTAAAGTTGTGAAATTAATGTTTATATAATCGAAAAATGTTTTCTGTACTTCAAGTAAAATAGTAAAAATTGCTTTCTTCCATGACCAAAACATACTAAGTTGTGAAACTGAATTTAATGAATCTATCACATTTACTGGCACTAAAAATGGAAAAATGTGTTTTTAGTGTCAGAAAATGCCAAACAATAACAAAATTCAAAGTTTTATAACTCAATACATTTTAGTTGTAAAAAAATAGAATTTTTGCTGTAATGAAAAATTCCTCTTCTGTAATTTCACCATTTAATATTTGAAGATAGCACAACTATGTAACTTATAGCAGACTAGTTTTAGTAACATTCAGAGTACCATCATCAATGCGAAGAATGATGGAATTTTGCTCATATGTATAGAAGAGAAGTGGATTTGAGGGCTAGGTTTATTGGCCAATAGAATTAATGGAAATTACAGGGGACAGTCAATAGGAAAATAATAATATAGGGAATTGAACTGGTAATGAGAAATAATGATAGTAGAAATTAAGAAAAAGAGGTTTTTTATATATTTCCAACAATCTGATTGTGGGGGAATAGTGAAGTCACAATTAACAATATTTTCATAAATATGAGTGCTTCAAGAAAGTTAAGTTCATGTATTGAAGTGGATTTAGAGATAATTTTAGCTGTTTTAAAGTCAAAGGTGAGATTCATCTCCCAGCAATGTTTTGCAATGGCAGATTTGAGTTTCTTATTCTATAATGCATTGCTTGTGTTCTTTAAGCCACGTTTGGTTTGTCCAATATAGGTAGGAAAGACTACACTGACAATTAATGCTATAGATACCCCATGAGTTAGATGATAACCCAGTAGGAACTTTGGGTTTCGAGAGAGTAAGATCTCTCCAAGCGAAGTATTTCCCATAAAATATGCTATTGTCAATAGATGTATTAATGTTCTTTTATATCAAATTTCCTTTAATGGAGTTTAAAAGTCATGCTAGGCCATAAAATTTTAAGAGCTACAGCAAAAATTTATTTTTCTTCTGTTGTACCTCTTAAATCACATTAATCCTATCATGGTTCATACAAAGTGTGATTTGAAGGAAAAAAATAATACTTAGGAAACATTTAAGCAATTGGATTTGAATTTCATGCAAATTTTTTCAAGAGACCAGCAAATGAATACTGAATGGTGGTAAACCGATATAAAACACACCACCCTCTTCTTATAAAACGTTAAATACTAGGCTGAGGTTTCATCTTTATAAGACACTAAATATTTTGTAAAATACAATACAAAAATATACTTTTCTCTAGCAGCACAGCTGCTTTGAGATTTCCGACAATGTATAGATTACAATGTGTATACTAAATGAATGAGTAGTTACACTGTTGGTAAGTTTACACTAAAAGGTATAACACTTAAGAACCAAATACTTCCAAATTTTAATAGTAGTTGCTGAAGTCCAAGATACTATGCTTGTTAATAAATAAATTTTTCAAAACAAAAAAAAGCATTGTATCAAGAACAAAAAAGAATTTCTCGAATTAGATTTAACAGCTCCATGCTGATCTGCTTTTAATAAAGTGATATGTTATTTTATATAATTAAAATATTCTCAGTCGGTGTTTGCAGGAATTTCACATATCTAATTTCCAGAAGATTCATTGTATAAATATTTAAAGGAAAATTGAGTTTTACCAAAGTGCATTGCGCTTTGATAAAAATTGTTTTTTAAAAAAGTGTGAAATTTGTAATAGGAAAAAATCTGTCCCTTGCTTAAATGCATCAACATTGAAGAATCAGTTGACAAAATCTTGCACGTTATTATCCTTTTTGTTGTTATTGTTCTAAATAAAATAATGTAAAACTACAGAGCAGTTTTCAATAACACAGTTTGATTCCTAAGTGTTCACCGGTACAGTCTTTTGATAAGAGAGTTTTTTAAAAACAAGCCCATTGCTCCTCTGTTGTTGCACCTACATAGGAAGCAGTGTTAGGAGGATGAGGTCCATAATGAGAATCATCCAGTACGGATGGAGCCAGGACATTCGACCAAGGCAAGTACTGGTCCAACTCTGACTCATCCAGAGTCATGGCATCTCGTGTCAACTGACCAACATCTACATAGCTAAAATCTATTGGATTGGGTTGTTCGATGGCATCTAGTATAAAAGAAAATTAAGATCAGTTTAAAAAAATAATAAAACTAGTGAAAAGATAGTAGTTTTCATGTTCATACTTATGTAGGCCTTTAAAATGAAAACTAAATGTACTAAATTCAGTTAGCAAAGTTTTTAAAATTTCAAAAATTGAGTTTAAAAAAATCTTATTTTAACATGGAACTGCATTCCATTCACTATACTATTTCTAGAGCAGTTTAATTTAGTATGGGAGAAAAACTTTGTAATAATATTGCAAATATATGCCTTCAGTAAAACTTGTCTATTTAGGGAATCCTGCCTAAAACGGAACTTTTCATTGTTCTAGTGGACAGAATAAATACAATTTGATTAGATGGTGCATCTGCTAAGAATGAAATCTGTCTAAAACAGAAATTTGTTCCTTCCTAACCTTTATGATTCTGTCCTAGCAGGTTTTACATACACAGGAATAATAAGAATCTACACTCTTTTCTCATTAAAGGTATTGTAATAGAAAATTACCTCTATTATAAAGCAAACTAATGCCACACTTTTAAAAAAATAAATAAAAGCAGTTAAACTACAATAAATACAAAAAAAAAAAAATAAATAAAAATGAATAAAAGCAGTTAAACTACAATAAATAAAGTAATTCATTTGTACGCTCACCTTGCTTAAACAGTTCCAAGTAGGGATGGTTTATTGAAGTTTCATGCTATTTTTCTAACTAAAAAAAATAAATTAGTTCATAGATGCAACTCACCTGTTTGTCTCTTTTCAAGGGCTTCAAGTGGTGGGCTGCAAGGTGGTGTGGGTGGTGGAGAGGAGTGTGTTCCTGGATCTGTCTTTGAAGAACTGGAATCTGAATCACTGTATTTGAGGGATCTGGAAACAAAAACACTTTCAGGTAAAAGAAAAAAAAATGAGTCAAAAGAAAAAGCCAATAAACTCAAGTAAACAGTATTTGTGAATTTGGTTCCAAAATCTAAAATGTCTTCAGAATGCAATTGCAACAAAAATCGAAAAAGCACAAAACTATCGCTTTAGGTACCAACGTCAAATAGCCTATGCAATAAGAATCATTTAAAAATATTGAAATGCAACTCGAAAATTTGTAAACAATGCTTCCATTGGTTTAACCCTCTAATGCCCATGGTAGCATATATGCTGCCACCAGTGTTTCCAATTTAGTGGATTTTTTTATTCAGATATACCAAATTCATACCAGGAATTTAAAATAGCAATATTTGCTTTATTTAATAACAGTAATTCTGTCATTAAATGGAAGAGAAATTTTTTGATATAAATTCCGATTTTCTGAATTATGGAATTTCTAGAACATATTCTACCCTGGGAATTAGAGGGTTAAGATTACATTGTGAACGTTGTCATGTGACTAGAGTGTGATCTTAAAAATTAAGTTTTTTAAACAACTGTCCAGCTTTCTGCTGCACTTTATACGAGGGAACAGGCTAAATGGTACAAGAGCAATTCACATTTGTAGTTGAATTTTCCAAAGATTAAATGCCTCAAACCACCCATTCCTTGGAATAGATAGAAAGTATACTTTTATAAGCCTTATCAACCTTATCTTTGGAATGAAAATGCATAAATTTTGTTCGTCGAAAAAAATAGCCAAATGTCTCTCATAGCAAGATTCACTGCAAATTAAACAATATCTACCATTGCTTTGCCTAGACTAATCCATGAAAAGAACAGTCATCCATTGATGTACAATCTATAGACTTTCATTGATCAGTGCACCTCCCCTCCCCCACTCACACACACACATATATTGATGTAAAAGAATGAATGTTTGCATCATGTATAGACCATCCTCGTGAAAACTTTTACGTGCAATAGATGTTGGCCCCACCTTTTGATGACTGCAACAAGTGAAGACCTAAATTGATTTGGGGTTGGCGTTCTATTTCTTTGTGCAAATATTAGTCATTAGCACTTGACTGAACCTCCAGGAGATTGAATTTGTGGTTCATAATTCTGAAATTCGAGTTGCAGGAGGATTTTCATTTAACTATCTGTCCACTATGTCTGTTTTTGAGATGCCTCTAATCGTCCAATATCCCTCAGTCACAGTACTGCCTATACAATGTCTTGAAATCATAACAAATTAACTTTTTTTGTTTTATTTTACAATAACTTCATTAACCTTTTATGTACTGAATTATAAATTCATGAAAATTTTATCTTCTAAAGCATTTTTCGTGAATTGCTTAAACTACATTAGAATATTTACATAATCATTTAATAAATTTTAGAAGGATTTTTGAAAGATTTACAAGGATTAATTAAATTTGAATGTATAGGGATTTTATGCATTACTTATATGCCCACTCAAATCATTTATTTTAAATATTTTTCTTAGTATTTTATAGAATTAGGAAATGTACAAATATAATTTTCTTACAATAGAAATATAGAAACATTTGTTCCGAATTGAAAAATTCCCCCCCCCCCCCCCCCCCAACGCCAAGAAAGCTGAAAAGATGCAAAGGCAAAAGAAATCATCTTTTAAAAAATATTTTTATTTTGTGTAACCAATAATGCTTTTGGAACAAGATAAAGTAATGTATCTATTTCTCATTCTAAACTGTATTACTACTAATCGATGTATTAAATGGATTTTAAGTTATTTTAATGGTACTTATAAGTACCGTCAGTAGATAAAGGGTTAAAATGAAGTCTCACCGGAATACGATGGCAGCCTGTCCAGCAGGCTGACTGTGAGTTCTTTCTTGCCTGGAAGGCATAGATCCTTTCTTCCTCCTAGGCTGGTACTTATAATCTGGATGCTCACGCTTGTGGATCAGCCTGAGCCTCTCAGCCTCCTCTACAAAAGGCCTTTTATCCTCTTCTGTCAGTAATCTAAAAAGAAAGAAAAATCATGCATTATTAAATTTTTAGCAACTTTACTAGAATATAAAAAAATTTCACATTCAAATTAATTTATCTGGCTTTAGATCAGGGTTTGAAAAAACCCAGTCCACTGGGTCCACTTGTCAAAAACCCGGGTTTTATTGAGTTCTTTTAGAGAACTCTTTAAACTTCTAATTTTCATATGCATAATACCTAAATTCTTCTTTAATTAGTGAAGCCTGAGTATAATTTTGCAGTAAGTATGAATTAAGAATAAATATATAAAAAGAAAAAAATCAAGTTAATATAAAAGGTAAATTTGTATCTCATGGGACTAGTTTGCTAACTAAGGATATATTAAACCAACTACAACTGGATTTATTTATATAATTCTTACTTTAGACCTGCTGTTCTGTTCGCATTTATTATACAGTAAAACCTGTAAAGTTGACCACCTGTCTATGTTGACCTCGGTTGTCAGGAACCAAAATTATCCTATACAAAACTATAAGACAAACCCTTTGTAACTTGACCACCTGTCTATCTTGTATCTTGATCACTGAAATTATACAAATTTGACTAGAACTATTATAAAATGCCCATCAAAACCCTTTGTAACTTGACCATCCAAAAAGCTAACAAATTATGAATAAAAAAAAAGTAACTCTCCACGAAATTTTCTAGTTTTTTTTTCTTCTTAACTAGAATTTCTAAAAGGGTGAAATAGTTCTTAGTCTGGGAAATGCTTTTAGCAGTGATAGGTGTAGGTAAATAATTCAAGGCTTATCTATTCTTACATTGTTGCGCCCCACCAGTGGCCGAGAGGTTCTGCTCTCGAAGCTGGTAGACGGGAAGTGCTGGGTTCGATCCCAATCGTGCCCGTCGGCCTAAGCATTTGGAGTTTTCGTGGTTTTCTTCGGACCTTGGTTTTCCAAGCGTAAATACGGGTTAGGTTCCCTTAGAAAGACCCCCACGAAGGGCACTCCCCCTCTTAGAGCCTATATCCCAATTGTTGATAATTGGCCATCATAAACAAACCAACCAACCAATCTTACATTGTTGCTCTTGTGGATTTGGCTTTTCAACCCTCCCCCTCCATTCTTTGATTCTAGATTTCTTTCTTCTATTTCCCATTCTCTTATCATTCCTTCCCTTCTTTCAATAACCCCAGGTGCTACTTGGTAAGCAGATATATTTTTTTTAATGTTTTTTATAAATTATGTGTATACTAGTATAGTTTGAAGAATCACTAATTGGCTGTATATTGATTGCCTTTTTTTTAAATAAGTAGTAGTAATACTAATTGATTTTAAAATTCATACAAAACTATTAATTCATTCTTGTAGTTAATCTTTTCTTTTATAATAGTCTAGGCAATAGGGAATTTTACCTAGCAAAATTAATGGTAGTTCTGGAAATTGGCTTACTTTGTTTTTTGGGTCACTGAATCCGAATTTGTAACTTCCCACCAAAATTTCTCCGGCAACCCCCCCAAATTTTGGCAAAATTCCCCCCAAAAAAGGTTTTTATTAAAAAAATAGGGAAAAAGTATCGAGAAATTCAGAAAGTTGACAAAATGTGCAACAAATTAGATATATGACATTATGACTTAGGATGAAGGAAAAGGGGGGATCTGCCTCGGAACATGCGCGCGGTGCTGCGTGAACTAAGTTGCGTATTTCCACTTAACCACTCACACGTTTACATTCGCCCTCCCATCTCCCCTCCGAACTTTCTCTATAAGGTTTACTTTAAGTTTTTTGGGTAGCTGAATCCGAATTTTTAACTTCCCCCCAAATTTCCCCCCCCCCAAAATAGTTGTTTTTAACTTAAATTTCCTTTTGTTTTAGGGGAAAAGCATTACGAAATTCAGAAACTAGACAAAATTTGCAACAAATAGGATATATGACATTATGACGCAAGATAAACGGGGAGAGAGGGGGGTGCCTCGGAACATCACCCGCGCGCTTTTCTCAAAAACCAAATTTTTTCAAAAAATCAATTTTTTACGGGGGGTTGCCGGATGAAATTTTGGTGGGAAGTTACAAATTCGGATTCAGCGACCCAAAAAACATAAAGTGAGTCGAAATCCAGAACAAGTATTAATTTTTCCAGGTAAAATCCCCTATTGCCTAGACTTCATAAATTAGTGCACATAGCGGCGTAGTGCAAGTTCAGAGGCAGCCCTTCCCCTCCCCGTTCATCCTACGTCATAATGTCATGTATCCTATTTGTTGAAAATTTTGTCTAGTTTCTGAATTTCTTAATGCTTTTCCCCTAAAACAATAAGAAATTTAAGTTTAAAACAACTATTTGGAGGGGGGGGGGGGGGGGGAAGTTAAAAATTCGGATTCAGAGACCCAAAAAATATTAAAGTAAACCTTATAGAGAAAGTTCGGAGGGGAGATGGGAGGGGGAATGTAAACGTGTGAGTGGTTAAGTGGAAATGCGCAACTTAGTTCACACAGCACCGCGCGCATGTTCCAAGGCAGATTCCCCCTTCCCCTTCATCCTAAGTCATAATGTCATATATCTAATTTGTTGCAAATTTTGTCTATTTTCTGAATTTCTCGATACTTTTTCCAAAATTTGGGGGGGGGGGGGGGTTGCCGGGGGAAATTTTGGTGGGAAGTTAAAAATTCGGACTCAGCGACTTAAAAAACATATAGTAAGTCTTTTTCCAGAACTACCATGAATTTTGCTAGGTAGAGCCCCTATACGGTCTCTATTGCCTGGACTATAACGTGTTAGAAATATGCATGGTAATACAATATTATTTTAAAGCCTGTCAATAAATACATTTTTTGTGGGAAAAAAATGACATGGTATGAATATTACGTAAAAAAAAGTAAATTTATCATCACCCTTTATAAGTTGACCACTGAAGTGTGGCACCGCAAGTGGTCAACTTACACAGGTTTTACTGTACAAATTTAAGGCACTATTTAAAAAAATATAGAGATAAGTATAAAGAAAAAAACTATATTTACATATGAGATAACATATCGCACTCATTAAACAATGACAAAAAATGGGTAGAAAATATTTTTTACCATCATTAAGTAATGGAAAAGTGTTTCGGGTCATATAGACCCGAACAGAACAGCAGGGTTAAATTAAATAGGCTCTTTCATCCACTTCAATCAGAAATTTGTTGAAGACGACAACAACATTTATATATATTTTTTATTTTTTTTTTGTTGAAAAAAATGGTATTCATAATAATACTTTTGAGAATTTTAGCAACATTTGCTACATATATGTTGCAGTAGTATTAAATGTTAAATCAGATTGTCATAGAAGTCAGTAGTGCCATCTTTAGGCATGCATTTAAAGCATTTGGATGCACTTTAGATTACAGGCATGAAAATCTTCTTTCTTTTCAGCTCCCAGATAGCATGAACATTAGCAGCAAGTTTGATTTTTTTCTGACATTATCTTGATGTGAAAAATCTGAATTGAGAAATTCGCAGCAAATTTCCCGCAAGGTATACCATCCCCCACTTGCATGAGTAGTTTGATGTGAAACTGGTGGCAAGAATGTCTTTGATTCGCGAAAGTGACGAAAGCAAAAAATCCCTCTGTTGAGAGAACAGACAATCAGCACATACGCAGAAATTGCAGAAATTTTATTCCGTTGGCGCCGCTTTTTCTAAACGCTATACTTATAAAATACAGTCGGACCTCTATTTAACGAAGTCGCTAAATCCCGAAAAAAAGTTCGCTATATGAAAAATTCGCTAAATAGAGAGTCACACTCTAAAATACTTTAAACTACGTAAACACATTTTAATCCATAAACACTAAATGTAATTAAAAGTAATTAGCCACACTTTTTTTTTTTTTGTAAATTATATCTATTTGTTTTACTTATTTTACCCATCAAAAAGAAATCTACAAGGGAAATAAGAATGAAACAAAACATTGTCTGGAAATACATTGTATTTTCAGTTAAAAAAATAATTTTACATTAAAATCACGATTTTTTATTATGGTTGATAAGTTGTTTGGAGGAATACCAAATTTTAAAGCAGTATTATTTTTCTTCATGCCTTTATCCACCTCATCAAGAATATTTTTTTTTTCTTTGATGCTCAAGCACTTTCGCTTTTACATTTTCGAGCTACAAGAACCGAAATTACCAACACGACTGATCATGATCAACAATCTAGGAAATGGGAAACTATAGTTTAAGGACACGGGGCAGCTCCATTGAGGTTTAAAAGAGGATATTGAAAGTTTGCTCTTCTTTGGATGGAAAGCGAAGAATCACAACGATTTTACTGCTCTCGGTGAGTTAGGTGCCTGGTAAGACCTGTTCATGGTCATTGATCATCATAAAATGTGTTAAAAGAAAGAATAAGTTTGAAATGTCCAGTAATATTTTAAGAAATAGGGAGAAAAAACATTTAGATCCCAAGGAAAAGTGTTAAATAGAGAATACACTTCGCTATTTGGAGGTTATTTTACGAAGAAATTTGCAAAATGTTCTTGGTTACAAGTAAAAGTTCGCAAAATAGAGATCCGACTGTACCAAAAAAGGCTCGTATTGAAAAGTACAAATATTACCTTAACTTGTTTATGGTAATGAAAGCGATGCATGCACCTTTCCTGCGGTGTGTTTGCATCAGTAGTAGCGGATAGGGACAGCTTAATGCAACAATGTTAAAACTTCGAGCGTACTGGGTAGCATAGCGATATGGGGAAAAAATC
This sequence comes from Maratus speciosus, assembly GCA_963932465.1. Lineage (NCBI taxonomy): Eukaryota > Metazoa > Arthropoda > Arachnida > Araneae > Salticidae > Maratus > Maratus speciosus. The sequence goes on from OZ010790.1 coordinate 235,338,078, forward strand.
AAAAAGTCCCTAGCCGACTATGGCATGTTGTTTTGTTGATGTTGATTTTCGTTTGTACTTGGTACTTATCCATGTGTTGTTTTTTTCCCTCATACTTTTTTTTATTAATGTTACTGTTATTATTATAATTTAAGATCTTAATACTTGAAGATAACGCATTATAATTATTAATATTGTAATGTTAAAAAAAATATGAGATGCTCTCATTATACATTTGCTATAAAATAGGAACTGAAATAATCCTAAAATTGAATTATGTTTAGTTCAATGTAATAACTAAAGAAATTGAACTGTGCCCTATTAATTCGATTTTTTTTTTTTTTTTTTTTAAATACTATATATAGCAAAGAGACATTTTAAATTAAGACCAAAGTGCAAACAAATAGTAATAGCTTTTAAATCTTTCTAAACTATTTTAAAAACAAATTGAAACCACATTGACATACTAATGTATAGTAATAATGATATATGCATAATTATCTTAAGAAACAAGTATTAAATTATGTATATTTTAATTATAGAAGTATATGCTACTTAAATCATATTTATTGTTTTTGAATCCTTGATTGAAAGCAAAGACAAAGATTTACCTTAAGATAAGAAATAATAATTTTATTTTATCCCTTGTAAACTAATTTGCTATAAGCCTTAAAGTGGTTAAAATTTCACATGCATATCCCTATCTGGCTATCTATTTATTTATATGCAATGAGTTATATATGCAGTAACATTATGACATAAAAATTGAACTGCTTTTAAATTTTAAAAGTAAAAGTTATAGATATTTGTTTACTTATTTAAATAATTCTTACTACAGTGTTAGAAAGATCATGTTCTAAAGATTTCGTTTTTAATATTATTTTCAAATATTTTGGATAGGTGGCGCCAGTATTAAATGCAAAATCTTATTTTTTCCCTTTGTTTGAAACCAGCTTTAAAGAATACCTTACAAGATTTCCCTTCTCCCTTCTTCTATTACGCAGGTCCTTCTTTAACATTGCTGCATTAAGCTGTCCCCATTCGCTACTTGCATCAATAGACCTGATCAGGTCTATGCACGGGGCCCGCTTAACACTTAGGAATAGGGGAAGCCCGACGTCACACAGGGGGCCCCTATTACTCTACAAATTGCTTTTTTATTTACTAAATATCTTTTTCGTATGCTTAAATAATTCGAAATTTTACCATCAAAGTTTAGAGTAAATAGCATTTTTAATATACCTATATAAAAGTATTTTATTATATATTTAATTGTAAATAACTAATTTATTTTGTAAATGACAAATATGGAACTATAGTTGAGAATATGTGAACTTCAAAATATTTTTTGTGATTTAGAAATTGCCATATAGTAAGAAAAATAAAGTTTCATAAGAAAAAAAAATCCATTTTTTACAGTGATTGTGTTTCTTTTTTCTAAAAACTAATTTTGAAAAGTAAAATTGGGGGCCCTTTTGTATTTCAGTGGGTAAGCACGGGCTTCACCGGCCTATTCCGTAAACAGGCCCTTATTATCGCATGGGCAAATCGAACCTTGCCCAGGGGCCCCCAAATCCATATATTAATTTATAAAATATTTACTTTTCCCCCCCCAATTCCAATTCTGAAAATTTTCAAATACAAAATTACAAAATTCAAATTTCATTTTTAAAAGATTCTACTAAACTTTCTGAAAAACAAATTTCATTTTGAACTCACAGAGCTGGATGCTTTCGCAAAGCTAACTTCAACCGTTATTAAATAAGAAATATTTTGATTTTAATAGATTGTGTTAAGTGTTAGCAATGAACTTAAATCATATCTAAACTTTAGTGGTTCAAAATAATCTGTTCTAGTTGTCATAATTTCCGTATCGTATTCAAAGTTTTTTCTTTTAACTCTGACTTAAATATAAAAAACAAACCCAAATTTGCAAATCTTTTTAGATTTACTGAAAAAACACTTTCTACTTGTGAAGTAGAACGTATTTTATTTGATATTATGTTGTGTGTAGTACAACTTAAGATTCAAAAGAAAGTATCTTGATTAACTTATATTTATATGTTAGAGTATTTGACACTCTTCCAGGGATGTAGTGGAGGGTATACGGGGGTATACGCCGTATACCCTCTGGATTTTTTTAAGGAACACCGTATGCCCTCTGTTTCTCAAGAAACCTATAGAATATATACCCTAGGGTATACCCTCTGCCTTGAGCGTATACCCTCTGCTTAGAACGTATACCCTCTGTTTTTTTTACGACTACACCACTGCACTCTTCCATAAGTTGAAGTTATTAAATTCATCTTAAAGTAATATAACAAGTTGCTAAAGTTATATAAAAGAGTTTTGTTTTGTACTATGAAAAATAAAGGAGTACTTTTATTAATTAAGGTACTTAATTTAGAATTGACGGAGCTAAGAATTTTCTTCTATTTAAAATCCAAGGTGCAAAAATATTGTTTATGCATTACACATACGACTGACCATCAGCTCTTCTTGGATAATGTTGCAACGATTCAAACGGGGCCCCCCTAATTTATCTTTGCCCAGGGCCCCAATTAGTCATGATCGGGGCCTGGGTCTATGGACCCCTCCGAAGGGGTTAAACAACAAACCAAAGTGTAACAGTGTTAAACAGATAGTGGAGCATGGAAAGATTACTACTTTGCAGTGTTTTTGATTACTTGTTTGCCGTTAATTTGCAATAAATTTGATACAGCATGAATTTAACTTGCACAACAAGTTAGCTGCAAGTTCAAAGTGTGATGACTTCCACGTTTGCGTTATCTTGCTGCAGTCTTGTTAAGAACATTCAGTCTTGTCATGCTGAGCTTGCTGCAACTTTGCAGGTTTTCAAAGCAAGACTGCTGCAAATTTTCTGCAAATTAAAAATGCTATCTGGGCTAATTTCGATTTTGGTCATTTCATCTCTGCTTAGAAATTGCTTTAAAACTGGTTCTTTTGAAATATATTTAAATTGGCATTTATCATATATTTGTAAATTTGTTAAACATAAGCTTCAGATGAACGTAACTGTTAAAATCTTTAATTTCATATATTTTTGTTTTGTTTTGTTTTTTTTCTGTTCCATACCTTAGATTAAATAATGTCAGTTGGGAAAACAAGAAAAAATTTGAAAAAACCCACAATGGTTTTTTTCGGGTGTTTTTTCAAGTGGGCCCGCCCGGGTTTTTTAGGGCGGGCCCACTTGGGCAAACCCTGCTTTAGACCCTATATGAATTATAGATGCTGCACATGTCATGCACTACATAGCATATTAAAATTTTGTTCAAGTGGAAAACAAAACACCATTAAAATGCATTTCGAAAAATAATGCATATACAGGATATTTGAACTCTTGCGTGACCGTTGTATAGGTAGTGTAGATGCTATACATACCATCACCAATAACGATCATATGGAGAGCTCAGATGATAAAGTTAGTATGCGACAAAATGAAATTTAAGATGATCAATAGTCCTTTATCATCTGTTAGATTACTGTTTGAGAAAAGCCTAATACTCACAGAGATTTTAATTCCTAAAGGGGGCATTTGACAATAAACACAAATAAAGATGATTGCAAATGAAACGCAAATAAAGTCGTTGGAATTTACAGCTCATTTTCTCAAAATGTGATGATTGTGTCACTTACCACATTTCTCATCTGAGCTCTTCATATGTTAATGACTATTCAGTTTCGATGAGTTTAAAATTTTATGTCATTAAAATACATTTAAAGAAATTATCGCTTACAGAAATAATCAAGTCGAATTCTTTACTGTTGCCTGTAAAATAACTATCATGCAAAGCAAATACACAGCATTTTTAATTGGGAGTATGTTGTATTAAACTTCGTTAACATATATAAATTTCGATGAGCGTTAAACTGAATTCATAAACATTTATAAATTATGCTGTAAAATGCTTGAGGAAGGAATAACCTCCCCCCCCCCTTTTTTTTTCTTCTTCAGACTAAAAAGCAAACGTAACTACTACATGAGCAAGAGTGTGACTGGATGAATTTTCTTACCCTCAGAGGTTAGAGGCGGATGGGTCAAATCTCATAATGATTTTTTTTTTTTTTTTTTTTTTTTTTTGCATACGCTAAAAAGGACAATTTATTATGCACAGTAGTACCATTTTACAAAAGAGTAATATTGTACTCTAATAGAGAAAGTGTAACGTAAGGGATGAATCCGCGACCATGCTTGATGTTTGCTTTGCGATTGCGACAAACACTCATGGACGACTACGGAACAAATCCAGGCGGCAGAGGCAAAATTTTGGAATAGTTCATTGCGAAGGCTATGTTTTTCAAAATCGATAATATGTACATGAAATACTTAAAAGAAAAAAAAAAAAAAAGTTACAGAAGCCCGTGCAAGATAACTTTTAAACATATCAACATAAAAAGCAATACAGAAATGTAAAATGTGTTCCAAATGGAAGCTTTTGCGGGCCTTTTTTTTTCTCCAAAAATTAAGAATTGAAATTTTTTTTATCAGGGAGGATCTCTTGAAGAAAATTTTTTTCATTTACGATATTTTTTAAATGCATGGACGTAAAAGGGAAAAAAAAAATTAAAAATTGTCTTCCACGGAGAGGTTTAGTCTCCCCCCCCGTCCCGACGAAAGATCCTTAGGTTTTTTTGTTTTTTCTTCTTTCATGTATATTTACTTGTAATTACTTTAAAAGAATAAATTTCTCTCTATTTATTAAATCATTAGAAAAAATAAGTTTTAGCCAATTAATTTTGAAAATAATTCAGAAAAGAGCAATTTCCTTCTCTTGTGCACGCCTATGTACGCAGGACCCGACTTAGGCTGCGGGGAAAGCATCATCCCGGGAAGCCCCTTCTATCTACCCCTACTACTTACTTCTATCTGCCCCTTCTATCTATCTATAAAAAAAATTATGAATAATATGGTAGTGGCTAGTACTAAACTTCATACATATTGTATGCATGCATGAATGTTGTACCAGGTACTGCTCACGTCTGTATACAGGGTATCACAAAAAAGATGGTCACAACGTGTATTTATTTGCAAACTTTTACTTTGCTTATCTACGTACGTTATAAGATATCTAAAAGAGAATGCCCAAAATGGGTCATAATTAATGGTTTTAACTTGCCATGTTACGAGGAAAACTTTAATAAAGAATTTCTGTTGAAAACAATAGAATACTAAGTTGTTATAATAAAATTTTAATTATTAGTTTTCTAACGATATAGTTTGTTTTTTGCATGGGTGAAGGGTTACTGGAAACAGGGAGGGAGAACGGGTACCCCACTCCCTTCCTAAACTGTTTGAAAATATAGGAATTTTGGTCACTTTTGTCTAATTTTAATCATTTGGTATTTTTTAATGAAAATACTGAATATTCCCATGGGGGCCCCTAAAAAGGGGGGCCCGGGGCAGCTGCCCCTGCATAAGTCGGGCCCTGTAATGTACGCATTTATGAACTGTTGGGAGATATTACTACCATCTCTTTTAGGTCTCACTGAGTTATTCCCTAAGCGTTAACTACTGTTATTCTAATAAAAAGTGGACTGTATATGCTGTAACTGGATGTGTATAATAAATTGTTCTTTCAGTGTGGATTTACACGCTGAAAAATACGTTGTTCTATAGAAATATTCTTTATTGGTGGAAGGTGATTATGACCGCCATGACCTATCTTTTGGATTCACTTTTGTGTGTAGAGGATTTCCTATTTAAAGTGCATTTATATCGCGTTTCATGTGTATACAGATGTATGCATTTGTGTATAAATATTTACTTATAAAGTTTCTTTAAGAATCTTAAAAAAGGGTGGGGGTGGGGAAATTATGCAATAATGCAAACTTTCACCAATGCTGCTATTTTATCATAGATGTTATTTATTGGCGCGAAACCTTTTATCGAATCGTCTGTCATCGTGTACTTTGAACGAAGTCGTGCCGCCTTTATATTGGAATATGTTATGTTTATGTTTCTTTATAAAATTTACGTCTCAACATTATTATCGTCCATTGAGATAATAAGGGCGTTGTCCCAGTCCTCTTATCCTTTTTCTATCATATTCTATCCTTGATATGACTCGATCGATCTCCAGTACGACAGCCCGAACTATCTTCACCACCATAATGATCTAAATTCAGAAATACGCATCTATCCGTGGGAAAATAATATACATCCGTATCTGACTTATCTAATTTCTAGTTTATTTCAACTTTCTTAAAATTTAATTTATCATGATCATTATTGTATTTCTTGTTTTGTTATCTGCATTAAATTGTCACCGCTCATTTTAATTATTAATGATTTGACGTATTTTATTGTCAAATATAGTTTTTTGTCAAATTTTAAAGGTATAATTGAGGCATTCTTTACTAGAAAGGCTAGTTTAATACAATTTCAGGGTCAGGTTAAGACATGGGCATACGGAATCACGAACTCATGAGTTCCTTTATTAGGTGCAGCCAAATGGTTCTATTCAGTAGATAAAGTTTTTTTAAACGCATGATTTACATAATTTTATGTTGTACTAAAGGCAGATGTGAATATCATGAAAATTCTTTTCTTTTCAATCTTGCCAAGTGTGAAACCTAATATCCACTTACTCCGTTTTCATTGTTGTTATGAGCGTATCTTGTTATTGCGTACTTGTACTCTTATAGTATACAAATCTAACATTCTGTTATTTTTTTAATTAACTTTTTGTTTCTTTTTTTTAAATGTTAAATGAAATGTAGTTTTATAAAAACTGTACGCAATAATTTAGTTTGACTAATTTTTTATTAAAAATGTCTCATTTTGATTACACTTAACAGTTATATTAATGATACGCGCATGCAAATTATTTCACTTTTACTACGTAAGTCATGCATAGGTGGGGTGTTATCAAGTCTGTGCTCAAGCCCCCGCCCTCTTCGCAAAGTCATGGTTGGGCACTGACTCTGCCCATTTTTCAACTGTACTTAAATGCACGTAGAGTATTAAAAAAAGGGGGGGGGGGGTTAAGAGGTGATTGTACACACCAAGACAGACAATTTGTATGTAGTGGGTCTCAATCCATTTAATCAGATAAAATTACGGGGTATTTAACTTCAAGCTGAACCTAGATTTTAAATAGGGATCATTATTTATTTATTATTATTATTTTTTTTTTTTGGAGGTCTTTTTATTTTTATTATTCTTTGAATTTCTTGACATGTTATAAGGAGTTAAATAGTGTCTTTTTTAGGCCTGATGCCAGCAATATTCGAAGAAATAACATATCTTTACTATGAATTATGATTGTGTTGTTCCTCTGACGAATGCATAAGCTATTCATAGTTTCTTATATTTGCATTTCTTATTTCCTGTGTTGATTTTTTGAGTTATCTTTTCCATTTTTTGCGTACATTTGTGATTTCATTTTAATGGTTTAATTTTTATATTACCTTTGACATTCACACATGTGTTCACACTTTTAATTAGAGCTAAATTTTGTCTTTTTAGGCCAAATGCCGACAAAATTGGATGAAATAACGTATCTTTACTATGAATTATATTTGCACGCTCCTCAGACGATTCCGTGGATTATTCATAGTTTCTTATTATACATTTCTGGTTTCCAAAGGTCATATTTTGTTCATCTTTAGAATTTTACCAACTTGTTCATACATGTGTGATTTCATTTGAATTATATATATATATATATTTCCCCCCTCTATTTTTAATCTTGTTTTATTTTGAACTTAATTGATGTTCAATTGTTTATTTCTTTGTTTTATGTGTGTGGTTGTCCCAAATTCACATTCTTTAGGTATTCTATGGCTAATATGAAAATGAAACCACACATTTTATTTGTGAAACTTTAGGCATTTGGGACCTGACGATTCTGTCTAAGTTCCAAATTTCCATTATTCAATTTCCGCTGTTTTTTACTATGTTTTTGGAATCTATGTTAAGTGTGTGGGGGGAACTGTATTATTGTCAATTAGTTAATTTCATTTTATTCATAATTTCACAGTTTTTGTTGGTGGTCGGTAACGTTTATTTAATGGTTATATATATATATATATATATATATATATATATATATCACATCTTATCAATAGAAACATTAAACAATTAATATTTGATGCATTAAATCGTGGTTTTCCCAAGAAATTCATATATTCCTTAATCTACAATTAATTAATGATCTAAACAATGGATAGTAGGGAGGTTTCTTGTATGTTACTATTAACATTTTGCGTATTAAAAAATATATAAAAAATTTAAAAACTAAAAATAACCAAAAAGAATTAAAAATACAAAATATATTTATTTTTTTTTAAAAAAAATAGGTTGGCTGGATGGGTAGATGTTAAATTATGGAGAAGGGAGGTGTTGTCTGGATCATTTATACGCAAATGTTGATTTAATAAATATATATATATATATATAAAAGAAAAAAAGGATTGGTACGTTGAATTTATGAGTTTCTATGTTTGTTTTGGTCCTTATGAATTTGCTGTCCTTAGTGCTGTATAAAAATATTTATATTATATTAATTTAAATCAATTTACATCACTTTTATTGATTTACTTCAAAATATTATAATTTATAATAGTGGACGCTAATACAGTATACGATACATGTATTTATCAGCATGTAGAATTGTTGTAATTTGTTTGTATATACCCCCCCCCCCCCCCCATCTGTAAAGAAACAATTTAAAATCTATAACATTAAATTTATTACGTGATTAATAGAATCATACTTTTATATTATTATATTTATAATTTATTTGAAATTACTATTAATTTACTTAATTTTAACTAAAATATAATTAATAATAATTATAAACATTATATTAAAGATGCTAAATGATTATTATCGATATTCTGTTGAGCTGATTTAGAATTATAATTGTTGTGCTGTATTAATGTGGTTCAAATGTTTGCAATATTCAATTTTTCTACATAGTTATTTTTGGTAATCTCCGATAGATGGAACCACTACAAATTATTTCTATTTCTATAAATTGAGATTGTGAACACGAATGGACATTTTTAAATTTTTTAATTTTTTGAAGTTTTGGTAGATGGCAGCATTAAATAATTATTTATTCAGTTCTAAAATAATTATGTTGTCATACTTTGTTATATTATTTATCTTATTTATTACCTGTTTATTTTAAACATCTACTTCTTTTTGTACTTTTTTAATAATTTAATCTAGTATCCTTAATATAGCATATAAAATAATTTTTAATATTTAGACTATTTAAGTTAATTATAATTATTATATTTATAATAATGTTAATATTATCTGCAAGGTGTGATGATTTGAAATTGTATGAATTCACTTTTAACTGTGACCATTTAATTAGGCGGGATATTTGCTGTGTTAAAAAGGGATACATGTTTGCGATTATGATATGGTCATAGCAATGCTCTTGCTGGGTAAGTCTTTAAATTACATGTTCCAATTTTGTTCATGTTGTTCATTGTTACGGATCTTGCATTGAATTATTTATTTCATTCAATTTATATGGCATGGTAAATTTAAACTTTTTGGAGTATAGTCGATCGGGTACATAATGGAATTCAATTTTTAGCTTATAGCTGGATTCTATTACAGAAATAGACTATGTTTTTGCTTATATTTGTATTTCATGTGCCCCTGATGAAGTGAAATGCTATATAAGCTTCCTGATACATCCATCCAATTAATCTATTATTATATTTTATGATACGTCTTTTAATGGTTCAACATTATTTCGCTGGTTATTTGTATAATTTGTCTTTAATAGATTTTTGTATCAAAATTTGGTGGTTTTTCATATATTTTATATGGATTAATCGTCCACAATGTGCTAGTAATTAGTGCTATTGTGCTTGATTTTGTGTTACAAGTCATAGGTTCCATTTTTATTTTGTATAATGTCAATGTTATGTATTGAAGCTAAATTTATTAATTTAATTTGAGTAATTGGAAATAGATGATGAATTGTAATTATATAATGGTTATACATACATACATACATACATATATATATACCGGGTGTCCTAAAAAGGACTGACTGATTTTAAAATTCAATAACTTAAAACGGGGACAGATATTTTAAAAATTCTTGCAGGAGGGTTATGCATAAGGCCAAAAGTTTTTTACAGTGATTTTCGATTTTAGTTCGAATTACAAACAATAGATGGCGCTGCGATCAATAGACGCTAAATTCAGGCTCGATTTTTGATACTTCGTGACCCGCTTAATACATTTCCATCTCCTTTTTCCGCATGGAACAAGAAAAAGGACCAAAAATCGAGCCTGTATTTAGTGACTATTGCTTACAGCGCCATCTATTGTTTGTAATTCGAACTAAAATCGAAAATCACTGTAATAAAACTTTTGACCTTATGCATAACCCTCCTGCAAGAAATTTTTAAATATCTGTCACCGTTTGCAAGTTATTGAATTTTAAAATCAGTCAGTCCTTTTTAGGACACCCGGTATATATATTATAATATCCATTTAAATTACAACTAAATATAATTATATTAATGGACAGTTAAATGAATAATAATAATTATATAATTGGCTAAAGAATGTTAAAAATAGTATGGCAAGGAAAGGAATGGAATGGAGGTTGGAAAGGAAGAAAGCATTGGTTTATTTATTCAATTAATGAAATTTTTGATTGTCTTTTATCTATTTTTTATTCTCTTTTAAATATTTAAAATTGTAAAAGAAAAACGAAGCTTATGTAATTAGATTAAAATACTTTTATTTTTGCATAATAGATGGCAGCACCAAAAATTAATTTATATAATGTCTATGGCTTTTATTAGTGTAATATTCTTTCATTTTTCTATCAACACTAGGTGGCACTAATGCCAGTTAATAGCGATAGTGTAAATTAATAGATTTGGGAATTTTTCAGTTTAGTTAAGTAAATTTAAAAGTGTTAATAGGTATTTTAAATATTAATATTGTAATGATTTTCTATTTATATTAATTAATTGCATTTATCAAGGTATTTCAAAATGGATTAACTGCAACCATTAGGTATTAATATCTGTGTTGACTTAACTGCAAAAATAACCTTAAAGTTATAGCGGTAATGAACAACATGTGGATGTGTGTATTTGGATTAAATAAAAATGGGGTTATATTGGGTAAGCTGTGTAATATTACTATATTTCATTGATATAAATTATTTAATGGGTTGTATTGATTTTTTCATTTTATGGCATTTAATATTCTGTTTTTATTTTGCATCTATTCTTTTGGTCATGTGGTCGTTTGTGTACAGGGAAATTTTTTTTTTTACTTTTAGCTTTTTTTCTCTACAGAAAACGACTACTTTTCTTATATATTTGAATTCTGTACCCTTGATAAAGTAATTCAATACATAAGCTTTTCAATTATTTTTATCGGTATCCATATTTTTCTTTTTTTCTTCCATATTAATCCCCGTAAGATAGTACAAGGAACTATACTTTATACATAACAGCTGGTATATATATATTTTCATTTCTGTTATCCAATTTCTGCTGTTTTTTACTATGTTTTTGGTATCTATGTTAAGTGTGTTGGGGGGAATTGTATTTGTTATTGTCATTTTATTCATAATTTAACAGTTTTTGTTGGTGGTCGGTAATGTTTATTTAATGGTTATATATATATATATATAACCATTAATTATGAATGTAAGCTTTTTATGATGTTTTATATTATGATATCTTTTCATTTTGAATGAAAATTCATTTTGAAATATTTTGTCCTTAATATTGGTACCTTATATATATTTATATATACCTAGGCAGCTAAATGTTTTAGCAATCTTATATATATATATATATATATATATATATAATAAATTTGAAATCACAAATATATGAAGAAATTGATAAAGTTCTAAAGATGATTTAGAAATGAACATATGAAACCAGTATGTAAAATAAGAAACTATGAATGACTCACAGAATCATCAGAGGAGCTTGTGAGTTCATTCATAGAAGATATATATCCATAATATAATTACAAAACATCATCTAATCCTATTGCAATAATTAATTTAATAAATTTAGCAGCAAATTACAACTGTAACATTATACTAAATACAGATGGAACCCTATACATGTAATATTAATAAAACAAAATCTACAAATTAGCCATCACATTGCATACGATTAATCCATATTTACATATGAAAAACCACCAAAATATTTTTGAAAAAAAAAAAATATATTAAAGACTTATGAAACAAGAAATCAGCCAAAAATTGTTGAACAAATGAAAGACATATTGTAAATTCATATATATATGTATATATATATATATATATATATATATATATATATATATATATATATATAACCATTAATTAAACATAACCTACCACCATCAAATATGAATTAAAGCTGTAAGTATTAAAAAAAAAAAAAAAAAAATTATTATAAGAATTATTATGGAAGAAAAAGAAAAAAGTGGACACCGGCAAAAAATGGAAAAGCTTATATATTGAATTACGTTGTCAAGGGCACAGAATTCAATGATATAAGCAAAATGGTTGTTTTCTGTGAGAAAAATAAGCTAAAGCTAGAAATTATTTTCCCCTGTGCCCAAACAACCATTAAAATCAAGTGAATTGATTAAAAATGAAAACAATAGAAACAAATATGAAATGGAAGAATCAATAAAACCTATTTAAATATTTATAGGATATAAAATATAAATAATAAACACCATACCGATTAATATTTCAGTATTTTACAAATATCCACGCACATGGCTACCAGAATATCATAAAGATTAAGGTGAATAAAACAGTTAAGAAATCACAGTAATTGATACCAAAGGATGCAGTTAATACATTTTGAAATAAATTTTGAAATACCATGTTAAATACATTTAATATAATTTAAAATAAATAGATAGTAATTACATTATTTAAAATGCACTATTAAATTAATTAATAACTGTTTAACAATATCGTCAAAATTTAACTGAAAATACCCCCTGGTGTAGTAAATTATAACTGAAATGGAGCTAGAAAAATTAAAATTTAGAGCTATCTTCAAAAGACAAATTTTGGTGCTGCCATCTAGTATTACTTTTATTATTCAACTGTCACAAGATAAACATTTGTAAGCATTTAATTGTAAATAATTTTTTTAACAGCAAACCCAAACATATCCTTATATATAGATAATTATAAACCTAATATAAAGCACACAATGTATTAAAAAAAAAAACTATTGTTAATAAAATTTAAAAGCATACAAAATATTCTATTAGCTAACTTATTTAATACTAAATTCCCATTACTTAAAAAGCACAAATATAGAGTGTGGATTATTTTCATACATCCATAAAAATCCAAAAAGTATGAATGTGGGACATTCAAAAACATTAAACCGATAATAAATTGAAAATAGATAAATATTAAAACGAATAGAGGAATAATAATAAAAATAATTACCCAATTTTAATACATACAGTATAACTATATTTATATTAAACATACTTATATGTATATTAATCACTATAAAAATGGCATACTATTAGTAATTAATATGATATTGTCCTTAGTAAATTAAAATTTAATAACAAATGATTGTAATTAAGATTAATCAATAATTAAGCTAATTATAATATTAATGAAATTCTCCAATTACATATAAAATATCAAATCAACATCCATATGAAATACGTATAAAAAATATAGTAATAATACAAAAGCCCCGTTTTTTTAAAATATAATTAACCATTGCGTATTATCCAGACAACACCACCCTCCTCCGTACTCTAACATCTACCCACCCACCCAACCTATAATAATTTTTTTTATATTATTTTACAATTTTTAATTTTTTATAGATTTTTTTTTTTATTTTATAATTTTTTTTGTAATTTTGTTTACGCATGTGTTAATTTGTTTTAAAAGATCATGTAAGAAAAGTACTAATTGTATATTAATGAATATATGAATTTTTTTGGAAAACCATGATTTAATGCATCATAAATTAGTTTTTTAATATTATTGTTAATTAGAGGAGAAGAACATAAACATTTTATTCTATATAAATGATTAAGTATTATATTTCGAAATACAGAATGATGTAGACAAGATTTAAAATTTGTAAATGTATTAACTTTGAATTTAAATTCTTTACGTTTGTCATATAAATCTGTGATTGTTTTGTTGTCTTTTATTGTAATTTTAAGATCTAAGAAGTTAATTGTATTGTTAGATAAAAGGTTTTCCGTTAATTCCAAATTAGTGGGATAATCTACTGGAAATCGAGTAATTGCAGATTGATCAGTATCAATTAAAATTATGTCATCAATATAACGATATAAATGTAGATTATTATTAGTAAAATTACGTTCATAATGATATAAGTATAAGTCTGAGAGTAAACTGGAAGTACAACCGCCTTGTGGTATACCGACATGCTGTAAATATAAAGTGTTATCTTGCAATATATAATTATTATAGATAATGAAGTTAGTTAAAGATTTAAAATATGCAATATCTATATTAGATGGTAATTCCAGTTTTTTATAATACTTTTTAAATAATGCATTTATAATTTTATGTAAATCTAATAGGTCTATATTATTAAAAAGATCTTTGAAGTCATATGTCGTTATATTATAAACACAATGAAGATTTTTTAAAATATTGACAAGTTGATAGCTATTTTTTATGCAATGTGTATTATCATTGTTTGTAGTAAGTGCATATAATTGATTAAGAATTTTTAAGAGAAGTTTATTGGCTTTATTATCATATGTATTGCAACCAATAGTTACAGTCCTAAATTTAATTGGAGTTTTATGAAATTTGGGAATAAGAACTAAATATGGATAATTAAAGTTAGTAGATAAAATATTTAATAGTTTATAATAACTTCGAATTTTACGATATATATATATATATATACGGGAAGGCGGCCTAAAATGATCCCCTTAGGGGGAAAACTTGTGTAAAATAGCTGTTTAAATAAAACTTTGGCCCTATGCTAATATGTTTTACACTATATTTTGAATTATAAACATATTTTAATAAAATTTTAAACCCAAATTGAATAATGAAAAAAATAGATTTTTAAAAAAACGAACAAAGAATCATTTTACCCTCACCAAAGGGCAACATAATCCTTCCTTTAAAAATAATTGTAAATTGTTTTTTATCGGCAAAATAAAAGATATAAAAGTAATTATGACAATACATGATGAAATAAAATAAGTTTTACAATCAAATAGCACCCATACTTTATTTTATGTAAATTTTAAAATAAAAAGTGTCACAAATAATTTTGAAAAAACAATAAAATGGAATATTTAAAAATTATGATAAAAAAAAATAATAGGATAACACATGGACTCAAAGAGAAAGATTTGGGGCAGTCACACATTTGGCTCCCATGAGGGCTAGGGCACGGTATTGGATTTTCTTCAGCCTATGAAATGGTAGTAAAACAATCCACATAATGGATCATTTTACCCGGCAACATGGCCGTCCATTTGAGGTGATATAACTGGATGACGCCGTGAAACATAACAAACTTAGCAAGTGTAATTCATGTCTAAAAACATACTCTATTAAGCAAACCAAGTCATATTTCTGTACATGAAAGACTGTATATCTAAATAAATATGAAAGTTAGTGCTTATCTTATAACAGATTAAAACCCACTTTTTCAAAGAATTCTATTCAGACGCGTAATACTGCGATCCCTTGAATACCGCCATTGCTTCTTCTTCCCTTGGCACAACTAGTTTATGTGTTACCCTGTAGATAACGTGGCCTGTCTGGAAGAAAATATACGTGGACTGTTTTGCCGCTAGGATCATTTTAGGCCACTTTCTCATATATATATATATATATATATATATATATATATATATATATAATGAAGATAGTATTTTACCGAAATTATCAACAGCGAAATATCGTCATTATTGCTAAAGTTATAAACAAAAATTGGGGCTCGATTTGGAGCAATACACACTGTATTTTGGCTGAATAAATGAATTGCGGCCATGATTTTCCTAACATAAAGAAAACTCAGATTTTCGTAATGTTACAGAACTCCTTCGGCTTATTTTCGTATTAACCCTTTATATCCCAAATTATGAATTTAAATCGAAACCTTTTTTCCCTTGCACTACTATGACACAATAGAAGATATATGCATATAAAAATGAAAGATTTTTTGTTGTTGTTAATTACGGCTAATTATTTCATGTGGTACTTCAAAGTAACCGTTGGGCCATAACTCTTGGACAAATATCGACGCTTAGAAAAAAACTACATCCAATTTTTTCTTAATATTTTAATGCGACTTGTTATGCATATATCTAGTGTATGTATGTCTATGATGTATATAAGAATAGATTATGATGCTGTTGGTGCATCATCAGTGAGCATTTCGCCGTCAGAAGAATATTCTACAGTTGTAACACTACCGCCCGATGAAAAGTATATCTGAAAGAAATTTCCTTACTTTTAGTTGTAGAAAACTCAAAAATATTCATAAAAATGCTAAAAGGTATTTTTAGATTATTTTTTCTAATTTGTAATTTTTTCCATTTTCTTTTGTAAAAATAGAATACTTTTTTCTAAAGATAAAAATAACATATTTTTTGCTTTATATTCATCAATGTCATGCATAAATCATACAATACCTTCTAATAAAACGTATGAAAATCCATCTGTCCTAGCAATCATGCATCTCTAGTAAATATATACGTTTTTATGCATCATATGCATTCAAAAATTAAAAATCTAAGTAAAAATCCTGTTCAACGTAATCCCGGCGTCACTCAAAAGTACCACTTTGAAAAGTGCTTCGTAAAGTAAACAAACTAAAAATATTTTTTTTTTAAGCATAACACATTGTCACGTGATCTGTTTAAAACAAGAAAAAAATATGATAGCCTTACGTTTAAAATTTCAGATGTTTCCAAGCAAAAATTAAAGATACCATGCCAGACAACAAAATGGAAGCAAAATTGAGAAACGCACTCTCAAAAATAGCCTAGCAATTTTCAGCTTACTGAAACTGCTTTTGCTGTCTAGTGATGACAGGGCCGAAACTAGCCTTTTTTGCACCCGGGCAAACAGGGATTTTGCCCCCCCCCCTCCCTCTTCCGCAAAGTATATTTACAAAGAGAATTTAAACCGAATTATTTTCTCTGATGGACTGATGGCTTCCATTATGAAATAGCCATTATAAATGAAGTGTTAGGTGAAGATGAAAGAGTAGCCGTAAAAAGTTAGAACTCTGATTTTCTGGTCAGAATAATAAAAAAAAAAATGGCCATAATTTTTTATTTTTATTTATTTATTTTTTTTTTTTTTTTGAGTTCTAACTTTTTACGGCTGCTCTTTCATCTTCACCTAACACTTCATTTATAATGGCTGTTTCATAATAATGGAAGCCGTCAGTCCATCAGAAGAAAATGATACATTCCAAAGGTATAAATTCGATTGAAAACAAAACTATTTAATTCTTTGAGCAAAAAGAAGAGATTACACCTACAATTTTCAGAATACTAATAGAATCACGTAGCTGCAAATGTGTACGGTTTAGTTACCTCTAAAATTGAACACAAATTTTTGTCATATTTAATCGTTGACAATTGTTAGACTTTTTAAACTGAATTTCCAGAAGTGACAGCAAATTGTTCCATTGCGAAGACATTTCTGTGGCTGTCAAATATTGATGGATTAAAATCTTGAAAACGGAATTGAAAAGAATCGAAATAAATTCCGCTTTATACAGGATCATTATGCCATATCATCTTTAGATTCTTCTATGCTTTGTCATAAGCCAGACAGGATGATCTTAACAATACTGTGCTAAACATGGAGGTGAGAAAAATCGACAAACAAAATCTTCATTTGGTCCCCCTTCGTTTTGACGCCCTGGTCACATGCCCCCTTCCCCCCCCCCTAGTTTTGTCCTTGAGTGAGGGTCAAGGGAAGTATTTACTACTGTTTCCTAAAATTACCATTGCGAATGCATTCAACGAGTGTGTTTTAATTGGTATACAAAACAGTGGTACTGTAAAGTACCGTCGAGGCATAAAGGGTTAAAAGAGTAAAAGTAACAATAAAAGAATCAATATAAAGTTTTAACTTTAAATACTGTAGCGCATTTATTAGGATGTTTACAAAAAGAAAATAATATTTTTGGAACTATTAGTTACTTGAAGATTTTACATTTTTATCCATAATTATAATGCAAGGACAGAGGTGATAAATTTGTCATATGGTGGGATGTGTTTTGCTTTACAAGTTGGAGCCTTATCTGGGGATGAAAAGCTGTATTAAATTTCATTAAAGGGAAAAAAGAAGAAACATTTTCTTCGAGTGTCAATCTCTGAATGTGTCATTCCGCCGCGTGCGGGTGACGAATTCAGTGACCATCGAAAAACGACACGCCCACGCTTCTTTTAGGCGTCATATCGCTCGTAAGGGCAAAATTTATATGTTTACGCTAGGAGCTGTGAATTAATTGTTGGAGAAATGGGAAATTCGATAAGTTTATGAATTTTGTCTGTAAATGTTAAAACAGACTACGTTTTTGCTGAACGGTATCTTTTATGTGGTCATGGTCAGTCCCCCTTTTTCACGTGTTCACTCTTCAGAAGCTTGTCTAGAGGTCGGCGGAGGACATCCCTGACATGTTTATCGCAACTTTTCTTTCTTTTCTAGAGACTCCCCTTTCTCTTGTTGATAACCAGAGAACCTTTATAAAAGAAAGTTCAGGGGAATGATTTACGATTTTTTGTCGGGGAATGTCTGGATTGTTAAAATCCATATATAAACGCAGCGCCTGAAAAGTGAGATATTTGATTAACTCAAAACATTGCGCCGGCTGAATGAAATCCAGCTAGGAGTAAAATTTTGGATACGATGTGCCTGTGGTCTACAGACTAGGCTGCGTTCTTAAAAAGGGAGATAAACATGAAATAAACGGAACAAAGAATTTTTTATCAGAATTTCTTATGCAAGGCAATTTTTAAACGTATCAACATAAAAAGCAATACGAAAATGTAACAATTATGAAATATTCAAAAATAAGTTCTACTAGCATTTTTCAAAATGGAAAATTGAAACAAAATATTCAAAAATAAGTTCTACTAGCATTTTTCAAAATAGAAAATTGAAACAATACTTTCTTTTTCTATTTTTTCCCGTTAAGGGGTTCATTCTGATAAGGCGCTCCCCTCATTAGTTTTGGGGGTTCATTGGTTAAGTATGAAGGGGACAACCCCCCCCCCCCTCTTAACTTGGATAAATGGGACCATGCAAAATTATCAGATTTACTTCAAATTTGGTATACCGGTTAATTCTGATAAGTCGCTTCCCTGATTAGATTTGGTGATTCATTGTTTAAGTATAAATGGGGGAACGGGGGTATTACCCCTTAATTTAGATAAAGGGGTTTTTCTATCCGATTTGCTTCAAATTTGGTAGACCAGTTTATTCTGATAAGGCGCTTTCCTGATGAGATTAAGAGGTTCATTGGTTAAGTATAAAGGGGGGGAACGGGATGATAATACCCTCTTAATTTAGATAAATAAGTTTTTCTATCCGATTTGCTTCAAATTTGGTATACTGGTTTATTCTGATAAGGCACTTCCCGGATGAGACTTCGAGGCTCATTGGTTAAGTATAAAGAGGGGAAATGGGAGGGGGGCTAAGCCCCCTCTCCTTAATTTATTTTCCAAGAGCATTATTTTTTTAAATAAGAGTATAATATACAATTAGTGTGAATAGCCTGTGAACTCAACGCCATCAGTTTAACTGGGCACTTTTCTTTTTATTTCCTTAGTGTTTAATTATTTTAAACTATTTGGAAATAATAAATTTTACTATTTTTTTTTTCTGAAATCTCTAGAGAAAAAGAAAATACAGTTATTAAAATTCAAAATCCAGGGATGAGCAATGGTCCGACCATGTGTGTGTGCGTGAGAGAAAGAGAGATGCTTAAACGGTTAGTGCCATTTAAGATAGTCTATAACGTCGTTTCTGCAGTTTAAAGTTACTTTTTTACTTTCTTCTATCTTTACAAGAAGAAAGTATTGGATTCGTGAAAATTTTCGACTTCCGGTTTTCGACGGATTTATACGTTTTAGAATGCCCAGAACACGATTTGATGGTTTTTAGAAAATGTATGTCTGTGAGTCTGTCTGTCACTCTGTGTGTCTGTATGTGACAAAAATTTTGTGGGCGCTCTATCTCAAGAACTAATGCACGGAATTTCACAAAAATTTATATTTTGTTAGACCTTGATATAAACTGAACCTGATTAGTTTTTGGTGAAAATCGCCCCAACAGGTGGCGCTGCTATTCGGCACTTTTCACGATTTCTGCAATAGCTATATCTCAAGAACTACTGGACGGATTTTCATAAAATTTCAGATTCAGTTAGTCCAGGATATAGTTTGGTGCTGATTACTCTTTTGTGAAAATCGTCCAGCAGGTGGCGCTGCTATGCTGCATTATTCATGATTATCGCAATAGCTCTAACTCAAGAAAAAATACACGAATTTTCATCAAACTTCAGATTTAGTTAATCCCTGATATAAATTAGTGCTGTTTAATTTTTGGTGTAAATCGCCCAACAGGTGGCGCTGCTGTGCTGCATTTTCACGATTTTCGCAAGAGCTGTATCTCAAGAACTATTGCATGGATTTTCATCAAACTTCAGATTTAGTTAGTCCTTGACATGAATTGACGTATAAGTTAGTGCTGCTTAATTTTTGGTGTAAATCGCTCAACAGGTGGCGCTGCTATGCTGTATTTTTTGTGAATTCCGCAATAGCTTTATCTCAAGAACTAACGCTTAGATTTTCAATAAACTTCAGATTCAGGTATACCTTGATATTATTTAGTACTGTTTATTTTTGGTGTAAATCGCTCAACAGGTGGCGCTGCTATGCTACATTTTTCAGAATTTCCGCTATAGCTCTATTTCAAGAACTAATGCACGGTTTTTCATGAAACTTGAAATTCAGATATACTTTGATATGAATTGGTGCTAAATTCATGTAATTTCTTGTACTATTTAAAGGATTTAATTGACGTGATTTATATAGAAGAAAGTTTTGTGATGGCCACAACATACTAGTTTCTTATTATTACATTTTACCAACTTTATTACATGACTTCTGAGTATTGATAAAGAATGTGAATTTAGAAATCTTTTGCTAATGAGGTGCTTTTTAGGTTAGCAACTGAAGCAATGTACAAATACTTTGAATGAGATCTTTTCAAGTAAGATACTAAAGTAATCAAACCTTCGTGGATGAAACTAAGAAGTGAACGAATCTTTATTCTAAAGTAAAAACATGTCCGTAACTAATGCTGACATCATATTGACATTGACAGTGGAACTAGCTGGTCAATACATTCCGCTTTTCTTTTTTTTTTTTTTTTTTTTTTTTTTTTTAACAAACATTGCATAATTAAAACTTTTGTACAGTCGAATAAGCTAAACATATACTTTCAAATGAAGTTTGTTTGAAAACCGTTTCTCAATTTACTGTTTTTTATGGATTTAAAAATCATTTTCAACCATGATTTGTTTTAACATTTATGCTTATCGCGAGCAGCCCGATTATAGAAGATTAACCTTTTTGCACATAAAACCAATAAGTAGTTCAGCATTTGTAACCGGTTAATATTCCATAACGAAATAAAGTTTTATCAATAAATAAATAAATAAGTAAAAGAAAATAAATAAAATGCAAATTTAACAGTTTTGTAATCCAGCTGCGCACTTAAACACTGATATAATCTGAACCAAAAAGCTGCTGTAAATAGTGAAATCCTTGGCGATTTTTTTAGCCTATTGACCCCTGACATGTGGCTAATACGGAAAACTTTATCATTTTTAATAAGTTTAATTTTGTTTGAATACATAGTTGATATTTTTCATAAAAAATGATTTTTGACGTAGTTAGTGAGCAATCTAAAAAAAAAATTATTAAATATAAAAAAAGCTATTACAGTTTTAAATATAAGATTGTTTTCAACTGTGTGTACACCGTGCAGTATTTTCTGTAATCAGGGAAGCCCGGGTGCAAATTCACAAACACTCAACGTTCCAGCGCTTTTAACGCCAAGCTCTGTAGCCAAGCGTTTTGGCGAGAAAACAAACTGCGCGCATGCGCGTATGCAGCATTCTGTTCTCGTCAGTTTCGCCAGCGTTTATGGTTTGTTTGTCGAATGTTTTTATGTTATGGATACCTTACCGAATTTAAAGAGGTTTTTCCCCCCATATTAAGTCAATGTATCCAAATAGTGTTATTGATAATGCTTACTCGAATTTTGATTCCGTTATAATAAGGTTACCGCTACAAAATAAGGATGAAGCGGAAAAATTCAAGCTACATCTTTGTAGCGTTATGAAGATGGAATGGATTGTCTGTCGCGATAGCAACCATGCGAATTTGTCAATTCACATCAGTCGGTTGCAAAAAAAAAAAAAAAAAAAAAAGAAAAAGAAAGAAAGAAAGAAAACGATACAGAAAAAAAAATTGTGAATTTCATCAACGTATCTCAGAAGAACATCAATCGGTCATTGAAATAAAAACGCAAATTTTGCCTGTTCGTTCTTAAAGAAAAGAAAATAAAAAATTTTGTTAATCACTTGTGGCAAAAAATTGTACATTTCTTTACCGTATCACAGCAAAAAAAAAAAAAATTGTGAAATTTCGTGATTGGTAAAAATCTCAAGTTTTGTCAATCGGTTGTAAGAAAAAAAATCACATTATTAATCAATCTGTCACACAGTCGTATCGATCACGAATTTTTGCTCTATAGAGATAAAAGAAATGTAATTCATAGTATATAAATTTATTACAAAAAAAAAAAAAACATACTTAAAAAATAAAAGTAAATTAAGTAGCGTTTATTTCAATTATGTTTGTATTGGCAAAAGCTGTAAGGGGTTATGATTCAGAAAATACTTGTACTGAAACGCTAATAAACGCTCCCGAAGAGTTAAAAATTCCTGAAATAGTCAGGAGTGAAATTTAAATAGTTTACTCCTGATATAGTCTTTTCAATGTGTCTTTACGATGTTTACATCTATGATATTACATATGTAAAAGTATTGAAACATGTGTAGGTGTATTTACATATAAATAAAAATTCGCATATTTTCTTCAAAACAATTTCATTTCGTAGTAATAATAATAATAATTAAAATATATATAGATATATATTGGATATCCTTAAAAAAACCACTGGTGAATTTTGATTTAGTTATTTGCATAGCCTGAGAATACAAATGTTGTTTACAAAATAGTTTCTTAATTTACAGAAAATCTTAGAAAATTAAATAAGTTTTTTCTTTTTATTTATTCATGTTATTGCTGAGGTATTGAGAATTAAGACAGCTGTCAACCTTACAATTTTTTTAGAATAAAAAAAACATATACCATACATGGCGCCAAAAATTTAATAAAATTGTTTAATGAATGTGGCTTTTTTATTATTTAATAGTATGTCACTGCCCCCCCCCCCCCTCTCTTCATGTTGTACTTATTTGATTTAATTTCTTCAGAAAAAATTGTGGTATAAAGTGTGTTTGACATTTAAAAACTGGAAGGTTGGCAGATATGGATTAATAACTTTTAAGTCCATTCTCAAACCCACTGGAACTAATTTCTGACACATTTTGAAATTCTCTTTTGTTCAGAAACACATGAAATTGACAGAAAATACTGTTAAAGTCTGCATTTTAAATGAATTTCTGGATGCGACAGCGTAGGAAAGGAGAAAAACCTGTCATCCCATGACAAAAATCACTTGTAAATCAAGTAATTTAGTTAACAAATGAAAAATGCTATTCGATTCTAAATTTCTATTTTTAGGTTTATGTATGAATCTATTTTTTATCGATTTTTTCTGTTTTAAAGAATTTAATTACTATTTCTGATACCTTGATTTAATAGGTAGCAAGTAAATAGTAATTAGGCCTACCAGTTATATTTTTTAGGTTAAAAGCATGTCAGGAAGTTTTGTTTTTTTTGAGCAGGGAATTTAAGAAGAGCTTCAAGGCTGTTCTCAAATCCAAAAGGGTAACTTTATGACATAAGTTTTATTTTATTTCTGTTCGGAAATGCATGAAACTAGCAGGTGTCAAAAATATAACTGTTGTTCAGAAACTATGTAATCGAACTGTTTTTTCGCAAACACGATAGATCTTTCAGAAAATATTGTCAATGTTGACGTTTTGAACCGAAGTTCGCGAAGAAATCAGAAAAAGAAGTCTGCGAAGGGAGAAAAACGTCTTTGTCACGTGATCAAAATCGCTTATGATTCAATGGGTAATTTATTTATCAAAAAATGGAAAACACAGTTCGATTCCAAATCGCTGCCATAGTCAGTCAGGCCTTCCAATTTTATATCTTTCCGTTAAAAAATGAGTTTGTAAATGTGTCAAAACGTTTTGCGCTTGTTGAGCAGAGCAGCTGAGCAGCCTTAAGCTAAGTATAGACATTTTTCTTAATAATATAAAGTTTTTCTAAATCTCAATGAATAACTGGTAGACAAAATTACTTTCTTCTGTCAGTGGGTTAAACAAATATTTTATAAATTCATTAAAGTATGAAAGTCATATTCTAAAAGTAGGGTGTACCCCCTCCTAACTGTTCTTAAAATGAACAAGTTGGAAATTGCTCGTCAAATGTGGCAAATGAGGTGCGTTCGTACTATAACTAGTTTTATAATTATTTTTTGTACCCCATATTGTACTGAATCTATATTTTTGTGCACTTCATAACTGCATAGTCTGTAACATCATTAAAATGCACTTGCAATAATTTTTTTCCCATTCCCCGTAATGTAACAAAAAACTTTTGACTGTCCCTGTAATTAAACTATACATCCGATTTTCACAAAATTTGAAATGGCTCGACAAAATTTTGCAACAATTATATATTTAAATTTTCAGACCATTCCAAAGGCTGTAACATCATTAAAATGCACTTGCAATAGGTTTACCCATTAGCCGTAATGTAAAGGAAAGTTTTTGACTGTCCCTGTAATTAAACTATACATCCGATTTCCATAAAATTTTAAATGGCTCGAAAAAATTTTGCAACAATCATATATTTAAAATTTCAGACCATTCGGTTTGGTAGTTTTTGCTCTGTTACATGCGGACGGACGGGCTGAACGACGACTATAGGTGCTACGTATTTATATAATTACGAACGCACCTAAAAATCATTAATCTGATACAAAAATGAAGGAGGGGGGGGGGGGGGGGGGGGTAGGAAAATTGAAAAATAGTGGATCCAGCTAAATGTTACACAAACTATAGCCGCTTGTGATTTTTTTATTGACATTTTCTGTTATAAAGAATTTAATAACTATTTCTGATACCTGTATTAGCAGGGCTTAACAAATCAAGGTCGTAGGAAAGAGGGTAGGTCTTATTTTTTTATGAACCAAAAACTTTGAGGGGCGTGTGATCATTTTTGGATATTTTTAACAGGATATTTCAGGAGATGATTGTTTTGTATTTAGTATGCTGGCACTAGAGGGCAGCACATGCCCCTTATAAAACTTCATAAATAAATAGTTTAGGAAGAAGAACATACTTATAGGACATATATCTATAAGATTAAATACTTCCTTGTTTATAATGCATGTATAATTATTCAGACGGTGAAATAAGCATTTATTATTTCGCCTGGTATTCTTGCAAGTATTTCATAAACAAAAAATACGCGGTTCAAATGTACGAAATATCGAAGATCGAAATTAGCTTCAGACTTGCATGCGCGTCGAAGATGCGCTTCAAAGTTCATTTACTCGCCAAAGTCCTTGGCTACAGAGCTTGGCATCAAAAGTGCTGGGACGTTGAGTGATTGTGAATTTGCAGCCCGGGTTGGATCGTCTGATATTATTTAAACCAGTAATCTTACAGAAAATTAATTTTACGGGTTTCTATGATTAATAACTTTTGAGACTAACTATTCAGCCAGATGTAAAATTATCACATGTAAAATATTTATTATTATTTAATAAATAAAGTATTTTTTCAGTAACCATTTTTATTTATCTTACGCTGCGATTAAATATTTAACTGAAGGTTTAATGAGATGATTTTATAAGCTGAATTAGTCGAGCGTTTGAATTATAATTTCACTTTTGATTATTTACTGATTACACTTTTACTTATTTAGTTATTTATTTACACTAGGGGATCGTACCCGGGCTTCCCGGGTTAAAGAATATATTGAAAACATTTTTTTTATTGAAAACTAATAATTTTTTATATCCAGTAAATTTTTTAGATTGACCACTTACATTATAAAAGCATTTTTCATATGGAAAATACGAATTATACAATCAAATAATTTTTTGAAATTTATCAAAAGCAATATTTTCTTATTAGCCGCATGCTAAGATTTTTTGCCAAGATTTTGCTACTTATGGCATCCTTTTATAGTCTGATAATTTCAGAGCTTATACATGTCGGGTAAATTTGTGTTTTATTTACATTATTTTATTTATTTATTCATAGGGAAGTTTTTTTTAATGGAAATTAGCCGTAAGAAAATGATGAACTCTTTATTTTGTTTTAAGGGAAAACTGATTAATCTTTCGTAATCGAGCTTCGCTCGATATAGATAAATTAAAAAATATTTCATGCTTTAAAATTGTTTTTAAAACCGTAGACAATCAGTAAACTGAGATGAACTTTGCAAACAAATTCCATTTGAAAAAAAAAATCCCATTTGGTGATCTAAAAATTTAAATTTCACGATTACAAATATGTTAGATTTGTGTTTTTTCAGTATTATTCTTTTATTTGTGTATAAAAAAAAGTATTAATTTTGTTAATTTGTCTTTCACAAATATGTTAGATTTGTGGGTTTTTTTAAATATTATTCTTTTATTTGTTTATAAAGGAAGTATTAATTTCGTTATCGAAAAAAGGTCAGAAACAAATGCTGAAAAATGTTTGTTGCTTTATGTGCAAAATGTTTATTATTATTATGTATTAAAACCGGCACGTGATAAGATAAAAAAAAAATCATGCTTAAAAATTATTTTAGAAAATATAATGCATCAGTCAATGAATACAGTTTTTAATCAAATTGCATTTGAAAGTAATTTTTTTCCCCTATGCGACGAAAATTGAAAATGTACGATGGCAGAAGATTAAAAAATTGCAGTAGCGAAAATTTGAAGACCGAAATTTGATCGTGAAGTGTTGCCATTCATAATGTTGCCTTTCGCAAAATGACGTCAGCGTTACGCACAAATAAGTTTTTTCTTTATAATATAGATACTGTATCAGTAAAATATAATAAAGATCAGTTATTAGGATGTGATTATCGAGGTTCTTATGCTTGAATTTCCGGAATGAAAACAGCAATTTTCACCTTCTCAAAATTTGCATACGCACTTCTCATATTCATATTCATCATTTTTAAAAATTTTGTATTTTGTTTGATCATTTAAAAACCATTTTAACTCAAAACTTGAAGTCACGATTGTCAGCAACATCTTTTATGTGAACAAACGCAGTCTTTACTTGAGATTCTAATCTCAATTCCGTAGAGTAAAAATTTCCGGAATTTATGTTTTTTAGACGCATTTGTGTTAAAATGTTTAGTTTTATCTAAGAAAATAATCGTTTTCTTTTAAATATGACTTCATTTTCACTTAAATAAGCATTTCACCTAGTGTCTGAAACTTAGTATCGGTACACATGCAGAAGGAAAAACAATATAGGAAATTTATGAGGAAAAATGCGTGTTTTCAAAAGCAGTATGTCATTTTCCGTTATTATGCCCCTAATATTATATTCTGCTCCTAATGGGATTTTGCGCCACTAAACCCTATACAACAATTTTTATCAACAATTTTGAATTTTTGTCAGAAAATAGCATGAATAAAGTTAAAAATACCTCATTATTTCTATCTTGTCTGCAATAATGAAAGCTATCCAATTTTCATCATTTTGAAGAAATTTCATAAAATACTTTTAAAATTAAAATATAAAAGTGGGGATATTTAAAAAAAAAAAAAAAGCAGGTAGTGCGATCACATCTACAAAAGAAGAGCTCTCAATTAAAAAATATATATATATAGTAAAATTGGTTCATCAGAAAGATCAGGGCAGCTGACTAAAAAACCCACTTGTGCTTTGAATACATCCTTCTATATGTAAAAAAAAGTAACGGTTTGGAAATGGACCAATGAAAATCCGCGTAGATACCGTGAAACGCATCTGATTGGCCAGAGCTTTTTGACGCTATAAGGTGAGTTACTAAGGGAGGGGTCCCAGCTCTTTCGCCAAACGTTGCCAATTTTGTCGCCAACTTGGCGACATATCGCCAAATTTGGCGACCAAAATGACGCCAACTTGGCGCTATTTCCAGTATTTCGCTAAATTTCCATAGACTCCCATTGAAATCCAATAGGGTTTACTTGCTTGCAGAAAAGCTAATATTAGCTTATAAATAAAGCTTAATTGAACTATTTGCAGTATTTTTAAGCACAAACACTATTTACAATATTCATAACACTATATATATAATTTTTATTTAATTTGTAATTATTCAACATGGCGTATAAGGACAAATATGGAGTTAGAACAGTTATATAATGAAAAAGATATAATAAATGCTATAAAAATAAGAAGAATGCAATGGTTAGGCCATCTAATCAGAATGAGGGATGAGCGAAGCACAAAGAAGATTTATAGTGGTAACTTAATTAGGAAAAGAAGTATTGGTAGACCCAGAAAGAGTTGGATAAAAGAGATAGAGAAAGATCTTGCACAAAAACGAATTATAAATTATAAAGTAAAGGCCAGAGATCGGAAGGTCTCGAGAAGTATATTGAGGGAGGTCAAAATCCTGCATGGATTGTAGCACCATTGTGATTGGATTGGATTGTAATTATTCAAATAAATTATAAATATTACCTTTTTAATGATTTTATATTTAATAATTCTTTTAATTATGAAACTCTGTAACCTCTAATGATTACCTGCTTGGAGATAAGGAAATAAAATCGTCAGGAGTAGGGGAGGAGCGCGTTTATACCAAGTTGAATCTAAATATTGAATGCATAGAAAATGGGGAATCGCGAAGCGATCCAGAATGGAAATACGAAACAATTTCTTCTGGCGTTGGCTAGAAAATAAAGTTTGCTTTGCGATACCAAACGGAATCGCTAAGCTATTACGCGGGGGGTTGGTGAGCGTAGCGAGCAGGGGGCGGAGCCCTCGTAGTAGATTATATAAAATTAGGAAAAATTAAATTAAGCAAATTATGTTATTTTGATAAAATTATAGTAGAATGTCCTAAAGAATAGCATTAAAATTTTACTATTCGAGAGAATTTTTGACAAAAACTTCAGGAGCACGATATTATTTTAAACCACGAATTATTTGTTTGCTTGTCTATCTCAGCGAGCAAATCCATCCAGGTGAGAATCATCAATTTCTGTAATAAATCGCTATTATTTGCATGTCACCTCTCTTTTATAAAGACACTCTAAATTTTTGTAAAACATTGCATTTTATTAGTGTGTGATTTCGATTACATTATTTTTAAAAGTGAAGCATTTTCACCTGTGAAGAATTTCAAAGCAGCTGGGCTGTGAAAATGACGCATTTCTACAAAACATAATTCAGGTTTAAGAATTAAAATACTACACGCTTTTTTATAAAATGACGTCATTTGCATGCGCTAAAGCAATCCACTTTTACAATCCAGTCTTAAACTTCGCATATAGAAAAGTGTGCATATGACGTCATTATCACGGAATAAAAGACAATAATCTTGACATAGCCCATATTTTAATTTCAACTTTTTTTCAGGTTTTATAAGAAATTGCCAACAAAAATATACAGTATCTCCTATTTTCGACTATTTTCCGTTTACTTTCAATGACTTTCAATAGAAATGAGGTACTTTTGTTGCCACGATAAGAAAAATGGTGTTAAAAACTACAAAAAAATTAATATCTCAAAAATAAATTGAGATACAGGTTTCAAATAAATTGCATTTAAAAGAGCATTTTTTTTCCTTATACGACGGTGTAAAAATTTAAAATGTGCGATGTTTAGAAGTTTAAAAATTTGCAGTAGAGAAAATTACAAAACCAAAATTTTATTTCAAATTTCAAAGTATTGCCATTCGCAAAATGACGTATGCGTTACGCACAGATATGTTTGTCCTTTATAATATAGACTAGTAAAATGCATTATCACTGCCACGAGATAAAACAAAACAATTAATTATAATTTGTAACAAAAAGTACATCTTTCATAATTATTAATAATGTTGAATTAATGATTATGATAAAATTTACATTTTAAATGTATCATTAAAATATCTGTAAAATGCTTTATAGCAGAAAACAAATTAGTATTTAGTTATATAAGTTGCTTTGCTCCATTGACAAATCGGGAATCTTGAATACAGTTCTTTTAATCTTTTTCATTTGTTTTACAACTTTCAAAAGAAGTGTCGATATTCATCAACAAAAGACTAAAAATGTGATTTATAGTATATACTCTTTTCTTTTTTTTCTTTTCAAAGCAAAGCTTGATTACTTGAATTAATTTTCCATTTAAATTAGTCTAAAAGTCACAAAAATTGCATTACTAGTAAAGAGACAAAAAAAAAAAAAAAAAAAAAAAAAAAAAACCCTGAACAAACTGGCCATGGGTTTTCAAAATACCTTTATAATTAAACTAGTATTATTTAACAATGAAAACTATATTGTTTAACTGTGGACTCGAGACATCGTTTTACCCCGTCAAATTCAGTTCACTATTAACACCAGATAATTATTTTGACTGTGAAATGCAGTTATTCTAATCTAGCAATGTTTGTTATTTGCCTGTCAAACTTGTTTCACTCCATAGCGCAAGTACTACGCAGGGATTGACATTGGATCGAATGATTGGACCCTTAAAAGCTGGACCTTTTGGACTGTTATATGAAGAAATTCCTAATTTAAAACAATAATTCTTTTGCGACTTATAAATGGCTTAAGGTATGCCACTACGTTAGAAAAATAAAATAAAAATGAGTATAATACTGATTTTTTAAAAACAGATTAGTACATACAAACAATAATTCTTTTGCGACTTATAAATAGCTTAAGGTATGACATGAGTACAATACTGGATTCTTGAAATAGACTAGTATATATAAAAAATACAATTTCATTTTTTTTTTTATACAATTTCATTTTTTATATATTTTTATTTATACATTTTTTTTATTTAAAAAAAAAAATGTGTGAAAAATAGGGCGATATTTGGTACTTTCCAAAAATACTCTCATGATAAAAATAAAGTTAGTTTACTAATTTATTTATTTATTTTTTATAAATGTACTAGTTCTGTTTCTAAAAATGTAATGAACTAATCTAAGCAATAGAGTAAAAACTTCCAGAGATATACTCATTCCAAGTATCATTTTGATGATTTTTAATATATTTTCGGTATGATAATTTATAAAACTGTAAAATTTCAGGAAATTTTCAAATATTTAAACCAATAGTTCATTACACTCACAGCGTAACATAAATGCTTTTACATAAATTTAACCATAATTCCAGGACATAGTGTTTTTGTCTGTTTAACTGATTGTTCGTGAAAATGGTGTTTTCAAGAAAATGCATTTAAAGTTTTTATTTTTGAAAAAAAGTTAGAAATATTTACCCACAAGTTCTTAAAAATCTTCAAATTTATAGGTTGTAACTTTTTTAATCTCAATAATGAATGATATTTTCTTTCTTAAAGTTGTTTAAATACCACACTTCTGACTTAAGAGGTGAAGCGAAAACAAACTTATCTACACTTCCGATGATAATACTAAAAATACAACCGTTTTGAATAGCTAATTGTACAGTCTTTTAAATAAAATAATAACTAATTATTTTATATTTGCCGAAAACTGGATTTTTAAACGTAGTGGAATGCTATAAATGAGAAAACATTAGATTCACGACGTAAAAAAAAAAAAAAAAAAAAAAAAAAAAAAAAAGGAAAGTTATATAAAAGGAAAAGCGTCCAAAGCCAGAATAAATTTAGCAAGCAAAAAAGTGAAATACAGCGACAGCAAATACACGGGCTAACAACAGAATCCAAATTTGTTTTTAAACCAGTTTTTGTTTCTTTTTTGACATAGTGGCAGTTTTTTTTAATTACTGGAAAATATGGCTTTAAATTTCCAATAAATGGATTTAAATTTATGATAAAAGCACCCTAAAGGAGCCTCGATTTTTTTAGATCTTTCTGAAATAAAGACTGTCGATCTTTTCTCTCTCTCTCTCTCTCTCTCTCTCTCTCTTTTTTTTTTTTTTTTTTTTTCGTCAGAGTAGCTATTAATTTCTCTTGCTGAAGAAGCATGCTTACGAAAAATTGTAATACTTTTCGATTATGAAAGATTCATCAACTTAAATGTACATATATTAACTTTTAGTTGAATCGATTTTTTAAAACGCAAATTAATCTACAAGCAATGAATTAAAATTTTGAATAAAATACGATATTCTTTTTGAGATGTATCATATTTTTTATTATTGTAATTACGTCAATTTTGAATAAAACGTGAAATTTTATTTTAGATTTATTGGACCTCCCTCACCCCCCGGTAATTGAGCCATATTTATTTTATTTATTTTTATTTTAAAAATATAATTGCATGTCATTTTATGCATTAGACAGGAAATTTAGAAAAATTATGGAGATATTTTCAATAGCAAATACCAAAAATCTGACTCATCTGCAGATTTTAGTGACTAAAACAAAAATTACAAAATAATTATTGGTACTACTTAGTTATCCCGTCGACCAAAAAGCTATTGCCAAACTATAAGATTAAATGTTAATAACGGTTGATCGTAAATGTCATATTCACTTGACTTTAAGCAAGTTACACGTGTTTACGTCATCAAGTGATTTTTATTTCGACGTTTTATTTGTATTTTTTATTAATGTTATGCTAATTTATTTGTTCTTTCGTTATTTAAAATAAAAAATATGTCAATTTGTATAATTTGGCGAGTGGTTTGGCGATTTATATAATTTGGCGAAATTGGTCGACGGGATAACTAAGTAGTACATAATTATTAATCTTAGCTGGTCTACAGTATAAATAAAATTTGCCAATAAAGATCTTTTCTTATACTTAAAAGAAAAAAAAAATCACGTTGATGTTTAGACCAAAATTTTATTAATGGTCGTAGCTAATCTCGTTAACATGGTGACATGAATGTACTATTATCTATAAATACATAAAAAGAATCATTAAGGTTTTGTCCATATTTATATCACGAATTTTGATTTATGAAAATTTGTTCTCTAAGCATTTTGCTATCTATTCCTGCTTAAACTTATAAATGTAGTTACCTATGGATAAAAAAAAATTATGTCAAAGATTTAATTAATCAATCTTAAACATTTTTATTTCCCGATGAAAACTAAAACAAAATTAAAATGAGAAAATGATAATATTTCTTTTGCACTTTGTTTATTGTTTGCTGCATACTTGGACATTTGTATCTTTGAAAACTTTATATGAAATAAAAACTTATATATCTTGATGAATTGGTTGGAAAAGTTTTCAAAATTTGATGGTTTGTACTTCAAAATCAGAAGAAAAAAAAAAAATAAAAAATAAAGATACCGGATTAGAAACTCATTTAAAAATAACAATACCCTCTTATAGAGAATACTTAAATCGATTTCCCATAATAGTTTGGAGCTTCAAGAAATTTACTGACGATTTTGTTGCTATTACGGTAGTTGCATTTTTTTCCCCAGCTTTATAGAAAATGCTAGAATTAAGTATGTAGAAAGTATGATAAAATGATTCAGTTTGAGAATCGAAGTTTCTTCATAAAAGTTTTTAATTCATGACTATCATGGAAAAATGTTTTCCCAAGATTATTAGAAACGATATCACATAGTAATTAAGACTAAGGCATTTTTAACTCGAGGCCCGTGGGGCTCTTATGGCCCTCAATACCCATTTCTACGGTCCACGAACCTCTTTACAATAATTAATTTATTCTATAAGTGAACGTTTTCTCCGATCAACTGAAAAAATAAAAATGCAGCTTGAAAATGTAATTTTCTTCATAAACATTTTTAGTTTCGAATGATAATGGCAAAATAATTTAAAATTCCGTACAAAATTTTAATTCTACATTTATTTTACTTGTTTGACGCCTCGCGAAATTAATTAATATAAAGTTTTGGATTACTTTTGACGCTATAAAATAAGAAAAATTGCGGTAATGGAAAAAAATCGGCGTCAATAAAAAAACTGTTTATTTTAAAGAAGAAAAAAAATCAAAACTTTCTTTTTCTTTTTTCTTTGATGAATTTTGATTTTTAGAAGTCGGAAAGTCTATTTTACTGTTGAAAAACAGATTGTTTTTCCCGATAAAATAAATAGCTAATTTTGATGGGCTACAGTTTTAGTATTATCACATATAGTATTTCTGATAGTTTTGCCACAAATTTAATAATTTTATTTTATTTTTCAGTATTAGTATTTATTTTTTAATTAGCAGCAATTTTAAATCAAAAACATGTTTTAACGAAATGTGAATGCGCAATGTCAGAAGCCGGCTTCAAAAACTTTTGAATGATATCTCATTCATTGTTCTGCGCTTCGTAAATGCACAGAAAAAAGGATGTTGACAACAGAAATCATATATATGATAATAATAAGATTTTAAATAACACCACCATTGGGAACGAGAAAAGAAA
This sequence comes from Maratus speciosus, assembly GCA_963932465.1. NCBI lineage: Eukaryota > Metazoa > Arthropoda > Arachnida > Araneae > Salticidae > Maratus > Maratus speciosus. The sequence continues at coordinate 235,372,821 of OZ010790.1, forward strand.
ACTCTAAAAACTAACTTTTTTCTGTATTATTTAATTTTAATGCAGTGACATCTTATTTATGAGCCTCTCTCTTATCTTGGTTATCGCTTTCAGGGGGAGAAAAATTCTGTTCTTAAAATGATGAAATAATTGACTGACACTAGATTAATTTTAACGCAATTTTTCTAAATGGTAAATAAATCATATTAGATGTAAATTTCCAACGGGCAAAAAATGTCCGGACCAGGATTCGAACAAGGGATCTCTTGGTTGAAGCCACGCTTCAGCCAAGAGATCCCTGGTTATCTAGATTTAAACATGACCTCCATTAACAGACCACCTCTTGTAGCGACCAATTTTTATTGGAACGGAACGTGGTCGCTTTAGGGAGGTTTTACTGTATTTTTTAGAAATATTTTATCAAATAAAAAAGAAAGAAAGAACCTTTAAGAAGAGCATGTAGAAAAAAGAAGGTAAAATGTTTAATTTTTATAGAAGAAATGTTAAAATTGGAATTTAACAAAGTATCAGAGTACATGAAAAGGTGTATTCATAAATTAGTATATTATATATTTTTTTATATGGAGTAGTAGTGCTGACATTTAGAAAATTTTCAAAGTAAATTGCTTTAACAAATATATTGAATGCATTCTATGAAAAATTTCAGTGTGTCGTCGAAATTTCATTCCCAAGGCATAGACATCCAGCTCACAGGCTGTGCAATAGCCAGATCCTGTTTGTCCTGTTCTTTAAAATTGGAAATGTTTTTGAAACATGACCATTGTGCGAGGTGCAGAACTGTAATTAGATTCTATTTGCTCTCTTATATAGTTTGACAAAAGTGTTCGAACAATATAAAAACACTGACAAAGTTCTTTAAAATGTTTTTATTTTAATAAAAGCTCCAGGCTTTAGTACAAAAATTACAAATATAAAAAATTAATACAACGAACATCATGTATACATACACATGCAGTGCCTTGATAATAAACTGTAGAATAAAAAAAAATTAGATTGAGATAAATGAAAATACATTCTTTAATGATTCAGGATGACACATATATTTAATCTAAATACATTCAATCCAATTTCTGCTGGCTTATAAAATGCGGAACAATGTAAATTTTGTTCCTGTTACAAATTATTGTAGGAGATTCTTTATTTTTGTTTTTTTAAATAGATTGCCAAAAAGAAATAGATTTAACAATAGTAATAATAATTTCCCAAAAAGAGAAATTTGTATTACAAATTTTAAAATGCTACTCCTATTTTATATACTGCTTCATTTTTTAACATTTTCAATAGTAATATAGTGATCAATTTTAAGTATCTAATTTTGTTTAAAGGTATCTTATAAGAAAAAAAAAATACACTGAAAAGAAGTAGGAAAAATTATAACCACACATTTCAACTAATATATGAGCCTGTTAAAGTCATGATGATGGAAGTCATCAATTAAACAAACTATTGCTAAGTCTATGGAGGATATCTAGACATGTCAAATTATCAATAGGCAGTGCTTAATTTGCACCGGAGCTCAGCTCCAATGCTTCATTATTTTTAGTGAGTATTTAAATATTAAGCAGAGGCCACCGAAGCATACAAATTCTGCTCATCAAAGCTTACTGGAACAAGACTGTATGGCTGGTTTTTTTAAAAAAAAGTCCCTAGCGAGTAAGTTTTTTGAAAACTCACCACGCTTCATTATAAATATTTTTGTCTAGCTGTACATTCATTAGTTTTTATCATATATATATATATATATATATATATATAGTTGTATTTAAGGCATATTAAATTTTTCTTTCGATGAAGGAAAAAATGCTTTTGAATTTTGCTAATATGTTCATGAAAATGGAGGGTGGGGTGTGCTATGGTTGCAAAATATAAGGCCTGCTATTAGGCAGAACAGTGAAGTCAGTTTCAAAAAACCTCTAGTAAATATCATTAGACGATATCTTAGAACATTCAAATACATTATACCTCTAGTAAATTCTTTGTTTTTGAACAGAACATTTCAGAAAATGTGACTTGCATAATAATGACTTTTAAAGTTGTGAAATTAATGTTTATATAATCGAAAAATGTTTTCTGTACTTCAAGTAAAATAGTAAAAATTGCTTTCTTCCATGACCAAAACATACTAAGTTGTGAAACTGAATTTAATGAATCTATCGCATTTACTGGCACTAAAAATGGAAAAATGTGTTTTTAGTGTCAGAAAATGCCAAACAATAACAAAATTCAAAGTTTTATAACTCAATACATTTTAGTTGTAAAAAAATAGAATTTTTGCTGTAATGAAAAATTCCTCTTCTGTAATTTCACCATTTAATATTTGAAGATAGCACAACTATGTAACTTATAGCAGACTAGTTTTAGTAACATTCAGAGTACCATCATCAATGCGAAGAATGATGGAATTTTGCTCATATGTATAGAAGAGAAGTGGATTTGAGGGCTAGGTTTATTGGCCAATAGAATTAATGGAAATTACAGGGGACAGTCAATAGGAAAATAATAATATAGGGAATTGAACTGGTAATGAGAAATAATGATAGTAGAAATTAAGAAAAAGAGGTTTTTTATATATTTCCAACAATCTGATTGTGGGGGAATAGTGAAGTCACAATTAACAATATTTTCATAAATATGAGTGCTTCAAGAAAGTTAAGTTCATGTATTGAAGTGGATTTAGAGATAATTTTAGCTGTTTTAAAGTCAAAGGTGAGATTCATCTCCCAGCAATGTTTTGCAATGGCAGATTTGAGTTTCTTATTCTATAATGCATTGCTTGTGTTCTTTAAGCCACGTTTGGTTTGTCCAATATAGGTAGGAAAGACTACACTGACAATTAATGCTATAGATACCCCATGAGTTAGATGATAACCCAGTAGGAACTTTGGGTTTCGAGAGAGTAAGATCTCTCCAAGCGAAGTATTTCCCATAAAATATGCTATTGTCAATAGATGTATTAATGTTCTTTTATATCAAATTTCCTTTAATGGAGTTTAAAAGTCATGCTAGGCCATAAAATTTTAAGAGCTACAGCAAAAATTTATTTTTCTTCTGTTGTACCTCTTAAATCACATTAATCCTATCATGGTTCATACAAAGTGTGATTTGAAGGAAAAAAATAATACTTAGGAAACATTTAAGCAATTGGATTTGAATTTCATGCAAATTTTTTCAAGAGACCAGCAAATGAATACTGAATGGTGGTAAACCGATATAAAACACACCACCCTCTTCTTATAAAACGTTAAATACTAGGCTGAGGTTTCATCTTTATAAGACACTAAATATTTTGTAAAATACAATACAAAAATATACTTTTCTCTAGCAGCACAGCTGCTTTGAGATTTCCGACAATGTATAGATTACAATGTGTATACTAAATGAATGAGTAGTTACACTGTTGGTAAGTTTACACTAAAAGGTATAACACTTAAGAACCAAATACTTCCAAATTTTAATAGTAGTTGCTGAAGTCCAAGATACTATGCTTGTTAATAAATAAATTTTTCAAAACAAAAAAAAGCATTGTATCAAGAACAAAAAAGAATTTCTCGAATTAGATTTAACAGCTCCATGCTGATCTGCTTTTAATAAAGTGATATGTTATTTTATATAATTAAAATATTCTCAGTCGGTGTTTGCAGGAATTTCACATATCTAATTTCCAGAAGATTCATTGTATAAATATTTAAAGGAAAATTGAGTTTTACCAAAGTGCATTGCGCTTTGATAAAAATTGTTTTTTAAAAAAGTGTGAAATTTGCAATAGGAAAAAATCTGTCCCTTGCTTAAATGCATCAACATTGAAGAATCAGTTGACAAAATCTTGCACGTTATTATCCTTTTTGTTGTTATTGTTCTAAATAAAATAATGTAAAACTACAGAGCAGTTTTCAATAACACAGTTTGATTCCTAAGTGTTCACCGGTACAGTCTTTTGATAAGAGAGTTTTTTAAAAACAAGCCCATTGCTCCTCTGTTGTTGCACCTACATAGGAAGCAGTGTTAGGAGGATGAGGTCCATAATGAGAATCATCCAGTACGGATGGAGCCAGGACATTCGACCAAGGCAAGTACTGGTCCAACTCTGACTCATCCAGAGTCATGGCATCTCGTGTCAACTGACCAACATCTACATAGCTAAAATCTATTGGATTGGGTTGTTCGATGGCATCTAGTATAAAAGAAAATTAAGATCAGTTTAAAAAAATAATAAAACTAGTGAAAAGATAGTAGTTTTCATGTTCATACTTATGTAGGCCTTTAAAATGAAAACTAAATGTACTAAATTCAGTTAGCAAAGTTTTTAAAATTTCAAAAATTGAGTTTAAAAAAATCTTATTTTAACATGGAACTGCATTCCATTCACTATACTATTTCTAGAGCAGTTTAATTTAGTATGGGAGAAAAACTTTGTAATAATATTGCAAATATATGCCTTCAGTAAAACTTGTCTATTTAGGGAATCCTGCCTAAAACGGAACTTTTCATTGTTCTAGTGGACAGAATAAATACAATTTGATTAGATGGTGCATCTGCTAAGAATGAAATCTGTCTAAAACAGAAATTTGTTCCTTCCTAACCTTTATGATTCTGTCCTAGCAGGTTTTACATACACAGGAATAATAAGAATCTACACTCTTTTCTCATTAAAGGTATTGTAATAGAAAATTACCTCTATTATAAAGCAAACTAATGCCACACTTTTAAAAAAATAAATAAAAGCAGTTAAACTACAATAAATACAAAAAAAAAAAATAAATAAAAATGAATAAAAGCAGTTAAACTACAATAAATAAAGTAATTCATTTGTACGCTCACCTTGCTTAAACAGTTCCAAGTAGGGATGGTTTATTGAAGTTTCATGCTATTTTTCTAACTAAAAAAAATAAATTAGTTCATAGATGCAACTCACCTGTTTGTCTCTTTTCAAGGGCTTCAAGTGGTGGGCTGCAAGGTGGTGTGGGTGGTGGAGAGGAGTGTGTTCCTGGATCTGTCTTTGAAGAACTGGAATCTGAATCACTGTATTTGAGGGATCTGGAAACAAAAACACTTTCAGGTAAAAGAAAAAAAAATGAGTCAAAAGAAAAAGCCAATAAACTCAAGTAAACAGTATTTGTGAATTTGGTTCCAAAATCTAAAATGTCTTCAGAATGCAATTGCAACAAAAATCGAAAAAGCACAAAACTATCGCTTTAGGTACCAACGTCAAATAGCCTATGCAATAAGAATCATTTAAAAATATTGAAATGCAACTCGAAAATTTGTAAACAATGCTTCCATTGGTTTAACCCTCTAATGCCCATGGTAGCATATATGCTGCCACCAGTGTTTCCAATTTAGTGGATTTTTTTATTCAGATATACCAAATTCATACCAGGAATTTAAAATAGCAATATTTGCTTTATTTAATAACAGTAATTCTGTCATTAAATGGAAGAGAAATTTTTTGATATAAATTCCGATTTTCTGAATTATGGAATTTCTAGAACATATTCTACCCTGGGAATTAGAGGGTTAAGATTACATTGTGAACGTTGTCATGTGACTAGAGTGTGATCTTAAAAATTAAGTTTTTTAAACAACTGTCCAGCTTTCTGCTGCACTTTATACGAGGGAACAGGCTAAATGGTACAAGAGCAATTCACATTTGTAGTTGAATTTTCCAAAGATTAAATGCCTCAAACCACCCATTCCTTGGAATAGATAGAAAGTATACTTTTATAAGCCTTATCAACCTTATCTTTGGAATGAAAATGCATAAATTTTGTTCGTCGAAAAAAATAGCCAAATGTCTCTCATAGCAAGATTCACTGCAAATTAAACAATATCTACCATTGCTTTGCCTAGACTAATCCATGAAAAGAACAGTCATCCATTGATGTACAATCTATAGACTTTCATTGATCAGTGCACCTCCCCTCCCCCACTCACACACACACATATATTGATGTAAAAGAATGAATGTTTGCATCATGTATAGACCATCCTCGTGAAAACTTTTACGTGCAATAGATGTTGGCCCCACCTTTTGATGACTGCAACAAGTGAAGACCTAAATTGATTTGGGGTTGGCGTTCTATTTCTTTGTGCAAATATTAGTCATTAGCACTTGACTGAACCTCCAGGAGATTGAATTTGTGGTTCATAATTCTGAAATTCGAGTTGCAGGAGGATTTTCATTTAACTATCTGTCCACTATGTCTGTTTTTGAGATGCCTCTAATCGTCCAATATCCCTCAGTCACAGTACTGCCTATACAATGTCTTGAAATCATAACAAATTAACTTTTTTTGTTTTATTTTACAATAACTTCATTAACCTTTTATGTACTGAATTATAAATTCATGAAAATTTTATCTTCTAAAGCATTTTTCGTGAATTGCTTAAACTACATTAGAATATTTACATAATCATTTAATAAATTTTAGAAGGATTTTTGAAAGATTTACAAGGATTAATTAAATTTGAATGTATAGGGATTTTATGCATTACTTATATGCCCACTCAAATCATTTATTTTAAATATTTTTCTTAGTATTTTATAGAATTAGGAAATGTACAAATATAATTTTCTTACAATAGAAATATAGAAACATTTGTTCCGAATTGAAAAATTCCCCCCCCCCCCCCCAACGCCAAGAAAGCTGAAAAGATGCAAAGGCAAAAGAAATCATCTTTTAAAAAATATTTTTATTTTGTGTAACCAATAATGCTTTTGGAACAAGATAAAGTAATGTATCTATTTCTCATTCTAAACTGTATTACTACTAATCGATGTATTAAATGGATTTTAAGTTATTTTAATGGTACTTATAAGTACCGTCAGTAGATAAAGGGTTAAAATGAAGTCTCACCGGAATACGATGGCAGCCTGTCCAGCAGGCTGACTGTGAGTTCTTTCTTGCCTGGAAGGCATAGATCCTTTCTTCCTCCTAGGCTGGTACTTATAATCTGGATGCTCACGCTTGTGGATCAGCCTGAGCCTCTCAGCCTCCTCTACAAAAGGCCTTTTATCCTCTTCTGTCAGTAATCTAAAAAGAAAGAAAAATCATGCATTATTAAATTTTTATCAACTTTACTAGAATATAAAAAAATTTCACATTCAAATTAATTTATCTGGCTTTAGATCAGGGTTTGAAAAAACCCAGTCCACTGGGTCCACTTGTCAAAAACCCGGGTTTTATTGAGTTCTTTTAGAGAACTCTTTAAACTTCTAATTTTCATATGCATAATACCTAAATTCTTCTTTAATTAGTGAAGCCTGAGTATAATTTTGCAGTAAGTATGAATTAAGAATAAATATATAAAAAGAAAAAAATCAAGTTAATATAAAAGGTAAATTTGTATCTCATGGGACTAGTTTGCTAACTAAGGATATATTAAACCAACTACAACTGGATTTATTTATATAATTCTTACTTTAGACCTGCTGTTCTGTTCGCATTTATTATACAGTAAAACCTGTAAAGTTGACCACCTGTCTATGTTGACCTCGGTTGTCAGGAACCAAAATTATCCTATACAAAACTATAAGACAAACCCTTTGTAACTTGACCACCTGTCTATCTTGTATCTTGATCACTGAAATTATACAAATTTGACTAGAACTATTATAAAATGCCCATCAAAACCCTTTGTAACTTGACCATCCAAAAAGCTAACAAATTATGAATTAAAAAAAAGTAACTCTCCACGAAATTTTCTAGTTTTTTTTTCTTCTTAACTAGAATTTCTAAAAGGGTGAAATAGTTCTTAGTCTGGGAAATGCTTTTAGCAGTGATAGGTGTAGGTAAATAATTCAAGGCTTATCTATTCTTACATTGTTGCGCCCCACCAGTGGCCGAGAGGTTCTGCTCTCGAAGCTGGTAGACGGAAAGTGCTGGGTTCGATCCCAATCGTGCCCGTCGGCCTAAGCATTTGGAGTTTTCGTGGTTTTCTTCGGACCTTGGTTTTCCAAGCGTAAATACGGGTTAGGTTCCCTTAGAAAGACCCCCACGAAGGGCACTCCCCCTCTTAGAGCCTATATCCCAATTGTTGATAATTGGCCATCATAAACAAACCAACCAACCAATCTTACATTGTTGCTCTTGTGGATTTGGCTTTTCAACCCTCCCCCTCCATTCTTTGATTCTAGATTTCTTTCTTCTATTTCCCATTCTCTTATCATTCCTTCCCTTCTTTCAATAACCCCAGGTGCTACTTGGTAAGCAGATATATTTTTTTTAATGTTTTTTATAAATTATGTGTATACTAGTATAGTTTGAAGAATCACTAATTGGCTGTATATTGATTGCCTTTTTTTTAAATAAGTAGTAGTAATACTAATTGATTTTAAAATTCATACAAAACTATTAATTCATTCTTGTAGTTAATCTTTTCTTTTATAATAGTCTAGGCAATAGGGAATTTTACCTAGCAAAATTAATGGTAGTTCTGGAAATTGGCTTACTTTGTTTTTTGGGTCACTGAATCCGAATTTGTAACTTCCCACCAAAATTTCTCCGGCAACCCCCCCAAATTTTGGCAAAATTCCCCCCAAAAAAGGTTTTTATTAAAAAAATAGGGAAAAAGTATCGAGAAATTCAGAAAGTTGACAAAATGTGCAACAAATTAGATATATGACATTATGACTTAGGATGAAGGAAAAGGGGGGATCTGCCTCGGAACATGCGCGCGGTGCTGCGTGAACTAAGTTGCGTATTTCCACTTAACCACTCACACGTTTACATTCGCCCTCCCATCTCCCCTCCGAACTTTCTCTATAAGGTTTACTTTAAGTTTTTTGGGTAGCTGAATCCGAATTTTTAACTTCCCCCCAAATTTCCCCCCCCCCCAAAATAATTGTTTTTAACTTAAATTTCTTTTTGTTTTAGGGGAAAAGCATTACGAAATTCAGAAACTAGACAAAATTTGCAACAAATAGGATATATGACATTATGACGCAAGATAAACGGGGAGAGAGGGGGGTGCCTCGGAACATCACCCGCGCGCTTTTCTCAAAAACCAAATTTTTTCAAAAAATCAATTTTTTACGGGGGGTTGCCGGATGAAATTTTGGTGGGAAGTTACAAATTCGGATTCAGCGACCCAAAAAACATAAAGTGAGTCGAAATCCAGAACAAGTATTAATTTTTCCAGGTAAAATCCCCTATTGCCTAGACTTCATAAATTAGTGCACATAGCGGCGTAGTGCAAGTTCAGAGGCAGCCCTTCCCCTCCCCGTTCATCCTACGTCATAATGTCATGTATCCTATTTGTTGAAAATTTTGTCTAGTTTCTGAATTTCTTAATGCTTTTCCCCTAAAACAATAAGAAATTTAAGTTTAAAACAACTATTTGGAGGGGGGGGGGGGGGGAGTTAAAAATTCGGATTCAGAGACCCAAAAAATTTAAAGTAAACCTTATAGAGAAAGTTCGGAGGGGAGATGGGAGGGGGAATGTAAACGTGTGAGTGGTTAAGTGGAAATGCGCAACTTAGTTCACACAGCACCGCGCGCATGTTCCAAGGCAGATTCCCCCTTCCCCTTCATCCTAAGTCATAATGTCATATATCTAATTTGTTGCAAATTTTGTCTATTTTCTGAATTTCTCGATACTTTTTCCAAAATTTGGGGGGGGGGGGGGTTGCCGGGGGAAATTTTGGTGGGAAGTTAAAAATTCGGACTCAGCGACTTAAAAAACATATAGTAAGTCTTTTTCCAGAACTACCATGAATTTTGCTAGGTAGAGCCCCTATACGGTCTCTATTGCCTGGACTATAACGTGTTAGAAATATGCATGGTAATACAATATTATTTTAAAGCCTGTCAATAAATACATTTTTTGTGGGAAAAAAATGACATGGTATGAATATTACGTAAAAAAAAAGTAAATTTATCATCACCCTTTATAAGTTGACCACTGAAGTGTGGCACCGCAAGTGGTCAACTTACACAGGTTTTACTGTACAAATTTAAGGCACTATTTAAAAAAATATAGAGATAAGTATAAAGAAAAAAACTATATTTACATATGAGATAACATATCGCACTCATTAAACAATGACAAAAAATGGGTAGAAAATATTTTTTACCATCATTAAGTAATGGAAAAGTGTTTCGGGTCATATAGACCCGAACAGAACAGCAGGGTTAAATTAAATAGGCTCTTTCATCCACTTCAATCAGAAATTTGTTGAAGACGACAACAACATTTATATATTTTTTATTTTTTTTTTGTTGAAAAAAATGGTATTCATAATAATACTTTTGAGAATTTTAGCAACATTTGCTACATATATGTTGCAGTAGTATTAAATGTTAAATCAGATTGTCATAGAAGTCAGTAGTGCCATCTTTAGGCATGCATTTAAAGCATTTGGATGCACTTTAGATTACAGGCATGAAAATCTTCTTTCTTTTCAGCTCCCAGATAGCATGAACATTAGCAGCAAGTTTGATTTTTTTCTGACATTATCTTGATGTGAAAAATCTGAATTGAGAAATTCGCAGCAAATTTCCCGCAAGGTATACCATCCCCCACTTGCATGAGTAGTTTGATGTGAAACTGGTGGCAAGAATGTCTTTGATTCGCGAAAGTGACGAAAGCAAAAAATCCCTCTGTTGAGAGAACAGACAATCAGCACATACGCAGAAATTGCAGAAATTTTATTCCGTTGGCGCCGCTTTTTCTAAACGCTATACTTATAAAATACAGTCGGACCTCTATTTAACGAAGTCGCTAAATCCCGAAAAAAAGTTCGCTATATGAAAAATTCGCTAAATAGAGAGTCACACTCTAAAATACTTTAAACTACGTAAACACATTTTAATCCATAAACACTAAATGTAATTAAAAGTAATTAGCCACACTTTTTTTTTTTTTGTAAATTATATCTATTTGTTTTACTTATTTTACCCATCAAAAAGAAATCTACAAGGGAAATAAGAATGAAACAAAACATTGTCTGGAAATACATTGTATTTTCAGTTAAAAAAATAATTTTACATTAAAATCACGATTTTTTATTATGGTTGATAAGTTGTTTGGAGGAATACCAAATTTTAAAGCAGTATTATTTTTCTTCATGCCTTTATCCACCTCATCAAGAATATTTTTTTTTTCTTTGATGCTCAAGCACTTTCGCTTTTACATTTTCGAGCTACAAGAACCGAAATTACCAACACGACTGATCATGATCAACAATCTAGGAAATGGGAAACTATAGTTTAAGGACACGGGGCAGCTCCATTGAGGTTTAAAAGAGGATATTGAAAGTTTGCTCTTCTTTGGATGGAAAGCGAAGAATCACAACGATTTTACTGCTCTCGGTGAGTTAGGTGCCTGGTAAGACCTGTTCATGGTCATTGATCATCATAAAATGTGTTAAAAGAAAGAATAAGTTTGAAATGTCCAGTAATATTTTAAGAAATAGGGAGAAAAAACATTTAGATCCCAAGGAAAAGTGTTAAATAGAGAATACACTTCGCTATTTGGAGGTTATTTTACGAAGAAATTTGCAAAATGTTCTTGGTTACAAGTAAAAGTTCGCAAAATAGAGATCCGACTGTACCAAAAAAGGCTCGTATTGAAAAGTACAAATATTACCTTAACTTGTTTATGGTAATGAAAGCGATGCATGCACCTTTCCTGCGGTGTGTTTGCATCAGTAGTAGCGGATAGGGACAGCTTAATGCAACAATGTTAAAACTTCGAGCGTACTGGGTAGCATAGCGATATGGGGAAAAAATCAAAAAGTCCCTAGCCGACTATGGCATGTTGTTTTGTTGATGTTGATTTTCGTTTGTACTTGGTACTTATCCATGTGTTGTTTTTTTCCCTCATACTTTTTTTTATTAATGTTACTGTTATTATTATAATTTAAGATCTTAATACTTGAAGATAACGCATTATAATTATTAATATTGTAATGTTAAAAAAAATATGAGATGCTCTCATTATACATTTGCTATAAAATAGGAACTGAAATAATCCTAAAATTGAATTATGTTTAGTTCAATGTAATAACTAAAGAAATTGAACTGTGCCCTATTAATTCGATTTTTTTTTTTTTTTTTTTAAATACTATATATAGCAAAGAGACATTTTAAATTAAGACCAAAGTGCAAACAAATAGTAATAGCTTTTAAATCTTTCTAAACTATTTTAAAAACAAATTGAAACCACATTGACATACTAATGTATAGTAATAATGATATATGCATAATTATCTTAAGAAACAAGTATTAAATTATGTATATTTTAATTATAGAAGTATATGCTACTTAAATCATATTTATTGTTTTTGAATCCTTGATTGAAAGCAAAGACAAAGATTTACCTTAAGATAAGAAATAATAATTTTATTTTATCCCTTGTAAACTAATTTGCTATAAGCCTTAAAGTGGTTAAAATTTCACATGCATATCCCTATCTGGCTATCTATTTATTTATATGCAATGAGTTATATATGCAGTAACATTATGACATAAAAATTGAACTGCTTTTAAATTTTAAAAGTAAAAGTTATAGATATTTGTTTACTTATTTAAATAATTCTTACTACAGTGTTAGAAAGATCATGTTCTAAAGATTTCGTTTTTAATATTATTTTCAAATATTTTGGATAGGTGGCGCCAGTATTAAATGCAAAATCTTATTTTTTCCCTTTGTTTGAAACCAGCTTTAAAGAATACCTTACAAGATTTCCCTTCTCCCTTCTTCTATTACGCAGGTCCTTCTTTAACATTGCTGCATTAAGCTGTCCCCATTCGCTACTTGCATCAATAGACCTGATCAGGTCTATGCACGGGGCCCGCTTAACACTTAGGAATAGGGGAAGCCCGACGTCACACAGGGGGCCCCTATTACTCTACAAATTGCTTTTTTATTTACTAAATATCTTTTTCGTATGCTTAAATAATTCGAAATTTTACCATCAAAGTTTAGAGTAAATAGCATTTTTAATATACCTATATAAAAGTATTTTATTATATATTTAATTGTAAATAACTAATTTATTTTGTAAATGACAAATATGGAACTATAGTTGAGAATATGTGAACTTCAAAATATTTTTTGTGATTTAGAAATTGCCATATAGTAAGAAAAATAAAGTTTCATAAGAAAAAAAAATCCATTTTTTACAGTGATTGTGTTTCTTTTTTCTAAAAACTAATTTTGAAAAGTAAAATTGGGGGCCCTTTTGTATTTCAGTGGGTAAGCACGGGCTTCACCGGCCTATTCCGTAAACAGGCCCTTATTATCGCATGGGCAAATCGAACCTTGCCCAGGGGCCCCCAAATCCATATATTAATTTATAAAATATTTACTTTTCCCCCCCAATTCCAATTCTGAAAATTTTCAAATACAAAATTACAAAATTCAAATTTCATTTTTAAAAGATTCTACTAAACTTTCTGAAAAACAAATTTCATTTTGAACTCACAGAGCTGGATGCTTTCGCAAAGCTAACTTCAACCGTTATTAAATAAGAAATATTTTGATTTTAATAGATTGTGTTAAGTGTTAGCAATGAACTTAAATCATATCTAAACTTTAGTGGTTCAAAATAATCTGTTCTAGTTGTCATAATTTCCGTATCGTATTCAAAGTTTTTTCTTTTAACTCTGACTTAAATATAAAAAACAAACCCAAATTTGCAAATCTTTTTAGATTTACTGAAAAAACACTTTCTACTTGTGAAGTAGAACGTATTTTATTTGATATTATGTTGTGTGTAGTACAACTTAAGATACAAAAGAAAGTATCTTGATTAACTTATATTTATATGTTAGAGTATTTGACACTCTTCCAGGGATGTAGTGGAGGGTATACGGGGGTATACGCCGTATACCCTCTGGATTTTTTTAAGGAACACCGTATGCCCTCTGTTTCTCAAGAAACCTATAGAATATATACCCTAGGGTATACCCTCTGCCTTGAGCGTATACCCTCTGCTTAGAACGTATACCCTCTGTTTTTTTTACGACTACACCACTGCACTCTTCCATAAGTTGAAGTTATTAAATTCATCTTAAAGTAATATAACAAGTTGCTAAAGTTATATAAAAGAGTTTTGTTTTGTACTATGAAAAATAAAGGAGTACTTTTATTAATTAAGGTACTTAATTTAGAATTGACGGAGCTAAGAATTTTCTTCTATTTAAAATCCAAGGTGCAAAAATATTGTTTATGCATTACACATACGACTGACCATCAGCTCTTCTTGGATAATGTTGCAACGATTCAAACGGGGCCCCCCTAATTTATCTTTGCCCAGGGCCCCAATTAGTCATGATCGGGGCCTGGGTCTATGGACCCCTCCGAAGGGGTTAAACAACAAACCAAAGTGTAACAGTGTTAAACAGATAGTGGAGCATGGAAAGATTACTACTTTGCAGTGTTTTTGATTACTTGTTTGCCGTTAATTTGCAATAAATTTGATACAGCATGAATTTAACTTGCACAACAAGTTAGCTGCAAGTTCAAAGTGTGATGACTTCCACGTTTGCGTTATCTTGCTGCAGTCTTGTTATGAACATTCAGTCTTGTCATGCTGAGCTTGCTGCAACTTTGCAGGTTTTCAAAGCAAGACTGCTGCAAATTTTCTGCAAATTAAAAATGCTATCTGGGCTAATTTCGATTTTGGTCATTTCATCTCTGCTTAGAAATTGCTTTAAAACTGGTTCTTTTGAAATATATTTAAATTGGCATTTATCATATATTTGTAAATTTGTTAAACATAAGCTTCAGATGAACGTAACTGTTAAAATCTTTAATTTCATATATTTTTGTTTTGTTTTGTTTTTTTCTGTTCCATACCTTAGATTAAATAATGTCAGTTGGGAAAACAAGAAAAAATTTGAAAAAACCCACAATGGTTTTTTTCGGGTGTTTTTTCAAGTGGGCCCGCCCGGGTTTTTTAGGGCGGGCCCACTTGGGCAAACCCTGCTTTAGACCCTATATGAATTATAGATGCTGCACATGTCATGCACTACATAGCATATTAAAATTTTGTTCAAGTGGAAAACAAAACACCATTAAAATGCATTTCGAAAAATAATGCATATACAGGATATTTGAACTCTTGCGTGACCGTTGTATAGGTAGTGTAGATGCTATACATACCATCACCAATAACGATCATATGGAGAGCTCAGATGATAAAGTTAGTATGCGACAAAATGAAATTTAAGATGATCAATAGTCCTTTATCATCTGTTAGATTACTGTTTGAGAAAAGCCTAATACTCACAGAGATTTTAATTCCTAAAGGGGGCATTTGACAATAAACACAAATAAAGATGATTGCAAATGAAACGCAAATAAAGTCGTTGGAATTTACAGCTCATTTTCTCAAAATGTGATGATTGTGTCACTTACCACATTTCTCATCTGAGCTCTTCATATGTTAATGACTATTCAGTTTCGATGAGTTTAAAATTTTATGTCATTAAAATACATTTAAAGAAATTATCGCTTACAGAAATAATCAAGTCGAATTCTTTACTGTTGCCTGTAAAATAACTATCATGCAAAGCAAATACACAGCATTTTTAATTGGGAATATGTTGTATTAAACTTCGTTAACATATATAAATTTCGATGAGCGTTAAACTGAATTCATAAACATTTATAAATTATGCTGTAAAATGCTTGAGGAAGGAATACCCTCCCCCCCTTTTTTTTTTCTTCTTCAGACTAAAAAGCAAACGTAACTACTACATGAGCAAGAGTGTGACTGGATGAATTTTCTTACCCTCAGAGGTTAGAGGCGGATGGGTCAAATCTCATAATGATTTTTTTTTTTTTTTTTTTTTTTTTTGCATACGCTAAAAAGGACAATTTATTATGCACAGTAGTACCATTTTACAAAAGAGTAATATTGTACTCTAATAGAGAAAGTGTAACGTAAGGGATGAATCCGCGACCATGCTTGATGTTTGCTTTGCGATTGCGACAAACACTCATGGACGACTACGGAACAAATCCAGGCGGCAGAGGCAAAATTTTGGAATAGTTCATTGCGAAGGCTATGTTTTTCAAAATCGATAATATGTACATGAAATACTTAAAAGAAAAAAAAAAAAAAAGTTACAGAAGCCCGTGCAAGATAACTTTTAAACATATCAACATAAAAAGCAATACAGAAATGTAAAATGTGTTCCAAATGGAAGCTTTTGCGGGCCTTTTTTTTTCTCCAAAAATTAAGAATTGAAATTTTTTTTATCAGGGAGGATCTCTTGAAGAAAATTTTTTTCATTTACGATATTTTTTAAATGCATGGACGTAAAAGGGAAAAAAAAAATTAAAAATTGTCTTCCACGGAGAGGTTTAGTCTCCCCCCCCCCCGTCCCGACGAAAGATCCTTAGGTTTTTTTGTTTTTTCTTCTTTCATGTATATTTACTTGTAATTACTTTAAAAGAATAAATTTCTCTCTATTTATTAAATCATTAGAAAAAATAAGTTTTAGCCAATTAATTTTGAAAATAATTCAGAAAAGAGCAATTTCCTTCTCTTGTGCACGCCTATGTACGCAGGACCCGACTTAGGCTGCGGGGAAAGCATCATCCCGGGAAGCCCCTTCTATCTACCCCTACTACTTACTTCTATCTGCCCCTTCTATCTATCTATAAAAAAAATTATGAATAATATGGTAGTGGCTAGTACTAAACTTCATACATATTGTATGCATGCATGAATGTTGTACCAGGTACTGCTCACGTCTGTATACAGGGTATCACAAAAAAGATGGTCACAACGTGTATTTCTTTGCAAACTTTTACTTTGCTTATCTACGTACGTTATAAGATATCTAAAAGAGAATGCCCAAAATGGGTCATAATTAATGGTTTTAACTTTCCATGTTACGAGGAAAACTTTAATAAAGAATTTCTGTTGAAAACAATAGAATACTAAGTTGTTATAATAAAATTTTAATTATTAGTTTTCTAACGATATAGTTTGTTTTTTGCATGGGTGAAGGGTTACTGGAAACAGGGAGGGAGAACGGGTACCCCACTCCCTTCCTAAACTGTTTGAAAATATAGCAATTTTGGTCACTTTTGTCTAATTTTAATCATTTGGTATTTTTTAATGAAAATACTGAATATTCCCATGGGGGCCCCTAAAAAGGGGGGCCCGGGGCAGCTGCCCCTGCATAAGTCGGGCCCTGTAATGTACGCATTTATGAACTGTTGGGAGATATTACTACCATCTCTTTTAGGTCTCACTGAGTTATTCCCTAAGCGTTAACTACTGTTATTCTAATAAAAAGTGGACTGTATATGCTGTAACTGGATGTGTATAATAAATTGTTCTTTCAGTGTGGATTTACACGCTGAAAAATACGTTGTTCTATAGAAATATTCTTTATTGGTGGAAGGTGATTATGACCGCCATGACCTATCTTTTGGATTCACTTTTGTGTGTAGAGGATTTCCTATTTAAAGTGCATTTATATCGCGTTTCATGTGTATACAGATGTATGCATTTGTGTATAAATATTTACTTATAAAGTTTCTTTAAGAATCTTAAAAAAAGGTGGGGGTGGGGAAATTATGCAATAATGCAAACTTTCACCAATGCTGCTATTTTATCATAGATGTTATTTATTGGCGCGAAACCTTTTATCGAATCGTCTGTCATCGTGTACTTTAAACGAAGTCGTGCCGCCTTTATATTGGAATATGTTATGTTTATGTTTCTTTATAAAATTTACGTCTCAACATTATTATCGTCCATTGAGATAATAAGGGCGTTGTCCCAGTCCTCTTATCCTTTTTCTATCATATTCTATCCTTGATATGACTCGATCGATCTCCAGTACGACAGCCCGAACTATCTTCACCACCATAATGATCTAAATTCAGAAATACGCATCTATCCGTGGGAAAATAATATACATCCGTATCTGACTTATCTAATTTCTAGTTTATTTCAACTTTCTTAAAATTTAATTTATCATGATCATTATTGTATTTCTTGTTTTGTTATCTGCATTAAATTGTCACCGCTCATTTTAATTATTAATGATTTGACGTATTTTATTGTCAAATATAGTTTTTTGTCAAATTTTAAAGGTATAATTGAGGCATTCTTTACTAGAAAGGCTAGTTTAATACAATTTCAGGGTCAGGTTAAGACATGGGCATACGGAATCACGAACTCATGAGTTCCTTTATTAGGTGCAGCCAAATGGTTCTATTCAGTAGATAAAGTTTTTTTAAACGCATGATTTACATAATTTTATGTTGTACTAAAGGCAGATGTGAATATCATGAAAATTCTTTTCTTTTCAATCTTGCCAAGTGTGAAACCTAATATCCACTTACTCCGTTTTCATTGTTGTTATGAGCGTATCTTGTTATTGCGTACTTGTACTCTTATAGTATACAAATCTAACATTCTGTTATTTTTTTAATTAACTTTTTGTTTCTTTTTTTTAAATGTTAAATGAAATGTAGTTTTATAAAAACTGTACGCAATAATTTAGTTTGACTAATTTTTTATTAAAAATGTCTCATTTTGATTACACTTAACAGTTATATTAATGATACGCGCATGCAAATTATTTCACTTTTACTACGTAAGTCATGCATAGGTGGGGTGTTATCAAGTCTGTGCTCAAGCCCCCGCCCTCTTCGCAAAGTCATGGTTGGGCACTGACTCTGCCCATTTTTCAACTGTACTTAAATGCACGTAGAGTATTAAAAAAAGGGGGGGGGGTTAAGAGGTGATTGTACACACCAAGACAGACAATTTGTATGTAGTGGGTCTCAATCCATTTAATCAGATAAAATTACGGGGTATTTAACTTCAAGCTGAACCTAGATTTTAAATAGGGATCATTATTTATTTATTATTATTATTTTTTTTTTGGAGGTCTTTTTATTTTTATTATTCTTTGAATTTCTTGACATGTTATAAGGAGTTAAATAGTGTCTTTTTTAGGCCTGATGCCAGCAATATTCGAAGAAATAACATATCTTTACTATGAATTATGATTGTGTTGTTCCTCTGACGAATGCATAAGCTATTCATAGTTTCTTATATTTGCATTTCTTATTTCCTGTGTTGATTTTTTGAGTTATCTTTTCCATTTTTTGCGTACATTTGTGATTTCATTTTAATGGTTTAATTTTTATATTACCTTTGACATTCACACATGTGTTCACACTTTTAATTAGAGCTAAATTTTGTCTTTTTAGGCCAAATGCCGACAAAATTGGATGAAATAACGTATCTTTACTATGAATTATATTTGCACGCTCCTCAGACGATTCCGTGGATTATTCATAGTTTCTTATTATACATTTCTGGTTTCCAAAGGTCATATTTTGTTCATCTTTAGAATTTTACCAACTTGTTCATACATGTGTGATTTCATTTGAATTATATATATATATATATTTCCCCCCTCTATTTTTAATCTTGTTTTATTTTGAACTTAATTGATGTTCAATTGTTTATTTCTTTGTTTTATGTGTGTGGTTGTCCCAAATTCACATTCTTTAGGTATTCTATGGCTAATATGAAAATGAAACCACACATTTTATTTGTGAAACTTTAGGCATTTGGGACCTGACGATTCTGTCTAAGTTCCAAATTTCCATTATTCAATTTCCGCTGTTTTTTACTATGTTTTTGGAATCTATGTTAAGTGTGTGGGGGGAACTGTATTATTGTCAATTAGTTAATTTCATTTTATTCATAATTTCACAGTTTTTGTTGGTGGTCGGTAACGTTTATTTAATGGTTATATATATATATATATATATATATATATATATATATATATATATCACATCTTATCAATAGAAACATTAAACAATTAATATTTGATGCATTAAATCGTGGTTTTCCCAAGAAATTCATATATTCCTTAATCTACAATTAATTAATGATCTAAACAATGGATAGTAGGGAGGTTTCTTGTATGTTACTATTAACATTTTGCGTATTAAAAAATATATAAAAAATTTAAAAACTAAAAATAACCAAAAAGAATTAAAAATACAAAATATATTTATTTTTTTTTTTAAAAAATAGGTTGGCTGGATGGGTAGATGTTAAATTATGGAGAAGGGAGGTGTTGTCTGGATCATTTATACGCAAATGTTGATTTAATAAATATATATATATATATATAAAAGAAAAAAAGGATTGGTACGTTGAATTTATGAGTTTCTATGTTTGTTTTGGTCCTTATGAATTTGCTGTCCTTAGTGCTGTATAAAAATATTTATATTATATTAATTTAAATCAATTTACATCACTTTTATTGATTTACTTCAAAATATTATAATTTATAATAGTGGACGCTAATACAGTATACGATACATGTATTTATCAGCATGTAGAATTGTTGTAATTTGTTTGTATATACCCCCCCCCCCCCATCTGTAAAGAAACAATTTAAAATCTATAACATTAAATTTATTACGTGATTAATAGAATCATACTTTTATATTATTATATTTATAATTTATTTGAAATTACTATTAATTTACTTAATTTTAACTAAAATATAATTAATAATAATTATAAACATTATATTAAAGATGCTAAATGATTATTATCGATATTCTGTTGAGCTGATTTAGAATTATAATTGTTGTGCTGTATTAATGTGGTTCAAATGTTTGCAATATTCAATTTTTCTACATAGTTATTTTTGGTAATCTCCGATAGATGGAACCACTACAAATTATTTCTATTTCTATAAATTGAGATTGTGAACACGAATGGACATTTTTAAATTTTTTAATTTTTTGAAGTTTTGGTAGATGGCAGCATTAAATAATTATTTATTCAGTTCTAAAATAATTATGTTGTCATACTTTGTTATATTATTTATCTTATTTATTACCTGTTTATTTTAAACATCTACTTCTTTTTGTACTTTTTTAATAATTTAATCTAGTATCCTTAATATAGCATATAAAATAATTTTTAATATTTAGACTATTTAAGTTAATTATAATTATTATATTTATAATAATGTTAATATTATCTGCAAGGTGTGATGATTTGAAATTGTATGAATTCACTTTTAACTGTGACCATTTAATTAGGCGGGATATTTGCTGTGTTAAAAAGGGATACATGTTTGCGATTATGATATGGTCATAGCAATGCTCTTGCTGGGTAAGTCTTTAAATTACATGTTCCAATTTTGTTCATGTTGTTCATTGTTACGGATCTTGCATTGAATTATTTATTTCATTCAATTTATATGGCATGGTAAATTTAAACTTTTTGGAGTATAGTCGATCGGGTACATAATGGAATTCAATTTTTAGCTTATAGCTGGATTCTATTACAGAAATAGACTATGTTTTTGCTTATATTTGTATTTCATGTGCCCCTGATGAAGTGAAATGCTATATAAGCTTCCTGATACATCCATCCAATTAATCTATTATTATATTTTATGATACGTCTTTTAATGGTTCAACATTATTTCGCTGGTTATTTGTATATTTTGTCTTTAATAGATTTTTGTATCAAAATTTGGTGGTTTTTCATATATTTTATATGGATTAATCGTCCACAATGTGCTAGTAATTAGTGCTATTGTGCTTGATTTTGTGTTACAAGTCATAGGTTCCATTTTTATTTTGTATAATGTCAATGTTATGTATTGAAGCTAAATTCATTAATTTAATTTGAGTAATTGGAAATAGATGATGAATTGTAATTATATAATGGTTATACATACATACATACATACATATATATATACCGGGTGTCCTAAAAAGGACTGACTGATTTTAAAATTCAATAACTTAAAACGGGGACAGATATTTTAAAAATTCTTGCAGGAGGGTTATGCATAAGGCCAAAAGTTTTTTACAGTGATTTTCGATTTTAGTTCGAATTACAAACAATAGATGGCGCTGCGATCAATAGACGCTAAATTCAGGCTCGATTTTTGATACTTCGTGACCCGCTTAATACATTTCCATCTCCTTTTTCCGCATGGAACAAGAAAAAGGACCAAAAATCGAGCCTGTATTTAGTGACTATTGCTTACAGCGCCATCTATTGTTTGTAATTCGAACTAAAATCGAAAATCACTGTAATAAAACTTTTGACCTTATGCATAACCCTCCTGCAAGAAATTTTTAAATATCTGTCACCGTTTGCAAGTTATTGAATTTTAAAATCAGTCAGTCCTTTTTAGGACACCCGGTATATATATTATAATATCCATTTAAATTACAACTAAATATAATTATATTAATGGACAGTTAAATGAATAATAATAATTATATAATTGGCTAAAGAATGTTAAAAATAGTATGGCAAGGAAAGGAATGGAATGGAGGTTGGAAAGGAAGAAAGCATTGGTTTATTTATTCAATTAATGAAATTTTTGATTGTCTTTTATCTATTTTTTATTCTCTTTTAAATATTTAAAATTGTAAAAGAAAAACGAAGCTTATGTAATTAGATTAAAATACTTTTATTTTTGCATAATAGATGGCAGCACCAAAAATTAATTTATATAATGTCTATGGCTTTTATTAGTGTAATATTCTTTCATTTTTCTATCAACACTAGGTGGCACTAATGCCAGTTAATAGCGATAGTGTAAATTAATAGATTTGGGAATTTTTCAGTTTAGTTAAGTAAATTTAAAAGTGTTAATAGGTATTTTAAATATTAATATTGTAATGATTTTCTATTTATATTAATTAATTGCATTTATCAAGGTATTTCAAAATGGATTAACTGCAACCATTAGGTATTAATATCTGTGTTGACTTAACTGCAAAAATAACCTTAAAGTTATAGCGGTAATGAACAACATGTGGATGTGTGTATTTGGATTAAATAAAAATGGGGTTATATTGGGTAAGCTGTGTAATATTACTATATTTCATTGATATAAATTATTTAATGGGTTGTATTGATTTTTTCATTTTATGGCATTTAATATTCTGTTTTTATTTTGCATCTATTCTTTTGGTCATGTGGTCGTTTGTGTACAGGGAAATTTTTTTTTTACTTTTAGCTTTTTTTCTCTACAGAAAACGACTACTTTTCTTATATATTTGAATTCTGTACCCTTGATAAAGTAATTCAATACATAAGCTTTTCAATTATTTTTATCGGTATCCATATTTTTCTTTTTTTCTTCCATATTAATCCCCGTAAGATAGTACAAGGAACTATACTTTATACATAACAGCTGGTATATATATATTTTCATTTCTGTTATCCAATTTCTGCTGTTTTTTACTATGTTTTTGGTATCTATGTTAAGTGTGTTGGGGGGAATTGTATTTGTTATTGTCATTTTATTCATAAATTAACAGTTTTTGTTGGTGGTCGGTAATGTTTATTTAATGGTTATATATATATATATATAACCATTAATTATGAATGTAAGCTTTTTATGATGTTTTATATTATGATATCTTTTCATTTTGAATGAAAATTCATTTTGAAATATTTTGTCCTTAATATTGGTACCTTATATATATTTATATATACCTAGGCAGCTAAATGTTTTAGCAATCTTATATATATATATATATATATATATATATATATATATAATAAATTTGAAATCACAAATATATGAAGAAATTGATAAAGTTCTAAAGATGATTTAGAAATGAACATATGAAACCAGTATGTAAAATAAGAAACTATGAATGACTCACAGAATCATCAGAGGAGCTCGTGAGTTCATTCATAGAAGATATATATCCATAATATAATTACAAAACATCATCTAATCCTATTGCAATAATTAATTTAATAAATTTAGCAGCAAATTATAACTGTAACATTATACTAAATACAGATGGAACCCTATACATGTAATATTAATAAAACAAAATCTACAAATTAGCCATCACATTGCATACGATTAATCCATATTTACATATGAAAAACCACCAAAATATTTTTGAAAAAAAAAAAATATATTAAAGACTTATGAAACAAGAAATCAGCCAAAAATTGTTGAACAAATGAAAGACATATTGTAAATTCATATATATATGTATATATATATATATATATATATATATATATAACCATTAATTAAACATAACCTACCACCATCAAATATGAATTAAAGCTGTAAGTATTAAAAAAAAAAAAAAAAAAATTATTATAAGAATTATTATGGAAGAAAAAGAAAAAAGTGGACACCGACAAAAAATGGAAAAGCTTATATATTGAATTACGTTGTCAAGGGCACAGAATTCAATGATATAAGCAAAATGGTTGTTTTCTGTGAGAAAAATAAGCTAAAGCTAGAAATTATTTTCCCCTGTGCCCAAACAACCATTAAAATCAAGTGAATTGATTAAAAATGAAAACAATAGAAACAAATATGAAATGGAAGAATCAATAAAACCTATTTAAATATTTATAGGATATAAAATATAAATAATAAACACCATACCGATTAATATTTCAGTATTTTACAAATATCCACGCACATGGCTACCAGAATATCATAAAGATTAAGGTGAATAAAACAGTTAAGAAATCACAGTAATTGATACCAAAGGATGCAGTTAATACATTTTGAAATAAATTTTGAAATACCATGTTAAATACATTTAATATAATTTAAAATAAATAGATAGTAATTACATTATTTAAAATGCACTATTAAATTAATTAATAACTGTTTAACAATATCGTCAAAATTTAACTGAAAATACCCCCTGGTGTAGTAAATTATAACTGAAATGGAGCTAGAAAAATTAAAATTTAGAGCTATCTTCAAAAGACAAATTTTGGTGCTGCCATCTAGTATTACTTTTATTATTCAACTGTCACAAGATAAACATTTGTAAGCATTTAATTGTAAATAATTTTTTTAACAGCAAACCCAAACATATCCTTATATATAGATAATTATAAACCTAATATAAAGCACACAATGTATTAAAAAAAAAACTATTGTTAATAAAATTTAAAAGCATACAAAATATTCTATTAGCTAACTTATTTAATACTAAATTCCCATTACTTAAAAAGCACAAATATAGAGTGTGGATTATTTTCATACATCCATAAAAATCCAAAAAGTATGAATGTGGGACATTCAAAAACATTAAACCGATAATAAATTGAAAATAGATAAATATTAAAACGAATAGAGGAATAATAATAAAAATAATTACCCAATTTTAATACATACAGTATAACTATATTTATATTAAACATACTTATATGTATATTAATCACTATAAAAATGGCATACTATTAGTAATTAATATGATATTGTCCTTAGTAAATTAAAATTTAATAACAAATGATTGTAATTAAGATTAATCAATAATTAAGCTAATTATAATATTAATGAAATTCTCCAATTACATATAAAATATCAAATCAACATCCATATGAAATACGTATAAAAAATATAGTAATAATACAAAAGCCCCGTTTTTTTTAAATATAATTAACCATTGCGTATTATCCAGACAACACCACCCTCCTCCGTACTCTAACATCTACCCACCCACTCAACCTATAATAATTTTTTTTATATTATTTTACAATTTTTAATTTTTTATAGATTTTTTTTTTATTTTATAATTTTTTTTGTAATTTTGTTTACGCATGTGTTAATTTGTTTTAAAAGATCATGTAAGAAAAGTACTAATTGTATATTAATGAATATATGAATTTTTTTGGAAAACCATGATTTAATGCATCATAAATTAGTTTTTTAATATTATTGTTAATTAGAGGAGAAGAACATAAACATTTTATTCTATATAAATGATTAAGTATTATATTTCGAAATACAGAATGATGTAGACAAGATTTAAAATTTGTAAATGTATTAACTTTGAATTTAAATTCTTTACGTTTGTCATATAAATCTGTGATTGTTTTGTTGTCTTTTATTGTAATTTTAAGATCTAAGAAGTTAATTGTATTGTTAGATAAAAGGTTTTCCGTTAATTCCAAATTAGTGGGATAATCTACTGGAAATCGAGTAATTGCAGATTGATCAGTATCAATTAAAATTATGTCATCAATATAACGATATAAATGTAGATTATTATTAGTAAAATTACGTTCATAATGATATAAGTATAAGTCTGAGAGTAAACTGGAAGTACAACCGCCTTGTGGTATACCGACATGCTGTAAATATAAAGTGTTATCTTGCAATATATAATTATTATAGATAATGAAGTTAGTTAAAGATTTAAAATATGCAATATCTATATTAGATGGTAATTCCAGTTTTTTATAATACTTTTTAAATAATGCATTTATAATTTTATGTAAATCTAATAGGTCTATATTATTAAAAAGATCTTTGAAGTCATATGTCGTTATATTATAAACACAATGAAGATTTTTTAAAATATTGACAAGTTGATAGCTATTTTTTATGCAATGTGTATTATCATTGTTTGTAGTAAGTGCATATAATTGATTAAGAATTTTTAAGAGAAGTTTATTGGCTTTATTATCATATGTATTGCAACCAATAGTTACAGTCCTAAATTTAATTGGAGTTTTATGAAATTTGGGAATAAGAACTAAATATGGATAATTAAAGTTAGTAGATAAAATATTTAATAGTTTATAATAACTTCGAATTTTACGATATATATATATATATATATATATACGGGAAGGCGGCCTAAAATGATCCCCTTAGGGGGAAAACTTGTGTAAAATAGCTGTTTAAATAAAACTTTGGCCCTATGCTAATATGTTTTACACTATATTTTGAATTATAAACATATTTTAATAAAATTTTAAACCCAAATTGAATAATGAAAAAAATAGATTTTTAAAAAAACGAACAAAGAATCATTTTACCCTCACCAAAGGGCAACATAATCCTTCCTTTAAAAATAATTGTAAATTGTTTTTTATCGGCAAAATAAAAGATATAAAAGTAATTATGACAATACATGATGAAATAAAATAAGTTTTACAATCAAATAGCACCCATACTTTATTTTATGTAAATTTTAAAATAAAAAGTGTCACAAATAATTTTGAAAAAACAATAAAATGGAATATTTAAAAATTATGATAAAAAAAAATAATAGGATAACACATGGACTCAAAGAGAAAGATTTGGGGCAGTCACACATTTGGCTCCCATGAGGGCTAGGACACGGTATTGGATTTTCTTCAGCCTATGAAATGGTAGTAAAACAATCCACATAATGGATCATTTTACCCGGCAACATGGCCGTCCATTTGAGGTGATATAACTGGATGACGCCGTGAAACATAACAAACTTAGCAAGTGTAATTCATGTCTAAAAACATACTCTATTAAGCAAACCAAGTCATATTTCTGTACATGAAAGACTGTATATCTAAATAAATATGAAAGTTAGTGCTTATCTTATAACAGATTAAAACCCACTTTTTCAAAGAATTCTATTCAGACGCGTAATACTGCGATCCCTTGAATACCGCCATTGCTTCTTCTTCCCTTGGCACAACTAGTTTATGTGTTACCCTGTAGATAACGTGGCCTGTCTGGAAGAAAATATACGTGGACTGTTTTGCCGCTAGGATCATTTTAGGCCACTTTCTCCTATATATATATATATATATATATATATATATATATATAATGAAGATAGTATTTTACCGAAATTATCAACAGCGAAATATCGTCATTATTGCTAAAGTTATAAACAAAAATTGGGGCTCGATTTGGAGCAATACACACTGTATTTTGGCTGAATAAATGAATTGCGGCCATGATTTTCCTAACATAAAGAAAACTCAGATTTTCGTAATGTTACAGAACTCCTTCGGCTTATTTTCGTATTAACCCTTTATATCCCAAATTATGAATTTAAATCGAAACCTTTTTTCCCTTGCACTACTATGACACAATAGAAGATATATGCATATAAAAATGAAAGATTTTTTGTTGTTGTTAATTACGGCTAATTATTTCATGTGGTACTTCAAAGTAACCGTTGGGCCATAACTCTTGGACAAATATCGACGCTTAGAAAAAAACTACATCCAATTTTTTCTTAATATTTTAATGCGACTTGTTATGCATATATCTAGTGTATGTATGTCTATGATGTATATAAGAATAGATTATGATGCTGTTGGTGCATCATCAGTGAGCATTTCGCCGTCAGAAGAATATTCTACAGTTGTAACACTACCGCCCGATGAAAAGTATATCTGAAAGAAATTTCCTTACTTTTAGTTGTAGAAAACTCAAAAATATTCATAAAAATGCTAAAAGGTATTTTTAGATTATTTTTTCTAATTTGTAATTTTTTCCATTTTCTTTTGTAAAAATAGAATACTTTTTTCTAAAGATAAAAATAACATATTTTTTGCTTTATATTCATCAATGTCATGCATAAATCATACAATACCTTCTAATAAAACGTATGAAAATCCATCTGTCCTAGCAATCATGCATCTCTAGTAAATATATACGTTTTTATGCATCATATGCATTCAAAAATTAAAAATCTAAGTAAAAATCCTGTTCAACGTAATCCCGGCGTCACTCAAAAGTACCACTTTGAAAAGTGCTTCGTAAAGTAAACAAACTAAAAATATTTTTTTTTTTTTTTAAGCATAACACATTGTCACGTGATCTGTTTAAAACAAGAAAAAAATATGATAGCCTTACGTTTAAAATTTCAGATGTTTCCAAGCAAAAATTAAAGATACCATGCCAGACAACAAAATGGAAGCAAAATTGAGAAACGCACTCTCAAAAATAGCCTAGCAATTTTCAGCTTACTGAAACTGCTTTTGCTGTCTAGTGATGACAGGGCCGAAACTAGCCTTTTTTGCACCCGGGGAAACAGGGATTTTGCCCCCCCCCCCTCCCTCTTCCGCAAAGTATATTTACAAAGAGAATTTAAACCGAATTATTTTCTCTGATGGACTGATGGCTTCCATTATGAAACAGCCATTATAAATGAAGTGTTAGGTGAAGATGAAAGAGTAGCCGTAAAAAGTTAGAACTCTGATTTTCTGGTCAGAATTAAAAAAAAAAAAATGGCCATAATTTTTTATTTTTATTTATTTATTTTTTTTTTTTTTTTGAGTTCTAACTTTTTACGGCTGCTCTTTCATCTTCACCTAACACTTCATTTATAATGGCTGTTTCATATTAATGGAAGCCGTCAGTCCATCAGAAGAAAATGATACATTCCAAAGGTATAAATTCGATTGAAAACAAAACTATTTAATTCTTTGAGCAAAAAGAAGAGATTACACCTACAATTTTCAGAATACTAATAGAATCACGTAGCTGCAAATGTGTACGGTTTAGTTACCTCTAAAATTGAACACAAATTTTTGTCATATTTAATCGTTGACAATTGTTAGACTTTTTAAACTGAATTTCCAGAAGTGACAGCAAATTGTTCCATTGCGAAGACATTTCTGTGGCTGTCAAATATTGATGGATTAAAATCTTGAAAACGGAATTGAAAAGAATCGAAATAAATTCCGCTTTATACAGGATCATTATGCCATATCAACTTTAGATTCTTCTATGCTTTGTCATAAGCCAGACAGGATGATCTTAACAATACTGTGCTAAACATGGAGGTGAGAAAAATCGACAAACAAAATCTTCATTTGGTCCCCCTTCGTTTTGACGCCCTGGTCACATGCCCCCTTCCCCCCCCCCCCTAGTTTTGTCCTTGAGTGAGGGTCAAGGGAAGTATTTACTACTGTTTCCTAAAATTACCATTGCGAATGCATTCAACGAGTGTGTTTTAATTGGTATACAAAACAGTGGTACTGTAAAGTACCGTCGAGGCATAAAGGGTTAAAAGAGTAAAAGTAACAATAAAAGAATCAATA
Organism: Maratus speciosus; assembly: GCA_963932465.1. NCBI lineage: Eukaryota > Metazoa > Arthropoda > Arachnida > Araneae > Salticidae > Maratus > Maratus speciosus. Next base: position 235,402,630 of record OZ010790.1, read on the forward strand.
TAAAGTTTTAACTTTAAATACTGTAGCGCATTTATTAGGATGTTTACAAAAAGAAAATAATATTTTTGGAACTATTAGTTACTTGAAGATTTTACATTTTTATCCATAATTATAATGCAAGGACAGAGGTGATAAATTTGTCATATGGTGGGATGTGTTTTGCTTTACAAGTTGGAGCCTTATCTGGGGATGAAAAGCTGTATTAAATTTCATTAAAGGGAAAAAAGAAGAAACATTTTCTTCGAGTGTCAATCTCTGAATGTGTCATTCCGCCGCGTGCGGGTGACGAATTCAGTGACCATCGAAAAACGACACGCCCACGCTTCTTTTAGGCGTCATATCGCTCGTAAGGGCAAAATTTATATGTTTACGCTAGGAGCTGTGAATTAATTGTTGGAGAAATGGGAAATTCGATAAGTTTATGAATTTTGTCTGTAAATGTTAAAACAGACTACGTTTTTGCTGAACGGTATCTTTTATGTGGTCATGGTCAGTCCCCCTTTTTCACGTGTTCACTCTTCAGAAGCTTGTCTAGAGGTCGGCGGAGGACATCCCTGACATGTTTATCGCAACTTTTCTTTCTTTTCTAGAGACTCCCCTTTCTCTTGTTGATAACCAGAGAACCTTTATAAAAGAAAGTTCAGGTGAATGATTTACGATTTTTTGTCGGGGAATGTCTGGATTGTTAAAATCCATATATAAACGCAGCGCCTGAAAAGTGAGATATTTGATTAACTCAAAACATTGCGCCGGCTGAATGAAATCCAGCTAGGAGTAAAATTTTGGATACGATGTGCCTGTGGTCTACAGACTAGGCTGCGTTCTTAAAAAGGGAGATAAACATGAAATAAACGGAACAAAGAATTTTTTATCAGAATTTCTTATGCAAGGCAATTTTTAAACGTATCAACATAAAAAGCAATACGAAAATGTAACAATTATGAAATATTCAAAAATAAGTTCTACTAGCATTTTTCAAAATGGAAAATTGAAACAAAATATTCAAAAATAAGTTCTACTAGCATTTTTCAAAATAGAAAATTGAAACAATACTTTCTTTTTCTATTTTTTCCCGTTAAGGGGTTCATTCTGATAAGGCGCTCCCCTCATTAGTTTTGGGGGTTCATTGGTTAAGTATGAAGGGGACACCCCCCCCCCCCTCTTAACTTGGATAAATGGGACCAGGCAAAATTATCAGATTTACTTCAAATTTGGTATACCGGTTAATTCTGATAAGTCGCTTCCCTGATTAGATTTGGTGATTCATTGTTTAAGTATAAATGGGGGAACGGGGGTATTACCCCTTAATTTAGATAAAGGGGTTTTTCTATCCGATTTGCTTCAAATTTGGTAGACCAGTTTATTCTGATAAGGCGCTTTCCTGATGAGATTAAGAGGTTCATTGGTTAAGTATAAAGGGGGGGAACGGGGGGATAATACCCTCTTAATTTAGATAAATAAGTTTTTCTATCCGATTTGCTTCAAATTTGGTATACTGGTTTATTCTGATAAGGCACTTCCCGGATGAGACTTCGAGGCTCATTGGTTAAGTATAAAGAGGGGAAATGGGAGGGGGGCTAAGCCCCCTCTCCTTAATTTATTTTCCAAGAGCATTATTTTTTTAAATAAGAGTATAATATACAATTAGTGTGAATAGCCTGTGAACTCAACGCCATCAGTTTAACTGGGCACTTTTCTTTTTATTTCCTTAGTGTTTAATTATTTTAAACTATTTGGAAATAATAAATTTTACTATTTTTTTTTCTGAAATCTCTAGAGAAAAAGAAAATACAGTTATTAAAATTCAAAATCCAGGGATGAGCAATGGTCCGACCATGTGTGTGTGCGTGAGAGAAAGAGAGATGCTTAAACGGTTAGTGCCATTTAAGATAGTCTATAACGTCGTTTCTGCAGTTTAAAGTTACTTTTTTACTTTCTTCTATCTTTACAAGAAGAAAGTATTGGATTCGTGAAAATTTTCGACTTCCGGTTTTCGACGTTTTTTTACGTTTTAGAATGCCCAGAACACGATTTGATGGTTTTTAGAAAATGTATGTCTGTGAGTCTGCCTGTCACTCTGTGTGTCTGTATGTGACAAAAATTTTGTGGGCGCTCTATCTCAAGAACTAATGCACGGAATTTCACAAAAATTTATATTTTGTTAGACCTTGATATAAACTGAACCTGATTAGTTTTTGGTGAAAATCGCCCCAACAGGTGGCGCTGCTATTCGGCACTTTTCACGATTTCTGCAATAGCTATATCTCAAGAACTACTGGACGGATTTTCATAAAATTTCAGATTCAGTTAGTCCAGGATATAGTTTGGTGCTGATTACTCTTTTGTGAAAATCGTCCAGCAGGTGGCGCTGCTATGCTGCATTATTCATGATTATCGCAATAGCTCTAACTCAAGAAAAAATACACGAATTTTCATCAAACTTCAGATTTAGTTAATCCCTGATATAAATTAGTGCTGTTTAATTTTTGGTGTAAATCGCCCAACAGGTGGCGCTGCTGTGCTGCATTTTCACGATTTTCGCAAGAGCTGTATCTCAAGAACTATTGCATGGATTTTCATCAAACTTCAGATTTAGTTAGTCCTTGACATGAATTGACGTATAAGTTAGTGCTGCTTAATTTTTGGTGTAAATCGCTCAACAGGTGGCGCTGCTATGCTGTATTTTTTGTGAATTCCGCAATAGCTTTATCTCAAGAACTAACGCTTAGATTTTCAATAAACTTCAGATTCAGGTATACCTTGATATTATTTAGTACTGTTTATTTTTGGTGTAAATCGCTCAACAGGTGGCGCTGCTATGCTACATTTTTCAGAATTTCCGCTATAGCTCTATTTCAAGAACTAATGCACGGTTTTTCATGAAACTTGAAATTCAGATATACTTTGATATGAATTGGTGCTAAATTCATGTAATTTCTTGTACTATTTAAAGGATTTAATTGACGTGATTTATATAGAAGAAAGTTTTGTGATGGCCACAACATACTAGTTTCTTATTATTACATTTTACCAACTTTATTACATGACTTCTGAGTATTGATAAAGAATGTGAATTTAGAAATCTTTTGCTAATGAGGTGCTTTTTAGGTTAGCAACTGAAGCAATGTACAAATACTTTGAATGAGATCTTTTCAAGTAAGATACTAAAGTAATCAAACCTTCGTGGATGAAACTAAGAAGTGAACGAATCTTTATTCTAAAGTAAAAACATGTCCGTAACTAATGCTGACATCATATTGACATTGACAGTGGAACTAGCTGGTCAATACATTCCGCTTTTCTTTTTTTTTTTTTTTTTTTTTTTTTTTTTTTTTTTAACAAACATTGCATAATTAAAACTTTTGTACAGTCGAATAAGCTAAACATATACTTTCAAATGAAGTTTGTTTGAAAACCGTTTCTCAATTTACTGTTTTTTATGGATTTAAAAATCATTTTCAACCATGATTTGTTTTAACATTTATGCTTATCGCGAGCAGCCCGATTATAGAAGATTAACCTTTTTGCACATAAAACCAATAAGTAGTTCAGCATTTGTAACCGGTTAATATTCCATAACGAAATAAAGTTTTATCAATAAATAAATAAATAAGTAAAAGAAAATAAATAAAATGCAAATTTAACAGTTTTGTAATCCAGCTGCGCACTTAAACACTGATATAATCTGAACCAAAAAGCTGCTGTAAATAGTGAAATCCTTGGCGATTTTTTTAGCCTATTGACCCCTGACATGTGGCTAATACGGAAAACTTTATCATTTTTAATAAGTTTAATTTTGTTTGAATACATAGTTGATATTTTTCATAAAAAATGATTTTTGACGTAGTTAGTGAGCAATCTAAAAAAAAAATTATTAAATATAAAAAAAGCTATTACAGTTTTAAATATAAGATTGTTTTCAACTGTGTGTACACCGTGCAGTATTTTCTGTAATCAGGGAAGCCCGGGTGCAAATTCACAAACACTCAACGTTCCAGCGCTTTTAACGCCAAGCTCTGTAGCCAAGCGTTTTGGCGAGAAAACAAACTGCGCGCATGCGCGTATGCAGCATTCTGTTCTCGTCAGTTTCGCCAGCGTTTATGGTTTGTTTGTCGAATGTTTTTATGTTATGGATACCTTACCGAATTTAAAGAGGTTTTTCCCCCCATATTAAGTCAATGTATCCAAATAGTGTTATTGATAATGCTTACTCGAATTTTGATTCCGTTATAATAAGGTTACCGCTACAAAATAAGGATGAAGCGGAAAAATTCAAGCTACATCTTTGTAGCGTTATGAAGATGGAATGGATTGTCTGTCGCGATAGCAACCATGCGAATTTGTCAATTCACATCAGTCGGTTGCAAAAAAAAAAAAAAAAGAAAAAAGAAAAAGAAAGAAAGAAAGAAAACGATACAGAAAAAAAAATTGTGAATTTCATCAACGTATCTCAGAAGAACATCAATCGGTCATTGAAATAAAAACGCAAATTTTGCCTGTTCGTTCTTAAAGAAAAGAAAATAAAAAATTTTGTTAATCACTTGTGGCAAAAAATCGTACATTTCTTTACCGTATCACAGCAAAAAAAAAAAAAAAATGTGAAATTTCGTGATTGGTAAAATTCTCAAGTTTTGTCAATCGGTTGTAAGAAAAAAAATCACATTATTAATCAATCTGTCACACAGTCGTATCGATCACGAATTTTTGCTCTATAGAGATAAAAGAAATGTAATTCATAGTATATAAATTTATTACAAAAAAAAAAAAAAAAAAAAAAAAAAACATACTTAAAAAATAAAAGTAAATTAAGTAGCGTTTATTTCAATTATGTTTGTATTGGCAAAAGCTGTAAGGGGTTATGATTCAGAAAATACTTGTACTGAAACGCTAATAAACGCTCCCGAAGAGTTAAAAATTCCTGAAATAGTCAGGAGTGAAATTTAAATAGTTTACTCCTGATATAGTCTTTTCAATGTGTCTTTACGATGTTTACATCTATGATATTACATATGTAAAAGTATTGAAACATGTGTAGGTGTATTTACATATAAATAAAAATTCGCATATTTTCTTCAAAACAATTTCATTTCGTAGTAATAATAATAATAATTAAAATATATATAGATATATATTGGATATCCTTAAAAAAACCACTGGTGAATTTTGATTTAGTTATTTGCATAGCCTGAGAATACAAATGTTGTTTACAAAATAGTTTCTTAATTTACAGAAAATCTTAGAAAATTAAATAAGTTTTTTCTTTTTATTTATTCATGTTATTGCTGAGGTATTGAGAATTAAGACAGCTGTCAACCTTACAATTTTTTTAGAATAAAAAAAACATATACCATACATGGCGCCAAAAATTTAATAAAATTGTTTAATGAATGTGGCTTTTTTATTATTTAATAGTATGTCACTGCCCCCCCCCCCCCCTCTCTTCATGTTGTACTTATTTGATTTAATTTCTTCAGAAAAAATTGTGGTATAAAGTGTGTTTGACATTTAAAAACTGGAAGGTTGGCAGATATGGATTAATAACTTTTAAGTCCATTCTCAAATCCACTGGAACTAATTTCTGACACATTTTGAAATTCTCTTTTGTTCAGAAACACATGAAATTGACAGAAAATACTGTTAAAGTCTGCATTTTAAATGAATTTCTGGATGCGACAGCGTAGGAAAGGAGAAAAACCTGTCATCCCATGACAAAAATCACTTGTAAATCAAGTAATTTAGTTAACAAATGAAAAATGCTATTCGATTCTAAATTTCTATTTTTAGGTTTATGTATGAATCTATTTTTTATCGATTTTTTCTGTTTTAAAGAATTTAATTACTATTTCTGATACCTTGATTTAATAGGTAGCAAGTAAATAGTAATTAGGCCTACCAGTTATATTTTTTAGGTTAAAAGCATGTCAGGAAGTTTTGTTTTTTTTGAGCAGGGAATTTAAGAAGAGCTTCAAGGCTGTTCTCAAATCCAAAAGGGTAACTTTATGACATAAGTTTTATTTTATTTCTGTTCGGAAATGCATGAAACTAGCAGGTGTCAAAAATATAACTGTTGTTCAGAAACTATGTAATCGAACTGTTTTTTCGCAAACACGATAGATCTTTCAGAAAATATTGTCAATGTTGACGTTTTGAACCGAAGTTCGCGAAGAAATCAGAAAAAGAAGTCTGCGAAGGGAGAAAAACGTCTTTGTCACGTGATCAAAATCGCTTATGATTCAATGGGTAATTTATTTATCAAAAAATGGAAAACACAGTTCGATTCCAAATCGCTGCCATAGTCAGTCAGGCCTTCCAATTTTATATCTTTCCGTTAAAAAATGAGTTTGTAAATGTGTCAAAACGTTTTGCGCTTGTTGAGCAGAGCAGCTGAGCAGCTTTAAGCTAAGTATAGACATTTTTCTTAATAATATAAAGTTTTTCTAAATCTCAATGAATAACTGGTAGACAAAATTACTTTCTTCTGTCAGTGGGTTAAACAAATATTTTATAAATTCATTAAAGTATGAAAGTCATATTCTAAAAGTAGGGTGTACCCCCTCCTAACTGTTCTTAAAATGAACAAGTTGGAAATTGCTCGTCAAATGTGGCAAATGAGGTGCGTTCGTACTATAACTAGTTTTATAATTATTTTTTGTACCCCATATTGTACTGAATCTATATTTTTGTGCACTTCATAACTGCATAGTCTGTAACATCATTAAAATGCACTTGCAATAATTTTTTTCCCATTCCCCGTAATGTAACAAAAAACTTTTGACTGTCCCTGTAATTAAACTATACATCCGATTTTCACAAAATTTGAAATGGCTCGACAAAATTTTGCAACAATTATATATTTAAATTTTCAGACCATTCCAAAGGCTGTAACATCATTAAAATGCACTTGCAATAGGTTTACCCATTAGCCGTAATGTAAAGGAAAGTTTTTGACTGTCCCTGTAATTAAACTATACATCCGATTTCCATAAAATTTTAAATGGCTCGAAAAAATTTTGCAACAATCATATATTTAAAATTTCAGACCATTCGGTTTGGTAGTTTTTGCTCTGTTACATGCGGACGGACGGGCTGAACGACGACTATAGGTGCTACGTATTTATATAATTACGAACGCACCTAAAAATCATTAATCTGATACAAAAATGAAGGAGGGGGGGGGGGTAGGAAAATTGAAAAATAGTGGATCCAGCTAAATGTTACACAAACTATAGCCGCTTGTGATTTTTTTATTGACATTTTCTGTTATAAAGAATTTAATAACTATTTCTGATACCTGTATTAGCAGGGCTTAACAAATCAAGGTCGTAGGAAAGAGGGTAGGTCTTATTTTTTTATGAACCAAAAACTTTGAGGGGCGTGTGATCATTTTTGGATATTTTTAACAGGATATTTCAGGAGATGATTGTTTTGTATTTAGTATGCTGGCACTAGAGGGCAGCACATGCCCCTTATAAAACTTCATAAATAAATAGTTTAGGAAGAAGAACATACTTATAGGACATATATCTATAAGATTAAATACTTCCTTGTTTATAATGCATGTATAATTATTCAGACGGTGAAATAAGCATTTATTATTTCGCCTGGTATTCTTGCAAGTATTTCATAAACAAAAAATACGCGGTTCAAATGTACGAAATATCGAAGATCGAAATTAGCTTCAGACTTGCATGCGCGTCGAAGATGCGCTTCAAAGTTCATTTACTCGCCAAAGTCCTTGGCTACAGAGCTTGGCATCAAAAGTGCTGGGACGTTGAGTGATTGTGAATTTGCAGCCCGGGTTGGATCGTCTGATATTATTTAAACCAGTAATCTTACAGAAAATTAATTTTACGGGTTTCTATGATTAATAACTTTTGAGACTAACTATTCAGCCAGATGTAAAATTATCACATGTAAAATATTTATTATTATTTAATAAATAAAGTATTTTTTCAGTAACCATTTTTATTTATCTTACGCTGCGATTAAATATTTAACTGAAGGTTTAATGAGATGATTTTATAAGCTGAATTAGTCGAGCGTTTGAATTATAATTTCACTTTTGATTATTTACTGATTACACTTTTACTTATTTAGTTATTTATTTACACTAGGGGATCGTACCCGGGCTTCCCGGGTTAAAGAATATATTGAAAACATTTTTTTTATTGAAAACTAATAATTTTTTATATCCAGTAAATTTTTTAGATTGACCACTTACATTATAAAAGCATTTTTCATATGGAAAATACGAATTATACAATCAAATAATTTTTTGAAATTTATCAAAAGCAATATTTTCTTATTAGCCGCATGCTAAGATTTTTTGCCAAGATTTTGCTACTTATGGCATCCTTTTATAGTCTGATAATTTCAGAGCTTATACATGTCGGGTAAATTTGTGTTTTATTTACATTATTTTATTTATTTATTCATAGGGAAGTTTTTTTTAATGGAAATTAGCCGTAAGAAAATGATGAACTCTTTATTTTGTTTTAAGGGAAAACTGATTAATCTTTCGTAATCGAGCTTCGCTCGATATAGATAAATTAAAAAATATTTCATGCTTTAAAATTGTTTTTAAAACCGTAGACAATCAGTAAACTGAGATGAACTTTGCAAACAAATTCCATTTGAAAAAAAAAATCCCATTTGGTGATCTAAAAATTTAAATTTCACGATTACAAATATGTTAGATTTGTGTTTTTTCAGTATTATTCTTTTATTTGTGTATAAAAGAAGTATTAATTTTGTTAATTTGTCTTTCACAAATATGTTAGATTTGTGGGTTTTTTTAAATATTATTTTTTTATTTGTTTATAAAGGAAGTATTAATTTCGTTATCGAAAAAAGGTCAGAAACAAATGCTGAAAAATGTTTGTTGCTTTATGTGCAAAATGTTTATTATTATTATGTATTAAAACCGGCACGTGATAAGATAAAAAAAAAATCATGCTTAAAAATTATTTTAGAAAATATAATGCATCAGTCAATGAATACAGTTTTTAATCAAATTGCATTTGAAAGTAATTTTTTTCCCCTATGCGACGAAAATTGAAAATGTACGATGGCAGAAGATTAAAAAATTGCAGTAGCGAAAATTTGAAGACCGAAATTTGATCGTGAAGTGTTGCCATTCATAATGTTGCCTTTCGCAAAATGACGTCAGCGTTACGCACAAATAAGTTTTTTCTTTATAATATAGATACTGTATCAGTAAAATATAATAAAGATCAGTTATTAGGATGTGATTATCGAGGTTCTTATGCTTGAATTTCCGGAATGAAAACAGCATTTTTCACCTTCTCAAAATTTGCATACGCACTTCTCATATTCATATTCATCATTTTTAAAAATTTTGTATTTTGTTTGATCATTTAAAAGCCATTTTAACTCAAAACTTGAAGTCACGATTGTCAGCAACATCTTTTATGTGAACAAACGCAGTCTTTACTTGAGATTCTAATCTCAATTCCGTAGAGTAAAAATTTCCGGAATTTATGTTTTTTAGACGCATTTGTGTTAAAATGTTTAGTTTTATCTAAGAAAATAATCGTTTTCTTTTAAATATGACTTCATTTTCACTTAAATAAGCATTTCACCTAGTGTCTGAAACTTAGTATCGGTACACATGCAGAAGGAAAAACAATATAGGAAATTTATGAGGAAAAATGCGTGTTTTCAAAAGCAGTATGTCATTTTCCGTTATTATGCCCCTAATATTATATTCTGCTCCTAATGGGATTTTGCGCCACTAAACCCTATACAACAATTTTTATCAACAATTTTGAATTTTTGTCAGAAAATAGCATGAATAAAGTTAAAAATACCTCATTATTTCTATCTTGTCTGCAATAATGAAAGCTATCCAATTTTCATCATTTTGAAGAAATTTCATAAAATACTTTTAAAATTAAAATATAAAAGTGGGGATATTTAAAAAAAAAAAAAGCAGGTAGTGCGATCACATCTACAAAAGAAGAGCTCTCAATTAAAAAAAAAATATATATAGTAAAATTGGTTCATCAGAAAGATCAGGGCAGCTGACTAAAAAACCCACTTGTGCTTTGAATACATCCTTCTATATGTAAAAAAAAGTAACGGTTTGGAAATGGACCAATGAAAATCCGCGTAGATACCGTGAAACGCATCTGATTGGCCAGAGCTTTTTGACGCTATAAGGTGGGTTACTAAGGGAGGGGTCCCAGCTCTTTCGCCAAACGTTGCCAATTTTGTCGCCAACTTGGCGACATATCGCCAAATTTGGCGACCAAAATGACGCCAACTTGGCGCTATTTCCAGTATTTCGCTAAATTTCCATAGACTCCCATTGAAATCCAATAGGGTTTACTTGCTTGCAGAAAAGCTAATATTAGCTTATAAATAAAGCTTAATTGAACTATTTGCAGTATTTTTAAGCACAAACACTATTTACAATATTCATAACACTATACATATAATTTTTATTTAATTTGTAATTATTCAACATGGCGTATAAGGACAAATATGGAGTTAGAACAGTTATATAATGAAAAAGATATAATAAATGCTATAAAAATAAGAAGAATGCAATGGTTAGGCCATCTAATCAGAATGAGGGATGAGCGAAGCACAAAGAAGATTTATAGTGGTAACTTAATTAGGAAAAGAAGTATTGGTAGACCCAGAAAGAGTTGGATAAAAGAGATAGAGAAAGATCTTGCACAAAAACGAATTATAAATTATAAAGTAAAGGCCAGAGATCGGAAGGTCTCGAGAAGTATATTGAGGGAGGTCAAAATCCTGCATGGATTGTAGCACCATTGTGATTGGATTGGATTGTAATTATTCAAATAAATTATAAATATTACCTTTTTAATGATTTTATATTTAATAATTCTTTTAATTATGAAACTCTGTAACCTCTAATGATTACCTGCTTGGAGATAAGGAAATAAAATCGTCAGGAGTAGGGGAGGAGCGCGTTTATACCAAGTTGAATCTAAATATTGAATGCATAGAAAATGGGGAATCGCGAAGCGATCCAGAATGGAAATACGAAACAATTTCTTCTGGCGTTGGCTAGAAAATAAAGTTTGCTTTGCGATACCAAACGGAATCGCTAAGCTATTACGCGGGGGGTTGGTGAGCGTAGCGAGCAGGGGGCGGAGCCCTCGTAGTAGATTATATAAAATTAGGAAAAATTAAATTAAGCAAATTATGTTATTTTGATAAAATTATAGTAGAATGTCCTAAAGAATAGCATTAAAATTTTACTATTCGAGAGAATTTTTGACAAAAACTTCAGGAGCACGATATTATTTTAAACCACGAATTATTTGTTTGCTTGTCTATCTCAGCGAGCAAATCCATCCAGGTGAGAATCATCAATTTCTGTAATAAATCGCTATTATTTGCATGTCACCTCTCTTTTATAAAGACACTCTAAATTTTTGTAAAACATTGCATTTTATTAGTGTGTGATTTCGATTACATTATTTTTAAAAGTGAAGCATTTTCACCTGTGAAGAATTTCAAAGCAGCTGGGCTGTGAAAATGACGCATTTCTACAAAACATAATTCAGGTTTAAGAATTAAAATACTACACGCTTTTTTATAAAATGACGTCATTTGCATGCGCTAAAGCAATCCACTTTTACAATCCAGTCTTAAACTTCGCATATAGAAAAGTGTGCATATGACGTCATTATCACGGAATAAAAGACAATAATCTTGACATAGCCCATATTTTAATTTCAACTTTTTTTCAGGTTTTATAAGAAATTGCCAACAAAAATATACAGTATCTCCTATTTTCGACTATTTTCCGTTTACTTTCAATGACTTTCAATAGAAATGAGGTACTTTTGTTGCCACGATAAGAAAAATGGTGTTAAAAACTACAAAAAAATTAATATCTCAAAAATAAATTGAGATACAGGTTTCAAATAAATTGCATTTAAAAGAGCATTTTTTTCCCTTATACGACGGTGTAAAAATTTAAAATGTGCGATGTTTAGAAGTTTAAAAATTTGCAGTAGAGAAAATTACAAAACCAAAATTTTATTTCAAATTTCAAAGTATTGCCATTCGCAAAATGACGTATGCGTTACGCACAGATATGTTTGTCCTTTATAATATAGACTAGTAAAATGCATTATCACTGCCACGAGATAAAACAAAACAATTAATTATAATTTGTAACAAAAAGTACATCTTTCATAATTATTAATAATGTTGAATTAATGATTATGATAAAATTTACATTTTAAATGTATCATTAAAATATCTGTAAAATGCTTTATAGCAGAAAACAAATTAGTATTTAGTTATATAAGTTGCTTTGCTCCATTGACAAATCGGGAATCTTGAATACAGTTCTTTTAATCTTTTTCATTTGTTTTACAACTTTCAAAAGAAGTGTCGATATTCATCAACAAAAGACTAAAAATGTGATTTATAGTATATACTCTTTTCTTTTTTTTCTTTTCAAAGCAAAGCTTGATTACTTGAATTAATTTTCCATTTAAATTAGTCTAAAAGTCACAAAAATTGCATTACTAGTAAAGAGACAAAAAAAAAAAAAAAAAAAAAAAAAAAAACCCTGAACAAACTGGCCATGGGTTTTCAAAATACCTTTATAATTAAACTAGTATTATTTAACAATGAAAACTATATTGTTTAACTGTGGACTCGAGACATCGTTTTACCCCGTCAAATTCAGTTCACTATTAACACCAGATAATTATTTTGACTGTGAAATGCAGTTATTCTAATCTAGCAATGTTTGTTATTTGCCTGTCAAACTTGTTTCACTCCATAGCGCAAGTACTACGCAGGGATTGACATTGGATCGAATGATTGGACCCTTAAAAGCTGGACCTTTTGGACTGTTATATGAAGAAATTCCTAATTTAAAACAATAATTCTTTTGCGACTTATAAATGGCTTAAGGTATGCCACTACGTTAGAAAAATAAAATAAAAATGAGTATAATACTGATTTTTTAAAAACAGATTAGTACATACAAACAATAATTCTTTTGCGACTTATAAATAGCTTAAGGTATGACATGAGTACAATACTGGATTCTTGAAATAGACTAGTATATATAAAAAATACAATTTCATTTTTTTTTTTATACAATTTCATTTTTTATATATTTTTATTTATACATTTTTTTTATTTAAAAAAAAAAATGTGTGAAAAATAGGGCGATATTTGGTACTTTCCAAAAATACTCTCATGATAAAAATAAAGTTAGTTTACTAATTTATTTATTTATTTTTTATAAATGTACTAGTTCTGTTTCTAAAAATGTAATGAACTAATCTAAGCAATAGAGTAAAAACTTCCAGAGATATACTCATTCCAAGTATCATTTTGATGATTTTTAATATATTTTCGGTATGATAATTTATAAAACTGTAAAATTTCAGGAAATTTTCAAATATTTAAACCAATAGTTCATTACACTCACAGCGTAACATAAATGCTTTTACATAAATTTAACCATAATTCCAGGACATAGTGTTTTTGTCTGTTTAACTGATTGTTCGTGAAAATGGTGTTTTCAAGAAAATGCATTTAAAGTTTTTATTTTTGAAAAAAAGTTAGAAATATTTACCCACAAGTTCTTAAAAATCTTCAAATTTATAGGTTGTAACTTTTTTAATCTCAATAATGAATGATATTTTCTTTCTTAAAGTTGTTTAAATACCACACTTCTGACTTAAGAGGTGAAGCGAAAACAAACTTATCTACACTTCCGATGATAATACTAAAAATACAACCGTTTTGAATAGCTAATTGTACAGTCTTTTAAATAAAATAATAACTAATTATTTTATATTTGCCGAAAACTGGATTTTTAAACGTAGTGGAATGCTATAAATGAGAAAACATTAGATTCACGACGTAAAAAAAAAAAAAAAAAAAAAAAAAAAAAAAGGAAAGTTATATAAAAGGAAAAGCGTCCAAAGCCAGAATAAATTTAGCAAGCAAAAAAGTGAAATACAGCGACAGCAAATACACGGGCTAACAACAGAATCCAAATTTGTTTTTAAACCAGTTTTTGTTTCTTTTTTGACATAGTGGCAGTTTTTTTTAATTACTGGAAAATATGGCTTTAAATTTCCAATAAATGGATTTAAATTTATGATAAAAGCACCCTAAAGGAGCCTCGATTTTTTTAGATCTTTCTGAAATAAAGACTGTCGATCTTTTCTCTCTCTCTCTCTCTCTCTCTCTCTCTCTTTTTTTTTTTTTTTTTTTTTTCGTCAGAGTAGCTATTAATTTCTCTTGCTGAAGAAGCATGCTTACGAAAAATTGTAATACTTTTCGATTATGAAAGATTCATCAACTTAAATGTACATATATTAACTTTTAGTTGAATCGATTTTTTAAAACGCAAATTAATCTACAAGCAATGAATTAAAATTTTGAATAAAATACGATATTCTTTTTGAGATGTATCATATTTTTTATTATTGTAATTACGTCAATTTTGAATAAAACGTGAAATTTTATTTTAGATTTATTGGACCTCCCTCACCCCCCGGTAATTGAGCCATATTTATTTTATTTATTTTTATTTTAAAAATATAATTGCATGTCATTTTATGCATTAGACAGGAAATTTAGAAAAATTATGGAGATATTTTCAATAGCAAATACCAAAAATCTGACTCATCTGCAGATTTTAGTGACTAAAACAAAAATTACAAAATAATTATTGGTACTACTTAGTTATCCCGTCGACCAAAAAGCTATTGCCAAACTATAAGATTAAATGTTAATAACGGTTGATCGTAAATGTCATATTCACTTGACTTTAAGCAAGTTACACGTGTTTACGTCATCAAGTGATTTTTATTTCGACGTTTTATTTGTATTTTTTATTAATGTTATGCTAATTTATTTGTTCTTTCGTTATTTAAAATAAAAAATATGTCAATTTGTATAATTTGGCGAGTGGTTTGGCGATTTATATAATTTGGCGAAATTGGTCGACGGGATAACTAAGTAGTACATAATTATTAATCTTAGCTGGTCTACAGTATAAATAAAATTTGCCAATAAAGATCTTTTCTTATACTTAAAAGAAAAAAAAAATCACGTTGATGTTTAGACCAAAATTTTATTAATGGTCGTAGCTAATCTCGTTAACATGGTGACATGAATGTACTATTATCTATAAATACATAAAAAGAATCATTAAGGTTTTGTCCATATTTATATCACGAATTTTGATTTATGAAAATTTGTTCTCTAAGCATTTTGCTATCTATTCCTGCTTAAACTTATAAATGTAGTTACCTATGGATAAAAAAAAATTATGTCAAAGATTTAATTAATCAATCTTAAACATTTTTATTTCCCGATGAAAACTAAAACAAAATTAAAATGAGAAAATGATAATATTTCTTTTGCACTTTGTTTATTGTTTGCTGCATACTTGGACATTTGTATCTTTGAAAACTTTATATGAAATAAAAACTTATATATCTTGATGAATTGGTTGGAAAAGTTTTCAAAATTTGATGGTTTGTACTTCAAAATCAGAAGAAAAAAAAAAATAAAAAATAAAGATACCGGATTAGAAACTCATTTAAAAATAACAATACCCTCTTATAGAGAATACTTAAATCGATTTCCCATAATAGTTTGGAGCTTCAAGAAATTTACTGACGATTTTGTTGCTATTACGGTAGTTGCATTTTTTTCCCCAGCTTTATAGAAAATGCTAGAATTAAGTATGTAGAAAGTATGATAAAATGATTCAGTTTGAGAATCGAAGTTTCTTCATAAAAGTTTTTAATTCATGACTATCATGGAAAAATGTTTTCCCAAGATTATTAGAAACGATATCACATAGTAATTAAGACTAAGGCATTTTTAACTCGAGGCCCGTGGGGCTCTTATGGCCCTCAATACCCATTTCTACGGTCCACGAACCTCTTTACAATAATTAATTTATTCTATAAGTGAACGTTTTCTCCGATCAACTGAAAAAATAAAAATGCAGCTTGAAAATGTAATTTTCTTCATAAACATTTTTAGTTTCGAATGATAATGGCAAAATAATTTAAAATTCCGTACAAAATTTTAATTCTACATTTATTTTACTTGTTTGACGCCTCGCGAAATTAATTAATATAAAGTTTTGGATTACTTTTGACGCTATAAAATAAGAAAAATTGCGGTAATGGAAAAAAATCGGCGTCAATAAAAAAACTGTTTATTTTAAAGAAGAAAAAAAATCAAAACTTTCTTTTTCTTTTTTCTTTGATGAATTTTGATTTTTAGAAGTCGGAAAGTCTATTTTACTGTTGAAAAACAGATTGTTTTTCCCGATAAAATAAATAGCTAATTTTGATGGGCTACAGTTTTAGTATTATCACATATAGTATTTCTGATAGTTTTGCCACAAATTTAATAATTTTATTTTATTTTTCAGTATTAGTATTTATTTTTTAATTAGCAGCAATTTTAAATCAAAAACATGTTTTAACGAAATGTGAATGCGCAATGTCAGAAGCCGGCTTCAAAAACTTTTGAATGATATCTCATTCATTGTTCTGCGCTTCGTAAATGCACAGAAAAAAGGATGTTGACAACAGAAATCATATATATGATAATAATAAGATTTTAAATAACACCACCATTGGGAACGAGAAAAGAAAACTCTAAAAACTAACTTTTTTCTGTATTATTTAATTTTAATGCAGTGACATCTTATTTATGAGCCTCTCTCTTATCTTGGTTATCGCTTTCAGGGGGAGAAAAATTCTGTTCTTAAAATGATGAAATAATTGACTGACACTAGATTAATTTTAACGCAATTTTTCTAAATGGTAAATAAATCATATTAGATGTAAATTTCCAACGGGCAAAAAATGTCCGGACCAGGATTCGAACAAGGGATCTCTTGGTTGAAGCCACGCTTCAGCCAAGAGATCCCTGGTTATCTAGATTTAAACATGACCTCCATTAACAGACCACCTCTTGTAGCGACCAATTTTTATTGGAACGGAACGTGGTCGCTTTAGGGAGGTTTTACTGTATTTTTTAGAAATATTTTATCAAATAAAAAAGAAAGAAAGAACCTTTAAGAAGAGCATGTAGAAAAAAGAAGGTAAAATGTTTAATTTTTATAGAAGAAATGTTAAAAATACGGATGCATTCCAAGCCCATAGATTTAACATTAGAGAAGGGAATTTGCGGTTTGACTGATGAGAAGCCTTAACCATTTATGTCCAGGCGGTACTTTAAAGGACCATTAAAATAACGTGTTATAAAATTAATTTAATACATCTATTAATAGTAATACATTTTAGAATGATAGATACTTTACTTTATCTTATTCCAAAAGCATTATTGGTTGAACAAAACAAAAAGAATTTTTAAAAGGGTGATTTCTTTTTCATTTGCATCTCTTCAGCTTTCTTGACCTTGAAAGACTGTGGGCGAAAAGTTTCAGTTCGGAATTATTCCTATATTTCTATTGTAGGAGCATTATATTTGTATAATAATATAAAAAATTATATAAAATACTAAAAAGGTATTTTAAATAAAAGATTTGAGGAAAGTTATAAATATTGCACAAAATCCCTATAAATACAAATTTTATTAATTAATTTTAATTGGAAAAATCCTTCTAAAATTTATTAAATGATTGTATAAATCTTCTAATGTTGTTTCAAAAACTCACGTAAAATGAAAACTTAAAACTCTATACAAAGTCTTCTTTAAAATGAAGCACATTATTTTAAAATTGGAGTAAAAATTAAATATTTTAATTTTTCAAATATAATTATGCTTTCAAAACACTAGATTCGTGCTGCAGAACTTTTGCGCGCAGGCTGGATATATTATATCAAAAGATGGTTCTTAGTTTGCATATTTAAATTATTTTTTAATTTAAAATAAATTATTTTATAATTAATATAAACATAAAATATTTATAATATTATAAATTAATTTATATTAATCATTAATAAAATAAATATACCCAAAATCTTTAAAATGCAAAAAGAGAATTTATTGCTGTACTTTATCTCTTTTTACAAATAAGTTTATTGAATGGAATTTTCAGTACTTCGAATAGCAATAATGATGATGATAATAATAATAATAATAATATCCAGAGCAACTTTGAACATCTCCTTTTTTTTAGAAAAAGTTGTGAAAAAGTTAAATATAAATAACAGTACAAGTGAAAAAAAGGTCCAATAATAATAATATCGAACGTAAATTTTGAGTTTTTTTTTTTTTTTTTGAAATGTTAAATAACAGTACACGTAAAAAAGAAAGAGTTATTTATTTAGTAATTAATAAATATTTTTTAAAAATCCTTTCAAATATACAACTATTCGAAAATATTAATTATTGCAAATTATTGCAAATTATTGCAAATTATTAGAATAGCATCTCCAAATTTCTGTTCGAATTAAAATTGATCGTGCATATTAATCGACCGACATATAAATAAATTGACTGATAAGGAGTATTTGATTAAAAAAACAAATTTTAAGTTGATATTTACAACATATTTTGAGAAAAGTTGCATCGAAAAAGCCTATTTCACATCTGAGAACAGAGAACGCTCCGTTAAACTTTAATATTTCGATTTTAAATATCTTATTTTTTACTTCTAGATTCGGGAATAATGAAACAAATATTTACATGTCGAACGAAGTCGATTTTATTTGTTTGATAAAAATATTTTCGAAAGGCTTGGAAAAGTAAAAATATAACAAGTTTCTTAATTTTCTGATTTATGGCAATCTACTTTTATAAAATCAAAGTGTAGCAAAATGCAGATAACCATTCCGGGGCGAACCCATCCATCTATATATTTAAAATACAAGGCTGTTTTTTTAGTCATCTGCCCTGAGCTATTGAATCGATTTTGCTAATTATTTTTTTCAATGAAATCTGTTCATTTATAGATGTGCCTGCACTAGCTGTTTTTTAAAACATTCTCATTTTTATATATTTTAATTTCAAAGTTTTTTTTATGAATTCTTTTTTCAAAATGGAGGTAATCGGATTCCAATGTTGCAGATAAACGATAAATATTAAAAAATATTTAGACACGAGGTTTTTTGATCGTTTTTTATCGTTGTTTATTATCGCTTTATTATAGTTTTTTTTTTTCATTTGCAAGTTATTTTCTGTAAAAAAAAACAACAAAAAAAAAAACAAACATATATTTAATTTTTATAAGTGAATAAAAATTCATATTTATTGCGACATACGAGAATATTGTCTATTGGGTTTATTTAATCTTTATGTATTATGATTTTATTAGTTTTTTCCTTTACAATTAAATAGAAAACTTATTTTTATTTGAATATACTGCGGTTAAGTATAAAAATACGTATATAAAATATTTTTGAAAAGTTTCCACAGGTGATGTTATGAAATGTATTTTTGCATTAATAAAACTGAGAAGAACAATTGATATGACTGTCAACATACGTAATTTCACTGATTTTTCATTTCGTAATTCTAAAGATTGGAAGCGGAACCTGGATTATTTCAGAAATTGAATATTGAGTATAAAAAAATATCCTCATCATTTGGGTTTGTAGAAATCGTTTTTCGTTTGTACTCTTCTACAATACAAACCTTTCGATAATAAAATCTTTATGCTGATTTTCTGTATGAAATCTTAGGAAAATGAAACGCAGATCAACATTTAGTCGTTTTTGACGGGGGTTATATACTAGTTTAATAAGAAAATTAGATTTAGGAATAGTGCCTCTGGAGAAGAAATGTTATCAAAAATTGCATCGTCTATTTTATTTATTTATTTATTTTTAGCTTCAGAAGAAAAAAAGACTGTTAGAATTTTAGTTCCACTTTAACTTCTTCTGAAGAATACTTGTTGAAAAGAAATTGGTATAGAGAATGGGAAAGGGAATTTCAGAAAAAGACTTGTATTGATTTCCCCTTTTAGATTCTAAAATTCTTTAACTTACTTATTTTAAGACAGTAAAATATAACTTATCGTTATATTTTAAAGCTTGCCTTATTAAAATAGATGCTGTAAAACTAAAATCGATTTTAGCACCTAATTAACCACTCGGGTGTAATTGGATATACTACACCTCTATAAGTGCATGCTATTTTATTTTTTCTTTGTCAGATAGGTGTTAGGAAGAATACCAAAAGTATTGCATTAAACCGGTTTTATTGATATTTTTTTTTTTTTTTTACTCTAGACAAATTACAAGTAATTGAATTTTGTTTTTTAAAACTTTAAACATTTAAGGGAAACTATAAGAAGTAAAACACTTATGACCTAACCTTTTATAAATCGTATTACAAATAGTTAAATAGCAATACAAAACAGGAAAAATAATTTTTCCTTTTTTCTTAGTAATGAAAACAAAGTTACAAGATCTCAAAACTTTGTAAAAAAGAGAGGTATTAAAATAATAATAATAATAATAAATTGAAGCTATTAAACTTGCCTAGATTAAATGCTTTTTATTATCTTTGCTAAGTCAGAGCTTTTTAAAAAGATGTTTTATATTTAAAAAATAATAATACTAAAAGTAGGTTAAATTTTCCATACGTGTTTTTCACACGTGTATTTCAGACTCCAAATTTTAAAATACTCATTTAAGTCACATCCTCTAAAAATACTTTTTAGGCACAGCTTAAAACACGAAATAACACAAACTTATGTAAATAATAATATAAAAAATAAGCACCCAGTTCCCCACATAGGATAATTGAGTGTTAACTTTCTCCAGCTCTCAAATAATGAAAAAGAATGAAAATCATGCTACATATTTTTAGATACTCTCAACGTTTATCGTATGAGTAAAATTGAATATTTCGTACAAGTTGTAAAATCTCCATTATTTTAAAAATTAGGCAGAAAAAATTCGTTAACGACTTAAAAAAAAAAAAAAAAAAAAAAAAGATAGGGGTAAACGAGATTTTTTTTTTTAACTTCTCAAAGTGTTAAGATAAAAACCTGAAAAAAAAAATGTTAGATAATGAACGTAAGCATATAACAGAAAATGAATGTGATTATAGCAGTGCAATTTAAGTTTTTATCTTCTTAAGGAAAGAAAAAAACCTTATTTTTCTCGAACTCATGAGGGTTTATGCTAACTTGCATAGTAATCAATTTGGTGTTTATCCAAAATCATTTTTGGTTGAAATGCGATTTAAATATCCGTATCAATAGGTGAACACAACTAACATTAGGAATTAGTACCAGGACCACCGTCAGTGGTCATTGCATAGCAAAAGGAGGCAGAATCAAGGGAGTACCGAAATGAAAATAAAAAACAAGAGAGAGAGAAATTTATAGTATATGTCGTTTAAACTAAATGAAGTTATACTTATTCATTTAGATTTATTTTCATAAAATTATCTACATGCATCTGATAGTATTTAAAGTTATAGGAAGAACAAAAATAGGCACGGGGCGCCAAATTCAAGATTGCACACGCGTGCGAACCTAACTGGTGAACGGTCTGATTCCTACCTAATGCAACTTATTTTACCTACTGATACGATTAATAAAATTTTATTTAATTTTTTTTTCACAAACTGGGAACATAACGTAAAATACATTACAAAAGTCCTGTAAATAGTTAAGTTATAAAACATAAACGTGAAAAAATTTTTGACTAACTTCCATAGTTTTCCTAGGGTCTTGCTAAGCTCAGCATTGTGAAGTTGCGGGTGTTGATCGGCCAGCCTCCTCCTTGCAGCTTGTGCCCATACCATGAAAGCATTCATGGGCCTCTTGACATAGGGGGACCGAGCTCGTCCAGACTGACCACCCTGGGGAACTACGCTCCAGTCATAGCCGCGTAGCACCCGTGACACCGCTGCCCGGATCGGATCGCTGTCCATAGTTTGATGGCACTGTGTAAATCCACTCTCGAGTGTATACTTCAGTAGTTATGGAGAGAAAATCTCAATCTTTCGGTCGCTTTCCCAGCCAATGTTCCCGTTGGTCCGCCGACGCGTTACGTCATCGGATCACAGATCTCTCTCCACTTGGAGCACCACCTTCTCTCTACTTCCCTTTTTTTCATTTCATCTTGTTCCTTCTCCCCCCCCCCCCCCCCATAGATATGCCATCAGTATATAAAAAAAACAGACAAGAGAAGAGCGTTCCTAGGAATTTTCGTGTTGCATTTGAGTTTTTCTTTATGTTTTAGTTCGCAGTTGGTTTTTAGCGTTTTTTTTTTGTAAATCTTTGGCGTGTTTGCGGAAGCATCATAGTATTATGTCAAGGGTTTCGCGTCCAGTCAACATGTAAGCTAATTTAGCTTAACGGTGAGATAGATTAGGTTAGCTGAGATAGAGGCATTAAAATTGAAAATAATGAGAAACACATTATTTTTCATTAAAGTTAGTTTATCTTACTATGGAAAAAGTTTGCGTTTTTCCAATTTTTCCCAAAATCTGAACATAACTACATTTAAGACGAGCCAAAATTTTTATAGTTTAGCATTGACTAACCACCCAAGTTTTATTTTTATTATATTTTATTATTTACGTGTAATTTTAAATGTTCACAATTAAACTTCATCGCTTTCGTCTAGCAGCAGGCGATGGTATATTAAACAGAAAGCTAAATTCTTCGGTAAATCTGATCGGCTGTTTTTTTATTTTTTTTTAATTTTTTTTTTCTTTTCTATTCCGGAGAAATTTACGCCTCAGTTCTTATCAAAATTTTAAATCCATATGGACATTCCGCAAACCCCTTTATTCCTTCTGTAACCAGAGGAGGGTGAGTCTATATTTTATCATTAGATTATTTGATTATAAATAAACATTGGGGGTATCTAAATTCTAAATATCGGAGTTTGTTGCCTATAATTGATAATACAGGTGCAAATTCAAAATCCTCTCCTCATAGGCGAAAGTTGATGACAGAGGCGAATTACCCATTAGGCTGAGTAGAGTATGCTGAAGAGGAGAAATGGCGCTGAGAATTTGTTCTTTTTTAAAAATATATATTGAGCAACATATATTATGCAAAAGAGGAATGATGTGCAATATTCTTTGCTTTACTCAGTTATTGAATCCTGTAGTTCATTAAGATGTAAATTGTATTCCAAACCCTATTGTTTTTTTAATTCCTTCTATATTCATAAGAAGAAAATATTGGATTGATGAAAGCTTTTGGGTTTCACTTTTTGATGAATTTACACATGGGCGTCATTAGTACTTTTGTAAATAGAAAAAAAGAGGTTTTTCTTTCTTTAAATAAATAAACAAAACACAATAATTTGCAATATTAAGGGGGTCCGGGACACAAAAATCTTCAAATTTTCAATTTTTATTATTATTATTATTATTATTATTATTATTATTGGATTAAAAATTTCTCTGCCGTTTTCTGCTTAAAATGATGTTTAAATCATGTTTCTATCTTAATTAGAGCAGGAAATATTAATTTTTTCGTTTTGGTTTGTTTTCAAAATCTGCCTTTCAAACTATGGTTGTCAAGGAAACGAGTTCTTGTGAAATTGCGTTTTTCTTCATGATAGGTTTTTTCACCATTTCTCATATTTAAATTCTTATAACTCGAGAACCGTTAAAGATACCGGGTTGAAACTCGGAACATTCATTTTTCAATTATTTTACTTTACTTTTGAGCCAGCATATTTGAAAAAAAGATTTACTTTTGAAAATATGATTTTTTTTTTTAAGTTGTACCACTTTTTTTGTAATCTTTTCGTTAAATATTTTTAATTTTTTTTTAAATTAATATTTTTTAAAATGCTGGCTCTAAATTAAAATTTATATATTTCTGTTTATTTAAATGAAAAAAAAAATTGAAATTCTATAAATAATATTTCGAGTTATAACGATTTTAAACTACCCCACTTTTTTAACCAAATTTAAAATTTAAATTAAAAAAAAAAATTATGAGAAGTTTTATCATGCGATTTTGTTTACAAATGATATGGTTAACCATCACAAAAAATTTCAAAATTTTAACTCAATAAATAAAATTTTTTTGAAAATGTGTCCCGGACCCCCTTAAGTTTCAGTTAACATGCAATGCGTGAAATTTAACCTAATAAAATTAATTGTTAGACTAAAAATGTTTATCAATTATTTTCAAACCTTAATTTTTTTTTTTAAAGTATAAAAATTGAAATTTACGAATAATATAAATTAAATATATATTTTGTAGCATATAAATACATTTTAAGTATGAAATTTTGAACAGTTTAATATTTAACGAAAAATAAAAGGAAAAAAGTAATCAATCTTTATTTCGAAAGACCAGAACTTTTTTCAGTTAGTAAAATTATTTACAGATATTTCAGTGAATAATCTACTATTTTTAACGAGAAATAAATTAAAATACACAAATAAATATATTATTTTAGTTATCCTTCATTATGAAAACATTTCGAATATTTGATGATTTAAAAAAAATATTCTTTTAAATTCTTAATACTTTCTTTTTTTTAATTTCAGATTTTTGTTTTTGTAATTATTACCTAACGTAATAACTGTTTTTATCAATTCAATATCTTTAACAGTTATTCTAAATATAAACATAAAAATCCAAGATTTAAGAAATTCAAAAGTTAAAAAGCTAGCTATTAAAAAAAGATACATTTTGAAATATCATAATGATATAGAAAAATTATAACTTAAAAAAATAATTAAAGAAGCGTGCTACAATTTTGTATCACTTATTTTTATTTATTTCATTGTGAAAAAAAGTAGCTTATTTATGTAAATAATAATATTATTAGATATTAATATTATAATATAAATTTTAAAACCAGCAAAATTTAGTGGTCTATAAAAGTACCTATTAAATTGCTAAAGATAGTTATTAAGAGGCAATAATATCAAAAAATTAAAGTTAATCTAAAAAAAGAAAAAAAAAAGCAATTTAACAAATTACAACGACCATTTGGAAAATGATTTTTTCAAAGACTAAAATTTAAGACATAAAAAATCGCACGGAGTTTATCATACATTACGTACGCCATGAATTAAACATTAATAGTGTTATTACACGTAAAAATTCCAAGCGACAAAAATTGCCTGCGACTCGTACGTATTATCCGCCTGAAACTTATGTATTATCCAAGCATTTCATTGGCTGTTCGGAAAAAGGCTTTTCCATCGTCAGATTTCCAAGAAATCTGACGGCCAATTTTAAATGAAATTTCATTCTTAATCTTCTAAACATACCACAATATTACTTTTTACACCGTCGTATAGAGAAAAAAATGTACTTTTAAATGCAATTTGTTTGAAAGCAGTATCTCAATTTGTTTCAGAGTTATTAATTTTTTTTTGTAGTTTTTATTACTTTTTTGTCATAGTGGCAACAGAAGGTATCCATCTCTGTTGAAAGTAAAGGGAAATACAGATTACTGTATAGACCAATCAGAAAACTAATAAAATGCGGATTCAACCAATAAAATGCTTCAGATATGCTTTTGATTTCCTAACCTGACGAGAACAATAACCATTTTTCCAAATGGTTAAAAAATCGTGTTAAAAATTCAAAAGATTATTTAAAATATATATTTAAAAGAATATTTTAAAAAATGCAAATATTCGAAATATTTCCATAATAAAAAAACTAAAACAATATATTTATTCACGTATTTATATCATGTATTTTAATTTATTTCTCGTTACAAATAGTAGATTATTTATTTAAATATCTGTACATAATTTTAAATAACAGCAAAAAGGGCCGGTCTATAGATATATAAATTGACCACTTTTTTTCTTTTACTTTTCGTTAAATAAAACATGTAAAATGCCCTAATTAAAAATGTACTTATATGCTACAATATATTTAATTTATATTTTCCGTAAATTTCAATTGTTATACTTTAAAAAAAAAATTACGGTTCAAAAATAATTGATAAAAATAAGTTTCTCTGGGGTTCGAACGTACAAAGAAAGACTAAAATCCAGCATGCTGCCAACCATGCTGCTGAGCCGCTTGCAAAGGAAGAATTTTATCCGATTATAAACTGTAACGTAAACTTTGAGGCTTATTTTCTCAAGACCCCTTGTGTATTGCGCTTTATGACTGTCACATATTTATATACTAACTGTACTTTATAGATACACAAACGTTCACCGCATTCTGAATCACCGACCTCGAAACCTCCCCTTATAAGATAAGATGTGCAGTAAAACTTTTCCAACTATACGGTGGGATTTACCTATCACATATTAACCTCTTCGTTTGCTGGGTCCCTATACAGGGATCTCTGTTCTTTTCCTTATAAAAACTAAAATGTCCGATTTTTTACATTTTCACATCACTTCTTAATAGCTGAATGTTTTTTGCGTTCAATGCAAACGAATAAATGGCAGCATCTAAGCTGATTCTTACATAAAATAAATGTTATTTTCATCTGAGTTTGCAAAATGCCTAAAAATGCTCAAAAGACAGTATGACCAAGAAAGTGAGAAATTTTCATATTTAAGTTAAATCTTTTTCAATAAAAAGTTTTGAGGATTTGTAGATTATTTACTTATAAAGCTCTTAAATTTGTGATTGCGTTAATTTAGGTTAATGGTTATTAAATTGATGTTTTAAGGGGGGTTTATAGTTTTAGATCCATATTTTTGAACCTAAATTACTAAGAGCCTAAAGGATCAGTTTCAGAAAAGATATTTTTTCTGTCATTTACGATGTCGTTTTGTTTGGAAAATACCAATGAATAAGCATTTGTATTATTATTTTAGTTTCGGAACTGAAGAGGTTAAACGTACACACATACTTTACTCCTTTCTTACTTGCAATAACCGAGATTTTAGAGTCTATAACCACCAGAAGGTATAGTATATATATGTTAATACTTCTAACTCAATTTTAAATTTCAGCTTAAAGATATCGAATAAAAAGATAACCAATCGGAATGTCAAAAAGTGTGAAAGCTTGAGTTTGAAATTTTAAATATTCATAAAATTTTAATAGATTTTCAAAAGAATATTAAATAAATTAAATTATTAAAATTAAATATTATAAAATTAGAAATAAAAAAAAATGAAATATTGCGCTAATTAAGAAGAGTTAAAATTTAAAAAAATTGAAATAAAAAAAATAAATAAAAAGCAATTTAACAAATTACAACGACCATTTGGAAAATGATTTTTTCAAAGACTAAAATTTAAGACATGAAAAATCGCACGGAGTTGATCATACATCACGTACGCCATGAATTAAACATTAATAGTGTTATTACACGTAAAAATTGCAAGCGACAAAAATCGTCTGCGACTCGTCAGATTTCCTGAAATTTACGTATTATCCACCTGAAACTTACATATTATCCTAGCATTTCATTGGCTGTTCGGGAAAAGGCTTTTCCATCGTCAGATTTCCAAGAAATCTGACGACCCATTTTAAATAAAATTTAATTCTTAAACTTCTAAACATCCCACAATATTACTTTTTACACCGTCGTATACAGAAAAAAATGTACTTTTAAATGCAATTTGTTTGAAAGATGTATCTCAATTTGTTTCTGAATTGTTAATTTTTTTTTTGTAGTTTTTATTACTTTTTTCTCATAGTGGGAACAGAAGTATCCATCTCTATTGAAAATAAAGGAAAAATAGAGATTACTGTATAGACCAATCAGAAAACGAATAAAATGCGAATTCAACCAATAAAACGCTTCAGATATGGTTTTGATTTCCTACCCTGACAGAGGACAATAACCATTTTTCCAAATGGTTAATAAAACAGTTTTAAATGAGTAGCATAAAAAATGATACAAATTCTTATTTTCGCAAAAGAAAATATATATCATATATAATATATCCTATAATATATCATATATAATATATCATATATAATATATCATATGTAATATATATAATATATCATATGTAATATATATAATATATATACAGTAAACTCCCGACTATCCGGCCTAATGTGGCGGAAAGGTAGGCCGGATAACAAAAAAGCCGGATAGGCCGTAGTCCTATAAATATTTACTCACTTTCTGCCCCCCCCCCTCATTATATTAAACATGCGTGTTACACATTTATAAACTTTATATATACAGTTTCAAAATAAGCAAAATATTAACGTAATAAATGATTACACAAATATGAAAAGTTATGCATAAGATAAAAGAGTCAAAACTTATAGATGGCTTCTTCTCCATGCTAGCCCTCTTCCGCGACGCAATGTCCCTCTATTTACGCAAGCAGATAATATCAGCTAGCGTCGCTTCCTCCTGCTAACTCGTAGTTTCTCCCCCATAGTCACTTCAACCTTTTTTCGTTTATCACCCATTTCGTTAATCTTCAATAAATAAACACGAAGCACACCAAAAGACTATATGAAAGTAGCCAGGATAAAAGGAAAATAACGTCCGCACTTGTTAACATACGTTGCACAGCTGACGAAACAGGTTATCTAGCCTTAATCCGAATCCCCTCCCTTCCTGTCTGCCTCTGTTACTGCATTCTGCAATCCCTTCTTGTTCCTTCCTGTCGTGAGTTAACACTTTCCTAAGGACAGGAACATCCCTGTCTCGGCTGCTTGCAACATTCCTCATTTTTTTTTTTTTTTTTTTACTAGGCCTGATAGTACGGAGGGCCGGATAATCGGGAGTTTACTGTAATATATCAATATATAATATATCACCACGGCACTTCAATCAGATCCGACACTTATTGAGTGAAACATATGGTGTTCGAATTACAGCTTTTTAAATTATTTTCATTATTTAGGTTGGTGAACGTTGTATTGTTAAACTCTGCATGATCTTTCTTCCTTTTATTTCACCTTCGTACTGATCGATTCGTACTCACATACATCTTAGGGTTTATAAAAATTATGTTAAAGCTCTATGCTAATATAAATAAATATGTTTCGATAAAGATGAACATCGAAGTTTTTTCTTTATTTCTTTTTTTCTTCTCTTAACTAGCTGAAGTACACGGCGTTGCCCGAGATTTTAAGAGTGTTTGTTTAGAGAAATCAGCTTCAAAATTAAACTCCGTACAGAATAACACTTGCCAACATTTTTTTTTTTTTTCCTTCCGTAGAGGAAGCTTGGAAAAATATCTCTCTATTCTTAAAAAAAAAAAGTAACTAACGCCATCACCGCCGCCGCGGGTTTTGAATTTTTTGTGGCCTAGGGTCTTTCTTCGTTAATATTAAGAAACATACTGCATACAAAAATACGCAAATCGTTGGTATTACAGAGAAATGTTTGATAAACACGCTGACGCAGACAGTTTTCAAATCGAAGAATTATTTTAAGATATATTTAAGGTTAAAGTTGGTCAAAATCGTTCCATTAAAAAAAGTTTTATAGGAGCAAAAACTGGACATAGGAATTTAATAATTTTTCGATCATTTTATATATTAGAAGTTCCCGGTGTGCAGACTGCATTTTTTTTTACTAATTTTTTGAGGGTTTATTTCCATTTTAAATTCACATTTTCAGCATTTCCAGAGATATTTTTTACATATTTTAGAAAAGGTTATTATTTTAAATTGTTGCCAAAATTGTAAAAACTTCTCAAATAATAATATTTCTTTTAAACATAAAATTTATTTACCCGTGACTATTATAAACAGGAAAAAACTATGAAATTAGAATTAAATGATTACGTGTTAAAATCAGGAAAATATTAAATATTAAGTCATAAAAATTGTTTATACACGTGAATATTTAAAAAGAAAAAAAAACTATAAAACAATTAATTATTTAATATGTGTTAAAAGCAGTAAATGCGGGTGGAATTACGTCCTATTTCAAATAGCCCAATAATATTGCCAAACAGTTTCAATTAAAATATATATTTACACATACACGTGAGGCTTATTTCATATTTCGAGATAATATTTTTAACTACTGTTGCCAAAGACAGCGCAAATAATAATAGTTGCTTTCTAGCAATTGAAATATTTCCAGATGAATATTACAAAAAGAAAAATTTGGTTAAAATTATGTCAGATTTAAAACGTGTGATTTAAAATCCTTTTCTTATAGCTGTATTAAAAAATACCTGGAAGCAAAGACTCTGTTGATTTAGTTCATTTTACATTTGCTAATTTTCAGACTTTAACTAAACTTATTTAATCAAACATGGAAACAGCAATTCACAGCAGCTTTTTTGGCCTTAAAACCCTCCATTAAAAGAGAAATAAATGGAAACACGTTTACAGGGATGTCGCCACTGGCTTTTTAATTGTACCGTATTTTATGGAAGAAACGCCGCACCCGTCGTAAACGCCGCACTCCTCAAATTGGCCTGAATAAGTTTAAAAATATCGTAATCGCCGCACCCGTTGAAACGCCGCATCCGTCGGAACACTACTTTTGTCGACAGCGTCACATTGACCTAACTTTAATCAAAGTTTTCTGAGCAGTGTAGGATGCCTCGTTTTTAATATCTTAAGATGTCTGAAGTTTTATTTAAAATATTTAAATCTGATTTTAAGTATTTTTATGAATTTTTAAATTAAAGAAAATCAGTTGGTATTTTAAAAAATCGTAAATGCCGCACATGGCGTAAACGCCGCACTTGGAAAAAAATTAACTTTTAAACTCGTAAACACCGTGGCGTTTCTTCCATAAAATACGGTAATTCAATCTTCCGTAACCTTTTTTAAGCCGATCAAATTAACGGACTTTTAGAGTCTGAATGGGGATTGGCGAGCGAAGCTGGTAGGCGGCAGAGCCCCCTAGTGCTTAAAAAAAATATTGAAAGCATAATTTTATTTATTTATTTTATTTTATTTATTTATTTATTTATTTATTTTATTTTATTTTATTTTATTTTTTTTTTTTGCTTTTTATACCAGTATTTTAAAAAAAATGTTTCTTAAACCTAAATAAATCTAAGTCTTGATTCTTGAAAAAGAGAAAAAAAAATCTGAAAGAAAATGAAAATTCATGTTTTAGAAATGAAAAGCCAGTCATGACATTACTTTCTCTTGTAAAAGCCATACATTAATCATATATTCTTTTTAAATATGACGTCATAGTTAACTACTTTCTGTACTTACTTATACTGATGCTCCTTGTATTATTTACAAACGCGATATCCATCTGCTTTTTGTACTTACTCATATTTATACTCCTTGTATTATTGCCAAATATTCGAAAATGCCATTTATATTTCCTGCATGGCGTCATATTCATATTATTTTTGATTCTTATAATGGAGTCCTATACTCACCTGCTTTCTGTACTTACTCATATTCATACTCCATGTATTATTGTCAAATATTTGAAAATGAATGCTCGTCCCTGTCTGGTTTCTTGCTCTGAATTTTCGTACTGTCGCTCTCAGTTGCTCTCTATTCTAAAATAAACGGTCAAGTGCGAGTATTACTCACGCACAGAGGGTTCCGTAGAATAAATATATGAATTTTTAATTGTATTATTAAAAAAAAAAAAACAGTTGCTAAAAGAATACTAAGACTTTGTAAAATACTATACAACGTAGGATTGGGTATAACAGTATATATTAGAAAAGTGCAAATGGATATACCATGAAAGTTCCAAGAGATATGGAACCTAAATAATATCAAATATAGCTATTCTGTATAACTCATTTTTTAATATTATCCTAATCTGTTTATGATGAACTTAATTCGGTACTGACAATAAAATCAGTGCATAGTTAAACTTCATTTGGCATTTCATAAAACTAAGATCAGCGTAGTAATAACCATTATTTCTACAGTTTAGCTAAAACAAAACCTTTGTTCAAAGTTTAAAATTGGCACTGTGCTAAGAGCGATTCGAAAGGAGGTCGCAAAGTTGCAACGCCGCCTTAGTCAGTGCCACATTTTTCCAGATAGGTTTTTAATTAACTTTTAAAGTCACTCGAGGCTTATTCGGAGATACACTCAATGCAAACTAGTCTCGAACACCACACTCTTTAGGTGATTCATTCTAATTAAACCTTTCGAGTACGGTGTCCTTAAAAAAAGGACACCTAATTTTAATTCCAAAGCAGGCAAACGGCACCAAAAATATTTAATTAAAATTTTCCTTTTATCATGTACCTGGAAATAAGCAAGTTCGTATTTTCTAATAAATTCGTTTATAAATTCTGGTGTCAGTCCATTATTTCATAAGTTTATAAACAGAATTACTCCGCACCGGAAAGGGTTAAGTGGTCGCAGGACTCTTAAAGCTTCAAAATTTTAGAAATTTTAATTTTTTTAGATGTTAAACTCCTATCTTTTCTAAACATTTTGATATAATTGTTTCCATGAAATTCCCATTAGAACAGAAGTTATGGCTTTTAGAATTATACCCGCTCAATAGTTGAAGCGGCGTTTCCGAAACTTTGAAGTCATTTTTCTCCAAATGTCGCTTTTTAGGCATAACGCGCAGGATACCTCAAAAACTGAATATTTTTTCATGAAATTTTCAAAACAAATATTTCATGTTAGACTGTATAAACTGAACATAAAATTCCTTTTTATTGTTCAAAAAAATATTTTTTTAGGTGATTATACTGTTGAAATTTTCAAAATTTTGTATTAGCTAAATGCAAAATTGTATTAAAAATATAAAAATGCTTTAAATAATTTATTTAAGTTCAGGGTAATTATTAAAATCTGAAGTATAAGTAAGCACCAAGGTTTTCATTCTAGTTGCAATAGTTATTTTGTAATCCTGAAAACTGTTATGCCAATTTTCTGTTCGACAAATGTCTAACAGTTTCGAGTCCCCTATAAATACTAATTATGCATCTTGCAATTTTTTATAAACATGAAATGAAAGAACATACTTATATCTTTCATCCCAATTAATATTGTGTTTTAAAATCATATATATTTTATGACATTAAATGTTGAAAATGGTCCTTTTTTTTTCTTCCAATTTTTAGAGTCCTGAGACCCTTGAAATTAGTATGATTTTAACAATTTGACATTTATTGCTTTTATACTGTTACTGGACATGACATTACACAAAAAGTAACTTACGCTGTCACCGCCGCCGCCGATTTTGAATTTTTTGTGACCGGAGGTCTTTCTCTGTCAATATTAAGAAAAATACTGCATACAAAAATATGAAAATCGGCGGTATTATAGAGAAATGTTTGATAAACACGCTGATGCAGACAGTTTTCAAATCGAATAATTATTTTAAGAGATATTTAATACTAAAGTTGGACAAAATCATTCCATTAAAAAAGTTTTATAGGAGTAAAAACTATTCATGAGAATTAATTCATTTTTAGATCATTTTATACGTTAGACTTTCCCGGTGTGCAGACTGCATTCGCTTTTTAAATTTGACTCATCTTTTGAGGTTTTATTTCTATTTTAAATTCAAATTTTCAGCATTTTGAGAGATATTTTTTACTTATTTTAGAAAATGCTAATAATTTAAGCTGTATAAACAGAGCAAATAATAATGTTTGCTTCAAATTAAAAAATTATTTACACGTGACTATTATTAACAGAAAAAAAACTTTCAAATTAGAATTAAATAATTACGTATGTAAGGCAGGAACTTATTGAAAATTATTTCATAAAAACTATATTTACACGTGAATTTTAAAAGAGAAAGGATATTGTAAAACAATAAATTCATTAACATGCGTTAGAAGTCTTAAGTAGGAGAAATTACGTCACATTTACGTCACATTACACTTATTACGTAAAATGAACAAAAAGTAATATTGCAAAACAGTTTAAATTTAAAAATTGCGCGAGACATTAATTTGATGTTTTGAGATTATATTAATAATATTAATATTAATTTTATTGAACGCGTTTAGACTGCTTTTGAGCGACTATTTAGTAATTTAATAAAAATAAAAAAGATTACAAGCTGAAAATGAAGTGTCATCAATAAAAAATATGATTTGAAAGAGAAAAATCTGTGAAGCAGAAAATAAAGAAATTGCTTAAATGGTTTAGTGAAGATTCGTTAACCTTCTGTGTCACTTCCGTCAAAAGAAGGCATTGGTATTTGTAAAATATGTTTGCATTTTGATGCAGATTTGCTTATTATATTAGCTTATTTTGAAATGTTTAACTGATTTTATTTAATCAAAGACGAAAACAGCTATTGCATCTTTTAACAGCAGCTGATTTTTCCTTAAAATTCCCCAATCGAAGAGAAATGAATAGAAACCCGTTTATATGGAGATCGCCACTGTTTTTTAAATTATAATTCAATCTTTCAAAATCTTTTTAAAGCCGATCAAATTAGAGTGCATTTAGATACTGCGGTGTCTGAACGGGGGTTGGCGAGCGCAGCTCGTAGGGGACCGAGCCCCCTAGTATCATTAAAAGTTGTTAACTAGGCATAGAGTACGCCGCCCCTGTCATTGTGTATATCCAAACTGGCAGTATATTCAAGGGTTAATATCTCGGCTAATTACCGATTATTTGTTTCGAAATTCATTATTAACAATGCTTTTATACTTCTTCTACGATAGGTACAGCCAGCGATGCTCAACAATTTTTCTGAATGCCCGTAAATCGTAATTTGTGTGTAACAGAAAAATGCGAATTTCTCAAAAACTATGTGACCTAGGGTAATCGCTATAATTTTCCGGCAAGGATTAAATTAACGTCTACTACCTCTAATTTTTTCATAATTTTAGTTTCAGTAGATTCGGAATTAGATGGGGGGTGGGGGGGTGGGGGGGGGGGGAGGCGGACATATTTTTGCGCTACATTTTCGACAATATCTTTGAAAATATAATACCTAAAATTAAAAGGAATGTATTTTTGAGTTCAGCGTTACGAAGGCTTTCACACGATAACCCATACGATATACAAATAAAAGAGTTTTTTTTTATTTTCAAGTACCATAATTAGCCCCTCTACATTTTCACTAAATATATTTATGAATGTTTATTAATCTGAAAATATGTGGGTCAATGGTCTTTATTACTTTCCCGAATTTGAACTTTCCACGTTCCATAGTTTACGAGTAAGATGGCTGTGACAGACAGACAGGCACAGGAGTGATCTTATAATGTTTCCGTTTTTACTTTTTAAGTACGGAACCCTAAAAAAGTAACTGACGCTGTCACCGCCGCCGGTTTTGACTTTTTTTTGGACGGAGGTGTTTCTTCGTTAAGAAAAATATTGCTTACAAAAATATGAAAATCGGTGGTAATACAGAAGAATGTTTGATAAACACGCTGATGCAGACAGTTTTCAAATCGAAGAAATATTTTAAGAGATATTTAATGTTAAAGTTGGTCAAAATCCTTCCATTAAAAAGTTTTATAGGAGCAAAAACTATACATACGAATTTAATCATTTTTAGATCATTTTATACATTAAAAATTCCCGGTGTGCAGACTGTATTTATTTTTTTAATTTGACTCATTTTTTGAGGTTACATTTCTATTTTAAACTCAAATTTTCAGCATTTCGTGAGATATTTTTTACACCTTTTAGAAAAGGGGTATTATTTTAAATTGTTGCCAAATTTAAAAACAGCGCAAAGAATAACATTTCCTTCACATTAAGAATTTATTTACACGTGACTATTATAAACAGAAAAAGCTTTCAATATTATAAACAGGAAAAAACTATCAAATGAGAACTGAATGATTACTTATTAAAAGCAGGAAAATATTGATAATTACGTCATAAAAACCATATTTACACGCGAATTTTAAAAGAGAAAGAAAATTGTAAAATAATAAATTTATTAATATGCACTAAAAAATGTAAATGGAGGAAATTATGTCATATTTAAAATTGCCAAACCATAATATTGCCAAACAGTTTAAATTAAAAAATGTAATTGCGCGAGACATTTATTTCATATTTTGAGATAATCTTTTAAAACTAATCTATATATATATATATATATTGCACAGCAATCAATGCATCTCCATACCTATAAGGGGGTTTACCATAAGGGGGACCCTGTTCTGTCGCCAACGTGGCGATATATCGCCAAATTTGGCGACCAAAATTAGTCTCCAAAAGTGACTCCAACTTAGCGATATATCTATATTTCGCCAAATTCCCACAGACTTCCATTGTAAACCAATAGGGTTTACTTGACTTGCTTACAGAAAATCATTAAATTGAGATGTTTTGAACCAACGAACCAATGTAGATGTTATGGAAGTGCCTACAAAAGTCGTATTGCTCTTGAGTTGAGAATTCTAAGACAGTGCAAATAATATTTTCTTTCTAAGAACAAAAGTATTTTCACGTGAATATTAAAAAGAGAAAGAAAACTTTGGTGAAAATTACGTCAGATTTAAAACGATGCATTTAAAAGTCTTATTTAAAAAAAAAATTCATATAGCGTTGTTAAAAATTACCGGGAGACAAAGACTTTATTTACTTAAATAATTTTATATTAGCTTATTTTCACTGATCCGATTTAATCAAAGACCAAAACAACCCGTTAACAGAGAGATAGCCACTGTTTTTTTAATTATAATTCATTCTTCCGAAATTTTTTTTAAAAGTCGAAAAAATTAGCGTGCTTTTAGAGTTTGCGGTGCGTGAACAGGGGTTCGCGAGCGTAGCTCGTAGGGGACAGGGCCCCCCAGTTTTTCAAAAATTAAGAAAAAAATACAGACGGATAAAAATAAATAAATAAATAAATAAATAAATAAAAATAAATAAAAATGGATATTCTAATGTAAAAAAAAAATCTACATTTGCTCTGGAATTTTCATATCGATATCTTGATTTGTTTTCTTAATTTTATGCCAATTGGTTATATTGTTGTTGTTGAATGGGTAATCATTGTTGTTGAATGTGTATTACAAAAAGATCACCAATAGGCAAAGAGTTTTCAGCTGATATAAACCTTATTACCTTAGTATACTTAAACTTCAAGGTAAATTTCATATCTTTACTGTGTTATTTGACAATACTAATGTTTTTAAATAAGCGTTTATTAATTTGTCAAAACAAATAAAAATAATAATAAAACTTATTTTATTTTAAATATTGCTAAACATCATTGCTAAAATCATCCGAAATGAAATGGTTACAATATACTAATTAAGTTTTTTAAATTACATTAATATGAATTTTTAAAAAGATAAAAAAAAAATGTGCAAGTCAATTTAATCTATTCACTTCACCTCTAATGATTGATGTTGTTTAGTATTTATTATTGCACATTTATCATATAATTAATCGAAATTCAGCCTGATTTCATGGCATGATTTCATGTTGGAATGAAGATATCTGGGTGTGTAGTACAGGTCTGCATGAGCCCGGGCTCGGGCCTGGCAAGACCTTGGGTATTAATGTGGGATTATGACGAGTAATGTGTAATTTCACCACAACAGAGATTCTTGAAATACAAATAATGACAATAAGGTTTAATAAATAACCAAATATACAACTGGATATTCAACATATAACTAGATTATTATTAATGAACAATAACAACTTCCCGTCTTTTAATAGATACATACTTCGCAAGCTTCCCTGAGCCTTGAGTCAAAAATCAAACATCTTTGGTTGAAATCTACAGAACTAAGCATTTGACCATCGTGCGCTTCCAGCTTCCTTATACTGAGTAATATCGTGGATTCATCATCCTGCTTGCATGCAGATCGTGCCTGTTATTACTTTATTCATTGAGTTAGTACAAATGTGGTTGTTGAGCTTCAATCATTCCCATATTCTTTTCAATATGATTTCCTTAAATTTTGTTTTTTCAGTTTTAAAAATCAAAAAATATATCATTTTGATAACCCAGGTTCTGCTAACTGAGATGACTAAGTCAAGATTTTCAGGAACCACTTCAGGGGGGCTTTTAGGACTAAACACTTTT
Organism: Maratus speciosus; assembly: GCA_963932465.1. Lineage (NCBI taxonomy): Eukaryota > Metazoa > Arthropoda > Arachnida > Araneae > Salticidae > Maratus > Maratus speciosus. Next base: position 235,440,381 of record OZ010790.1, read on the forward strand.
GGAACCGGAGCACGCATTTACTACTATTTCCAAATAGTAAATTACAGTGCTGGAAAAAAGTTTACGACCACATGCTAATTTCGTAATTTAGAATAAAATTCTGAAAAGAGTTATATATCTTGAATTACGACACATATATAAGATACAATATGTAAAGTTAATTCAATTGTGTATTTAAAAAAATATTTTTACCTATAAGTGCGAAAATCTTGTAATATTAACAAATAGAAATAAATTTAGGACCAGTAGCTTCTTTTAAATATAGCATAATGAGATTACGCCAACTCTGCAGTATTTTATGCGGAACTCATCTCTGATGATGATTATTAGCTTAGTAGTCACTAGATTGAAAATTTTAGGATATGCAACAGCTGCTTTGAACGTGAGTCGTGGGAAATCATTGACTGAAGAAGAAAAACGTAAAATCATGGCCTTTTTGGATTACGGACTGAGTGAAAGGCAAATCCCTACAAATAAATAAATCTAAAACTGTTGTACACAATTTTCGTTCTGGTCCAATGAACTATGGAATAAATAAAAGAAGCAGGCGGCCATCAAAACTCTTAACCCGGTATAAATGGAACGTTATTAGAATGGCGGTTCAAGATTATGCCTATTCTTCTACTATAAAATATGCTCTAGAACTCTCAGTAGCATCTAGAACTGTTAGAAATGTGTTAAAATATGTCAAATGCTTGAAAAATGCTAAATTCAAAGCCAAGTCAAAACTACAAAAGCATCATATTGAATCAAGGCTGAAATTCGTAACATCCAGTGTCTTAAAATTTAATCTGTGTGGCAAAAATCGGTGTTTACTGATGAAAAATCTTCCAATCTTGATGGACCAGATAGTTTAAGATGTTACTGATATGATTTATGAACTGATCCATATCTGTTTTTAAGACGTGTGCTCGGTAATGATTTTTGCAAGCTTTAATGCAAAAGGAAAAGCAAGTTTGGTTTTCACCAAAACAAAGATGAACTTCTTTAAATATCAAGATATTCTCAATAATAATTTTTTTTCATTTAAAGATGAATTTGTGGGCTAGAATTTGGTGTTGCTTCTATTCACAAATCTGTGTCAACTTTACATTGTTTATATGCAAATAACATTAAATTTTTGGACTTTCCACCTAAACTTTCTGACCTAAATCGTTTGTAAAACATTTGGGAAATCTTTGTTCATGAAGTTTATGTCAACAGAAAGTAGTTTGATTCGATTGTTGAATTGAAAGCAGCCATTTCGAAACATGGAACCAAATACCCATTTTTACATGCAAAAACCTGGCCGAACCTTCCAAAAGACACTTTTGGAAATCATCTGTGTTAAAGGAAAGCAAACAAGGAACTGAAACTTGATGTACAACTCTTTTACATCTGTAGTTTAAATATTAAATATGCCCCCAAATAGTATTTTTAATTTTCAGAAAATTTGCAGCAGTCTTGCTTTGAAAAACTGCAAAGTTGCAGCAAGCTCAGCATGACAAGACTGAAAGTTCATAACAAGACTGCAGTAAGATAACGCAAACGCCGAAGTCGCCACACTTTGAACTTGCAGCTAACTTGTCGTGCAAGTTAAATTCCTGCTGTATCAAATGTTTTTGCAAATTAATGGCAAACAAGTAATAAAAAATGCTGCAAACTTGCTGCAAAGTAGTAATCTTTCCACTCCCCACTATCTGTTTATAACTGTTACACTATAAGTTTAACCCCTTCGGAGGGGTCCATAGACCTGATCAGGTCTATTGATGCGAACACACCGTCAGAAGGTGCATGCATCTTTTTCATCACCATAACCTAGTTACGGTAATATTTGTACTTCTCAATACGAGCCTTTTTTGGTATTTGATAAGTATACCCAGATAGCATTTTTAATTTTCAGAAAATTTGCAGCAATCTTGCTTTGAAAATCTGCAAAGTTGCAGCAAGCTCAGCGTGACAAGACTGAAAATTCATAACAAGACTGCAACAAGATAAAATGATATAAATTCAAATGTCGAAGTCACCACACTTTGAACTTGCAGCTAATTAGTCGTGCAAGTTAAATTCATGCTGTATCAAATTTATTGCAAATTAACGGCAAACAAATAATCAAAAATACTGCAAGGTAGTAATCTTTCCACGCCCCACCATCAGTTTACAACTGTTCATATAGACCGGATCAGATCTATTGATGCTAACACACCTACATAAGGTGCATGCATCGTTTTCATCATCATAAAGAAGTTAAGGTAATATTTATACCTTTCAATAGAAGACTTTTTTGGTATTTGATAAGTATAGCGTTTAGAAAAAGCTGTGCCAACCAAATAAAATTTCTGCAATTTCTGCGTATGTGCTGATTGTCTATTCTCTCAACAGAGGAATTTTTTGCTTTCGTCACTTTCGTGAATTAAAGACAGTCTTGCCAACAGTTTCACAACAAACTACTCATGCAAGTAGGGGATGGTATTACCTTGCGGGATTTGTCACGACAATATAATGTCAGAAAAAAATCAAACTTGCTGCTAATGTTCATGCTATTTGCGTAGCGTTTAGTGAAAGCTGCGTATTTCTCAATTCAAATTCGTCACGGCAAGATAGTGTCAGAAAATATCAAACTTGCTGCTAATGTTCATGCTATCTGGGCTGGTCCTAAACTTTTCCCCATCAAGTAGTGTTACGTCAAAATGAATTTTTGCTTAATTTTCTTAGAAATATTATTGTAATTTAAAACAAATAGTAAAACTTGGATAATTTTATGTGTATAATTTTGTAATGATATTAGTTTTTCATTAAAGTAAGAGGCTTACTGTTTTTGTTAGTAGTCCTAAACTTTTTTTCCAGCATTGCACGTCTTATTTATAACGGACATTGTACGTTTAAATAAAGCGACGATTGCTATTTGAAAATGGTGGGATTTCCTGCCCGGGGCCTGTACCCGATGTGCATATACCTTGTAACTCTGGAGACTTTGAGGCATACATGCGTCCCTGTGAGACGGTACTGCCTGAGTCCACGTCTAGAATTTTTGTCCTCTCTCTGCATTACATCCTAATACCACTTGTATAATATTATTATCAGCTTGTTTAATTCTCATCAATTTTCCTTTTTTCAAATTGGATTAAGTTATAATCTCAAAGTCATAGCGTTTTATTGTTACGACAAACAAGCTGTTCCTTCTGTTACATAGAAGAAAGGGAATCGAACACCAACACGATCCGAGCAGTGGCAAGGCCGTGACGTTAGCGGTTCCTAGCGGCATTATAGCAGCCTTTGACAATGGCCGGTCTCCCTAATGATCGAAGTAACTCTAGATTCCCTTTACGGAAGAGATTTGTGGGGAAAAAAGTGTCGAGAAGCGAACCAGAACAATTATCACAAAGCGTTTATTCATTTACGAGTTAATTAAGATATCTATTCGGTATTTTTTTAAAGACTCTGTTCTCTCCCTTTCTCTGTTTGCGATTTGTTTATTTTGGTCGTTTTTGTTTTAATGTCGAACTTATTTATGATCGTCCTTTGTTTTAGATTCTTTTTTTTTTTTGTTTTTTTTTTTTGTATTGGTTTTAATTGCTCACATATGATACTAGGGTTAAATGAAATTAGGGTTTAATGAAATGTAAACATTCACTTGCAGATTAAATTAAATTATATTTACTTCGGTGGGAGACAAAGAGATCTAAGCTAACGACCTCGATCTGAAATTTGAATCGCAGCAACAGCTGTCATAGCGTAGGTAAGGGAAGTGAAATGGTTGTAAATAAAAATAGTAGTAGTAACAGTAGCAGTGAGTGAGGATAATATAGTAGTACTAATAGTAATAGTGATAAAATAGTATAGTAGCGGTAATAGTAGCAGTAATGATAACAGTAACAGTAGCAGTAATAATAAAATAGGAGTAGTGGTAAGGGTAGTAGTACTAGTAGCAGCAGTAGAGGTAATAGTAAGTAACAATAGCAGCAATAAACGTAATAGTAATAACAGTAATTTTATTAATGATAATCCTAGAAAAAAAGTGTTAATCAGTATTTTTTCAGGATCCCGTTCTCTTACTTTCACTTTCTGAAATTTGTTTACTTTAATCGTTCTAGTTTTTACTTTAATGTTAAACTTATTTTTGACCCTCTTTTGTTTTATACCTTTCTTAAAAAAAAAAAAAAAAAAAAAAAAAAAGAGTTGTAAAAGGTAAACACTCGTTTTCAAATTAAGTAAAGTTATATTTAGGTCAGTGGGAAATAAAGATATGTAAAAGGCTACGTCGACCGGGTCGCCCGATCACAATGAGATTAAGCATGTGTAGTAGCCTTGTCGGAGTATGGAAATTGGAAATAATTTACTTACTGCATTCTACTTTGGTTCAGAACAGATGAATACACCTCCTTACAACACCTCACGCACAGAAATCCTGTGAATGATTTGATCACGTGATAAGCTTTTTATGTTTACGTTTCACTTGTTTACAAATTTGGTTTGGTAGATTGATTGGTAAATTGCAGCTTTAACAGTTCGATTAGAGAACTAAATATTTTCAACTTTTTAATATTCCAAAGTGGTTTTTAAACTTTATATTTCCTAATGACCGAATATAAAAAGATACAGTGGTCAAAGAGTGATTTATATGTCAGTTTTCGTGACGTTTAAATTGGTAGTCTTGACGTATAAATTGACAAAGCAATGCATATAATACAATAAAGTTTAATTTGCTATACCGAATACATCATTTTATCGTAGATGTGTAAACCTTCTTTTTAACTAAACTAGGGGGCTCTGCCCCCTACGAGCTACGCTCGCCAACCCCCGTTCAGGCACACCAAAATCCAAAAAGCACGCTAATTTGATCGGCTTTAAAAATGTTGAATTAAAATTAAAAAAAAAAAAAAAAAAAAAAAAAAAAACAGTAGCGATCTCTCTGTAAACGGGTTTCCATTCGTTTTCCTTGGATTGGGGATTTTTAAGGCCAAATCTGCTGCTGTTAAGAGATACAATGGCTATTTTCGTATTTAATTAAAAAAAAAAATAGTTAAACATTTGAAAATAAGCTAATGTAAAATGAATTAAGTAAACAGTGTCATTGTCTCCCAGTATTTTTTAACAGCGCTATAAGATAGTTTTTTTAAATAATTCATTTTAAATGTATCGTTTCAAATCTGACGTAATTTACACCAAGATTTTTATTTCTCTTAGTAATGTTCACGTAAAAATACTTTTGTTGTTAGGAGGAAATATTATTTGCTCTGTCTTCGAATTCACGATAATAGTTGAAAAGATTATCTCAAAATATCTCGCCCAAATATATTTTTCAATTTAAATTGTTTTGCTATATTTTTTGCCATTTTAAATATGACGTAATGTCCTCAAATTACAAGTTTTAACGCATAATAATGATTTTTTTTTTTATTTTAAGATTTTGTTTCCCTTTTAAAATTCAAGTGTAAATATGGTTCAGTACAGATGGCATTGGCGCAATTTTTTTCTGACGCCAATTTCATATACGCAACGGGTACTTAACTGGTGCTAAAGTGTCGTTATTTTGCTTGATATGGTAACCCGGATGTTGTAGTTTATGCTATTGATGTTTTCGCCAAATTGGCGTCGGAAAAAATTTGCGCCAATATGTATAATTTCGTATATGACATGACATCTGTGCCTATGGTTCTTATGACGTAATTTTCCTGCTTTTAACATGTAATCATTTAATTCTAATTTTAAAGTTTTTTTGTTTGTAATAGTCACGTTTAAATAAATTTTTAATTTGAAGTAAACATTATTGTTTGCACTGTTTATACAACTGGCAACAGTTTAAATTAATAGCATTTTCTAAAATTTGTAAAAAATATCTCTCGAAATGCTGAAAATTTGAATTTAAAATTGAAATAAAACCTCAAAAAATGAGTCAAATAAGAAAAATAAATGCAATGTGCACACCGGGAACTTATAACGTATAAAATGATCTAAAAATGATTAAATTCTCATGTATAGTTTTTGCTCCAATAAAACTTTTTTAATGGAACGATTTTGTCCAACTTTAGCATTAAATATCTCTTAAAATAATTCTTCGATTTGAAAACTGTCTACATCAGCGTGTTTATCAAACATTTCTCTATAATACCACCGATTTTCATATTTTTGTATGCAACAGTTTTTTTAATATTAACGATGAAAGGCCATGCTTAAGCATTCAAATTGGATGCCGATCTACCCGGAATATCTACGCAGATTTTCATTGGTCCATTTCCAAATCAAAACTTTTTTTATATATATAGAAGGATAAATCGACGACGACATAAAAGTGCATTATAACTGTATGCTTTATCACCTGTATTATAGCGTGTAGCAGATTTTAGACGCTTCTCATATCTCGTTGCATACATCATACATCTATCGTAAAGAACCATTCCATATATTTCAACCTCCTTCGTGATCGAGCGACCCGGGTGACTGTTTTGTTTATAAGACTCAAGTTCCTATTACATGTGACAATTTGAAGTGACAAAAAATTGCCGCAACACAACGATAAAGGCTCCTCCCTCATCAATTTTCTATTCATCAAGCTTTCTATTTCATCAAGCTTTCTATTGGCTGTTCCGAGTGACATTGGTCCTTTACACAAAGTAAAGAATACTATAGGTGACAAAATTGCTCCAACAATAAAAAGTTGCTTGTTTCGAGCAACTCCTTTTGAAGCCACAGGCTAACATAGTGTCGCTCGAGAGTACCAGCAACTTTGACGCCTCGTGTAATAGAGTCATTGGCGAACGGCCTTGATTCGATACTTGAGTAGTGTTAACAGCTATAATAGCATAGGTAAAAGTATCAAAATAGTAGTAGAAACAGTTGTAGTAATAGATGTAGTAGCAATACCAGTAGCAGTGGTAATACACATCTACAGTGTGTCTCTATGTATATTTCGAATGACTCGCAAAAGCAAGTGATTTGCTACCTTGTGATTCCCCAAGTTTCAATGCGCTATGGACTAAAAAGAAAATAAATGGAATTACAATTTATGAAATCACAATGCCTATGCCTAAGCTATAGGAAAAATTTTAGCTTTTGGAAATAGCAAGCTAAAGGAGAAATTCATTTCACCTTTTCCTTTCCAAAAACTTTTTAAAAGACAAAGCAACTGCATTTTTAGAATTTAAGGCGACATAGCCTTTACCACGTTATTAATTTATTTGTATTTATCTGTAATACATTTAAATTTATCATTTTAATGCTATCATATACAAATAAAAAAGAAAAAAAAGTTCATTTTCAGAAAAATAAAAAAAATGTATTATGAGATAACCTATAGCATTAAATTATGATATACAACAAATATTTGATAGGAGAGTATGGACATTAACATCCCAGGGTGTTTTGCATACTTCCTCCACAGGGTTTCCTCCCCAGCCGGCTGAGATCGAACACATCCATAAATACTTATTACAAGACACCTTGAGTGGGTTTAAAAAAAAAAAGAGTTACTAATGGTATTAAGGAGGAAGGAGGAAATACCTAAGCCACGAACCACTAAGAAAAAATAAAGTTTCTCATAAATTTGATGATCGCAGTTCTATAAAGTCGGTCAAACTCCTGAAACTACGACTTCACGTTTCTCTTCTAACGCGGATCCGAGCCAACAGCGTTCTTTTAGAATTAATAAATAGTATCATGCTGAGCGCTTTTACTGTAAAGTGCCAAGTAAATAGTACATGTGGCGTGTTCGGAACACCAAATTGTAGACTAGTGTTGAGGATGGGGGGGGGGGGGGAGAAATGTGATATGGTAACTAGAAACATGATAAGCTACATGGATTCTGAATGTATTTTTGTTTTATAGAACTCGAAAACTGTCTAATTTTGTGATCACATATATTTTAATACTGCTTTTCTATATAAAAAATTACCCCGCAGTCAAACACGGCTTTTTACCATAAAACGTCGCCAATAAGATAAAGTAGAGGTCACGGATGATATGATAGATTGATCTTGCTGAGTTACATTAATAATATTATAAAATTATCGATTCTGTCATTAAACTAATCTAATTGAACTGATTTTGAAATGTTAACTTTTACCTGATGCATCCGTCATATATGAAATCCGTTCGATGGTTGGTTGCTAAGTAGGAGAGAGATATAGTGTCAAGAGGTTGTCCTTTTCCGATAAACGATCAAAACTGTGTGAAACATATTTCTCCAGAATTTGCCTTGGTGCTTTGTCAAGGGTAGGTGCTCCCAGTATGCCTTTTCATGCAATTTATTCAAAATATTCCTTCTGGAATGTAGTAGATTGAAGGAAAAAGTATCACATCACAACTCCAGACCAGTCGACGAATGGGCCAACAAAATCAGCTTTCACAATGATCTCAGATTGCATATCCATCTGGAGGATCATTGAGAAAACCAGTTTTGTCCAGTACTTTGATGAGGATTGATCCATACAAACCCGTTCAGTTGGGTAAATCCTGGTAGGTAGGGGTCTGGTCAGCGGTCTCCGAGTCTTCGAGGATTGATCCATAAGACCTCTGCTTCTGTAGAGAAAACCACCAGAATGATCCATTTGACGAGAGCTACAAGGGATAAATAACAGCCACATCAGAAACAATAATAACAATAATTATAAGAATGTAAGTAACGAGTAAAGTAAAGAAGCAGCATGAACATAATTAATAATAATAAAAAAAAATCCTTTCAAAATGATTGTAAGAAAAACAACTAAAATTTTGAAAGCTGTAGAGTAGATGTATATGCGTGTTGTTATTTACTAATTTAGTTGTTATTATCGAATCATAGCAACCTGTGCCTCGCAACGGAATAAATTTTTAAGTGAAATACTCTTTAAGAATAAATTTCGACTACATAAGTCATCCACTATTCCAAATATAACACACGGGTGTTGAGCATAAATAATTAAATTCTGTTAAATTAATTAGAATTCATAATGAAATTCTACGAACATCAAATTTAATTAGTGCGTTGTCACCAGAGCCCAATTAAGGTTGCCAGGGTCCCAAGGCCCAGCACCTTTTCGGTGAACCTCCCTGAAAGCAAAATAGAACGTAGAAATTTTTTTCGAGAATATTTAGAGGTTTTCCTACATTTTATAAAAATGCTCATGAAACTCTTTTTTTTTTTTTAAATGTTATAACGTATGAAATATCTCTGCTTCTTAAATATTTCTTAAATAATTCTAATAAAAATAGAATGAGTGTGCAAGTCCAGACCCGAAGAATGCACAGTAAGTACACAGTGACTGTTTACAGTTATTTACCTATTGTAACGCGCGCCACTCGTTTTAAAACAAATAGACTCTACCGGCAGTCACGTGACCGTTTTCCGTGAGCTTTGCCGAATGAGAAATGCTGTGAGTTTAATATGTGTTCTGTTACAGCGTTGACTGTAGTTGTGTTCTGTTTGAGATGTGCTAAAATGTAAAAAGTTATATCCGTGTTATTATTTTATGTGTTATGTGCCGTTCTATTTGTGATGTGTCGTCTTATCAAGATTAAATAAAAAAATATTTAAAAAGTTATACCCCGAGAAAGTGTTATTTTGGAATTATGTGAAATTTCTGTGTGATTTGAAACTGAGCTAGCCTGACAATTGGCTACCCAACGTCTGCCCGAAACCGAGTGAAAATGTTCGCGATATGATTTCTTCATTCTACAAAAAGTGTGATATATTTTTAATCATAAAGTGCTGTTTTTACGAGCATGCAGAGAAAAAAAAAATGGCACGACCGGTCGTCTTTGTGAGCGTACGTGAAATATGTTCCTAAAATTCTACAGATTAAGTCGTCGTGTGCGTGTGATATGTTCCTAATATTCTACAGATGAATTTGTCGTCGAACTGTGAAATATGTTCTGAATCTGAAATGTTTCGTTATCTTTGTTCTTATTTTCTCAAGTTAAAGTTCTACAAAATATTTCGTTAATGTCCTAAAGAAAGTTCTAGGATGTTTGTGCTTTAAGGGACTCTCGCTTCATTTGTTCTTAGAACGGTGCCTACAGTGTTTGTGCCTATAGTTTTATTCTACAAGATTTGTTTATTCTACAAAATATTATCAACAAGTAAGCTATTTTTAAATAGAATGGATCCATAGTTTGTTTAATAAAAAGAATGCATTCTTGACTTCGTAATATTGATATTCTAAAAATTCTAAATATTTTTGACATTATTACATTTTAATTCATTCTATTATTTTCCTGTCATGTTTGTATTGCATATTTCCCCTTCCCCCCTTCCTCACCCATTATTCTGAAAATTTTACTTTGATTCTGTTCTTGCATGATTAATTTTTACTTTGTTTTAAGTAAGACATTTTTGAGAAAAAAAAAAAAAAGAAAGAAAGAAAAAAGAGTGAGTGGGAGCGGAAGCGAAAGAAGTATTTATTCATTTACGTTCCATGATTTTTTTTTTCTTTTCTTTTTAAAAGAGGAAAAATAAACTGTTTTCAGTCAAATATAGGTTGTTAAAATGTTATTTATAATTCTATCGCAATTCTCATAAAGATACGTCTTTATTTATTTAATTTTTTTTATTGGTTTCGTAAGAGAAATGATTACTATTTTTATTTAAGTGTTTGTTATTATTTAAATGCTAAACGTAAGTATTTAATTTTGAGTTGCTGATTTACTGATGAAAAAGCCTTGAATGTGATTCATTTCCAAAACGGAATGAGTAAGTTTTTGTATTTATTATTTGTTTATAAAATAAACTTTATTTTCTTTTAAAGTGATATTGAATGAAACCGATATTAAGAAGACTTCGTAATATAATAATAATATTGGTTGAAAATTTAATTATTCAATTATGTGTTTGATATTGTTTATAATATTGTTTGTAAGTGTTAACTATTCAGTAAATGGTTTTATATTGGTTAAAATATTGTTTTGATTAAATGTCGCGTTATGACAATCCAGTTTATTTATACCTGCAGGGATTTAACGTTTGTTTTGTTTTGTAGTCAAGAGTTTTGCTAATGTTAAACCTTACTGTTTTGCTTTATTAAAGTCTTGTTTATATGAGTTGTAACGGCAAAGCTCGCACGTTTGGGGAATAATTTAAACGAATTTTCGGCATTTGTGGGGTACTCGTTTTGTTGTTTTGCTAAAGTTTAAAATGTCTGAACTTAATAAAGCTCGTAAAGAGGATTTATATCAGGTTGCGGTAGAAATGAATTTAGATGTTCAACCCTCTATGACAGTTGTCACATTGCGTGAAAAAATTAAATCCTCCTCCTCATACGAAGTTGATTTTGTAAATTCATTAGTCAAAAACCAAATTTCGACTCGCGAGGAAGAACAACGCAGACGGGACTTAGAGGAAAAACAAAAAGCAGCTGAGTTAGAACAGCGCAAATTAGAATTAGAAGAAAAGCATAGAGCGGAAGAGTTAGAGTTAAAAAAGCTTGAGATGAATTTTGAGCTTGAGAAGCTCAAGTTACAGGCTCAGAGCCAAAGTGCTTCCAGTGGAGCGGTAGGTGGTAGTGCAGCAGGGGTAATGTCTCACCCGGAGAGTAAGATAGATATCCAAAAGCTGTTGTCTACATTCAGGCCAGAAACTGATGATGTAACCTTGTTTTTGGTGCTCCTGGAACGTCAATTAAAGCTCTCGAAGGTACCAGAGCATCTTTGGGTTTCGTATTTACTCAGTGTTGTACCATCTTCTATCTCTACGCTTATCGCTCGTGAATCAGAAGAAAACGCTTCAAATTTTTCACATGTTAAAGATTTACTTCTAAAAAGGTTTAAAATTAGTGCCGAAAAGTTTAGACAGCTGTTCTTTACGCATCGCAAGTCCAAGGAAATAACTTGGCGAGATTATTATTTCGAACTTCGAGCTTATTTTGAAAACTGGCTTAAAGAATTAACTGTAACGTCTTTTGAAGATCTTCAGGATCTTATCATAGCTGATCAAATGAAAAGGCGCGTGCCTGTTGAATGCAAACAACATATGTTAGACGATTGGGAAAATTTAAATTCGCCAGTCGACCTTGCCGAAAAATGAGATGCTTATGACATTATCAGATCTACGTTTCCTAAAAGATATCCGGTTGTACCCCAAGATAAAAAAGAGTTTTGTCGTCGAGAAAATAATTGGAAGCAGAGTAAGCCTCCAAAAGAAGACAGATCTTCCCCTAAGTTTGCTAATCGACGCATAGAATCCGATATTGTTTGCTATGGTTGTGGTAAATTGGGATTTATAAAGAAGAAATGTCCAGATTGTTCCCCTACAGTTAAAAAACAAACTGTTCAAGCACATCGTCTTGAGCTATATAGTTTAAATACATCAGCAGTTTCAGCTCCAAATGTGCCTATCACGATCTGCAATAAGAAGGTGCTAGTCTGTGTAGATACGGGAGCGAATCGTTCTATTGCCGGAGAACGTATGTATCAATTATTTTTAAAAACTGGTGTTGCCCTGAATCCTCATACACATGAAGTAACACTAGCTGACGGAATTACGGTAGTTAGAGACACTTTGTCAGCCACTGTGCCCGTAGAGATTGAAGGCCGAGTCTTCGAAACGGAGTTCATAGTATTACCAGATGCCAAGGGTAATAGAACTCTTTTAGGTATGGAATTCTTACATAATGCTAACATGGTGTTAGATACTGCCAACAAAACATGGTATTTCAGTGATAAACCTCAGGAAAAGTTTTATTTTGTGGATGAATATGAAGAAGACAATAATACGTCAGCTGGTGCGGTCGAAGTCAATCCGTACGCTTTACGTGAAGATGAAGGTAAAAATCTAAATTCCGATGAAAGGGACAAACTTAATGATCTTCTGAAAAGGTATGAAAAATGTTTTCAACCAGGGGGAGAGGCAACCCCGTTTGTAGAGCATCGTATCAACACAGGTGATAGTGCTCCTGTTGCTGTACCACCTTATCGGATGACTCCTGCTAAGAAAGCAATTCTTAAAAAGGAAATAGATAATCTTCTAGCTCAAGGTATCATCGAAGAATGTGAATCACCTTATGCTTCGCCGGTGGTTCTCGTACCAAAGCCGGATGGCAGTATAAGATTATGCATAGATTATAGGAAATTAAATGCAGTTACAGTAGCAGATAAATATCCATTACCTCGAATGGACGACCTTTTACATGAAGCCAAGCATACTTCTTACATGTCAACTTTAGATCTTCGTTCTGGGTATCACCAAGTTCGAGTCTACCCGCCAGATCAAGATAAAACTGCATTTGTCTGCCCTTTTGGAACTTATCGTTTTTTAAAGATGCCTTTTGGACTCAAAAATGCTCCTGCCACGTTTCAAAGATTGATAGATCAATTTAGAAGTGGTCTTAAAGATGTCCTTGCTTTATCGTATCTAGACGACATCATCGTTTTGTCAGAAACGTTTGAAAAACATCTCTCAGATCTTACAGCTGTGTTCGAGAGACTCATTGAACTTAAGTTAGATGCCAAACGTGAAAAATGTCATTTCTCCTGTGAGAAAGTCAAGTACCTAGGACACTGGATAACCCCAAATGGTCTAGAAGTAGATTCAGACAAGGTATCGGCAATTAAAGCGATACCTCCACCCAAAAATGTTAAAGAGATCCAGTCTTTCCTACAAACCTGTTCTTGGTACCGAAGATTTATATCAAATTTTGCTGATATCTCAAGACCCCTTAGCAATCTTACGAAAAAGAAAGCAACCTGAAAATGGGGAAAAGAAGAGCAAATAGCCTTTGAAACTCTAAAAGAGTGTCTCATGACATCTCCAGTGCTGAAGCAAGCTGATGGGACCAAACCATTTATTCTGCGAACTGACGCTAGTAACTACGCTCTTGGTGCTGTACTTTTACAGGATACTGACAAGGCCTCTGAGCACCCCATAGAATATGCTAGCCGTCTTCTTACAAGTGCAGAGAGGAATTATTCCACTACAGAACGCGAGGCTTTGGCTGTTGTCTGGGCCTTAGAAAAATTTCGTGGCTATGTGGAAGGCCAAGAAGTGGTTGTAGCAACGGATCACCAACCTTTAAAATGGCTTTTGAGCCTTAAGTCACCATCGGGGAGATTAGCCCGTTGGGCACTACAGTTACAATCGTTCTTATTGAAAATAGAATATGAACCTGGAAAATCTAATGTTGTGGCTGACATGCTGTCACGCCCTGTCTGTAATCATCAATCTGCTTTCTGTGAGACATGCAATTTTGTCAGCATAGACATGCCAACAAGAAGTCCAAAAGATATCAGAGAAGCACAGTTGCAAGATGAAAACCTTAAAAAGATCATAGATTCTTTTGAAGACGAACAGAAAAGCGAAGATTTCGCCAATTGGACTGATAGAGGATTCCTGATGAATCAAGGTGTGCTTTATAGGTATGCTCCCGAATCAGATGCCGAAGAAGCGCAATTAGTCGTTCCAGTACAAGAAAAACAAAATATTTTGAAACTTCATCATGACGACCCTTCAGCCGGACATTATGGTGAAGCAGGAACTTATCAGAGAATTGCTAAAAGATATTATTGGACAGGCATGAGAGCATACATTTCTGAATATGTGAAGAAGTGCCCAGAGTGCGCTCGTTATAAAGCAACAAATCAGAAACCAGCTGGTTTATTACGAACACCTGCTTATGCTCAGCGTTTTGAGACCCCCAGCATTGATCTCTTTGGACCATTGCCTCCTAGTAAAGATGGGCATCGATGGATTTTTATAGTAGAAGATTGTGCCACTAAATGGGTCGAACTATTTGCCTTAACAACTGCTACTGAACAAGAATGTGCGACTACTCTGATTGAAGAGATCTTCCTTCGTTATGGTATCCCTAGAAGACTCATAAGTGATAACGGCCCTCAGTTTGTGAGCGCTGTTCTACAACAAGTTTGTTACATTCTTGGAATAGACCAATCATTGACACCTTTGTACCATCCTCAGGCTAATCCAGTCGAACGCAAAAATCGAGACTTGAAACCTCGAATAGCAATCCTTGTTGGAGATGAACACAGTTCCTGGATTGATAAACTTCCTTTTATTAGATTTGCTATGAACTCTGCCAAATCTGATACAACTGGCCAAACTGCCGCCTATCTGCAATTTGGTCGAGAATTAAGAACAATCGATGATGTGGTAAACGATTTTAGAGCTGTTGTGGAAAATGACAATTTTGTTCCGGAAATAACCCCATATCTTAAACGTCTTGCAAATATTTCAAAAAGTGTGAAAGAGCGTGTTGAAATGAAACAAGATCAGCGGAAGAAATATTACGATAAAAATCGTAGACGAATGTATTTCGCACCTGGTGATAAAGTATGGGTTAACCTACATCCTGTGAGCAAAGCAAGTAAAAATAAAACAGCCAAATTTATGCCTAAGAGAGATGGGCCATACATAGTTTTGACTCAAAAGTCACTAGTGACATATGACATTGCTAACCTGGACAATCCTACTGAGCGAATTGGGTCTTACCATGTTTCCGCTTTGTCACCATTTCAAGAAACTGAAACTATTCCAGTTGCACCCTTAAGGAAAAGAGGAAGACCCAGAAAGCATCCTGTTTCCTCTCCGAGACGTAAATCGGAAACAGAGGGGGAGGATGTAACGCGCGCCACTCGTTTTAAAACAAATAGACTCTACCGGCAGTCACGTGACCGTTTTCCGTGAGCTTTGCCGAATGAGAAATGCTGTGAGTTGGAGTGTTCTGTTACAGCGTTGACTGTAGTTGTGTTCTGTTTGAGATGTGCTAAAATGTAAAAAGTTATATCCGTGTTATTATTTTATGTGTTATGTGCCGTTCTATTTGTGATGTGTCGTCTTATCAAATAAAAAAATTAAATAAAAAAATATTTAAAAAGTTATACCCCGAGAAAGTGTTATTTTGGAATTATGTGAAATTTCTGTGTGATTTGAAACTGAGCTAGCCTGACACTATGATTTTTATCATTAAATATTCCGATAAGATTCCCATTAACTTTTTTTTTTTTTTTTGAGCAAATCATTGTTGGAAACTGTATTTTTAAGAATTTTTTTCAAAATCAATTTACACATCCTGGCCGATTTTTTAAATTAAAATCTGATATTTATGATCCCCCTCACCCCCCACTTTAAGATATTGAATTGCGGTCAAGAGTTGTATGTTTCCAAAATAATTTGTATTCGTACTTCATCTATTCTTGTAACAATTTTACTATATTTATGTGCACTTAAAAAAAAAATATATATATATATTGTATTTTATTTTTCTAAAGCTGCCATAATGTGACAAATTCTGGAACATGGTTCCTTTTTTGCGCCGATGGAAATAAATTGTTTGGTAACATGTAGATCATTTTGAAGTAAACTAAGACAATATTTTGATTAAAATTATTTACTGAAAAAATTAGTTTATAAAACATAAAATTTTTTTTCACGTATCCTGACCGAAATACATTCTCCAGTACAAATCAAATCTTTTGCATTTTCGTATGATATATGCTATGATCATATGACCACTTGTGATTCCTGCCTATTGCACACACGTGAGATCACTCTAACTTCATTTTACACTCTAACCTCTCTTCGTCAGTCAAAGTAGCAACTAAAAAGTTACTAAAAGTTAATGCAGCTTTTTATTTTATTATTATTTTTCTTATTAGATTTAAAAACTGGAGACTTCCAATCTATCATGCAAAAAAATACGCTTGAACAAAAAGTAGCAATAGTAGACCTTTAGCGCCCAATATGCTGTGGTGTAAAGATAGGATTTGGTCTATCTGTGCGAAGTAAGCCATATGCATAATCTTGTCGAAAAAGTATAATTTAAATGCGTATTATCATCTCTGAGGGCAAATTTTAACTGTCTGCAATATACACTTTGAGTCACAATAATCGAGCGTTGATTTTGGAAACAATGTTATGTTCTATCTACATCTTTTGTACAACCGTTGCTTGGTAAACCTTCTCTAAGTGATAATACAGGGTCAGTCAAAAATTCTGACATATTTTAAAATTTCATAAAAATTAAATAATGTGTTACACAAGGGTACGGTGTGAACGAAAATGCTTTTCATGATTCAATGTTTTTTCAAGTACATAAAAAATAGTTCTAAAATTTTTTATAGATGGCGCTATACTATTAAATCTGTAAAATAAACATCAAAAACTCAATATAAGCAGTTACAGATTATTGTGATTATTTTTTGTACCTATTACCTTATTTCAATGTGTGGAATGAAATTGATTACCGTTTGGATGTATTTCGAGCTACAAAGACTGCATACGTTGGAATATTGTAATAGACTCTACTTTAAACAAATGGCTTGAAACTGCTCGAGTTTTCATGCTTTTTTGCAGCTTTGAAGATATAGCGCCATCTATGGGTAATATTTTGAATTAAACTTTTGCTTAACCAAAACTTTCAGTCATAAAAAGCATTTCTGTCCAAACCGCACTCTCGTACTGCAATTATTTTACTTTAATTTTTAAACTGTGTCGAGGTCTTTAGGTCCACTCTATATTCATTGGAGATGATGCATGATATATATGAATACATAATAATATGCATGAATACATTTTTTTTCTCGATATAATGATTAAGGTTAGTTGGGGCAACTGGGCCATGATTTTACAATGTGATTCTGGAGCTTCTGACAATTCAGCTTCAAAAAGCTAATGTTCATTTGAATTAAAGTCTGAACTTCTGTAAATGTGTTCAGTTAGGTTCCCTCTATCAGACAGAAATGCTCAAAATTACATTTTAATATTTTAAAATATAAAAATATGCATATTTCATCTTTCTTTCCTCATGGGTCCAGTTGCCCCCAAAAATGGGGTAGACCAGGGGGGGTCTATGTTCCACACGCGTTTATATTTTTTCATATCGGATATCAGGTCCTGTTTGAAAAAGTGTAAACAACTTAAAAAATTTTAAACCAGGCAGATCATGTAAATTATATGTCAATAAACAGCGTTGTAAGGGAAACCTTTGCTCTAAATGTGTCTAAAATAAAGTACTAAAAGTGAAAATATTAGATTTATTTATACCAAAATCATAAAAGTACTTATGTGCTTTAGTATAGATAATAAGTATAAAAGTCACATGGATATTTTAAGGGAAAAAATAGGAAGGTAAATCTACGAACAAAAGGCTACGTAAGTACTTAAGTACTTTATCCAGGGGTCGCATTATATAGGGAAAATTTTATTGTTCCTACCAGAACCCTTAAAGAAAGGTACGATGAAGATATTATTTTCAAAATAGTGGTAGGAACGATAAAAGTTTCCCTATAGAATGCGACCCCCGTGTATAGTACAATATCAAGGTCTGGCTATCTCGCTTTCAGGGGCAAGGTACTTGCATTCGTAAAATGTTGAAATAATTTAATGACACCAATATTTACAAGAGAATCTATCTGAAAACAAGTAAATATATTTTCGTGTACTTAATAAAGGTGAAATTTTAATTATAAATTTCAGGTGCCAGTGTGACTGACAATTAGGAATTAAAATTAAGTGATCACCGCCTCTCAAGGGGTCAAGAAATTTGGTTTGATACCACTCAATATGCTTTTTTTAAATTTCATTACGTTATTTTAATAAGGTATTCTATCATTTTCTTTATTGTGAGCAAAAACCAATGGAGAAATTTACTTCCCGTAGTAAGAGAAACACAAAAAAATTATTTATAACTATTGGGGTAACTGGATCCAGCATGGTCCAGTTACTCCGGATACATGTCCCAGTTACCCCATTTTTGAAAAATTTATGGGGTAACTGGGACACCGGGCTTACATCTGAAACATGAAGTAAATATGCATAGATATCTAATAATATTAATGTAGTTATATGTCTAATCTTTAAAAAAAAGAGATTGTTTAATAAAAGTACTTACAGTATTTTAATAAAAAGCCGAGGAAGTTCAACCATATTGACGTTTTTTTAAAAAAAAGAAACGTAAATTTTTGAGAACCTATCACAGGAAAGTGAGAGTTATGATTGAGTTGATACACGTTGTTTTAGGAAGTAGAGATAAAGGGGCAACTAGAATGAAATTTTTTTGTGCCTAATTATACTTCAGACTATAATAAATACCCTAAACCTAAATAAATTTGTATTTAAAGCATTTTTATATTTTTAATACAAAGTTGTATTTAGCTAATACAAAATTTTGAAAATCTCAACAGTATAAACACATAAAAAAAATTATATATTTTTTTAAACAATAAAAATGAAATTTTAGGTTCAGTTTTTAAAGACTAACATGAAACATATGTTTTGAAAATTTCATGAAAAAATATTAAGAAGTTTTTGAGATATCCTGCGCATTATACCCAAAAACGTCATTTGGAGAAAAATGACTTCATAGTTTCGAAAACGCCACTTTAGCTATTGGGCGGGTATAATTCTAATAGCCATAATTTCTGTTCTAATGGAAATTTCAAGGAAACAATCATGCCAAAATATTCAGAAAAGATAGAAATTTAACATCTAAAATAATTAAAATTTTGAAACTTTAAGAGTCCTGAGACCCCCCTTAATAAGGGTATAAAGAAATTAGTTATGTAGTAAGGTTTTAAAGAAATTGGTTATAACGAAGTCTTCGTTTCAGCTTAGTTATAAGAGTTTATATATTCATACCGTTAACGATTTTTTTCTATATTGATCTGATTTATAGTTACGGCTATAGAAGATATCCTATTGCCTTTATCGAACGATTTCACTTGTCTCTTAACACTCTGTAATATTATTTTTTCTCATAAATCATCTAAGCAATTTTTATAATGACTGTTTAGACGCTGTAAAAGTAGTAGCCGAATCCAAAGACCTTGATGACTACCACAGCTGACTGACAGTTAGCACGATAACTTTCGTAAAAAACGATGATGTCCTGAACTGTCGAAATATAATCTGGATGGGACCAAGCTTTTTTATGATTCAGAAATTCTGTTCTTCAGACAAAGGCATTTGGACACGGGACTTAACTGACGGAACAAAAAAACAAGTTTGCGGCAAAGACAGACAAGTATTTTTTTTTTATAAATACGTGCCTTACTTGTATTATTTTCAGCTATTTTGTTGCTTTCAAGTTCTTACTTTTTACAATAACAGTACTGTATTTGAGACACTTTAACTGCGTAGTTTGATTATAAATTATTGAAGAACCTTCCAAATACACAGAGAAGTTTAAAAGTCAAGGCATACTAAATTTTATATTATGGGATCTCTAACAATTTCTTTTGAATTTTTTTTTTTTTTTTTTTTTTTTTTTCTAAGACCAAAATACTAATAGAAAAAGTACATTGATTTTAAAAATTTTAATTTAGTATTTTTAAATAGCTTACTTAGGTAACACGTTCAAATTAGAATCCTACAGTGTTTGGGTTGTACCGGATCGAACCCGAAATTTATGCTTAAAGTCAACTCGAAAACTGGACCGAACCCGAAGTGAAAGAAAATTATATTTTAACTAGCAGACCCCGCGGCTTTGCTCGCGTAATAGTTGAAATTTGCCAAGTGATATTTGCATGACTATTTTTTATTAGAAGAACACTTTTTGGAATAATTCAAAAATTGCGAATTAAGCCGCACTTTGACTAAACTTCATTATAAGAGTGCAATAAGACAGAAATGAGATTTTAATTAATAAGAAGAACTAAAACTAATTCCAAATAAATGAAAATCTAGAAAGTATTTTGAGTCTTTATGCTCATTTCATACGTTCATTTCAGTATTCATTTGAAGTTTTGAATTTTTTAGAAACCATCTTAACACATTTACATCTTAAAATTAACCACTATGTCAAATTCCAAGCTTCTTGTCTAAGAGTCTACCACCTCTCTGGTGTTAGTGGCACCAACATAAAATGACGAAACAGAGTTGAAATAGTCTTGAAAAATGTTGAAACAGAGACTGTCACCATTAATTTGCCAACATTAACCTTGAAATCGGTTGGTATTTCCTAATATTCTATAGAAAACGGAATTTAGATGCTTTTAAAGGCTTTCTTGTTGTTCCTGCCAATCAGGTGGTAGTGACACCGGCATAATATATAGCCCGTACAGGACCAGGGACTATCACTCTTGATTCGCAACCAATAACTCCTGCAATCGGTTTATTATTTCCTGAGATTCCATAGAAATCGTAATTTAGGACTCTTTTAGAATGCTTTTCGCTCCTTCCCTTCGCTTCAACCCTTTTTAATTTCGAATTTATTTTCGACTGTTCTTAGAGCATATTTATATTTTATAAGTAACTACCGTGCTATATTTAAAGTTTTTTGCCTCTTCAGTACCACAGAAATTGCAATTTAGAAAGTTTCTTGCTCCTGCAACCCTCTAGGGGTTGTGACACCGACATAAAATATAGCTTATGTTAGAGCAGGTTCTATCATCAACAATTTTCAACCATTATGTTTGAAATCGGTTTCGTATTTTATACGATTGCATAAAATTCGTAATTTAGAATGCTTATAGAACGTTTTTCGCTCACTTCGTCCTTTTAAATTTGGAATTTTCTTTCGACGATTCTTAGAAAGCGCTTGCATCTTTGAAGTAAAAACCATTCCAAATTTAAAATGTTAGATCTCCTCAGTAACACAAAAAACACAATTTAGAACATTTGTTGCTCCTGTGACCCCCAGGTGGTAGTGACAACAACGTAAAATATAGGCTATGTTGGAGCGGGGACTGTCACCATCCATTTTAAACCATTACTTCTGAAATCGGTTTATATTTCCTGAGATTGCGTAGAAATCGCTATTTAGAACGTTTTTAGAACGCTTTTCGTTCATTTTCGCCCATTTTAAATTTCAAATTTTAAGGAACTCTTCTCAGAGACCATTTACATCTCATATAAGTAATTACCATGCCAAATTCCAAGTTGCTAGCCCCTTTAGTATCACAAAAATCCCAATTTAGAACGTTTTTTTAAATGCAACCGCAAAGTGGTAGTGACTCGACGGAGACCGGCTAACTGCGCCGATGCCGACCCTTCTTTGCCTCCCCCTGTATGAACTGCGCTCGGCGTCACGTTGGACCGGATATCATTGTCAACCCCCTCTCTTATACTTATGGGCACGAAGTGACAGCTTTTTTTGTTAGAAAGACTCTTTTCTGTTGGCGTTGATTCGCTAAATTGGGCGCTTTATCGATAATTTCGGCTATCAATAATGCTTTTCTTAAACTCTCAAAAAACTTATACACATATATTTTATATATGAGTATAATTTTTTTTTTTTTTTTTTGTTAATAATAACTATTAAATCACAGAAAAATCGACACTATAAAAATGTATATTCCGCTAATATAATATGCACAAACTGAAAAAAAAAAAGGGAAATAAATAGAAGTATGACGATAAAAAAATCCATATATATAAACATGATAGAACATTACAAATCATCATCAATTTCAAATATTTACACAAGAAATTTAAACGTTGAAGAATTTTTTTTTAATTACTTTAGAAGAGAAAATTTTATGAAGAAATAAAACTTGTGACCTAATAATGCCATTTTTTTCTCCAAGCATATTATTTTTCGTTCAATAATATAATATTTGACATGGGCCAATTATGTATGGAAACAAATATTTTCGTAAGGTTTAAACTAATATCTCATTTACTCTGCCTTTAGATGTTTCATTCTAAGATTCTTCAAGAACCTTAAACATTATTAATATTTATATACAGATATTTATAGATATTTCATAATTCAATTAATATGCTAGAAATAAATTTCACTTTAATATTATTCTCTGTAGTATTTTGAAAGAAAGATGCTGAGGAAAATAAACAAAATTCTAAATGGAAGAATATTCTTGCTGCTGAAATGAGGGTTATGATTATCTGTTACAGGTTATCTCGCGACTTATTTCGGACGCCAATATTTTGCCAAAAATTTTCTCACCAGAGAATAAACATTTGTTTGATATTACTACCTATAGTTCTTGCAAAAATGAATACATTTTTAATCTTTTTTTTTTATTATTTAATCATTCAATAGATTTTCGATTAAAATAAATAAAATATTCCGTTTTAAACATCATTAGCGCAAAATAAGGTAAGGGAGGAGGGGATTCTACGTCAAATTCCTCCAAAATCCATTCAAAATATTATAAACTAATAACATGCATACAGAACTCATTGTGTTAAATAAATACATTATACGTAAAACCAACGTAAAGAAAAGTATAAACAGCCAAAATTTTTAGCATACAACAGTTTCGTGGCTCCATAATGAGAGCCTTTATAAGAAAAGAAAAATTTTTTTAAAGAAAGAAAAAGAATGCAGCAATAGCAGCAAAGTTGTAATGTTACTGCTACTACTGTTTCTCTGTCTGTCTTTTCTGAAGATTAAGCCTTTAAGCACATAAATGCTCAATTTATATAATGGATGTTTGTGCTTTTCGTTAGTCTTTGGAATGGATCATTTTCTTCTGATGGACTGATGGCTTCCATTATTATGAAACAACCATTATAAATGAAGTGTTAGGTGAAGATGAAAGAGCAGTCGTAAAAAGTTAGAAGTCCGATTTTCTGGACAGAATGGGAAAGAAAAATGGCCATAATTAAAAAAAAAAAATGTATATGGGCATTTCCCCCCCCCCCCCACATTCTGACCAGAAAATCAGAGCTCTAACTTTTTACGGCTGCTCTTTCATCTTCACCTAACACTTCCTTTATAATGGCTGTTTCATAATAATGGAAGCCATCAGCCCATCAGAAGAAAATAACTCGGTTAAGGCGGAAACTTGGTTAAGCGGGACCCGGATAATCGGGACTCTACTGAGTATTTCATTTAAAAAATGGTCCTTAGAATATTTTTGTTGGTGTTCAGAGGGGGGTCATGATCCCCGTGACCTCCCCCTTGGACACGTCATTGTAGATTGCATAGTTCAGTATTACATATATTATGATTACATATTTTAAATTTAAAAATAAGTCGGCTGTTCGAAAATTAGTAAAATTCTCTTTGTAAATATACTTTCCGGAAGAGAGGGGGGGGGGGGGGGGGGCGCATAATCCATATTTGCCCCGGGTGCAAAAAAGGCTAGTTTCGGTCCTGTTTAAAAGGTGGCTTGATAAAGCAGCATTGAAACGATGCAAAGTTAAAAAACAAAAGAAAATCACAACATATTTTGTAAAAAAGATGAAGTGCCGTACGTGTCTATCTAATAAAGTGCCCGAAATTACGCAATTGACAAAATAAGTAAGTTGACTCTGTTTATTATTTTCATAAAGAACATGCTTTTTTAACACTATTTCTACCCACATCCAATAACACCTTTCAAAGTTTTGATTTTTATTTATTTTCCTTTTAATTTTTAAAGATAATAAGTATTAAAACAACTCTTCAATGTACTAAAAATGATTCGGAATTGTTTGATCTAAAACTTACAAATAAAATATTAATCATAAATCAAAATATGTTAAAAGTTGTCATTTGACATCGGTCAAAATAGTGTTGGCAATAAAATTTTCCACATTTAAAAAGGACTTTGAGGAATTTTAAGGGCTTTCGGTTAAGCCGATTTTCGGATAACCGGGTTTCTACTGCATATATATATATAATGTTATTTTTAAAAGTTACAGAAATTAAATTTTTTTACGGGATTTAAATACTATATATTTAGTAAAACTTTCTTCGTGTACTAATAATTAAACAATAAAAGTTTCATTTTTGTACAAATAAAACTTACCGAGTTATGATAACTTGGATTTTATGTATTTTCAGCATTTTTTGTCATTGAAAAAGGAAAAACACTTTTTATCCAAATGTTACAAGTCAAAATAAAAATTTTCTTAACAATGGTGTGTTTTTTTAAAAATTAACATTAGATATTTCTTGAAATACCTTGAAAGAGCTAACAAAATTTGGGGCGGCAGTTTGCACCGCGCTATTTAAATGAGAAGTCCCCTTCTTTCGCAGTAAATATTAGTAAGTATCCTGTAGTAATATTTTATTTGTATTCATTACGTTGAATATCTCATAAGATATAATGCAATGCTAGATGAATACAGACCTTAAGTATTGTGATTATTGTCGCCAAGATTTACCATGGCCGAATTTGCATCCAGAAGACTTTTTTGGGAAAAATAACTCTTTAAGGCAACCCTCAATAAAATGATGGATTGCTTATCTCACCCCCTTCGAGCGCAGTTCATACAGAAGGGGCCCGAAGGTGTAGGCGCAATTGATGTACACCCGATCCTATATTTGAGAAAGGGCTGTCATCATCAATTTCTAACCATTACTTTTGAAATCGGTTGGGTACTTTCTGAGATTGCAGAGAAATCGCAATTTAGAACGTTTTTCGTCCATTTTCACCCCCTTTTAAATTTCGAAGTATTACAAAAAACGCAATTTAGGTTTTTTTTTTTTTTTTTTTTTTTCTCCTGCATCGCCTTTGGGTTAGTGGCACCGACATGAAATACAGCCTATGTTGGAGCGAGGGCTGTCAGAACGTTTTTTAGAACTCTTTTCACGTATTTTCACCCCTTTTAAATTTCGAATTTTTTAAGAAATGTTCTTAGAGATCATTTATATCTTATAAGTATCTGCTATTCCAAATTTCATGTTTCTAGGCCCTTCAGTAACACAAAAATCGCATTTTCGAACTTTTTTTTCCTTCTGCACTCCCTTTGGGGGGTAATGGCACCGATATAAAATTTAGCCTATGTTGGAGCAAGGGTTGCCATCATCATTTTGACACCATTATTTTTTAAATCGGTTTGGCACTTCTTGAGATTGCGTAAAAATCGCCATTTAGAACGTTTTTTGCGCATTTTCACCCCTTTTTAATTTCGAATTTTTAAGGAAATGTTCTTAGAGATCATTTATATCTAATAAGTAACTACCATGCCGAATTCTATGTATCTGTGCCCTTCAGTAACACAAAAGTCGCAATTTCGAACGTTTTTTTACTCCTGCATCACCTTTAGGGGTAGTGGCACCGACATAAAATGTAGCCTATGTTGGAGCAAGGGTTGTCACCATCATTTTGACACCATTATTTTTTAAATTGGTTTAGTACTTCCTGAAATTGCGTAAAAATCGCCATTTAGAACGTTTTTCCCGCATTTTCACCCCTTTTTAATTCCTATTTTTTAAAGAAATGTCCTTGGAGATCATTAGTATCTTATAAGTAACTACCATTCCAAATTTCATGTTTCTAGGCCCTGCAGCAACACAAAAATCGCATTTTTAGAACGTTTTTTGCTCCTGCACCCCCTTTTGTCCAGTGGCACGGACATAAGATATAGCCTATGTTCTAAGTTGGACTAACACCATCATTTTGATACCATAACTTTTGGAATCGGTTCGGTAGTTCCAGAGCTTACCTCCTACAAATAAACAATATTTACCTCTTTCTAATATTAGTATAGATTAGTATAGATAGATTATGAAAAAGTAGTCTACAATGACATTTCTAATATCATTTTTATTTTTTTTTAATATAAAGATGAGCAAATACGCACTCATTAATATTCAAACATACAGTTTTTTTCATTTGAAAAATATTCATGAATTTCTTTTGAAAAATCGGGTCAACCAGAAACCGACCTGTACCCAAAACATAAGTCAACTCGACTCGAACCCGGCCTTATTTTAATGTATTTTTTACATGTGTAACTGACATCTTATTTATTTTTTCTTAACTCATCACCGCCCATTGTCACCTCCGAGTGACAAGTATTAGAAAGGACCTCTAGGCTTATATTTTAAGTGAATATGTACGGTGGCCAGTGCTTAATCTGCTCCGATATACTTCTTTGTTTTTAGTCAGTATTTAAATATTAGTCGAAATTCACCGGAAGCTCATAAATACTGCTCTCGGGAATCCAGCGGAACAGCGTTTCCGAAAAATCGAAAACTAAGTAATATTTTCCAGTTTTCTCCCATCTCCAATCCTTTGCGCCCTTTCCTACCAAAGCGCTTACATATGTGACGTAACTTGTCACACACGTTGGATCATAACCAAAGACATCTCTGGTCTGTATCATAAACGTTGTTGGACGCATACTCCTGTCTAGCGTTCGCCAGTGTACTCGCAATGGTTTTCTGCCTCAATGGTTTCCGAACAGTGACGAGGAATGTCTGAAATAACCACAACTGCATCTGCCATTTTTACTTGTAGTTATGTTACGCTTACTCGCTGTTTTTTGTTCGGGTTTGTAAAATATTCTTACTGATCAACTGGTCACCACCGAAGCCACCGGAACAGTGATGTGTGTTGTGTTTTGCTAGTTGATCTAAAGGTCTTCTTGGCGAATAAGATTTGTTGAAAATTTCGCACTCCCGATTTTGATGTTTTTGCTCTGTTCATTTATCAGATTTTATTATATATAATTGCATATAGAACTTAGTCAAAATATATAAAAAAATATTTTGCAGAGAACGAAATTGCTTTAAATTTTGGAAGAAATGTATGAAATATAAGTATGGGGGAGGGGGGAGGGGACGCGAGGGAATAAACTATTATTGTTATTACTACATAAAATTAGAGCTCCGGTACTTCTTTTATTACAAATTAAGCCCTGACCTTTATTGGGATCTAGAAGAGTTTAGCTAATTACAGAAAAAAGTCCCGTATCTCTCGGATTTTCTGATTATAATACTATAATCTTCCACAGTTATATAAACCTCCATACAAGCAATAAGGACTTTATTTGGTCTTCTTTTTGAGGGGATAAAAATTTCAAAAAATCAGTAAGCCTCATATTTTTTTGCTAGAATGTTAAAGTTAAATAGTTTTTAAACTGATATTTGTTGGATTTCGAAAGTTTGATTAATTTTTGTTCGATCGTGATATGCGATCTTGAAATTGCATGTCACCCATCGGTGTGTGCAATTATATTACTTTTTGATAAAATCTCTGTTTTATTTCTCTGTTTTAGTGAAAACAATACAATACAACATACAGCCTATGAATTTGAAAAAAAGGAAAGTTATAAGTTTACTTATGGGCGTTGGTGGGTTAAACTAATTAATTTTTTAGAAATCTCCACCATACAATTATGGAGGAGCACACTTTGTAAAAAAAGTATACAACAAGACATATTTTAAAAAATGTTCCGAATTGCAGAAAAAAACGCGTTCTTCTTTAAAAAAAAAAAAAAAAAATCAAATTTTGCGACAAAAATTGCACTTATGCTTGATTTTCCTTAATAAAATCATTTAATCATTAATCTGTCAATAAAATATAAAATACTCAAATAAAAAACAAAGATCACTCAATGCAGGATTCCGTTATATACGGGTCATATTCGGTACAAAATTTCCCTTTTTCATGACTGAGTTATGTCAAGGCCCATATAAATAAGATATACCGCATTTTCTCTTATAAAAAGTGAAAAAGAGTTGGTTAATTATATATGCTTTTAATTATCGGGCGTGAAATGTTTTCCTTAATTAATGCAATTATCTTTCTTTTAATGCTTCTTGAACGACGTCAGGGGTAACAGCTAGCGATTTTCTATAAAATCGATGCTGCTGTATAAAGGAAAATAAATGTTGGTTAAATAATAATAATAAAAATAGTTTGAATGTTGGGTTTTCGAGAAAGCTAATTTAAATGCGAAAGCGTCAGAAACGTCCTCGTGGATACAAAAGGTAGTGAAGATTTAAGCATAGATTTATAATATTTCATAATTTGCTTCATTTAAATTTTTGAATACAGGCGATTCTCATTCCAAATAATTACCAGTATTGAGTTATCACCACGAAGGAGATATCAGAAACACTTTAGTGGTTCATGATTCTGAAAAGACTTGAGAGGAAGAAAACATTTCTTATGTTCTTCCGCGGTAGAAGTAATGGGTTTTAATAATGTTCAAGTAAAAATTTACCCATAAGTGTTTTACAGAATTTCCACATTTCTGGTGTAACACCGCAATGGTACTAATGAAATCTGCAGAAAACCACGAAACATCCTGAAAATGGAGATCATGTTATGCAAGACGGAAAAAAAAGAAGAAGGAGAAAGAGAGAAAGGGATCGAAAGAAAAATAGACGAACTTAGATGGTTGGATAAATTTTGAATGAAAGGAATCCCTTTGTGTCTGCTTCATCTGTGGGTCAGTTAGCCATTCTCTCTTTTTTGAATCTATGGATGCAGATCCTGGAGGAATTCGAGCAGGGTTTTCTTTTTTGTTTGTTTAATGTGCTTCTGTGTTTGCATACAGCTGAAACATTCCAAATGCGTCATGTAAACACTTCCATTTTTTTTTTTATATCCTAGTGGGAATGGATACTACGAGGGCTGTAGAGAAAATAATGCAAAAGTTGGCATAACCTTTCTATTAATTGATATACGCCGTTTTAATTATACATGTCTGTGGAGCAAGCAACTCCTTAATGGAAAAATATAATTCAATATAGCTGTCAGTATGTTTATATGTATTACAAACAATGCATTTTTTTTTTCTTCAAAGAAGGTGTTCATTGATTACTGTACCTGTTTCTTCACAGCTACTTTCATCTCGTCAGCATCATCAAATCGAAGTCTCCAAACACTCTTCCTCTACGATAACTCTTGGTTTTCATTGAAGTTAATCAATGGATTCCAGGTAGTTAATGGGTACACCAGTACACATCTAAACTTTTTCAAAAAGGATTCGAGAGTTGGGTTCAACATTGGCGCAAATGCTTCGCTTGTGATGGAGATTATAATGGTAATAGTACTTTTGCACTGAGAAAATGTTGCTCTGCAAATATGTAGAATTAGAATGATGTACCTCAACTAATTAAAAGGTTATGCCCGGTGCAACCTTCGTATATAATCAGAAATAACCAGTTTCATCTTCGAAGACATATGCTGACATATTCCAAACGCCAGGGTTGGCGTTAAAAAAAAAAAAAAAAAAAAAAAGATATTTTGGTGTCACAAGAGGACCCTATAGCGAGACTTACAAGAGGTCGCAAGATGGCAAGGTATAGGCACAGGTGTATAAAATTTAAAAAAAAAAAAACTTTTGAGAAGCTTTTTATTTTAGAGTTCGAGATGTTTGTAGACCATCTCTTCAATACAAAAATGCTACTCATGCCAGCTACTCTACTTATACCAGCTAAAGGCTGCATATCTAGTTGCATTGTAATCAGTATAAGCACGGTTCCCTAGTGCACAGCAAGCCTTCCATTTTTATGGTCAGTTTTGACAAACTTGAATACGGATTAGAATTTCAATAGTTACATCCTCAAGAAAAATATACAAATTTAAAACAGGGATAAATTCTTACAATGATCATATACATACCGGCTGATTCAAAATACAGATTATGACGATATCTCTCAAACCGCTGATGATAGAAACATAAACCCAATTACAAAAAGGGCACAAACTAAGTAGTTTCCGCATATGGTATTTGTTTTACATGTATATGTATATAGCTGTATATGTATTAAAGTACGAACTTTAAACCTTTATACGGCTTCGTTTTGCTATAACTTATATTTAGAAAAATGTTGTTCTCCTTCTAAAAAGCATTTGAAAAAGTCCCATTCTTTTACAAACGAAACTTACCGAGTTATGATACTTTAAATTTTATTTATTTTCAGTGTTTCCCCGCACTAAAATCAGAAAGACGCATTTCTACAGGTTGTATCTTATTCTCTGGAGGTCTTTATACATATTAATTCTGACTAAAACTTTTATTTTAGTTCTAGTATGATACGATGAATGATTTTTAAAGTCTAACCATTTTTCAAAATCCATGCACTTAAAATTTGAAGCAAAAGTTCAATGTTTTCGTTCGAAATGTTACATCATATCCGCTTCCCAACACAACCCTTTACTTGCAGCGGGGCAGAATATTTGAAATGATTATTATCTCTTTTTTACAAAATAATGGTGGTCATTGATAGCGAAAGTTTTGGCTTCGGAAAGGAAAAAGAAAAAAAAATCATCATTCATATCTCTCTAAAAGGTCGTATTTTTCTTTCTTTTATCCGAGTTTCAATCAAAAACTGAAGGGAAAAAAAACGCAACGAGGGAAAAGAGGAAAACGTTAGTTTTTTGACCGAGTAGTACTTTTTTTTTTCTTTCTAGGTTTCTCGAATTTCTCAAAAAGTTGCAGGGAACCTTAAAATTGAGGGAAAAATAATGAAAGAGGGGCGAAATTAGGCTCATTTTGAAGTTTTGTTAACAGCCACACCCGGTAAATGTCTTCTATTAACATCTATGTATACAGAAACAACAGACAGGTCGGGTTTTTTTTAATATAAAATTGTTAGACATTGCAGTTGTTTCTTTAAATGACATTTCCAGTGTTTTTATTAAGCGATGTTTTTTGTCATTTTAAAACTCTGTTTATCAAACTAACTTTTTAATGCACTAAATATTTTTCAGTTTTCATTTATATTTTCGTTATAATGACCTGTTTTATTCCACTAAAAGTCGTTATAATAAGAGTCTTTATAATAAAAGAATTTTTTTTTCAGTATTTGTATTATTATGCATTATTACAAAAATTAAAATTACAAAAGACTTACTTGTAGTTCATTTAATGGTACTTATTTGATGTTTGTTTAATTATCAAATATGAATTAAGGTAACTTACTGGAGTACAATGATTTAAAGCGGAATTAAGATGAAATTGTAAAAGAATGTAACACTCATGACTTTTAGTATTGAAGAGATAATAATCAGAAATCTCACAAAAAATTTAGTAAATTTATTATAGAAATAAACAGAAATCGATTATGTATTGTATAACTTAGTAGCTCCCGTAGCTTGTAGAATTTTTGTTTTTCGAATTTCCTAGATAAGGATTTGACGCCAAA
The DNA here is from genome assembly GCA_963932465.1 of Maratus speciosus. Lineage (NCBI taxonomy): Eukaryota > Metazoa > Arthropoda > Arachnida > Araneae > Salticidae > Maratus > Maratus speciosus. Next base: position 235,472,060 of record OZ010790.1, read on the forward strand.
TTTGCTCGCCAAGATCACCAATTCCTCTATTAATTCTCCAAGCCTGTTGTAGAAAGTCTCTTATGCTTGTAAAACTACTTTCACTGCAACGACAACACATGAGAAGAGAAACAATTTCTGGCTTCGCCAACAGAAAACCATAGCAGCGAATTAATGTAAATATGTGCGAGAAAGTGCTTAGAGTGGGAAAATAGGCAGCAAGAAAATATAATTTTACAAACTCCATTTTACATAATTTTGTATGTTATGACATTTAAAAAGCTGAGTAAAATACGAAACTACAAACATCTGTTTCAGTATGTTTGATTAATTTAAAATGAAAATTTGAAAAATTATAATTATGATAAAGGAAAATCGCGAAAATACTTATGCAGGATAAAAAAGCAACCAGCAGGATATAGTTGGCGAAGAATGTCTATTATGTAAGGAAAAACTGGATTGACACCTTATTCAACGAATGGACGCGTAAAATTGCATGTTCCACATGCAAACTAATCGCAGACGAACAGTATTTATTCTAAGCGGAATTAGAGATTTTATTGAATGTTAGGCATCCAAGATTTTTATTTTATGGATTTTTGCGCCAAGTTTGTCTCTTATATAATAGGATCTCACGTACGCTCTAAAAATAACATTATTGCACAGTCCTAACTTAATATTTATCAACTAGCAGACTCGCCAGGCGTTTCCCGGGGCCCACGATAATAACCTCAAATATAGGTAAAATTACCTTAAATATAATATACAAACGAAGGGATCATAACCTAACAAAAATACCTAGAATCCCCTTGAGGGCCCTAACTGCCTTCTGAAAGATTGAATTCCAGGTCCGGTTCGGCCTGAATCCTCAAAAATAAAAAATTGTGAGGCTGGTCCCAGCCTCAATCTAATGACAGAAAATCAGCCCAAAACAGGCCCGTGTACCAGTCCGACTTTCAACAGCTTGAATCTACGCAAGATCTTGATGGTTTTATAGCAGTACTTATGTCAGGCGGTAGTAGATTACATGCAACTTTTTTTTTCTTTCTTTTCTTTTTTTTTTTTTTTCTTTTTTTTTTTTTTTTTTTTTTGCATTCTAAATTAATAGTTGCAGAAAATGTGACCTTTCAACAGGCGAAAAGTATGACTGGAGTGTGACCATCTGTGAGATAAGTGGAGGGGAGGGAATAACCCCCCCCCCCCACGAAAATTGGGTAACTTAATCCATATATAATATCTAAACTGCGAAGGACAACAAATTTTGCAGATGGGGTGAGAGAGAGAAAAAAGAATAATTTTAAATTGACAAGTTTGTTATAGCATCAAAGGTCATCCAACCTGTCCTTCAGTTATAAGATGTCATGAGCGCCGGCAGCACGAAATATAGGGAGGGGCAAGATTTTCAAACTGAAGTATCTGAGATCCGCAACATAGGCCGCGTTTTATAAAATGAAGAAAATAAACTTGAAATTAGGTAAAATAAGTATTTTTTTTTAATAAACACTCGTGCAAAATATTTTTGAAACATATCAATGTAAAACAATATGAAAATATAAAGTAAGACAGGGGGGAGGAGAACTTCCCCCTAAACCCCTCGTTTAAAATAATTTTTAAACGCGTGAGTGTAGCAGAAAAACAGAATTGAATATTATCTTTCACGTGGGGTTCAGGGAACCAGAGCCGCCTTAACAAAAAATCCTTAGTTCTTTTTTGCTCTGTTTAATTATTTTGAACCGTCCCTTCCAGGCGTCCATGTAAGGTGTTATTTCATTAGGTGAGCTCTGATCTGCGTGGGCAAGACATTTTGAAGGAGGATTAAATTTACAGCCTTTTTTAAAAACTGAACTATTTAAAAATCAATTTCCTTCTTATGTAATACAGAGCGATGACCCATCCTTTGGCGACCACCGCAGTAAAGACAAGAAGAGAGAGAGAGGTTGGTGCCACTTCTTTCGTCGTCGTGCGGCAAGATCGCAAAGACAGACGTAGGGAGACGCTGGCAAGTTGTTTTCTTTATCGAGAACGGAGACGCGGAGAATTAGGAATAAAAAAAAATGAAGCAGAACGGAGAACAGTCGACCCCTGACCCCGCAGAGGCCCCGCTCGGGTGTCGGACCCGGGGACAACCCTTCTCCGATTGCGGCCGATTGACGTCACAGTGCCCCGCCCGCACCAGGAATGCTCGTGGGCCCCGAAACCCCAAAAACGAGATAGCGGTTTTTTTACCTCGCTTATCATCATCATCTCTTGAAAAATGTATTTTGTCCCTCGGCGAACTTCTTGTTTCTTTCTCGCCAAATATGATATTACAAAATTGCGTTCCTAACTGATCGCACTTGTAAATTATATCAATCAAGAATGAGAAAGATTTATTGTTTTTCGGCAGTGTGCTACAGTTTTCTATGGCAGCAGTTAGCAATCTTCTTTAAAATTATTAATTAATTAATTAATATACATACACACATATATATATATATATATATTCTTTTTTTTGGGGGGGGGGGGGGGTTATGCCTTACTTAAGCATTTTTAAAATCATGATGCCTCTGTGAGATATAATTTTTATTATTTAAAAGTAAACTTTATTATTATTATTATTATTCACATGGAAGATCCTATAAGGCTTGGTCTGAATAAGCTTCTGAAAAAAAAACACGGTATCCTTGTTAAAATAGGCAATAGAAAACTGGAACACGCAGAAACGAAAATTTCAACTGGAAATTTTTTCTGTAACCATTTCGATTATTATATGGAGAAATAAAAATACCCAGGAAATTCAAAGAACAAATTAATCTAATTTAAAGATAAGCAGAGTTTTTTCGAGAGATTTTATATTAATTAGAGATTAATTTAGTCATCTTCGACTTCAAGTATCCTTGTTCAATGATACCCGAAATCATGTACAGCACCAAAATCACATTCAGCTAAGCAATGTAAAGATTATTAATTGTTCTCAAATTGTCCCCCTTAAAAATCAAATTGCCCCCTTGTGAGACATGGGCCCCATGTTGTGAATTGTCGCTTAATACAGTGTCCATGAAAAAGTGCTATAAAGAAAAGTGTCACAATATCGTTATTACTAGATCCAATTTACGAAATTCTTTAGAGAAACTCAAGCAATGACCAATGCGATTTTTTGAATTTTTAGCGATTGCTTTACATTTCGCGATGATTTTCCCACATTAGTAAAAGGAATCCCGTTTAATTTTTTTAGTTCCATTATAGTAAATGTTAATAAGCTTTTGAATAAAGCTTATTCGGAATTGGCACACGATTTTTGAATCTTTCGTAATTTTTTATGCGATTTTTAGAGGTTATTTTGCGTTCTGCGACAATTTTTTGACATTCGTATAAGGAACCCTGTTCCAAACTTTTAGTGCAGTTTAAAAATATTTTGCCCTTTTTTCAATAAGTTTTTTCGGAATTCGCACCGCGATTTTCGTATTTTTGTCAATTTTTTATAGAATTTTTGAGTTTTATGTTTTGTGGGGATTTTTTGTCATTCGGTTTCAATCTTCTGATAGTTTAATATAAAAAATTTTGTCCTCTGTGATTTTTTAATTTTTAGTGATTTTGAATGAGTATAACGTTTTTCCGCATTGCGAGACGATTTTTTGACATTCGTAAGAGAAATTCGAGTACAATGCTTTAGCCCACTACAGTAAATTTTGTCCTCTACGATTATTGAACTTTTAACGATTTTTAGAGGTTTTTTTTTTTTTTTTTTTTTTTCCGTTTTGCGACGATTTTTCCACATTAGTAGATTGTTGAAGTTTTTCTTTCAGTCATCGAAAAAGGACGAAGTGGACCAAAGGGGACCACTTTTTAGAAAAAAGTCCCGTTTGAAACTTTAGTAGGTGGGGGGACGCCATTTGGGTGCTTTGCATTATGTATATTTTTATATTATGCTGAATAAAACATTAATTAGCTGAGTGGTATGTAAAGGATATTTGTATACAGATTCGTACAAAAAAAATTCAAATACAATACCGTGTATGGCCGGATATTTCTTGAAATGCGTTTCGCAGCTGGTTTAAATTTTAGTGTGTTATGTGATGCGCATATGTTTATTAATTTTTATATATATCCGATCCAAATAATTCGAATGAATACATTAATATTTATAAGCTACTGCTGGATGTGTGTAATAAACTGAACAAAATTTTATTTTTGATAAAATATGTTATACATGCTTTTACCTCACACATTATTGCTCTAAAATTAACTTTACTTACATTTGTGAATAATTAATATATTGGCTGATATACAGGGTGCACTATAAAGATTGACACACGTTTTAATTTTTTACCTGTTAGAGATAAGTAGGCAATGTAAATTATAAAACTGTTTAAAATAAGATAATAAAATAATATTGAAATAATAATCTCTTTAATAAATAAATAAAAAAAATCGTGCAATTTTAAAAAAACTTTTATACGATTCTTCTATTCAAAATTTGCCAATTAGAAATTTTTTACGACAAAACCATTAAAAAACTACTTAACTAATCTTTAAAATAAATTAAAAAATGAAGAAAGGAAGTTGATTTACGCAACATTTTTGCCACATTTAAATATTACTTAAACAGCGAAAATCGGAAGTGTATACATAATGGTGATAGCATTTCCAAAACAAAATTAAATATTAACATTATAAAAATGAAAAAAAAAAATGCATTGCAAGAATGTTTAAATATAAAGCTACACGGGCAGCGATCGTGTAAAAATACAATGTAGTTTTAAAACTTAGAAACATAATTTAAAAGTGTTTTTCGTCAGCTCCAGTAATTGGAGCTCTTCTAAAAAACGCATTTGTAAATACTATTTTAGATTTCTTTGTCACTAATATTGTTGACTGTATCGATTATATTTTATTTAAGGTCAACTGCATATGCTTATTACCTCCCGTTACCTCTTTCTTGTAATATCGCATAGCTTTTCGAATTTGTTGTTATAGTCATCATCCCCTCTACTCCTGCATATTCCCCACCTTATTTTAAACATTTTTGTATCTTACATTGCCTACTCATCTTCAACAAGTAAAAAAAGTAAAGCATGCTTAAATTTTTTCGAACACACTGCACATGGGCAGGCCGACCTTAGCTAAAACTTGAAGACTTCGTCTAAAAGATTGCCAGACTTTGATAGCAACTTGCGCAAAATCTGGCGCTTTTAATTTATAATAGTAATTTAATTTTAATGGATAATCTTCTAACGCCAACGATCAGCAACTGGCGGACCGCGGTCCACATTCAGACCGCGAAAGGTCGCGAAGCCTGGACCGCCGAAAAAGATATTGTAAATGAAGAAGAATTTATTAATTTTCCAACAATTCTGTAATATAAAAATAAGAATTCTGAAATACACACTGAAGTGTTTCTAAGTTTTATATCGGATCTTGTGAAGGAATTTTGAAGCAATACATTCCAAGTCTTTGCACTTTGCAGAGATAGATAAGTTGTCTCAATTCTTTAAATCGCCTTATGAAGTTACTCCAGCTGCAGAATGGACTGATGTGGCTGCGAAGTTGTTCAATCTTGAAAACCTTTACTTCAAATGGAGATATTTGACTTGCAAGAAGATATTCTCTTGCAAATGTATAAAACTGCATCCCCTGAAGAATTTTGGGGTAAACATGTCTCAGAAAAGTAGGAAAATTGCAAAAACCTGGCTACTTTATTTGGCTCCACACAGAGTCAGATAATATAGACGAACACGCGAACGCCGTTCGCAGAAAATTTTCAAAGTTTGCAGACAGTTTTGATGGGGTTTTTTTTTTTTACAAGTTTCTTTATTTAAAAAAAGAAATTAACAAGACCCCAGGCGGAGAATCGGTGTAACGCACGTTGCAGACTATTGACAAGGTCTATAGACTATTTTTCAACTGGAGAAAAAAAAAAGTTTGCTAGAAAGTATTTGCCATGTACCATAGTACAGTATTTTTTAGAAGAAGAGGCGCGGCTCATACGAGTTAAAAACTTAAAAATATTGTACATGCGGTGCTTATGCCGGAACGGCGGGTACAATTCCTTTTTTTTTTCTCCCTCTTGCCAGGGCCGGTAGCAAAAACAGTGCAGTACCGACGCAGGTGCTGCAGATTATGTTAGGCTTTGCAGATTAATTTAACAGATTAAAAATAAATTTTGAGTTAAAAAATAAATGTTAAATGTTGATCTCTTTTTAAATAAAGTTTATTTGGTTGGAAATTTTAGCGAATGTTTATGTTCTTGTATATAACTTTTCATTTTTGCTGTTGGCGACAATATAGGACTGGAGGAGCGCAGCGTTTTTTTTCAGAAAATCTTAAAGAAATTATTTGAGTTCGCAGACAGTTTTACATTTTATCTAAGTCTGGCTCCACATTTATATGTTAAAGAACTTTCTCCAAAATGATTTTTTTAAGAACAAATATTCGTTCAAGATTAACGGACGTCCACCTTGAAGACACTCTTCGCATTAGCTGTTCACCACGTAAACCAAACTATAAAAAACTGGCACAAGACGTAATTTTTAGCATTAATTTTTCAACGAATACCTACCTTTTCTATTTTATTATGTGTATGTAAAAATTTTCAGAACGTAATGCCTGCGTATGTATTAATTTTTCAGAACGAATACCCGACTTTACTATTTTATATTATACTAGGGGCTCTGCAAACCCCCGTTCAGACACAGCAGAATCTAAAAACACGCTAATCTGATCGGTTTTAAAAATATTAGAGAAGATTGAATTATACTGAAAAAAGCTGTGCACATCTATAGTTTCCATTCAATTCCCTTTGATTGCAAAAATTTAAGGCCGAATCAGTTGCTGTTAAGGCATTCAATGGTTGTTTTCGTGTTTGATTAAAGAGGCTCAATTAAACATTTGAAAAGGAGCTAAAATAAAATGAATTAAGTGTACACAATCTTTGTCTCCTGGTATTTTAAAACAATTTCTATAACAATAGCCTAAGTCATGTGACTATCATCAACAGTTCCGGGCGGATCACTTCGTTTTTTATATTCCAGGTGCCATTTTGGTACTTTAATGTTAGCCAGGTACAGGTGATAAGTAGCCAAATATTATTCTATCGCCATCATTTCATCTATATTATAATAGTCCAAGTCATGTAACTGCCATTAATAAATACGGTCTGATCCCTTCGTTTTTCATATGTAAGTTTGGCCCAGATATCGTATACGGCCCGATATCTGGGCCGTAAAGGGTGATTCTCATGATTGTAAAAATTATCATCCCATTGCTATCTTGAGTCCTTTTTCAAAAGTATTTGAAATTATAATCCATAAAAAGATTTTTCAGCAAGTAAAACATTTAATCTCATCAGCTCAACATGGTTTTATATCGAAACGTTCTACGCTTACCAATTTATTTTGCTTAACTAATAACATTATGTCATCGTTTGAATATGGGTATCAGCTTGATGTCATATATACTGACTTTTCAAAGGCTTTTGACTCAATTGATTTTGGTATTCTTTTGAACAAATTAATAGGTATGGGTTTTCATATTAATCTTATTGACTGGCTTTTTTCTTATTTAAATAATAGAATTCTTTATGTTTATTTCAATGGTGCTGTGTCTCATAAATTTACCAATACGTCTGGTGTTCCGCAAGGTTCTAATTTAGAACCCTTACTTTTCATTTTATTTATCAATGATCTGTGTTCTAATTTGAAATTTTCTTATTATCTTTTGTTTGCTGATGATTTAAAGTTATATAGGCAAATACGTTCTGTTACTGACGCTGCACTTTTGCAGAGGGATCTTAACAGCTTATATAATTGGTGCATTCACAATAAGTTATTCCTTAATATTAATAAATGTAGCGTTTTAAGTTATTCTCGTAGAACTGATACCTTAAATTATTCTTATCAAATTAATAACCTGGCCTTATGTGGTCCTAGCACAGTAAAGGACTTGGGTATTGTTTTTGATGCTAAACTTGATTTTTCACTCCATACTGATAATATTGTTTCTAACGCGTATCAAAAACTAGGGTTCCTTAAGCGTAAAACTAAATATTTCTCCAATCATCATGCATTAAAAGTTTTATATTTTGCTTTGGTACGTCCTAATCTTGAATATTGCAGTCTCATTTAAAATCCTTACTATAATAATAAAATTAAAATTCTCGAACAAAGTACAATCTAAATTCACACATTATTTATTGTTCAAGAGTAATCATATATATTCTTATGATATTTCTTCTTCCTATCTACGTCGTATTTTTGACATTCCCAGTTTGAAATCTAGACGGGATCTTGTTTGTGTTTTATTTTTTTACAAGGTTATTAATAACATGATTGATTGTAGTGATATACTTAATTCTATTAAATTTAATGTTCCGAGCAGATCCCTCAGGTGTACTCAATTTTTTATATTACCTTTTCTTAAATATAATTATGTTAGTAATTTTTCCTTATATAAATTTTACAAAATATTTAACGAATTTTCTGCGCATCTTAATATTTTTGATATGTCTTTTACTGCTTTTAAAGATAAATGTTCTGAACTTTTAATCTCTTAATTTGTGTTTGTATTCGTGTTGTATGTGATTTATTTCTTTATGTTTATATATATGTATGTTTTCATTATTTTTTATGATGTTCTTGCAACACTGAAAATGAATTCGCCTGTAGTGTGCATTTCTATAAATAAATAAATAAATAAATAAATATTGGTGCGATTTTTTTCCGACGCCAATTTGGGGAAAACATCAACAGCATAAACAACAACATCCGGCTTATACCATATCAAGCAAAATAACGATACTTTGACGCCAGTTAAGTATCCGTTGCGTATATGACATTGGCGTCAGAAAAAAATCGCGCCAATATGAGGCCGTATATGACATCTGTGCCGAAAGTTTTCCATTTTGATTAAAAAATCATTTTTTTTTCAAATAAAACTGCATAAAAGTTGCCATGGTCGCAAAGAATTTTTGGTACTGTTACGCTAGCCGGGTGCAAATCTCACCAATAGCTTTTTTTCAACTCGCCAGTTAGCATTTTTTTTTTTCGAGTAGTAAATTAAAACATTGCTTTGAAGTTGAAATTAAATGTCAGGGTTTGTTGCATTATTTAATATTTGGCAGGATGTCATATACGTTTTGGTTTGGCGTGATTTTTTTTTTTTTTTTTTTTTTTTTTTTTTTTTTTTTTTACGAAAATTTGGCGAAAACCTCGTTTTCGAACACCGAAGTTACATATGTATTTTTGGTGCTACTTAGTTATCCCATCGACCAAAAATCTATCACCAAACTATAAGATTAAATGTTAATAATGGTTTATCGTAAATGTCACATTCACTTGACTTTAAGCAAGTTACACGTGTTTACGTCATCAAGTGATTTTTATATCGACGTTTTATTTGTATATATATTAATGTTATACTACTTTATTTGTTCTTTCGTTATTTAAAATAAAAATTATGTCAATTTGTGTAATTTGGCGGGTGGTTTGGCGAAATTGGCCGACGGAATAACTAAGTAGTACCCTATTTTTTAATTATTTTCTATTATTTTTAAAAGAAAATAACGAAAAAAAAATAATTAACTATAGAACAAAACAATTTATATAATTAAAAAAAGAAAATAAAAGTAAAGAAGCATTTATTATTAAATAAACAACAATAGCCGGGCTACCAAGTCAATCAAAATAACGTCATTTTGGCGTCAATTAGGTAACCCAGTGCGTACATATGTGCCTAATATTTTTCTTTTCGTTTTGTTAAAAAAAAAAAAAAAAAAAAAAAAAAAAAAAAAAAAAAAATAGAAGGTGAAGAAGAAGTGAAAGCCATCAATTTTAAATGTTTCAGTTTTAAATGAAAGTTTTGTATTTTAAATAAAATGAATGAAAGGATTATGTTTTGAATGAAATTAATGAAATACAAAAAAATGCGACGGGAAAAATGTTTGGCGATTTATCACCTGCGTCCCGCTAACAGAAAAAATACCGAGTTCTTGATTTCTCTCTCAGAATCTTTCGATTTGGCGAAATATTGTTCAAGTAAATTGAATTATGAATAAAAGTAATATGATACATTTTTTAACATACATTTAAGTGAGGCCAAAATGGTCGCCAAATTAGTTTAAAATAATAACATTGTCTAAAGTATGAAAAAAAAAAATACCTGTTATGATTAAAATTTGAGTTGCCATCATTAGAGAAAAGTATTTAAAATTAGAAAAAAAAATTAATATCTAGAAAACTAAGTCGAATTTAAAAATTCTAATACCAGTTTTGAAATCTGTGGATCAATACGGATTTTTGGTGTTAATTTTATCACAAAGTATTCCATATTTTTGGAAAAATCGCCGTGAAACATAATCAGTTGTTTAATCAGTCGTTTCATAGAATCGTTTCAATTCAGTCCCTTCATAATATCCGTTTCATAAATTCGTTTCATTAGGATTATATATATATAGGGTAGATGTATCTTTATGCAAAAATAACAATTTAAAAGTAATAAGTACTTATAGTACTTAGGTGTTTTTTTCTCTGGACCTCGATAAAATTTTTCAAAAGTATTCGGACCCCACTTAAAATTACTTACCGACCCCTGTTCTAAGACTTTATAGATAAGGCTCGCTTTATAGAATGTCATCAATTCAAATAAATTTCTAATTAGAGTAGATTTTATTCCTGTTAATAATGTGGTAACTTCATTGTGCCAATTCAGACATTCAAATTTTAATCCTATTTTGTTCTTTCAATCAAAATATCTACGCGTTAAAAATAACTTCTACGTCATATTTAAAGTTTCTAGCCCTAATAATTTCAGAAGAATAGCATTTTTAGAAAGCTTTCAGCTCATTTCATCACTTAAAATTTCGCTCCGTAAGCATCTCCATGTTAATAGCTACCGCTATATTTGTTTTTAAGCTTCTTGTAAAAAGAAGCTTCAGATAAATCGTGGCGATTTTAGAGGATTTTCCCATCAATTCACATTTTTAAAATTTGAAAAAAAAAAAATGTTTTAAGCGAGCATTTAAGTCTTGAAAAAACATAGGTGTCACGTTTTACGTCTCTTTTGAAATTGTGATGAAACTGAAATTTTAGAATGTTCTTTCAGCATTTCACACCGTTAAAATTCTAATTTTGACAAAAAAAAAAAAAAAAAAATAAATAAATAAATAAGTATTACATTTACACATTAGAAGTAATCTAGTTATTAATTTAAAGTTTCTATCTCGTTTCTTTCTTTCTTTTTTTTTTTTTTTTTTTTTTTTTTTCTTTACCGAGATCGTGCTGAAACGCAATTTTTGGAAATGTTCTGTAGAAGGATATAAGTCTATTGTCCCCTTTAAAATTCACATGTTTTTAATGCAATTTGGGTCATTTGAGTACTAAACGTATTCTTCGGGCCAATAAAAAACATTTTTCATCGATTATCTTCGGCCTTGGTCTCATTTTTTACTTTCTTCTATCTTTACAAGAAGAAAGTATTGGATTCATGAAAATTTTCGAATTCCGGTTTTTGACGAATTTACACGTTTTAGGGGTCAGAGATTCCAAAAAACATGTTTTTACAAAATGTCTGTCTGTGACTCTGTGAGTCTGTCTGTCTGTCTGTCTGTGTGTATGTGACACAAATTTTGTGGGCGCTCTATCTCAAGAACTAATGCACGGAATTTAATAAAAATTGATATTCTGTTAGTGCCTAATACAAATTGATGCTGATTAGTTTTTGGTGTAAATCGCTCAACAGGTGGCGCTGCAGTGCTGCATTTTTCACGATTTTCGCAATAGCTCTATCTCAAGAACTAATGCACGGATTTTGATCAAACTTCAGATTTAGTTAGTCCTTGATATGAATTGATGATGATTACGTTTTGGTGTAAATCGCCCAACAGGTGGCGCTGTTATGATGAATTTTGCAGGATTTACACGATTTCCCCAATAGCTCTATCTTAAGAACTAACGCACGGATTTTCATCAAACTTCAGATTAAGTTAGTCCTTGATATGACTTGCTACTGATTAGGTGTTGGTGTAAATCGCCCAACAGGTGGCGCTTCTCTGCTGCCTTTTCCACGATTGCCTCAGTAGCTCTATCAATAGAACTAATGGACCAATTTTCATCTAACTTCAGATTTAGTTGTATGTTGACACAAGTTGTTGTTAATTAGGTTTTGGTGTTAATCATCCAATAGGTGGCACTGCTATGCAGAAATTTTCACGATTTTCGCTATTGCTCTATCTCAAAAACTAATGTACGGATTTTCTCCAAACTTCAGATTCAGTCAGACGTTGACATAAATTGTTGCTGATTAGGATTTGGTATAAATCACCCAATAGGTGGCGCTGCTAGGCAGCATTTTGCTGAATTTAGACGATTTCAGCGATAGTCATATCTCAAGAACTAATGCACGGAATTTCCTATCGTTAGAATCCTCATGAGCTGCATAGATTGCCATTTAATTTTGGCAGTGTGATAGCGAATTTTGAAGTATTAACATGTATGAGATAGAAGAAAGTTTTGGGATTGGTACATCCGACTAGTTGATAATGTTTCTCACATAAACAGTACTTATTTGTTACTTCTGGTCAAAAAATGGTTTTAAAATTGCGTAAATGCGATAAACGTGAGGGATTTCTCTAAAATTAGAGTTTGGACAGTGGCATATAGTCAGTGGAAAACAGTTATTTTATAACTACTATTTTCAAAATAAATAATGCAAAACGAATTCTAATAATAATTTCGTTGCTTGAATTAGTGTTACTGAATTACGAATTCTATTCCAAAAATTTTCAGACATGAAATAAGGTTTTAATTTTTTTTAATTCTATAGCAAGCTGTTTAATGCCCAACAGATAAAGAAACTTTAATTAAATTAATTTTAATTTACATTTTTAATTTTTTAATTTAAATTTCCAATTACTTTTCTCTGAAATTGAAATAGAAAGGCAAAATTCAGAATAAAGTTTGTTCTATGGGTGATACAGACCCTAATGTTCGAAACTAGGAGCGTCTCCTCACTTTATTTTCCAGGACTACACCACTGGGACGGACTGATCAGACGACGGCTATAGGTGCTACGTATTTATATAATTACGAACGCGCCTAAACTATTAAAAAAAGTAATAATAAATTTCTAAAGAAAATGGGCACCATGAAAAAACCATGAAACTTTTGATGTCCCGCGTAGTGATTCCGCTGGACGGGTGTCAGAGCTTCAGAAAATTGTGGCACAATGACAACACTAGCGATAGCATACTAGTTTATCTCTTGATAGCTCCCAACGCTATTAACTCCCAATAAGCACTGCTACTTATTGATTTAAAATTTCTTCATAGCTGTTTTGCGTTATGCCGTGCAATCTGACCCCTAGCCTAAACGATCATTAGCCTAAAAAAATTCGGTGTTGAGAGAGCTTTCTAAACTACCGGGAATGACAGCTAAATGAGAGTAGACAGAAGACAGGTCTTGTCTACGTTTCAAGCCCTTCTTCCTAATTGGGATTATTTATTCAATTACTTTACATGAACTGATGACAATTCTAAGAGCGGGGAGGAATTTTAAGATGGGCTAAAATTTCAGAAACACTGGGAATGTATTCACAAAATTGCTGCGTCTTCAAAAGGCTCGAGAGAAGATAGATGTAAAAGACCTTTGTTCTCTGATGAATGCTTAATTTGAAAACAAACAGGAAAAAAAAAAAAAAAAAAAAAAACCTGGCATTTAGTGTCTTTAAGAATTGTAAACCCCTTCTTTCGTGGAAATGCAAAATGGTGCAAAGTCAGTAGAAACTGATGTGGCCAACTATGGCTTCTGTCTTCTGAAGTGCCATTTTCTAATGCATTTCTATGCCATTGCTCAAAGAAGAGAGTCCCCAAATCTTGCCATTGATGTATGCTATTTTTTGCTGTGTTTAATTGTGTTATTTTACTGTGGCTGTTTTTACTTTAATCATTCAAGATCATAGATAAAGTAATCATCTCCTGTATCATATCTACTACTTTTACGCTTTTTTGATGCCAGTACTTTAAGAAAAATTTACTTTATTTAATCGTAGATTTTCTACGATTAAATAGCATATTTTTCTTTTTTAAAATAGTGGTAACAAAAAAGAGTAAAAGTTGAAAACTATGCTGTATACATAACAAAAAGAAAATTTCTAAAACATATAGCGCAGAACTATCTCATAAATATTTTCTTCTTGATTCATTTTTCAAATTTTTGGTAAAATAGGATATTATTAAACTTAGTATTTCTTCATTTTACGTTTTCAGCAGAAATCTCCTCCCTCTCCCCAAATAGGATTTCGGTCAGCAGAACCTAATAATAATCAAAATTTACGCTCCTAAGTGAATAATTCTTTCTTCGAAACTTCTCTTCTAAAGCGTTTATCAATAAATTCTTTTGCAACTAATATATCGGGTTTTATTGGACTTTCTATTATAGTGTAATTTATACAAATAATTTCTGAAAGTTCGGTATGTGACTTGAGTACCATAACAAAGGCAAACATCTTTAGCTAAATGTACATTAATAAATGAATTTCTTTTAACTGACTTTGATATGTTGCTGCAGTAATTTCTGGAAATGGGCTTAGAGTACCCAATTCTTGTCTTGAAAATTATCTGCAATCTAGGAAATCGTAGAAACATTCGTTTTAAAGAATTTGTATTTTGATGAAAAAGAATGTCCTTTTCTTCTTAAATCGACATCTTTTTCACGCATAGTGAAACAATTTTTATTTCTAGATATGATTTAAAAAAATAATAAATAAATAAAAATGCGATGGCAGAGCTTTCTTGACGAAAAATTCTTAGTTCATTTTCCTTAGTTTTCAATTATTTAGTCTCTTGGAAAGAACAAAGTTCACTAATTTTTTAAATCATCTGATAAGGGGCTGTGCATATGTAATGTTACAAACTTTTTAGTAATTTTGGACACCCTCCACCCTTATCGATATCATACGTTATCGATACTGATACACCTCGAACCCCCACTCCGTAATGATATCGTTACCAATGTCTAAAAATTCTTTGATTTTTGGAATTTATTTGTTTTGTTTGGAGTGATATAAAAAAATGGTTACATTTATTTTTCGCATACTTTATTGATTCAAATGAAGAAAAGTCAATAAAATATCACTTTATGTATGAAATAACACTATTTAAAGGTATTTTATAAAAGCTTTTTGTTACATAATGCATTCAACAGTAACACTGTCTTCTTGCACTTACCCATCACGTATGGGAGTTTGGGGAGGGGGGGGGGACAGTTAGAAATTATTATCATCAAAACAGGTGGGCTACATTCTTTCTATTTTATTTATTAGTAAATACAAGTTTTATCTCAAATACACTTCGCATATGGTTTCTCTTCTCGAACAGCGATTATATATGTATACGTGTATGAAGAAGAAGAATGAGAATGTCAAACGTTGGGGGTATTACATATTTTTGAATTAAATAATTTTATAAAAATTTAGTGATTTTTAAAATAACTTTGTATTTACACAAAAATAGATAACAGACTATAAAAAGATAACATACTATTTTCATGTAAAGATCAAGTTACAAATAAAAAGAGAAAATTTTGATCGGATCAAAAATGATATCGATATCAAAAGACAACCCCCCCCCCCCTTGAGAGATATCTTACGATATCATGTGCCAGACCCTCCCCTCCCCCTAAAATGATAACGTTATAATGCAGAGCCCCTAAAGAAAATGTAATTATATTTCAAAATCCAGGAAGGATTGTAGCCTTTCCCTTGGCCAGCGACCTCAGGCGGTGGCATTCTAGAATTTTTGAGGGAAATTGTCCATTGCGACCCAATAACCACTCGAAATACGCCGGTGTACTATATATACCACTTAATTTTATACCAAAATACCCCAATTACTCAAAAATTTTATATTTATAAAGTCCTAGTATTATTCAATCATTTGAATAAATTGCGAACAGAAGTACTTTGCCCCTGAAAGGGTTAACAAGACGGAAAATGAGAAATCTTCGGAGGGGAAATATTTTAAATGCCGGGGAACATTCCCACCGAGTCCACTCCTAAAGAACTTCCTTGAGTTTTACTTTACCGAGTGGTAGGCAATAAAAGTTCCAAAACGAAAAGTAATCAAATCTTCGGTTTTCGATTATTATTGTTTTTCAGGATGCTTATGTTTTAGGATGTCGGATCGCGAATCAAACACAATCTTTTCTTTTGTTCGCATTTGACATCCTGGACTTCCACAGTTTTGCGAGTGAAGTCAGAAGTTCTAATGGCAGCAAAAGTATCGAATGACGATCTACAAATGCGCAACCGGTGGCCAATTAGAGAGCGGTTCATCAAGAGTTGGGACACTGAGAAAAAAAATATATATTTCGAGCCTTTGATGAAAGACGACACGTGTTTGCTCTAGCAGCAGCAGTGACGGCTGGATCTGAGCACAGACAGTAATGTCGGAGCACTTGGAACTTCACTTCCCCATAAAACTCGTTTTTTTAACATAAAAATTCCAGGAATAAAGGATAATGAAAAATGCTTTTAGAATAAAATTCTAACCGGGGAACCCTTTCAAGTTAGCCGCCTGATTTGACTGAAAGAAATTACTGAAGACAGTTTACATGATGGTAAACACAGCGCCGATGACAGAAATTGTGAGGATTGGTACAGATTATAATTATGGGCCACCGATACATACCTCAAAAGCTGAAAGTTTTTAATAGGCATTTTTGGAATCCGACGGGACCCTTTGCAGCTTAGGGCCCGGTACAATTGCTGACTGTTAAATTCAGACACTTCTTCCTGTAAGGGATTTCTGCAGTTGCAGGGGTATAGTGCTTTGCCATCGAAATAGTCAGTGAGTGTTTCGATGGCAGTATATAAGGGCCCTGAAATTCATACTTTGGCACTTCTTGACCCGTAAAAAAAAAGAAAATCCTAAATCTTTTTCGGAAGAAGTCCCTTCTCTATCACAAAATCATTGCAACTGTCAATTTGACGCTTCCTGCTGCCGACTCTCGCTAAATACATAATTAACAAACACTTAATTAAAACTTTAGCTACAGAATTCAAAGCTGTCTTAGGGTGTTAAGGGACTTGCGTCCGAATGCCTTTTAGAAACTCCTTAAACTTTATTTTCCTAATTGTATTAAAATATGCGAAATTATATATCGTGGAGTTACATAAATATATTTCTTGGTGCTCAAAATTTTAAATTAATTATTGACTTAAAGTAGCCAAATTATGAATAAATATATAATTTTTAGTTGATATGCGATTGGAAAAAACGATATTTTCATACAAGTAACTTTAGCCAGTTAAAAGAGGGGAAAATGACTCTGCCGTTAGCCTACCGATTTGTTTGAAAAAAAAAAAATAATGAATTTAGTTACCATCTATTTAATTAAAAAACAAAAACATGTCCGTGAGTAATGCTGACGTCATATCGATTGTGGCAATAACTTACACAATTATTTTAGTTTTTATTGCAAAGCTATTAGTTTCTAAACATCGCACAATTTCAATTTTACACCATCGAGTCGAAAAAATAAATAAATAATTCCAGTTGCAATTTGTATGAAAACTGAATCTCATGTTACTTAGTTTATATGATTTTAATTTTTTTTCATGCATGATTTATTTTATTCTACCCGATTAAATTAACCTGATTGTAAAAGATTAATACGTTTGCACTTGAAACAATGTAAATAGTTCAGCATTTGTTTTCGGCTAATATTTCATAACAAAATTGAAATTTCGTTAAAAAAAATTAATTAATTAAAATACAAGTTTAATAGCTGTGTGATCGAACTGCGTGATTAAACACAAAAGTAATCGGAATAAAAAAAATTGCTATGCATAGTGAAATATTTGACGATTTATTTGGCAATTAAGCGACGGCATACGGCTAATGCAAAAATAACATCGTTTTTAGTAAATTTAGAAACTTTATTATTTGTACGCATAATTGATGTTTTTCAAATAAAATTTTTGTTTGGTCTAATTGGTGGACAATCTAAAAAACATATATATTAAATGAGGACATCAGAAGCCAAGGGGTACAAGTGACAAAATTTCGATTTGGAGTAAATTGAGTTCAAAGACAATTGGCGTTAAAGTTGAACATCAATAATAACACTGGACAACAGTGGTTTTGTCCTAGAACTAAAATTAGTTGTTTCTAGATCAGTTTTTGGCGCTGCTTCCGAATATGCTTTCCGTTTATCTGTAGGTGGTCCAGGTTTTGAGAAATTTGCATATTTAAATGTATGCAAATTTAAGCTTTTTTGTGCTATTTTATGCAAATTTTTAGATACAATATATGTCACATCTAATTACATTTTCTAGATAATGACTACTTGACTATTTACTTCAGATAAATGTCACGGTTTGCATATTCTTAACACTTATTTATCAGTTATTAAGCCTAATTTGCATATTTTTCAATGGTGTAATGTTTACATCACTATCAACTTTAAAATAGTTGCCACAGAATTGACGTAATGTTTTTCTAGACTAGATTTTTATGCTGATTTCAAATATGCAGTCTGTTTTCTTATATCATGTCTAGTTTTTGAGTAATATGAATTTCTACTTTTGCACGGCATTAACACAGGTTTGATATAAGATGCTTTTTAGGGGTGTGTAATTCATTAACAAAAAGGTGAACAGGGTCAGATTCATATCAGAGACATAAACAAAAATTTATATAATCGAAAAAAAAAATAAGTAGTAGAATCTATCCTAACTAGTTGAAGTTTATCATTACATAGTATCATAAAAAGCTGTTTCTGGCTTTTTTGACCAAAAACTAAAATTTCACTTTTTTCAAAAACTAGACGTGATAGAAGAAAACAGATACAAGATTTGAAATCAGCTCAAAAAACTGGTTTAGAAACATTTTAGCGTACTCGTGCGGCAGAAATATTTGAACGTCAAGAAACATTATTAGAAAAACATGAAAAATATGCAAATTAGGTACAATATTTCACAGTTACATGTCAGTATAATCTCAGAAACAACGTTTTTGTGAAGTAAATTAGGTAGTAATCATAACATAAAACAAAAAACCCTGTCTGCTTTATACCTTGCTTTATACCTTAAATTTGCAAATAATTGTGTAAAATTTACTAAATTTGCATAAATTGAAATATGCAAATATCTCTCAAATTTGACGTGTAATTCTAACTGTGTGTATACACAGTTAGAAAATTCTGTGTATTTTGCTGTGTATTTTGCAGTTAAAATTCTGTGTATTTTGCTGTGTAAATCTAAAACTAGATTCGGAATCAGCACAAAGAACCGCATAAAAAACAACTAATTTCTGTTTTAGGATAGAGCAAAAGCTGAAATTTGTTGATTAGTGTAATTGAGTCAATTGAAATAGGAAACTGCTGTTTGTTACACAGTGGTCTTTGAACTCTTATTTCAATAAATGTGAAAAAAGTGGACTGCAATTTTCTTTAAATTTATAATTAATCAATATTGATCATTATTCGGCAAAAGTAATTGATCTCTAAAACACAACACATAATTAGAAAATAACTTATATTTCGTTACCTGAAAAAAAAAAAAAAAAAAAAAAAAAACATATTTCCTGGTTGTCTGTGCACTTAGTTCATTTTTTTCAATTTTGTCACTTATACCCCTTGGCTTCTGGGGTCCTCAAATATGTTGGGGCTCCCTGATGAATTTAAACAAAATACATTCTGTATTTACTCGTATATTTTTCATAATATACGAGTATATTTCCATATACCCGTAATAATTGGTACTAAATAGAACGCTTAACGCTGAAATTAACTTTTAAAAACGCCCAAATACATCAATTAATAGTATGAGAATAACATGAATTTGAATTTTCTGATAATTTATTTTCTCTATATTAGTTAATTTGTAATGCTCGAAAATTCCCAGACAATCTGAACCATCTCTGAGAAAACCGGGGTCCATTTTTCAATTGAAAAATATATTTACACGTGAATATTAAAAACAAAAGAATGGAAATTTTAAAACAAATTATTACGCGCACAAGCATTTTAATGGTGAAAATTACGTTATAGTTAAAATGATTTTCTTATAGCGTCTAAGAGACAGCGTCTTATGAAAGTCCGGAAGACAGAGACATTTTTTACTTAACCTTTTTATAAAAGCTAATTTTCAAATACGTAATTGATATTACTTAATGAATTCCAAAAACAACCGTCACATGTCCCAACAGCGGTGAATGCGGCCTTGGGAACCGAAAAATCACTCAGTCAACCGTAAATTATGGCAACCCGATTACAAAAGATCGCCACTGGACGTGATAAAATCAGATAATCTTTTTAAAACAGAGAAAATTGGCGTATTTTTGAGCCCGTGATATCTGATTAACCACTGTGATAGTCCCGTGATATTCACGGGCTGTGTCTTTTATTCAGATTGTTTGATTCGCACCAGTTTTATAAAACAGTGTAATCGGCTTTATTATGGCATAATTTTACCTGTCGTTAAATAAGATGAATATTTCTTTTTCAAAAAAGTGCTGCCAATAAGCAATTTGAATTTTTAAACCGTAATTTAATGCGACCGTTAAGGGGTTAAGGGGATGGGGTGGAGGCGAGCCCCCTAGTATTTGAAAACTCCTTACGTTGGCATCGGATATCTACTTTCTGATGGGGAAGACTGTATTTTGATGATTAGTAATCACTTGTTTAAATTTATCCCTAATTTGACGGTAAATTTCGCGGTCGGCAAGGGAAAAACCCATATCAGTGAAGAGTAGCCCTTCAGAATGGGCACCCTGTTTCATATTACTGCAATTAGATACGGAATGACCTCCGTCAGTGCCAAAACTAGCTGCCCCCCCCCCCCTCTTCTGAAAAGTATATTTACAAAGAGAATTTTACTAATTTTCTAATAGCCGACTTATTTTAAAATTTAAAATGTGCAATCATAAAATATGTAATCCCAACAAAACGTTTTCGGTAAAAAAAAAAGAAAAAAGCGCCAAGTTCTCCTTAATGTTTCGGCCAGAAAAAGTAGTGATATCTGAAGTTCGCACAAGTTAAAAGCCAAACATCCCAAATCTTTCATTGAAAATGGCTTCCTGCGACTTGGCCGTTAATGCCTTCCACAGCATTTCAAAATTAATGATTGGAAATTTCGCATTTATGAATTATTTAAATTTTAAAAGTAATATTAGAATGCAAAGAGGCAAATTCACATAAAGACATTATAAGTAAAAGATTTCTGCTAAATACCATCCAGTTTCAACAAACATTAGTTTTGATTACAGATCATTTAGTCCACTGGTGGTTTAATTGCCATTTTGTACGGTCTAAAGCTAAAGTCATTAACGTAAAACCCAAGAAATAAAACAAAATTTACTTACTTCAAATCTCTCTATATGTTACATAATATTTTATTGTATAATATTGAAGTCTTGTGCATTGACGAAAGAGATTTTTTCTGTTTGAACATTTATTATAGTTTGTTTTCATACATTAAGAGGTATTCGATTTATAAACTGTTAAAAGCTGATACTAATTATGTTTTAGCAATTAGAGATATTATCTTCCGAAACAAGTATTTTGTTATTATTAACTTCTAAGTATTTAAATAGACTGAAGTGGTTTAAATGTTTTTTTTAAATGTGTAATTTATTTCTGTACTTTGTGCAACAAAATGCCTAAAATAATGAAAAAATGTAGTTGGCATGTAGCTCATTTGTACATACTTTAAAATTTGAAAAACCCTCTCGAAGGTATTAACGGCCAAGTCGCAGGAAGCCATTTTCAATGAAAGATTTGGGATGTTTGGCTTTTAACTTGTACGAACTTCAGATATCACTACTTTTTCTGGCCGAAACATTAAGGAGAACTTGGCGCTTTTTTCTTTTTTTTACCGAAAACGTTTTGTTGGGATATCACTACTTTTTGTATGTTTTTTCAATTTTTTTTCTAAACTATAGTAATAAAAAAAAAGCTTAAATTTTGGTACTTTTATGTTAGCCGGGAGCAAATCTCCTCATTAGCATTTTGTTTTTTCGCCAATAGCAGTTTTCATTTTTCACATGTGTAAATTAGTAACAATGGTTTGATTTTTCAAATAAAATATTTTGGTTTACGTTATTATTTCTTATTTATTTATTTATTTATTTCTATGTTACATATTCTATTAAATAAAATGAGGGAAATGCATTTATTTTAAATGAGATGACTGAAAAGTTTATATTTTTAAATGAAATGAATGCAATATGAACAATGGAGTTAGGAACAGTATTTGGCGATTTGCCACTCGCGCCCGGCTAACATAAAAATATCTAGATTTATTTTATTGAGCTTTACAAATTTGTACTTTATTTCTTTTGGTATTAAAGTACTAGCCGCCTCTAGCAAGCAGTATTTGCTCTATTAATTGCATGTTAAACGTTGCATCATATTACTGTTATTCATAATTTACTTGCCCATTATTACGCCAAGTCGGAAGCTTTTGATAGAGAAATCAAGAACTCTTTACGATCATGGAAGCACATCATATATTTTGTGTTGTTATGTATTTCATCTTTCATGACAAATATCTCTTAACTCACTTATGCATGTTTCCTTATCAGTTACGATTCGTTCTCTAATGTGGAAATTTTTAATTCTATTAAGTGATCGTTTCTAATTGGGCTCACTGCCAGTTGTTGTATTTTAACTGTTACGATTGGGTACAAGTGAAATGGTTCTTATGAAATCCTTTGACAATATCTACATTTACATTAAACCATATTGATGCTAATATCTTTTTGTTTCACGTTAA
Source organism: Maratus speciosus (assembly GCA_963932465.1). NCBI lineage: Eukaryota > Metazoa > Arthropoda > Arachnida > Araneae > Salticidae > Maratus > Maratus speciosus. The sequence continues at coordinate 235,494,785 of OZ010790.1, forward strand.
CCTTTTCAATAGACTCGATTACGGAAGAATAGAAGGTCTACGGGCTCACTGCCAATGATCCATTTGAAAATCTATCTTTCTTTCCATGTAATCTTGTTGAGGAATTAGCTAATGTGCCATGGTTTTAAGATTTTAGCTAATTTTATTCGAAACCTGAAAACTGAAATGCGAAGAACCGGATTATAGAAGATTCATTCTAACGTACATATCTATTAACAGTTTACATATTAAAGAATTATAATAATCATAAGGAGAACTGGCAGTTTCGGTGCTTTAATAGTTTCCGTAAATTCTTTTTATATAATACCAGAAGTTTTAGCAGAGTAAAGATTAACAACATAGTCACAGTAAGTATAATAACAGTTCAATATAATAACAATGGCAGAGGTTTTGTGGAGTGACGAAACTACTGGCACTTTGGAAATATTCGTACGTTATACCATCTAACTATTCAGTTGATATGCGGGAAAATATAAATAGATGGCTCGCATTAATAATTAATTCATTGAAAAATAGCCACTAGCGTCAAATACTCGCCAAGCTTGTCAACATTTAGCGAAGTGTCGCCAAATTTGGTAATATATCTTGTCAATTGTAAAATTTGGCGACAAAAAATGTTTTGTTTATTCTGACGTCATAATGATGCATATGTATTATGTATTATACACATACCTATAATATGTATGATGCAAATGTATTACGTATTGTATGCATATGTATTATATGTATGATGCATATGCATAAAGTTCATTAACATCACTAAAACGCACTTAAAGGTATAGTGTTCCATAAATAGTAGGGATAATTGCCAGATTGACCAGAGTGCTATTAAGATTAGAATTCCGACATTTATAATAGACCGGGAGGCGTCTGCACACACCATCACCTCATCGAGATTACAGCTGAAATTTTAGGATTAGTCAAAACTGGATTAGCATATTAAAATCCAACTGGTCTGTTAATTCATATCTTGGTAGAAATCACCTGAAGGCATAATTTTAGTGGTTGACTGATAGGTTTACTATTGTATTTTCCTGCATACAAAAGTATGGAAACATGGAGTAATGGGTGCAGGAAAACACAATGGAAAATCCACCAATCAACCCGGTAAAATCGGGTCTGTAGGTGCTTTCCACAAATATATGACTTGGCAGACGATTTACATTTCAATACGCTAATCGATTTTTAACTAATCCTAAAATTTCAGACGTCAACTCGATGAGGTGATGATCTGTGCAGACGCCTCCCGGTCTTTAATAAAATTTGTTTTAAGGAAGTAAAAGATAGAAATATGGGCAGATAAACTGAAAGATTTGCCTTATTAAGATTTTTGTAAAAGCATATAAAAATTCATTCAGCTTGAAATCATGTAACACCTTTATAACTCAGGCTAATTTTCTGTAATCGGGTTTTGGCGACCAACAAATCTTATCTATAACTATAATCTTTCTTTTACAGATTTAAAATTAACAATAAATTAACAGTAAGTAGCCTAATAATACAATATAATAACATTAGCAGCGGTCTTCGGACGCCGTATCTGTCGCACATCGTTAAAGACATCTTTATTAGTTACACATTTCATTTAATTAAAAGGAGATTTTTAAATTTTCATATGAGAATTAGGATATTTTTCCACTATAGGGACCTTGGCATTTTTTAAAAATCTTGGCGCAAATCGGACTTCAGAAACTGAGATATGTTGCCAAATGATATAAATGACTATGAAAACAAACCTGATGAACTTTTATGTTATCTCTATAATAATAGCCTAAGTCATGTGACTGTCATCAATAGTTCCGGGTGGACCGCTTCACTTTTTATATGCCAAACAGCCAATTTGGTAATTTAATGTTAGACGGGCGCAGGTGATAAATCGCCAAATATTGTTCCATTGCGATCATATCAGTTTTATAACAGTCCATCTCATGCGACTGTCATAAACAATTTTTCGCGAGGTACATTAAAACAAAGCTTTAATGTTGAAATTAAATATGAATTAACTATTATTTATTACTTTTTTTTTTCTTTTCATTCTTTTCTTTTCTTTTCCTTTTTTAAGAAATAAGAGAAAATTGAGAGTCATAAATTTTAAGTATTTCAGTTTTAAATTAAAGTTATGTATCTTAAATATGAGCGAAAGTATGATATTTTAAATGAAATTAATAAAATAAGAAAAAATACGACGGGTACAATGTTTGACCATTTATCACCTGCACTTGGCTTACATAAAAATACCGAGTTCATGATTTGTGTATCAGAATGTTCCGATTTGGCGACGGATTGAGCAAGTAAATTAAATTATGAGTAAAAGTAACATGATACAATGCTTAGCATAGATTTAAGGAGACCAAACTGGTCGCCAAGGGCGGCTAGTTTATATATATATTTATATACGGTACTTGTTAGTTATCCCGTCGACCAAATTACTGTCGCCAAAGTTTAAGATTAAATGCCAATAATGGTTGATCGTAAATGTCGCATTCACTTGACAAAACGTGTTTACGTCATCAAATGATTTTTATTTTGACGTTTTATTTGTATTTTTATTAATGTTATAATGACTAATTTGTTTTTTCGCTATTTTAAATAAAAATTATGCCAATTTGTATAATTAGGCGAGTGGTTTGGCGATATATATAATTTGGCGAAATTGGTCGACAGGATAACTAACAAGTACCTTATATACATATAAACATACTATTTATACATGTATAAAATTTTGTTTTTTATATACAAATTATTTATGTTGCTATATAAAAATAAATAAACGGGTTCCTTAAATTAAATAAATTGTATACAAATGGAAAAAATTGCTTGTGTATATGACACAGTAAATAGGTTGCCAAAAAATGCGTTATTATCACATTTCTTTTCTTGTCAAAGCCATTTTCTCTATTTCCTCAAGGCTACTATATCGTAAACGTACCGAATTGCGGTTATATTTTGGTAACTGTTTTATTGTTTTAATATCGTAAATATATCATAACCTATACTGATTAAAATTTTTAGGTATCTTCATTTTTTCTATTTAATCAGCATTTTCGGGAAAGCATATACAATTTTATTCAGCTTGAAGTTACGTGACACCTTCAAAACTCTGTAATCGAGTTTTGGCGACCAACATTGGCCCAATTGAATGTATACGGCCAAATCAACACCCCCTGTTTGGAGGGTTTAGAAGCGGAAATTCTGTGTTTTCAGATTTTTCTGGTTAATTGTGCTACAAACCCAACTTACTTGTGAAATTTCATGATTCTACGACTTTCAGAAGTACCTTAGTTATTTGATGATGCGAAGTGAGTCAGTGACAAAAAAGCGCTTTTTCGGAATTTAATATTTCGAAAACTACTAAATACAGAAACATGAAATTATGGAACCTTAGTTCAGTTTGACCATATGAACATGTGTATAAAAGAAAAAAATTCTATATCTCTCCCTAAAACGACGTTATGAGGGGGTGGAAAGTATGCCGAAATGGCTCAGGAAAAGGTAGCTTACGGCTTGTGCGAACTTGGCGGACGCACTGCCGTGCTCCCAGATACTGAACAACGTAATCTACAATGGTGGATCCAAGGGGGAGTTCACGGGGGTCATGTCCCCGCTCTGGACACCAACAAAAATATTCTAAAGATCATTTTTAAAATGAAAGTCCTGATTATCCGTGTCCCGCTTAACCTAGTTTCCGCTTTAACCGAGTTATTTTCTTCTGATGGACTGGTGGCTTCCATTGTTATGAAACAGCCATTATAAATGAAGTGTTAAATGAAGATGAAACAGCAGCCGTAAACTGTTAGAACTCTGATTTTCTGATCAGAATGGGGGAAAAATATGGCCATCCCTCCCCCATTCTGATTAGAAAATCAGAGTTCTAACTTTTTCCGGCTGCTCTTTCATCTTCACCTAACTCTTAATTTATAATGGCTGTTTCATAATAATGGAAGCCATCAGTGCATCGGAAGAAAATGATCCATTCCAAAGGTATAATCCTTCATTTGGCGCCCCTTTGTTCTGGTGCCCGAGGCACGTGCCTCCTCTGCCACCCCCCCCCCCACCCCCCTTAGTTTCGGCCCTGACCTCCGTAATGAATTATGGACAGTGAACATGGAATGTGAACATGGAATTTCTAGTTGTATCAAAGCTGTAAGTTCAGATTTCGTACAGAAATCAGATGAGTTTTAAAATTTTTCACGTTTCTCTGTTATAAGTAAGATATCTTAAAATAAAATTGTAATTCAAGAATCTAAAAATTTTGAGATCCTGATGCTTGTGAAAGCAGCGCAAGCGCTACGTCCGTCGATAATCGGGCATTGCTCTCTCTTTTCTTTTAATCTTCTGGATTTTTAAACAGAATTCATAGAAGAAAAAAAGGCTAGTTTCCATTTCTTGCTAAGTGAATTCCTTAATTAGTTACAAGTAATAATAAAGAAATCGCTAAAATAAATAGATACAGCTGGTTTAAATTTTTACAAGCTTAAAAACATTTTTCAGGAGAGGAGCAGTAACGTAAAAATTATATTTTATGGGAAAATTACAATTTATTGCTATTTATTTTTCCTGTTAATGGAGATTTTTCTTTCACTGATATTCCACATTCTTATACAACCACTTTATTTATTCAACAACCAGAACATTTTATCTTGCAATCTATGCAACTTCTAATTTAGATTATAGTGCTGCCATCTACCAGCAGCTTATACAAGTATAAGAATGCAATGTAAATATTTAACATTTCTCTATTAAATTTAGTTTTTATAACCAGGCCAAGAATGTTTGAAGAAATAACAGTTCATATAAATTCCTAAAAATATATAAATATTAGTTTCATTAAATTAAAAACTAATAATATAAAATTATTTTTTATTATCTTTATTTATAATATCTAGTTTATGATCAATAACTAAATGAAAAAGGAAAAATTTAGAAAAAAAATTATTACTTTTTATTCGAACAATATATTTGATAATAATAGCTATAGTATTCATTAGAATCCTACACTAAAGCATATTTTGCTTTTTCACCAAAAAAATAATCAATTCCAAAATGAGTATGTTGAAAATATTTGTATAGATGGCGCCACCACAGAGCGTAGAAATTATTACAAATGGAATAGGAGGAATATAGTTAAAAGTATTTTGAAATAATAATAATAATAATAATAATAATAATAATAATAATAATAATGATAATATTACAAGTTTTTATGGAAATTTTTATTTTTTATAGAAATTTATTTATTATAAAATTTGCTTTAATAAGTAATAAGTAATTTCTATAATTTAAGAGACATCATAAAGTGCAAGTCAAATTCTATAAATTGAAAAAAAAAAAAAAAAAAAAAAAAAATGTGGCCGCATGTGGCCCGGCGACCTTCTACGTGCGGTCCGAGATATAATCATTAATATATATTTGTGAATTTAATTAAGATGTGCATAAAAAGTATTTAAGATCGTTACTATTGTTTTATACATTTTCAAGACAAAATCTGTCCTGTTATTTATAATTCATTTAAAATTATATTTTAAAACATATTAAATGCTGTTTTCATTGACAAAAGTTCTTTTTTACATGCTGACATATTTGTGCTAGAGTGGTGTATAAATTTCTTCACTATCTTCAACGCTAATCAAACATTATTTCAAATTAATTAATTTTGTACTATATATTTTTAGAATTAAAAAAAAATGGTTTTTGCATTGAGCAAAAGTATATAATTGTGTTTTCTACTTATTATAGAGATAATATTGCTGTTTAGGGGTAAATGCAAAATAATCGATTGGCAATTCTTTTTCTTCGCTGTTTTATACTTTATCTATCATTTTATCGCATTAAAAAACTGTCATAAGTTCTGAAGGGTAGTTTTCGTTAAAAAGAACATATAGAAACGAAGAAAAAATTGTGAAAAGTCTCAAATTCAGTTTTTTTTCTTGGAAGATTTCTATAGCGACGGGGTGGAAAGGCATTGTAAAGTTCTGCACGTTCACTTCTGAGCTATTAAGAGTGTTCTCAAAAAATATTTTTCACGCGAAACATTCTGAAATATTTAACGGGCTCATTTTTAAACGTAATACTTGCATTCATGACCATTAAAGTAAAGTGAAATTAAATAGCTTTTTCATTCTTCAATAAATGATTTGCATCTTGAGTTATAAGCGATTTTTGTCTTACAGAAATCTTTAGGGGCTGTCTCGTCCGGAAATTAGGTTCAAATCGCCAATTTTGATATATTTTTCTGAAAAATCCCCTGCCTTTATCGAAAAATGAAAAGAAAAAACCATTACATTTAATGGTTTCTGAATAAAAGCACCTGCCAATCGCATCGCTAAAAAAAAACAGACGGCCTTCGCTATGGGCAGAGGGTATATGAAAGAGCGTATATACGCCTTGGACTTACTTCAGAAACAGAGGGTATACGGAGCTTCGAAAAAAAATTCCAGAAGGTATATATGGCAACTCACGTTCTGTTAAACGAATTTTTATGGCGCATACATCGTCAGGTAGGTAAAATTTCCGGGATTTTCATTTGTTCGAGTTGCGTTTCGGAAACCGGCCAACGTAACGTTCGACGCCTGCTAGTTTTAAAATAAATAAACGGTCAAGTGCGAGCATTACTCGCGCACAGAGGAATATATGAATAAATATAGATAGAAGAATAAATATAGAATAAATATATGAATTTGTAATTGTATCATTAAAAAAAAAAAAAAAGTTGCTAAAAGAATTCTAAGACTTTTTAAAAAACTATATAACGTAGGGTTGAGTATAACTGTATATATTAGAAAAGTGTAATCGGGTATACCATGAAAGTTCAAAGAGATATATGGAGCAATATCAAATATAGCTATTCGTATAACTCTTTTTTTAGGTGCGTTCGTAATTATATAAATACGTAGCACCTATAGTCGTCGTTCAGTCTGTCCGTCCGTCCACATGTAACAGAGCAAAAACTACCCAACCGAATGGTCTGAAATTTTAAATATATGATTGTTGCAAACTTTTGTCGAGCCATTTCAAATTTTATGGAAATCGGATGTATAGTTTAATTACAGGGACAGTCAAAAGTTTTTCTTTACAGTACGGCCAATGTGAAAAATTATTGCAAGTGCATTTTAATTGTGTTACAGCCTTCCGAATGCTCTGAAATTTTAAATATATAATTGTTGCAAAATTTTGTCGAGCCATTTCAAATTTTATGAAAATCGGATGTATAGTTTAATTACAGGGACAGTCAAAAGTTTTTCTTTACATTACGGCCAATGGGAAAAATTATTGCAAGTGCATTTTAATTGTGTTACAGCCTTCCGAATGGTCTGAAATTTTAAATATATAATTGTTGCAAACTTTTGTCGAGCCATTTCAAATTTTATGGAAATCGGATGTATAGTTTAATTACAGGGACAGTCAAAAGTTTTTCTTTACATTACGGCCAATGTGAAAAATTATTGCAAGTGCATTTTAATTGTGTTACAGCCTTCCGAATGCTCTGAAATTTTAAATATATAATTGTTGCAAAATTTTGTCGAGCCATTTCAAATTTTATGAAAATCGGATGTATAGTTTAATTACAGGGACAGTCAAAAGTTTTTCTTTACATTACGGCCAATGGGAAAAATTATTGCAAGTGCATTTTAATTGTGTTACAGCCTTCCGAATGGTCTGAAATTTTAAATATATAATTGTTGCAAAATTTTGTCGAGCCATTTCAAATTTTATGAAAATCGATGTATAGTTTAATGATAGGGACAGTCAAAAATTTTTCGTCACATTAAGGGGAATGGGAAAAAATTATTGCAAGTGCATTTTAATGATGTTACAGACTATGCACTTATGAAGTGCAAACAAATATACATTCAGTACAATATGGGGCGCAAAAAATAATTATAAAAAATAGTTATAGTACGAACGCACCTCATTTGTCAAGTTTGACGAGCAATTTCCAACTTGTTAATATTATCCTAATCTGTTTATGATGAACTTAATTCGGGTACTGACAATAAAAGCAGTGCATAGTTAAACTTCATTTGGCTTTTCATGAAACTAAATTCAGCTTTTCATGAAACTAAATTCAGCGTATTAATAACCTTTATTTCTACAGTGTATCTAAAACAAAACCTTTGTTCAAAGTTTAAATTTGGCATTGTGCTAAGCGCGCTTCGAATTGAAGTCTCAAAGACGCAACGCCGCCTTGGTCAGTGCCGCGTTTTTCCAGATAGGTGTTTAATTAACTTTTAAAGTCACTCGAGGCGTATTGAGAGATACAATCAAGGCAAACTATCGCGCATCTCACAGTATTTATGCGATTCATTCTAATTAAATATTTCGAGGGCGATGCCCTTAAAAAACGGACACCTAATTTTCATTCCAAAACAGACAAATGGCAACAAGAATATTTAATTAAAATTTTCCTTTTATCATGTACGTGAAAATAGGCAAGTTCGCATTTTCTAATAAATTCGTTTATAAATTATGGTGTCAGTTCATTATTTCATAAGTTTATAAATACAATTACTCCGTGCCGGAAAGGATTAAGTGGTCGCAGGACTCTTAAAGCTTCAAAATTTAAGAAATTTTAATTTTTTTAGATGTTAAACTCCTATCTTTTCTGAATATTTTGATATAATTGTTTCCTTGAAATTCCCATTAGAACAGAAGTTTTGGCTTTTAGAATTATACCCGCTCAATAGCTGAAGCGGCGTTTCCGAAACTTTAAAGTCATTATTTTCCAAATAACGTTTTTTGGTATAACGCGCAGGATACCTCAAAAACTTCTGAATATTTTTTAATGAAATTTTCAAAACATATATTCCATGTTATTCTGTATAAACTGAACCTAAAATTTCCTTTTTATTGTTCAAAAAAATATTTTTTTAGGTGATTTTACTGTTGAAATTTTCAAAATTTTGTACTAGCTAAATGCAGCATTGCATTAAAAATATAAAAATGCTTTAAATACAAATTTATTTAAGTTCACGGAAATTATTACAATCCGAAGTATAAGTAAGCACCAAAATTTTCATTCTAGTTGCAATATTTATTTTGTAATCCTGCGCGTAAACTGTTATGCCAATTTTTTGTTCGACAAATGTCTAACAGTTTCGAGCCCCCTATAAATACTAATTCTGTACCTTGCAATTTTTTAAATACATGAAACGAAAGAACATACTTATATCTTTCATTCCAATTAAAATTGTGTTTTAAAATCATATACATTTTAAGATATTAAATGTTGAAAATGGACTTTTTTTCATTTTTTCCACTTTTTAGAGTCCCGAGACCCCTTAAATTAGTATGTTTTTAACAATTTGACGTTTATTGCTTTTATACTGTTACTGGACATTACATTACACATATATATCATTAAAAGTCGTTAACTAGGCATAGAGTACGCCGCCCTGTCCTTGTGTATGTCCAAACTGACCGTACCTTTAAGGGTTAATATCTCAGCTAATTACCGATGATTTTTTTTCGAAAATCATTATCAACAATGCTTTTATTCTTCTGCAACGATAGGCATATTCAGCGATGCTCAACAATTTTTCTGAATGCCCGTAAATCGAAATTTGTGTATAACAGAAAAATGCTAATTACTCAAAAACTATGTGACCTAGGGTAATCGCTATAATTTTGCGGCAAGGTTTACATTAACGTCTACTACCTCTAATTTTTTCATAATTTTAGTTTCAGTAGATTCGGAATTAGATAGGGGGGGGGGGGGACATATTTTTGCGCTACATTTTCAACAATATCTTTGAAAATATAATACCTAAAATTAAAAGGAATATATTTTTGAGTTCAGCGTTACAAAAGCTTTCACAGGATACCCCACATGATATACAAAGAAAAGATTTTTTTTTCAAGTAGCATAATTAGCCCCTCTACTTTTTTACTAAATATATTTATGAATGTTTATTAATCTGAAAATATGTGGGTCAATGGTCTTTATTACTTCCCCGAATTTGAACTTTCCACGTTCCATAGTTTACGATTAAAATGGCTGTGACAGACAGACAGACAGACAGGCAGACGGACAGACACAGGAGTGATCTTATAATGGTTCCGTTTTTACTTTTTAAGTACGGAACCCTAAAAATATTAATTTCCGTCATTTTCCCGCGTAAAAAAAAAGAGGAAAGAAGGGGGAAAAAAATGCTTATAAGGCAATTGAATCGGCTATTTCAAAAAACTACATGTCCGGTTTTTTTTTCTTTTTTTTAACGAAATGTGCTTTTTTATTACAAACGTGTCTTTGAACGTAAGCTGACACGTGCAGACAAAAATTTCACAGGTTTATTTATCCGTTGCTATTCAAGAGACACGGAAAAAGTATCATTTATTGCAAATACAACACAGTCGATAACAAAGCCAATTTATAATCGAATGTCCAACAACAGAACAAGAAGAATATGTGATAGAATACGATAGTCAGTATGACTATGTAATTAATGAAAAAGGATCAATCATTACGGATTTTGAAACTGTTTCCGAACAGTATTCTTTGCGTTATTTAGTCGCAGGGTTTTACTATTTCATCTCATGATCTTCGCGATAAGATGCAGATGTTAATGCATTATGTCAATTTTATCAAAAACAAAAATAAATAAATAAAGATTAATGCCTTTTTGTATCATTTTAGGGCACTAAATCCCATTTCTATTAAAAACATGTCCAAAAACATTTTTTGAGTTTTTAAAATTTTAAGTCCTTTAAAATAAATAATAACCGATTGACATACACTGTTAAAAATCTGCAGTAAACTGTTCAGTCATTCACCCGTTTTTATAGATTAACGGTTCCAAAAACATTTTTTGAGTTTTTAAAATTTTAAGTCCTTTAAAATAAATAACTAATAATCGATTGACATACACTGTTAAAAATCTGCAGTAAACTGTTCAGTCGTTCACCCGTTTTTATAGATTAACGGTTCCAAAAACATTTTTTGAGTTTTTAAAATTTTAAGTCCTTTAAAATAAATAACTAATAACCGATTGACATACACTGTTAAAAATCTGCAGTAAACTGTTCAGTCATTCACCCGTTTTTATAGATTAACGGTTATTTGTCCATAATTTGAAGTTTTCTCATTGGTCAGGATAGAGATAAATTACGGTTATGTAACCGTTTTATATAAAAACGGTTAAATGACTGGACAGTTTGCGGCCGATTTTTAACAGTGTATTTAACGGTTTTAGAATTAGAGTGAGCACGAAAAAGTTCTTTAAAAAACTAGCATTTATAAATTAGCAACTGTATAGCACAGTTTTATTGATTCCTGATAAGTTTTGAATCTGTGACTTAAGTAGTTTTTGAAATGCCTGTTTCAATTTTAATAGGGTTTTTTTTTGTGTTTTTTGTTTGTTTTCAGATTGCACCTTTCTCTGCTTATCAATTCCTTTTATATTTTCTCAACAAACAAAGAAGAATTTTGAGTATGAACGCCCACAGAATGATATCCAGGCAAGATTTCACAACAGATGTGTCTGTGGTCGGCAGCCTAGGTCACATAAAAAATTTTTTGAAGAATATAAACACGGAATACGGTAAACTAAGAATTTTTGCAGAATCTCGTGTAATATTTTTGAAACATAGCAACATAAAAAAAAAAAAAAAAAATACAGAAAATTAAAAAAAAAAAATAAGTAAATACATAAATAAATAAATATTCAAAGTAAATTTCCACCATCATTTTTTTAAATGAAGAATTTAAACGCCAACTTCTTTTCTGTCACATTTCCTTTTTTTTTCTTTTTCTTTCTCGTTATAAGATTCCGAAGGACTGAACCCCAGGATAAATGTTTGAGATAAATTTTAAACACGGTGAACATAAAAAAAAAAAAGAACTAAAATTTGACTTTCACGGGTAGTTCAGGGAGAGGGAGGCATTTATTTATTTTTTCTAGTTATTTTAAGTAACTTGTAAGGTATAAATTTTACTTTTTTTTTTTTTTTTTCAAAAATCAACAGAGGAAAAGAAAAATTTTAGTTAATTAAATTTAGTTAAATAATTAGTTAATTCAGGAAGGAGAAACGGCACTGCCCCTCCTGACAACGCCCATGATTTCCAGAGAGTAAAGTTTCACATTCTATTTCAGAACCCATTGAGGTATGTCGATAGCGTAAAATTCTTCTCCATTCATTCTCCTCGCGTGATCCGGAATAACGCATCCATCGCATGCATCTCTCTTTTTTTTTTCCCCTCTTTTTATTTATCGTACTGAGAAAATCTGATTACCATACATTAGTTGGAGAATGCGATATTATTAACTTTAACTTTCATCTATCAATGTGACAATCGGGATAATTCAAGTGAAAACACCGAAGCTCCATCATTATCCAAGTTTGAATGTATCGAAGAACGTCTTCAGCTGGTGAAACATGTAACGTAAATGTTGCCTCTAGTATCAACAAAATTAACTTTATGGATGAAGTTTCCAGTTTTCGCCTGATCCTTTCTGCTTGAAATCATCTTTTGAAGATACTACTGTGAAAAGCGCAGCCAACGAAACAGATAGGCCATGCATGGGACTCCACCGATCTCGGCTGCTTTTCAGACTACCCTGATCACATGGCAATTCGACTATTGATGGAAAACAGCCTGTGTTGATCATGTGAAAGTTTGGCGAGCTGTGTCCCGATTTTCAGGTGTTCGAAGACCCGTCCCGCGTAACCACTACGCGGGACACCCAAAGTCCCGATTTTTCAGGATGCACAAATTTGTTTAAATTTCCATTCGCACCACATGCTATTCGTAAGTCTTCAGTAAGTGGAACTGAAAACAGTAAAACATGTGAAAACAGAACCTGACAATAACGGAATTTGTCTGCGATTCCGCAGAAAGTACTACCGCATAAATATAATTGCTAAGACAGAATCCTGTCTAATACGGAATATTTTCCCTATCGATTCTGTTTATCAGGGTTCATTGTACTTTGTTTAGTAAAACCTGAGGCAACAGAGCTTGTTTATAAAGGAATCCTGTCTTAAACGTAAAATTTCATAAACCCTACCGGAAAATCAAGCAACTATAGTTGTACAGTCGTGGGAAAAAAAAGTAAACACCCCCTACTAACTCCTCAACAAATTATCGTAGACGAAAGTTACTGGTACCGAACGATTGGAAATAAAGTCTACTTTTAAATGACGTATATAAAATTTGCTTAGGGGCCATCTACATATTAAAACGAGTGCAAACTTAATTTTTTTCAATGGCAATAACCAATTTTAATGAGGTATTTCAAATCTTTGGTTCAAACTATGCCTAGATACCATATTTCAAGTCATTTGAATGATAAGTTTTTGAATTATAAACATTCAAAATTTAGTGCTTCTAATGTTAAATTACATTTTCATATTTTTATTTATAACTTCTGAAATTATGATCCTAATGTTTTAATTTTTTGTGTAGCAATAATACTAATATACCCAAACATAAATACGTTGAATTTGCAGTTTTTATAATTTTCTGATATGAATTATGAATTATGAAATTAATATTTAAAAAAAATATGAATTGCAACCTACAATTTTTTTGATGGATTCAGATTTATTAAGCCCTGCTTTATGGAAATCCAAAATTTCACATTTTTTTTCCAAGTAGTTTTCAAATTATGCTTTAAAAATGGCAAAATGATGGTTTAAGGGGCCGTCTATAAGTGACTAAATATTTTGAAATGTCTTATGCTATCCTGTAATCTAACAGGCTTAATTGAATGCTTAAGGTGCCTTGATCCAAAGAAGTTGGAAATAGTATGTTGGAAATTGTATTCCTTCTTCCATGCCTTGATCAAGAAGGGAGCTCTCTCGGTTAACAATCGAGTACCGAACTTCAATTTGGACTCAGCCCTTAAAATACGCTCATTTTAAAATAATTAATTTCTCGGAAACTTATGGTACGAATTGCATAAAAATTTGTTTTTACACTAATTGAAGGGTGTAGAGTTCATTTATGCTGTCAGAATTGTGTACTTCTATTGAAAAAAAAAAACAATGTTATGGTTCGTTTTAATATGTAGAGGGCCCCCTAAGCAAATTTTATATGCATCATTTAAAAGTAGACTTTATTTCCAATCGTTCGGTACCAGTAACTTTCTTCTACGATAATTTGTTGGGGAGTTAGTAGGGGGTGTTTACTTTTTTTTTTCACGACTGTACAACCAGAATTTGTTTCGCTTTCTACCGATGATGCTTTCATAGATTCTACTACATAAGATTTTTTTATTTTTTATATTTAATATAGAAAAACCTACTAAGACGGAATTTCAAGAGATCGGAGAAAGATTCCGTTTTAGATAGGTTTCCGTCTTAGCAGGTGTAATTGTATGATATTTCTTCCGTTAACAAGAATTTGTTACGCGTAAAACAGGATTCCTTTATAGACAGGTTTCTTTTTAAAGGATTCACTGTATGTTTATGTTCCGATTTAGACGGCTCTCTTTTTGTGACAGTGGCAACACTACCCGTGTGTTTCGCAGTATACGTGGTGCCGAGGCTAATGAGTAACTAACTCTGTCAGCGAATGTTTCGGTTATCGAAGATTTTTTGGAAATATTTTTCTGACTCGCCTAACCAATATGGTTCGGCTAACGAATATTTTATGTAGAGATCGACCGAAGATTCGGTTTCGTTTTCGTTTTGTGAGTGAATGTTCATTCGGCCAAAATCAGGTTTCGTCGAAAATGACAGAAACTATCGGTATTCCAAACATCTCGTTTTTTCTTTCAGAAATTTTCAATATTCTTTATTGATTTGAGTTGTATCGGCTCAAATGAGACACTATTTATTGTTATAAACTTCACTGTTTATAATTATCAGTCAGGACTGACTCGAGACGTGAATGCAAATTATAAAGCAAGTAATGTATATATGACTAAACTTTGAAGACGCTTTTCACGTGCTCATTAAAAGCTGCAGACTTAACAGTAATAGAAAATTTTTTAGTTTGAAACAGCAGAAGTGTTTCGATTACTGTTTGAGAATGTTCTAGTATAACAGATGATCATTTACAAGAATAATTATAAAAGATAAATCGAGGTAGTATACATAAAACATTTTTTAATGAGATGAAATTCGTATAATTAGAAAATCATACTGTGACGTTGATGAATTAATTGCATTTTATTTTATATGAAAATAAAAAGTTTTGGTCAGAGGCACAAAGAACCAACTACGGTCACACGTATAATTAATAATTACGTAATCTAATATATAAAAATGAAAATTTGTCTGTCTGTAATGCTATACAAATCCACAGTTTGGAAGCCAGAATTGTGAAATGTCATGTACTTGTGTATTAAAACACGGCCGAAGCAACTAAAGCAATCCGGAAATCAAATTTAAACATTTTTCGTTATAGCAGCTGCCAACAATTAAAAATTCACAATAAAAATTTTTTATGTTCAACCCGTAATCGAGCGATTTCTTTAACCAATGTGAGATATACATATTACGTACGCCACGCTACAATACTTAAAAGCTATAGCGGGTATTATGATAATTCTTTTACCTCACTTGCAAATAATTAGAGATATACATATTACGTACGCCACGCTGCAATACTAAAAAGCTCCAGAGAGTATTACGATAATTCTTTTACCTCACATGCAAATAATTAGAGATTATTTAATTGCGCTTAATTATTATAATTTTTTTTTAAATAACGGCTAACATTTTATCTCAAACATCAACAAAACTTTTTATTCTATTTATTCCCTTATTCCAAAGATATCGTTTTATCGTCTGCTACCCTAGTAACATGATAAATTAAATTTCGTTAAAAAAATGCGCAGTAGTAGAAAAATATTTTGCTAAATCGAATAATTATTTTTAATTTTGGTTTTAGAATTAAATTCATGAACTCCCGTGCATGGAACGGGTTAAGCAGCTAGTATTTTATAAACAATGATGTATATTTATGTATTTATTAATGAGTTAAAAAAATATTGGAACATTTTTGTTTTAATTTTCGGCCGAAAATAGAAAGATTACCGAAATTCGGTTTCATTTTCAGTCTTAAAAACCTGTTTCAGTCGATCCTTAGTTTTATGGATGCGCCCGCTAACATAACGCAGCCGCCTTGCATCGTAATTGAATGAGACATCACGTTTAAGGTGAACGAAGATTGCGGATAACGAATGTAATTTCTGAACGAACTATCTTCATTAGTCGAGGGTTATCATTGTATTCTATGGGCCAGTCTCAGATAATGGCAAATTTTATCTCCTTCGCCCAAAAGTGTGAACAACCATGAATGTTTAAATTTCTTTTCAAGCACTATATTGTGCATTAATTTAAACGTAAAAATAATAATAATAATAATAATAATAATAATAATAATAATAATAATAATAATAATTCAATATTAAAAGAAAAATGAAAAGTTGTAAATGTCATTACCATGGTTTGACTCAACCTTCAAATAAATTAAATGAAACCTTTATTTTTAAAAATTGGAACAAAGACATTTGTTATTTGGATATATTTAATTTCTATATATATATATATTTAACATATTTTTAGATAAAACAGAAAACATTTTTATTAATTAGCCTTATTTAAAGTTCGTCGCTAGAGTGATTGTCATTGCCGTAGTACATAATAATTTTTTATTCAGCTCTTTACTAGATGGCGTTTTGATATGAAAATGTTCTTAGATAGTACAGATGTACATGTTCTTATCTTACGAGCAGTAATGTTTATTTTTTGGTTAACTATGTTAACATATTGCCGACGGGAATTTTTTTATCAAATCTGAATTTTAAAACAGTGGAAGCTCTTCCCTGTTCTGAAAGTCTTTTGTAAATTGGTGTTCTAGTAGGATTCCCAACTTTATGCATTGGTATATCTTTCAATGTACGAATTTAATATAAAATGTCTTACATCCTAAAAAAAATATGGACAACATAATATAAATGCATTTTCTCTAAGGTAGAAGTCACGCTCTTAGTCAATGATGTTTTTTTTTTTTTTTTTTTTTTTTTTTTTTTTTTTTTTTTAATGAAAACGAGAATTTTGGTTTCCCATCGTGGATGTGTTAAGCACCGGTTCATTTTATCCCTCTTCTACCAAAATTTTACTTAGTTTATTTATTATTTGTCATTACTAAGTTCATTATTGCTGAAATATATTTTTAATAACTTAATTTTGCTTAGAAGGATTTATAAAAAAAAAAGTTCGGAACTGCTTTCAAAATAAGTATAGCATAATCTTTCAAATTTTATATAGTTTAGCCTTAAAATTTGATTCACTTTGTCATTATCAAAGTATTCTGGATTTATGGTTTCAAAGGACATAGTAATAACAATTTTAGACATTTTAAAAACACATTGCTATTTTTTAATAGAAAATTAGCATTATTATATGGTTTATTTTGAGTTAAAAATCAGGAATTAAAACAATAAAATTTTATAAAAAGTTAAAATTTCAGTGCTAAATTCACCTTGATTAATAATTAAAATTTATATAAAACCACAAATACACGTATCACCATTACTTAAAGGCGCGTACAACACAATACAAAAACATTTTAAATACATTAAAGTTTTTTAAAAGCAAAGCTTTTTCAACCGAATTTATTTCGCCGTCACCAGTGAGAACTAAAGGTATACCTGCATATCTTTTAGGTTCTTATATAGGATGAGACACAACAGTTTAGTTCTCCCTAAGGGGCCTTCCACAAATGACGTCACGCTTGGAGGGGGGGAGGGGGGCTCCTGAAATTGTGACAGTTTGTGACAAGGGGGTGGGAGGGGGTAAGAAGAAATGTGACATCACACATTTTGGTTAAAATAAAAGCATTAAAAATCAACAGATTAAATTTTGAAGTTGTTCTGAAATTAAAGTAATTTTGTGTTCATAAAGTAAAGATAAGATTTAAAGCCAAAATCCATTTCAAATTCCAAAATACTAATGTTTTCAATTGCTTTTTCATATTAATATTTTATTACCATTGTATATTAATTATATTTTTTGTTGTAAACCTAAATCTTATTTCATACAAAATAAGAACACGAATTATTTTTATTGTTATGCTCACAAATGTCATTAAAATACATATAGTTAAAGTTTAAAAATAAAATTTGAAATGAAATATGATCTAAAACGTAGTGCTTTGTTTCTGAACTGCAAGTATATGTTTATGTAATATAGCGTGACATGTGACAAGGGGGGGGGAGGGGGTGTGGTGAAGTGTGACACTTTGTGACAAAGGGGAGGGGGTCAAAAATATTGAAAAAATGTGTGACATCATTTATGGACCGCCCCTAATGACGGCCGAGTAAGTTCGGTTGAAAACGTTTTGATTTAAAAATACTTTAATGTATTTTAAATATTTTTATATTGTGTTGTACGCACCTTTAAGTAATGATTTTACATTTTTTTGTAGTTTTCTATAAATTTTATTAAAATTTAATATTTTTTCAAAAGCCAAGATTTAATATTATCTGGGATTGAATCTTATAGTTGCTAATGTAAGAGAAAATTTGGAGTACAACTGTTCCAAAATTTTACAAAAGATGCTAAATAAGAACAACATTATTGCAAATTGCAGCAATAACAGCTTTTACTATTACTGTTGCTACTTATTAATCTTTCATTTTAACACTTTCCAACACGGTTGAAAATTTGCATGACTTTGGTTTGTCTGGCCGTCTGTCCTTCTGTCCGGCTGTCCGAGCTCTAACTCTCGTAAATATACTCTGATTGCTTTGAAATTTGTGTATGTTATTGACGTTTACTATAGAGCGATCGCTATTGAAAATGAAGTGTGTATAATTTATAGTTCAGTTACAAAGACGGACAAAAGAATTCCGTTACATTACGGTCAATGGGAAAAAATCGTTTCTAGTACATTTTAACGATGTTACATAATTTCAAACATAATAAAATTGATATGTATTTATGAAGTGCAGTAAAATATGCATTCTGTATGCATGTGGGATGCAAAGAATTTATTATTCGTTTACAGAGTCACACAAAATAATCCCGTTACATGATGTATAGGAGGTAGGACTGTTAGCAGCGTATTTTAATTATGTTACACTATTTCAAATATAATGAAATTGATATGCGTTACTGATGTTTATTACAAGTTACTTCCTGTATAATATGAAGTGCATAGCATTTATAATTCATTTCAGGTTACACACAAAAGATTTCGGATGCAATACTGCATCCGAAGTGGTGTCTATTAAAGATAATTGCTGGAAGTGCATTTTCAGTTATGATATGCGTTTTTAATTTTAACTAAATTCTTGCTTATTACATGGTTTGTATAAATGCTAGATCATATACAGGGTTACACAAAAGAATTCGTAAGGAATTCTTTTGTGAATCATGAAATTGAATTGAGTAGAATACGTGAGTTGGATACGTGGCCGCCTGTGGATGATAATTTCTGGGAAGTGAGATTTCAGAACTTTTAAGTGTGTATTAGCCTGAATTAAATTTTAGTTTAATGCATGGTGGGTACAAAAAGATAGTACGTAAAATGCTGGGATGTACAAAAGTATTAAAGCATGTTTCCGCCTATTGATATAAATTGCTGAAGATGAATTTTAAACATATTATGAATTTTCTTACTAAACTAAATTTTTGCATACAATATAGAATATATACCAGACACGGCGAACCTATGGCACGCGTGCCACCTTTGGCACGCGAAAGAATAATTTTGGCACGGCACAGCTTGTGGCTCTAAATCAAAATAAAGTGAGATTACACGAAATCGCGACTGATCTTTTCTAAATTCGATTAAATGGAAATTGAAAATTTTTAATTGCGGCATATTATATTCCAATCTAATTAATTATGGCCTCAAAATTTTTTCAAACAAAGACGATATTTGAAAACTATCGACAAGAAATGGCTATTAAACGTTACTAAATTCCGATGGTAAAGTTATGGCAACTTTGAATTTATTTCAGAGCTATTCAAAGAAACTAGCGTTTGTGATTTTAACAGTTTTTCTGCCTTTCTGCGCTTTCGAGTCACTGTTTTCACAAACGAATGATATCAAAACTCAATGTGTAAGCACTAGTCAGATAAATCCCACTGTAAAAAAAAATCTGTGAAGTTACTAAAGTTTTTCTAGGAAACTGGGATTCCTAGAACTTTTCATGTAACGGCAACAACAAAATTTCATGTAACAGACACACTTTTGCGCCGAAAATCAAAAAATCTGTAAGGTTACTAAGAATTTTTTTGGAAACTGGGATTCCGAGAACTTTTCATGTAACTGCAGCCAGAGTTACAAATAAAAGTTTAGTAAGATTACTGAAATTTTAGCAGATTCATTTGTAAAGTTACAGATTTTTGTAGCTTTACAAAAACTAGTTTTGTAGATTTGCAGCTTTTTTCGTACAGTTACAGTTGAAAGTTTAGTAAGCATGTAACTTTACACATGGGCGTACCCAAGGGGGGGGGGGGGACCGAAATTTTCGAAAGTGATATGAAAAAGTGCTGCTTTTTCGTCTTTCTTTTGTTGAAAAAAAAATTAATTTTTTTTCAATCTTGCAGCGGACTAGCCATTCTCATTAGTCCCATATTAATCCACATTGACAACAAAGAAGAAAAAGGGAGCAGGCGGGGTTACAACCCCCCCCCCTCCTCCCAAAATATTCAGAAAATTAAATGAAAAAGTAATTTTTCCTTACTTTTTAAAGGTAAATCTGTAATTTTTTCATCTGTCATATAGCATTCTCTTTAATGTCGTTCATAGACATTCTCGTTAACACCATATCAGTATACATTCACATCACAGCATACCCAAAGATGGGGAGGGGGCTGATGGAATTTCAGCCCCCTGCTTTCGAAATGGTCGAAAATGAAATGAAAAAATAATGCTGATTTTTTTCTGCCTGTTTAAGATAAATTTGCATTTTTTCCCCTGTTGTTCAACAGACTATGCGCTTCATTTGCTTTAGTTCCATAGTAGTCCACATTGACACCAAAGAAGAGAAAGAAGGCTGACGGGGTTACAGCCCCACCCCCCCTCCCCAAACCAGAAACAGTCGAAAAATTAAATGAAAAAAGTGTTTTTTCATTACTTTTTAAAGATAAATCTGTAATTTTTTCTTCTGTCATACAGCAAAATAACCATTCTCGTTAACTCCATATTAGTCCACATTGGCATCACAGCATACCCAAAGATGGGGAGAGGGCTGCTGGAATTACAGCCCTCCTCCTCTCGAAATAGTAGAAAATGAAATGAAAAAAACAGTGCTAATTTTTTTTTTCTGTCTGTTTGAGATAAATTTGCATTTTCTCCCCTATCATTCAGCAGACTCCCTTCGCTGCAGTTCCATATTAGTGTACAGTGACACCACATTATACCCAAAAAGGTAGAAGGGGGCTTATGGGGTTACAGCCCTCTCCCCAAAAAGTCGAACACGAAATGAAAAAGTGCTGATATTTTTCTTTTTGTTTGAGATAAATTTGTATTTCCCCCCTATCATTCAACAGACTGGCCGCTCTCTTCTCTTTAGTTCCATACTAGTGCACAGTGGTCCCAAATTATACCCAAAGAGGTGAAAGGGGCTAATGGGGTGCCCCGTTCCCTAATAGTCGAAAATGAAATGAAAAAAAAGGCTGTTTTTTTTCTTCTTGTTTGAGATAAATTTGTAATTTTTCTTCTGTCATACAACGAAATAGCCATTCTCGTTAAATCCATATTAGTCCACATTGGCATCACAGCATACTGAAAGAAGGGGGGGCGGCTGATGCGCTTACAGCCCCCTTTTCCCGAAATAGTCGAAAAAAATATTGCTTTTTTTCTTTCTGTTTGAGATAAATTTGCATTTTTTTTCTCCTATTATTCAGCAGCCACACTCTTCTGTTTAGTTCCATATTAGTGCACAGTGACACCCCATTATGCCCAAAGAAGTAGAAAGGGGGTGATGGGCTTACAGACCTCTCGAAAAATAGTTGAAAATGAAATGAAAAAAGTGCTGATTTTTTTTTCTTTTTGTTTGAGATAAATTTGTAATGCAATTTTTTTCTGCAATACAACGAACTAGAATTTCTGGCTAGTCTCATATCAGCGCACAGTTACACCACTGTATACCCAATGAGGGGAAGGGGTCTGATGGGGTTATAGGGCCCCCTTTCGAAGTAATCAAAAATGAAAAAAAAACTCCTGTTTTTTTTTCTTTCTTTTGAGATAAAATTTAATTTTTTTTCTGCGATGCAGCTATTCTGGTTAGTCCCCTATACTAGTTCACAGTGATGCCCCAGTATACACCAGAAGAAGTCGATGGCGACGATGGTCATGAAGTTACAGCTCCATTCCACCTCCGAAGAGATCGCAGTGAAATGAAAAAAAGGGCTGATATTCCTTCTTCTTCAGATAAATTTGTTTTATTTTCTGGCATGCCACGAAGTTGTTTTTCTTGTTAATCCAATATCCTCCTCAGTCCTGCGACCAAATTTACTTGAAACCACAAAATCAATTTTGAAATGACTGAAAAATAGCTCCATGCTTGTTTTACTGGATAAATGAAAACGTATATGGTCAGTTCCAGAGACCTACAAGTAAATTCTACAAGTCTAAAAGTAGTTTAATTTAAGGAGTATTTTAATTTCTCTCACACTCGGCGGGCGCCAGGATTGTCAATGCGGAAGTATGTTAATGCACAGTAACACTACAGCTAATCACAAGTCGATTTCGGCTAAATCGGAAATCCGGTGCGGAAGAGTGACTGTAAAAGTAGCTTATTAACTTTCATTTTTCAGTCGCATCTCCATGCCAAAAATTTGTGTTTTTCCACGGTTTTTTGGCAAAATTTGCGTTTTCCCCGCAGTCTTTTGAAGAAATTCGCTTTATCAGCGGCTTTTTGCCGAAATTCGCGTTTTTTTGCGCACTCCGTCGAAATTTGCGTTTTTTCCACGGATCTGTGACGAAATTTGCGTTTTTTTCGTGATCCTGTCCAAATTTGTGTTTTTTCCGCGTTTTTTAGGCGGGTTTTTGATGAAATTCAAGTTTTTTTCGCGGTTTTTTAACGAAATTCGCGGCTTTTTTTTTACGAAATTGGCTTTTTCCGCGGTTTTTTGAAGAAATTCGCGTTTTTTTCTCGTCATTTTGATGAAATTCGCTTTTTTTCTGCGGCTTTTTGACAAAATTCGCGTTTTCTTTGATGAAAATAGCGTTTTTCGCGGCTGTTTGATGAAATTTACTTTTTTCCCCGCAGTCTTTTAACGAAATTCACGTTTTTCTGTGGCCCTTCTTTGTGACCCTGCTTTTTCTTCTTTTTGCGATCCTTTAACGAAATTCGCTTTTTTCCGCTTCCCTTTGGCGGAATGCGTGTTTTTTAGCGATCATTTTTCGAAATTTGTATTTTTTCTGGGGCTCTTTGACGAAATTCGCGTTTTTTCAGTGGTCATTTGCTGAAATTCGCGTTTTTTATGCAATCCGTCGTCGAAATTTGCATTTTGTCTGGAGCTTTTTGACGAAATTTGCGCTTTTTTCTAGTCTTTTTGATGAAATTTGCGTTTTTATGTGGCCTTTTGATGAAATTCACGTTTTTTCTCTGTCCCTTTGACGAAATTCGCGTTTTTTCAGCTTTCTTTTGAAGGAATGCGTGCTTTTTCAGCAATCCTTTGTCGAAATTTGCATTTTTTCTGCGGCCCTCTGACGAAATTCGCGTTTTCCCGAGGTCATTTGCCGAAATTCGCGTTTTCTTTACGCAATCTTTAGTCGAAATTTGCGTTTTTTCCGTCTTTTTGATGAAATTCGCGTTTTTTTTCGATCCTTTACAAAATTAGCTTTTTTTCGCAGCCCTTTGACGGAATGCGTATTTTAAGCGATCTTTTTTCAAAGTTTGCATTTTTTCCACGACTTTTTGATGAAATTCAAGTGTTTTCTGCGACCCTTTGACGAAATTCGCGTTTTTTTTCGAGATTCTTTGTCGAAATTTAGTTTTTATCGCGGCTTTTTGAAGTTTGCGTTTTTCCGCAGCCTTTTGACGAAATTCACGTTTTTCTGCGGCCCTTCTTTGCGACCCTGCTTTTTCTTTTTTTTTTGCGATCCTTTAACGAAATTCGCTTTTTTTCCACTCCCCTTTGACGGAATGCGTGTTTTTTTAGCGGTCCTTTTTCGAAATTTGCGTTTTTTCTGCAGCCCTTTGACGAAATTCGCGTTTTTTCTGTGGTCATTTGCCGAAATTCGCGTTTTTTAGGCAATCCTTCGTCAAAATTTACGTTTTTTCCGCGGCTTTTTGACGAAATTTGCTTTTTTCTCGTCTTTTTGAGGAAAATTGCGTTTTTCTTCGGACTTTTGCCGAAATTTCCGTTTTTCTGTGTCCCTTTGACGAAATTCGCGTATTTTCCGCTTCCCTTTGACGGAATGCATATTTTTAAGCGATCCTTTGTCGAAATTTGTGTTTTTTTCTGCGTCCCTTTGACGAAATTCGCGTTTTTTCTGTGGTCATTTGACAAAATTTGCGCTTTTTCGGTGGCCATTTGACAAATTTCGCGTTTTTTCTCAATCCCTCCTCGAAATTTTTTTTCCCGCGGCTTTTTGACAAAATTAGCGTTTTCTGTCCTCTTCTTTTTGATTAAATTTGCGCTTTTCTGCGCCCTTTTGACGAAATTCCCGTTTTTCCATGTTCCTTTAACGAAATTAGCTTTTTTGCGATCCTTTACGAAATCTTTTCCTTTCGCAGCACTTCGTTTTTAGAGATCTTTTTTTGAAATTCGCATTTTTCACGCAAACTTTGATGAAATTCGCGTTTTTTCTACGGCCTTATGACGGAATTCGGGTTTTTTCTGTGCTCATTTGACGAAATTAGCGTTTCCTCCGCGAGCATTTGACGTAATTCGCGTTTTCTCCGCGATCATTTGACGAAATTTGACTTTTTTTTCGCAATCCTTTGACAAACTTCGCCTTTTATCAGTGGCCCTATGACAAAATTTCGGTTTTTTTTCTTTACGGATCCTTTAAAAAAATTTTTTTTTTCTGCGAACGATTGATGAAATCGTTTTTTTTTTTTTTTTCGGCCACCATGTCAAAAATCGCGATATTTTTTAAGTCCGAATTTTCGGAAAATTGGGAACAAAGTCACCCCTGCCCCTCCCCCTTCCCCCTGGCTACGGCCTTATTGGCAAAAATGATTTCTTTTTATAACACAATTCAACGGGTTTCGTAAGATTTAGAACATTATGGAAATTTAAGTCAGCCCCCCCCCCCCCCCCCGAAATAAAATCCTGGGTACGCCACTGACTTTACATCTGTAGACCTACAGATTTTTTTTTACAGTGCCGGTTCAGCTTGCATTAAAATTAACCTGATGTTAAGATGCAACAACAGAAATCAAATTACATCGCATTATTTTTTTTTTTATTAATTTCTAAAATATATTTGTTTCCATAATTATTATAGTGTAATATATACATGTATGCTCCTCACATTTTTTAAATCTTAATATAAAATGTTAAATAATTTTAATCCATTATTTTTCCACTTACTATTTTTATTAATTGGCACGTCATGGTCACATAATATAATTTTTGATCAAATTTCGCACGCGACAACAAAAAGGTGCGCCAACCCTGTATATACCAATCTATGGATCAAATGCAGGGTTACACAAAAGAATTGGAGTACATATTCGGCTATAGATGGCGATTGCTGAAATCATGTGTTATGTGTTTTCCAAAATATTTACTTAGGTATCTTATTTATCTTATTTGCCTAAAGAACGAAGTTTTGTATTTTGGAAGTGTTGAAAATTGTTTCATATAATCTATGCCTGACGCATAATTTTTTTTTTCTTTTAGTTGAAGAAGAATTTTTTTCAAGAAGCTCTGAAACAATTGCAGGGTACAAGTGTGATTATTTGTACTTTTTCTATCTTTTTTCTTTCTTTTCTTTTTTACATGACCGTAAAAATCCAAGTTAAGAATTTAAAGTGCACATATTAAAAACTCATCCATTGAAAGATTTTATGAACATGAATTCAGTGCATGCTTTTAATTGATAGAAGTTAACTATACACAGAATATAAAGAGAATTAAATTGATTGGAATAATTGATAAACTTATGACTATAAAAACTAAAATACGTGGGGAAAATATCATGAAAAATCTCACCTTTGAATCCAAATAATGATGACTTTGAAATGGTAATGACAAAATAATATTCAAAGAACGACTCAGGTCGTTCTAGATATTCATCTGCAGTTCAGCATGTATGTCTTTTTCTTTCTATATAGGGAAATAAATAAATAAAATTTAAACAAAAAGGAGAAAAATCATGTGTTGTGCATACTTTATGACACACTTTAAATATTTCAATCGTACATTAATTAACACTTCTTAATTTTTCCTTTTTCTAAAATTTTTACTCCCAGAATTCCTTAAAGATTTTATTTTCACAAAAAATAATATAATGTTAGAAGAGAATTGTAAATAAAATATCCTTTACAATGCAGAATTATTTTTATGGAAGATAGTTCTTGATAGGTCTTCCTTCCTCAAAAAATTCCTTTACAAAATATTCGTATTTTAATGTATTGAAAGGAGATTTGTAAATAAACACGCAAATTCTCAGTAAAGAAATGCATTCAACAAATACGTTAGAATCACGATGCAAAGCTCACAGCTCATGCTACAAAAGTCGTGAAAGGAGCGTAATACAACAAGTAAAGTACAAAATATCACAGAGACTTAAGTCTGCTTTCAAATCCAAATTACCTACATACTGATGCATTCTCAAACATTTTCATATACCATACACTTATTTATATACCAAGAAATAAAATAACATTTCCTATTTCTCTACAAAAATAAATGATCGTTCAGAAAATGTTATCAAAATTAATGATTTCAACAGATTTTTGCGACACGATAGCCACAGAAGGGTCACCATTGAAGAGCAATAGAGTTTAATTAAAGATGAAACATATTTGTAGGATTGTAAGAAAATGATAAGCGCTGTTTAATCCTTTGATACTTGAGTAGTAATGAACGCAAATTTCATGATATTTACACATAAAATTGATTTTATGAATGCTTTAGGATGGGGCACATTTTTAAATGGAAAAAAAAATCAAAAGTTTCTAAACCGTTTTAAAGCACAGTCTACATTTGCACATGAATAGCTGTTGAATCCACACTCACTTCACCAATGGGTAGTTTGATATTTATACGTTCCAAAGATATAAGGGAGCAAGTAATTATTAAGAAGAAAAAAATAAAATGGACTTCAAGGGGTTGTCTCATACCTTTGTATTTTTGTGGCAACACTTTGTTGTTATCCAAATTAGAATAATGCAAGTAGTATTGAATCCAGACATTTTCCTCCTACACCGGGAGCCGGCAGTACAGGCTATCACTTCATCGAGTTCACGGCTGAAATTCCAGAATTAATTAAGCCTTGATTCGCATACTAAAATGCAATCGGTCTGCCAAGTCATGTCTTGTTGGAAAAAACCTGAAAGCTTGATTTTAGTGGCTGACTCGTAGGTTTACCATCGTGTTTCCCTGCACCAAAATGTATGAAAACATGGAGGACTGGAAGCAGGAAAACACAATGGTAAACCTACGAGTCAGTCGCTAAAATCGGGGTTTCAGGTGTTTTCCACCAAGATATAACTTGGCAGACTGATTGCGTTTTAATATGCGAATCAATTTTTAACTAATCCTAGAATTTCATCCGTGAGCTCGATGAGGTGATTGTCTGTGCTGCCGGCTCCCGGTCTATCCGGGAGGGGGTTTCGCAGCTCAGGGAGGAAAATTGTGTATTTCGACGGTGGGAGCGAGGGGGGGGGGGGGGGGTTCTACATTTAAACCATTACCATACAAAATTTCAAATTTTCCTGCTGGGGGAATTTTCATGCTCCGGGATGTCTACTCCGTGCTTTCCCCTGAATTCATCCTTGTCTGCAAAGATATGGTTGTACCCAACCCGAAACCGAAAATTCTATTTGAAGTTAATCCGAAACTGAAAAAAAAATTCGTTACCCGAATCTGACGCACTTCAACATAAAATCGACTCTAATGAATGAAAATTACTTAATATTTTAAAGCAATCCTGTAAAAATATAATTATATCTATAATATCAATTTTACCATTTGAAACAATATTGTACACCCAACTTTTCGTGTGTTCAAAAATCCATTTTGCAGGTATAAAAATACTACGTCCCCTCCCATTTTTGTTTTTATCGTGAAAATGCCTTTAATATATTTATTCACGTTTTCCATTGATAAAGCTAAAGGGAAAGTGAGATTCACTTTCTCAGTAAAAAAATGGATGTAGCTAAATAAAATTTTAGTGCAATATACTAAAACTGCAAATTCAGTTTAATATTTCATATGATTTCGTCGTTACACATCGGTTGAGACACACTGCTATAAATGTGCATTTCAACGCGTTTGTTTATATTAATAAGAAAACTGGAAAAATTATAAATATATAAAAGAAACATTTTAAAAATAACTATGTAGGGGGGGGGGGGGCAGTATTTAACTTTGAAAGGCACTGGTTTAGTTAAAAACGAAAGTTTGTGATTTTTCTACTTTATTTATTTGTTATGATATTTAACAACAACTTGAGATTCGCTGTGAATGTCGCCTAAAAGGTAACTAACGTCGCAATCCATACCGACCTCTAAATTGCAATCACCAGCTTTATAAATACATGTAAAACTTTTTTTAAAGCAATAATATTAATGTTGCAGCAGAAACAACTTTGGAAATTTCAGAACAATACCCGTATGGTCAAAGATAAGGAAAAAGACTAGCTGCCGCACTGCGTTACATGCGGTTACACGTCCGTCTCTCCCTTTTTTTTTATCCTAGGTGTACGAAATGAGCGTCACGTGACACCAGCAGTCCGAAGGGAGACTCATGCCTGTCTTTTTCGTTAGCTTCGCCGAATAACGATGCGACGTCTTACGTTAGTCAATCATGGCAACTTCTCAATGTGAATTTATGTCGTGATTTGATGTCTCCTGAGGTAAATTAAATGTTTGCATGGGTTTAAATTTTGGGGATCGGCTCAGAGAAAAGTCCGGGATCAGTTCTTTTTTTTTTCCTTCTTGTTTTTCTTTTTCTTTTTTCCTTCTTGTTTTTCTTTTTCTTTTTGTTTTCTTTTTTTTCTTTTTTTTTTTTTTTTTTTGCCTTTTGAAAAACGGCTAACCAAAACCGACCCGAAAGAGTAAAAAATTCAACCCTAAATTCGCCAAAACTCGAAACAATTAGAGTCAATCTGATTGGAAATTGACATGAAACAAAAAAATTATCGCCGAAACGACCCGAACCTAAAATAATTATCGATGATCAATTTTAAGCGGTCTTGTACCTTTTAAACGCGTCGAAAATTAACGAAAAACTTCAAAGTTTGAATGAGTCTATGTTCAAAGCCTTTATATGTATAAACATAAAATTTTGGATATTGATTAAACAGATCGTGCTTTGTAATGTGCTACCATTAGAAATTTATTAACCCTTTACAGAATTTGTGCATTGTTGAAATCAAATAGCTCTTTTTTTTTACCCTAGTCATTGCGCGCATGATATCTTGAGAAAGTATGTATGGATTGGCATGAAATTTGGTAGAGATACTAAACATATATGTGTGTTTAAAATGATCTACTCTTAGGCTAAAATTATTTCATTAACTATACAAAAAAAAATATTTTCGTAAAAAAAAATAAAAATTTTGTATTTTTAATGAATATAAATAGTCATAACTAAAAGTATTACCATTGTAAATAGTTAAAAGTAGATCATTTTAAACACACATATTTGTTTAGTATAATTACCAAATTTCTTGACAATCCATACATACTTTCTGAAGATATCATGCGCGCTATGACTTATGGAGTAAAAAAAGGGCTATTTTCATTTCAACAATACACAAATTCTGTAAAGGGTTAATAAATTTCTGTTGGTAATATATTACAAAGCACAATGTGTTTAATCAATATCCAAAATTTCATGTTTATACATAAATAGATTTTGAAGATAGACTAATAACTTTGAAGTTTTTCGTTAATTTTCGACGCGTTTAAAAGGTACAAGACCCCTTAAATATATATATATACACGCACACACAAACAAATTGTATTAGCTCCTTCGTTTGGAAGTCGGTTAAAAAAAAAAAAACTGAAGGCATCGTCTCAGATTATGTGGATCATTCGCGATAACTATTTCTCCTATTTTTACAATAAACGTGATTTCTGGAATTTTTCAAATAATTTTTGCCAAGCCCATCAAATCAATTTGCAAAGATTTTTGTCAAAGCCACAGATAACAATGAAAGATAGTTTTACGGCTACAACAGTGCTTGAGAAGAGTAACAATTTCTGGCATTTTGTAACAGCTAATTAAAACAGCGATTCAATGTGCGAGAAAAATAGAGAGCAGAAAATACCAGGGTTATTTTTTTCAACCTTCGATGGGGCGTAAAATAAAGACAAGTGCAAATAACAAAATAGTTTTATAACAGTTTTATAACCAGGAGTCAAGTACAATAAAAGGTTTTTTTTTTTTTTTTTTGACATAGTTATCTTGAAGATTGAAATATTTTTCATATCGGTGGATGAGTTTCCAATACCATCTTCATAGACGGTTGTCGTCAGCGTCTTGAGAAGATCTGTACGGCGCCTTTGAGATTTTTTTTTTTTTTGATTGGAAGCGCAACCCTTCCAGACCTGTCTTCAGCTCTCGAAAAAGGTAAGAGACAATGGGTGCTAGGCCGAACTTGTAGCCCAACAGCTTCTTTCACAATTTCGATGGGAAGTGTTCGATCACCCGGCGTACAGTCCATATCTGGAACCGAGTCACTTTCACCTTCAGCGAGAACTAAAGAAAAGTCTGGAGGAAAGCGTTTCCGCGGGGGCGAAAATCTTCAAGACGCCATGGAGACCTTTCTCAAGACGCTGGCAACAACCTTCTGTGAAGAGGGTATTGAAAAACGCATCCACCGGTATGACAAATGTCTCAATCTTCACAGTGACTATGTCGAAAAGTAACTTTGATTGTACTTGACTCCTGGTTATAATACAATTTTGTTATTCACGCTTGTTTTTGTTTTACGCTTCATCGGAAGTTGAAAAAAACATACCCCTGGTATAATTATCAAAGTAGTGAAAGGAATTACATATAGATGACAATAAAATTTTACATTTTATATAAAACAGAAAACAGCAAAAAATACAAAAATATAAAACAGTGTTTCTCAACACTTTATATCCGTGACACACCTTCATTAATAATAATTAATGAATATAATAATTAATAATAATATTAATAATAACCGGTTATTATTCATAATAACCGCGGCTTTTGGTAAACTTGATAAATATTGCATATTAATCCTATTTACCGGTTATTTTTAATAATTACCAAGGAAGTTCGGTCAATATGATTAATTAAGCTTACTAATAAATACGTCTTTTACTGGAACATGTTCTGTCATAACTGTATGAAACTAATACACCGAGAGCCGGCAGCACGAACAATCATTTCATCGAGTTCACGGATGAAATTCTAGGATTAATTAAATCTTGATTAGCATATTAAAACGCAATCGGTCTGCCAAGTTATATCTTGGTGGAAAACACCTGAAAACTCGATTTTAGCGGCTGACTCGTAGGTCCAAAGTGTTTTCCTGCCCCAAAAGGTATGAAAAAATAGAGGACTGGGAGCAGGAAAGCACAATGGTAAAGCTACGAGTCAGCCGCTAAAATCAGGTTTTAAGGTGTTTTCTACCAAGATATGACTAGGCAGACCGATTGCGTATAAATATGCGAGTCAAGATTTAACTAATCCTAGGATATCATCCGTGAACTCGATGAGGTGATTGTCTGTGATGCCGGCTCCCGGTCTATAATAACAAAAATGATTGTTAAGAGACAATAGCACTGAATTAAAAGACTTGTCCTATTAATACTACGCCAAGGCCTAAGGGATTAAAGATAATTATTTTTGTAATTACTGAATCGATTAGGTATAAACACTGAAATTTTGGCATGAAGAGCTATTGTGGCATTTGGAGTTACAAAGTTTTTTTTTTTTTAATT
The DNA here is from genome assembly GCA_963932465.1 of Maratus speciosus. Classification (NCBI taxonomy): domain Eukaryota; kingdom Metazoa; phylum Arthropoda; class Arachnida; order Araneae; family Salticidae; genus Maratus; species Maratus speciosus. The sequence continues at coordinate 235,526,800 of OZ010790.1, forward strand.
TGCAGCAACTAGAGTTACTTTTGCCTTTATATAATTGTAATATTGGAATTCTTGACCACACAGGTTGGAATTTTTACGAGCACATTTTCTTAGATTTATTTCATTCACTGGAACTTCATTAACTAAAATTAAAGCTTCCTTGCAGACAGTGAAATCGTTCCTTGTGTACAGTTGATTTAAAATGCCTTGTTTTGTACTAAATTTATGTACGTTTTCAGTTTCCTTAGAAATTATAACAGCTATAATATTTCGGCTATCAGTCTCTCCCATATATACTACATTTGGTTTTCTTCTTCAAAAGGTTTTCCTACATTACAATTTTCTACCAGGTTTTTCTTACATCCTGTAAATTTTAATTTCGAAGCCGTAACATTTTTTCTGCTTGCTTATTTAGTGACTGTTTAGCAGTGCGTTGAGCTTCTTGAATATTTTTCGAGATTTCATCTAGTGAAAAAGAAGATTCTTCTTTGCTTTCTTCTAAATCTTCCATTTCAACACCACCGAAGCTTTTTTTTTCTCTGCTTTTTCGGAATTAATTTGGGCAACACTCTTATTACCGTTTTTGACTGATTTGGAATAATTACCTCAAAATCTTCGTTCGAATTATCCAGTTCCACGTCCATATTATCATCATTCATTGCGCCTATATCCTCATCCTTGGTTGAGATTGCTGTCAGAAGTTTAATATCATTACTAGACTGACTTCTTAAACAACAAGATCTTTAATTGCAATTCTTTAGAAAATATCGACTGTAAAATATGTCATTAAACTTACATTCGCTTTACAGCTAAATAAAGCTTCATACGGACTGCGATCTATTCCAGAGTGACGTACTCTGCTTTTCGTAAATTGAATGAATTTCATTCCTTCTGACCACTTTGTTGTACTGTTAGCTTCAAGCCAAGTGGATAATATCTTTTCAATGCGTTGGTTTGCAATTTCAACTGAGTTTTGCAATTGATTGTGTCTTGGATTTCCATGAAAAAATTTGAGTAGATTACACATTCCACAATTTTTTCCAATAACTTTATTAAGAAATTCTCAGCCATTGTTACTTTACAAGATGCACGGTGCACGAAATATTTCGAACGCATCCATTAGCAACTTCCTCGGCTCGTCTTGTTTTTAACTCTCTTAATTGAATAAATTTCGAACTCACAACAAAAACAACATGAAATTGACACTACTTGGCAAGCTAAACAATCAAAACTGGCAAAAAATAAATATTAGTGAGCGTCCCGAAAGATGCGGCTTCCTGCCAGTGGCGTAGTTAAGGGGGGGGGACAAGGGGGGCGGCCGTCCCGGGCGCTAAGGCCAAGGGGCGCCAAATTGAGAGAGGTTTAAACCGAAATTATTTCACATATTTTGACAATAAATAAGGATTGTTGTTGTTTTTTTTTGTGTGTGTGTATGTATCTGAGTGTGAATGTTTTCTTTAGTAAGATATTTTATTATACCCAAATAATGATGAAAGAAAAAGCTTCTAATGTAAATGTTTCTTGGGATGTCTCAACACACTTGGTACCTACGATAATTATGTACCTGAATTGAGGAGCAGAAAGGTTAAATAGGGGGAGCCAAATTGAGAGGAGGTTTAAACCGGAATTATTTCACATATATTGACAATAAATAAGAATTGTTGATCTTTTCTCTTTTGTGCGTGTGTGTGTGAATGTTTCGAAGAAATTCTGTGAAGGTGGGAAGGAATGGAGAGATCCATAATTTGCCAATCGCTGATGGTTATTTCTAACTGTCTAGCCTCCAGTTTATACATCAAAAGGCCTGCTCGCGACTTGGGAGTGACATTTCTGGTATCAAAGGGACATTTTTCATTTGAATACTAGCTGACCCACCCGTCGATTATCTCATTACTCGTCGATTAACCAAGAAGGATTAAAACCTCTATTCATATTAAAATTATATACATATATATGAATCTCTCAAAATGAACCTCTGAGTTGGGTCGCCACTCGTGAGTTGGTCTGGGTCGTGAGTTGGGTCGTGAGTTGGTCTGAGTTGGGTCGCCACTGTCTTCGGAAGCGTAGACCGGGAGGCTTTTTCAAGAAGGCTCACGTTTTGAGCACTTTATCGCCAGAGTAACGGTTGGCGCGGGGATGAATTCAATGCTACGCACCCTGTCTTGTTCCTGACGTCTTATGCGTAGGGAACAGCAACCCCATTCCTTTGCTGAGAGCTTTTTGCTTTTAAAACAAAGAGCGTTTTCGCATTAAAATGCTTTTAATTGCATAATATATATAATTGAAACATAAGTCATGTTTTTCAGTTCAATAATATTCATTTATTTCATTAATTCGCTATGTTCGAAGAAATTGAGAACGTATTTTATTTTTTAGGAAAAATAAAAACAGGCATAAAGATTTTTTTTAATAAATATAATTCTATTGATCATATTTTATGACACAATTGAACTTAGAATTATTAGCATTACTACTGAATTAATTTAGTTTTTTTTTTTTTTTTTTTTTTTTTTTTTTTTTTTTTTTTTAAGCGGCATATTTGTGTGACGTGTTGATTGCATTAATAAAACATATTTTCACTGAAATAATTCATTAAAAATTAATTGTTCTTAATTTAATTGCGATTAGACGTTAGTAGGAAGTTGAAACTAAAATCAATTCGATTATAATTAGATTGAACGATAAATCATAAATTATTTAGCTGTATCCTGCAATTAAATGAATCAGTTAAAATAATTGCAAGTTGATGCATGCAATTAAATCAATTACTATTACATTTTAATGCTGTTAAATCTTTATCATTATTTGAGTTTTATGAAAAAAAACATTGGTCTGCCCCTAGAGTACAAAATTAAAAATCTTTAAAATTCTTCAGTTTTTTATTTTAAAATTTTTGCCATATTTTAAAATATTATTTCGTCCTAGTTGTTTTATTTGTTATTTTAAATAGTCATTCGTCATATCAGAATAAATCATTTAAATCCCTCCCCCCCCCCCCTACACACACACACACTCCATTTTTCGTCATTCTACACACATATTGCACTATTTATTAAGTTGAAGTGGCAATAAAATAATGATCAATCGTCTGAGGCAACCTCCCATTTCGAATTTTCGCTTCTCCTCCCCCCCCCCCCTCTCCTCCAGCACACTATTTTTTGACCATTTAAAATTGATTGTTGCCTTGCAGAAAAGATTAGTTAAAATTGTGTTTTGCTCTATCTGTTGATTTGTAAATAACAAATAAATAATTTACCATAAAAAAAGAAAAGGAAAGAAATTAAAAAAAAAAAAAAATCAGGATCAGCCTTTTGTGCACACGGTTTCCTTTTTTTTTAAATTCTTTACATTTTTTGTCCTATTTATTACTTTCAAGTAACTATAAGTAAAGGACCCATTATTCAAATTCTGCCCCCCACCCCCCGGAAAAAAAGAAAAGCTTGTTTTTCTTTCACCTCCCCCCCCCCAAAAAAAAAAGTTAAATATTCCAAGTTTTTAATTTTTTGGTTTATTTTTCTATTTGATAATTGATAAATTTAACTATTTAAATCTATAGCCCCTCACTATCATACATAGTTAAAAATTTTCTCTAGTGATTTTATTGTTACTTTGAAGTAAAAAAAGATAGTCATTCAATATTCTTTCTCTCCCACCTCCCCTTAAGAATTTCATCTCACATTAAACATGCAATTTCTAAAACATCCTGGTTGGGGGTGTAATAGGTTTTTTTTTTTTTTTTTTCCCTGGCTTAGCCTATTTTCACTCGACTTTGGGTACTGTTTCTGCAGAATGATTTGGTACTAAATTAATTATACAAGTTCATCGCAGAAATATAGTAATTATCTGCCACAGGTTGTTTTTTTTAAATATGTGTTTATATACATCAAAATGCACTGAAACTGCATTAATTCATCATCCCCATAAATCCATCTTTATATGTAATCAAATATCTAGATTTATGAAGGTAATGAGTTTTTGTTTAATTTAGGTAGGACTGTTATTCTAAAATATGCTAGTTTGTCTTCCGCTATTTCGGTTCAAAACAAAACAGAAGACAACGATTGGCGTTAGAGCTGGCTGAACGTTCTCGCTTTCGCCAACTCGCCAAGGCTGGTGCTGAAAACGTGAGCCTTCCTGAAAAAGCGACCGGGAGAGCTACGCACGCATCTCTAACCACTAAAAACCTCCATTCAAATTTATCTCTTTCAAAATTAATCTCCAGCACGGGTCCCCACTGCCTACGTCCCCGTATATAGCAGGCATGCGCTGGCAAATCTGAAGAGAATCATAAAATGAGTTGAAACAAAAAATTCCGCAGAAATCGGTGCCATGAAAGCAGAGATAAAAATGCCTCTGGCGGTGGAAAGTAGAACTAAAAACTGTAAGACAATCGAGAACCAAGTGGAATGAGCAAAATCCAGTTGAAATTGAGTCCATAGAACCCGAGATAACAATGCGCCCCCTGCACTAGAAGGTGAAGCTAAAAACTGCAAGAAAATCGCAAGCTAAGATGAATGAATCAATTCCCGTTGAAATTTGGCCGATTGATTTCGAGAAAAGAATGCGCCGGTAATGCTCGATAATTGTGGTAAAAAAAGTCTATATTTTTGAGAACATACTTTTAAATGTAAATAAAGAGGAGAAACCTTTGTGGGCGAACTCTTAACTCATATCACGGGGCTCTTGCCACAGAACACTAATAATTTTCGATTAAATTTGATAAAATGGTTTTAAATTTTATTTTTAGCATTCGGCAATGTTTAATAATTAAGTCGATTGCCCACATGTCATATAATATCTGATTCATCGATTTTCGAAAATTAAACGGAGGGCTCGGCTGGAAAAAGATCTCTTTTTAGTTCGGTTTTTAATATTTATATGGTTCTTTCTCCGAACTTTTGTACTATCGCTGTCAGTTTTTTGAAAATATTACGAAAAATTGCCGATCGATTTTCAAAAATTTTATACACAGGTGTAAAATATTTTTCTACATGTACTCTGAAATTTTCAAATCGTATCTTAATTAGTTTTCTTAATTTTCGCTACTTAGTGAAAATTCTTAATTTCTTCCATTTTGGCTGTGGGATCAGGTTCAGATGTGCGCGCGATTTTGCCCTTTTGTGAAAAAAAAAAAAAACGCGTTTTTCATGAGTTTTTAATTAATATTCTCGGCTAATTGTTAAAAAATTAGAAATTCGAGCTTCATATGCATCAGGACCTGCCTTAAACTATCCTCATACAAATTTTCAGACTTGCACGTGCGGTAGATATTTCTAGCCATCTCCGCCACACAAACACACACATAAGTTGGTTTTTACGCTGATTTTTGCGTTCTTCATTCCATATGAATATTTTCGTGTAATGGAGGCTTCTGTGAAACAATTCAAAATGGATTTAGCTGGAAGAACAAGTAAGATATTATTTCTTCTTTATTGGAAATCTCATTTTTTCCCTCGAATTGGCATTGAGGACAGCCAAATAATAAAATATGTGCTGCCTGTCCCCAAATTTCCCTTAAATCGTATAAAAAAAACAAAGTAAGACTTGTCTTCTTACTACGATCAGTACAAATGGCTGCTTTCGTCGTTTTAAAAGTACTTAAATCCAGCGCATATGCATTAGAGAAAACTATATCTATTTATGTAAAGAATAACTGGGAGATCAATGGGAGAAATGAATTTGACTCGGGAACCTCTTTATGGACTGGACTCATTTATTTCGTCCCTGCATCTTACAATCATGTCCATGAATTCGATCGGATGTCTCACGAGCCATTCGTCAATTTCGGGACCTACATGGTTGTAGGTTGTGCAGGCATCTCAAATGGGCAATATCTAATCTTTTTCATGCGCGTTCTTGCTAATATGTTGGCAATATTTTCCAGCAGGGGGCGAAGGGAAAGGGGCGGGGAGCTGGGCGAATTCGGGAGGAACATTTAGTTTAATTGATTAATTAGCTCTTGATTGACATGTGGTCAAGATCCGCAAAATTCCCGGGATCTGTGACGTACAAGGCTTTAACCACAAACGAAGGAAGTTGTCCAAACGTCAGCATTTTCTGTCTTAAGTTACTCTTTGAATTTGATGGTGAACGTAATAAGTGTTGTGCTGCTGGGAAACAAAGTTACAAGGGTAAAACGGATTTTAGAATACAGTAGTAGCCCGACTTACGTCATCCCGCATTTACGTCGTCTGGCCTGAAAAAAAATTCCTTAATTAAGACTGACTTTGAAATTTTTTGAAAACTTTTAGTTCTATGAAGGAAAACTTTCCCGCGAAAGTCACGTGATAGTGACAAACAAATAAGAAAAGTCGCTAGAAAAAGCTTAGAAAACCCACTTACTGTTACAAAGAGCTTCTAAGAGAGAGAGAGAGAAAAAAAGAAAAATCTGTCGGTTGAAACTTCATTGCAGGATTTTTTTACATCCTCAAAGAGTCGAACGGGGCAGCTAAACAATAAATTGCAAGTTAACAACTTATTAATTTATCCCAAATTCTTGTATTGCAAACGCATTTATAGAATATGTTCAATTAGATTTTCGAGAAGTTTAATTACTAATCTTTTTTTGCTTATCTAAATGTACCTCGACTTACGTTGTTTTCGATTTAAGTCGCTAGTCTTTGAACGAAGTGCTGACGTAAGTCGAAGTATTATGTATAAGATTTGAGGTTAGGAAAAAGAACTTAAGGATTTTATTTTAAATTTTTGAAATTTAATTTTAATTTTGAATTTTAAAAAGATTTTAATTTTTATCCTTTTCATCTATATATACAGTATGTATCTCTCTCTATAAATATCTCATCATTGTCATGCGACTGCACTCGTATTTATAAACCAATTTGGATGTGATTGAGCATATGTTAAGGATTTATCAAGATCTCGACTAAATTCGTTGGACATCTTGATCCGAGCAAACAGAGTTTGCAAAATAATAAAGTGTTTTGAAAGTAATATTAAACGAAACCCTCTGTGAGACCTGTGATCACACTTACCCACTTGTTACTTTATTCTATCTTTACAAGAAAAAATTATTAAATTCGTGAAAATTTTCGACTTCCGGTTTTTGACGGAATTATACGTTTTAGAAGGTCTTGAACACGATTTAACTATTCTTTAGAAAATGTATGTATGTGAGTCTGTGACTCTGTCTGTCTGTATGCATGTGACACCAATTTTGCCGGTGCTCTATCTCAAGAACTAACGCACGGAATTTAATAAAACTTTATATTCAGTTAGTCTCTGATATAAATTGGTGCTGTTTTCCTTTGGTGCAAATCGCCCAACAGGTGGCGCTACTATGCTGCATTTTCCTCAATAGCTCTGTCTCAAAAACCAATGCACGGATTTTCATCAAACTTCAGATTCAGTTAGATGTTGACATAAGTTGTTGCTGATTAGGTTTTGGCATAAACCACACAATAGGTGGTGCTGCTATGCTGCATTTTTCAGGACTTACACGATTTTGACGATAGTCATATCTCAAGAACTAATGCACAGAATTTCACATCTTTAGAATTCTCATGATGGGCACAGATTGTCATTTAATTTTGGCACTGTGATAGCGAATTTTGAAGTATTAACATGTATGCGATATAGAGGTCTGCACGGGCCGGAATTTCGAGGCCCGGGCCCGGCCCGGCCCGAACGAAAGCTATCTTGGCCCGGCCCGGCCCGGTGTAAAAATGGGAAGTTCGGCCCGAGCTCGGCCCGGCCCGTTTGCATTTTTACAGTTCTCGGCCCGGCCCGGCCCGTACAAAAATCAGGGAAAACAGGCCCGGCTCGGCCCGACAGAATTTCTACAAAAAAAAAAACAGAAAAAAAAAATCCGTTTTTACTCAACATACAATTACGATTCTTTTAATGAATACTACATACATATTTATGGGAACATTTTACGGTATATTTTACATTACTATGATGTTCGCAAAACAGAAAACACACAATAGTAAACATTACCGAATACTTACAGTGTTTTAGTCATCGTGTCTACAGACATTTCAAAATGGAAATAAGGATTCATTAAAAGATTAATGTAGTTCATCAGAATAAAGGATTAAAAACATGATAACTTTTGAAGCTGTATAATAAAAAGTAGATTTGTGAAAATATTTCTCTCATTTTTAAGGCTTTTCTCAAATCCAAAGGAGCTACATTTCGACACATTTATGAATTCTTTTCTTTTCGGAAACGCGTAAGATTGGCAAGCATTCTTATTCAGAAGCTATGTAAATGTCGTTTTTTTTTTCATAGATAAAAGCAATGTATCTTTCTGAAAATACTGTCAAAGTTAGTGTTTTGAATCGAATTTCCGGAAGCGATGGCACAGGAAAGGAGAAAAACGTACAGTCACGTGACAGGAATCTCTTTTATCTCTGTAAGTAATTTATCAAATATGGAAAAAGCTATTCGTTTCCAAATGCCTTCAATAGGCAGGCCTCTCAATTTTATGCCTTTATAGTTAAATATTTTGTCAGAAAATGTGTCTGAAAGCTTCGCATTGTTGAGCAGTGAATATGAGAACCACCTTAAGGTATATTTCCAAAGATACTGTTAAGAGAAGTTCATTATCACTATTAAAACTACAAAACACAATGACTGTTCTACACATCCTGAGATCGATAAAACCAGTTCCGTCCTGGCACGAGTCTGCTGAAAAAAAATTAAACTCGGAATCAGACATCTTGCAACTGTACGATGCCGATCTCTATGATGGACATGTTACATTTCTGTATTGATGTTGTTAAACTCGCATCGGCTTGTGACGCACATTTATACTTCTCGAATAAATCATATTCATTGAAAATGGCTTGTATTTTATCTGCTTCGCTTAAATTCTTATATCGGGCCGATAGGCCGATTAATTTTTTTGCCGGCCCGTTTATTTTGTCTGTCGGCCCGGCCCGGCCCGGCCCGGCCCGGCCCGTTGAAAAAATTGTCCTAATTTTGCCGGCCCGGGCCCGTGCAGACCTCTAATGCGATAGAAGAAAGTTTTGTGAATGCCACATCCGACCAGTTTCTGTTGTCAACATCAATTTTTCTATGCATTTACAAAACGTCCAACAATGAATGCAATATCATTCGAAAAGTTTTGAACCGGCTTCTGACATAGTACACTAACATTTCGTTAAAACACTTTTTTAATTAAAAATTGCGTTTAATTAAAAATTAAATCAGCATTATTTTCTTAAATGAAATTAAATATTAAACTGCAGTGCGAAATCCTCGCAAGGGTCCACTGGTCTGCTATTAAGGCCCAAAACCCTCATGATTCAGTCCTGAACGTGATGCATCAGATGAAGCTAATGTTAGTTCCATGATAATAAGTTTCATATAACCTGAAAACTTAAAGATGAGTTATTTTCAATACATCTACTCTAAGATACAAATTTGCAAAAGCCATCATTGACGAATCTTTCTATTTAACCCTTTCGGGCGCGAAGTAATTCTGTTTATAAACTGATGAAATGATGGACTGACACTAGAATTTATAAACGAATTTATTAGAAAATACAAATTTGCTTATTTTCAAGTACGTTATAAAAGAATAAAAATAATTAAATATTCTGGGTGCCAGTAACAGAAAAATTAGGTGTCCTTTTTTACGAACACCTCCCACGAAAGGGTTAAGACGAATATTAGCCCGATATGCTATTTCTTTCAGGCAACAATTAAACTGTCGTCACTAAAAAATAACGTTACGTTACATAAGCCAGCCTTAAAACGAATCAGATGTATCATTGTACGGTTAAATATTGATAATATCTGCTGCATTTTTTTAAACTCTAAGCATCAAATATTTCTAATTTTTACACCTTCGTATGGGGGGGGGGGGGGAATTACTTTTAACCGCACTTTGTCTGAAAACTGCATCTCAATTTATTTTTGAGATATAAAATTTTGCAGTTTTTAATGTCATTTTTGTAATGGTGGCAATTGAAGTACTCAGTTTCTACAGAAAGTAAAGGGAAATAGTGGATTACTATATCATTTTGTTGCTATTTTCTCATATCAACTGAAAAAAAAATTTGTAATTAAAATGCGTGCTATTTTGAAAAAATATAAATGAATTATTTCTGATAAAACATGGAGCTACTATAAACCATATTTACTTTTCAGTATCCATATTTATGTTACAAACAAATGAAGGAATCATTAGATAGCGATTTTTTTTTTTTTTTTTTTTTGTAGCGTTTACAGTAGCTTTTTGCTGGGTTTGTGTATTATTCCGCGATAGTGACGTCATATGCAAACTTTTCTATAGATGTTGTTTAAGACTAGATCGTAAATGTGGAATTCTTCAGCGGATGCAAATGACGTCATTTTATATAAAATACAAGCGTGTATTTTAAGTCTTAAAACTGAAATAAGTTTTGTAGAGATGTATCACTTTCACTCCAGCGGCTTTGAAATTCTTCGCCGTTTTTTTGAAAATACACCACATTTTTGAACACCACATTTTTGAACACCACATTTTTAACACCACATTTTTGAAAATAACGCAATTGAAATCACACACTGATAAAACGCAAAGATTTACAAAAAATTAGAGTGTCTTTATAGAAGAAAGGTGACCTTTAGCTTAAAATAATATTTTTATGAGAGTAAGTCTAGCCAATATTAGATCCATTTTTTATTGTGACAAATTGAGTAGGTGTATTATAAATTAATGAAACAGTTCCTTCTTAAACATTTTCTTTCGTCAAAATTCGACGGGTTCCACCTCGTAATAATAATAATAATTTTTTTTTTCCTCATTGGGGGCGACACTAAATTTTGAAAAAGCAGAATTCCTGCGTGTTTATATAAAATAAGAATTTCTTTGATTTTGTGTTCGTGAAAGTATTTTATAGAATGTTTTGTTTCTGGATTTAAGTCGTGAAATATTTCGAAATTTTTCAAAAATACTGTTGAGTAATTTTACTAATGGACATTTTCTCAAAAAGGGAAAATGATTATAAATGAATAAAATACACTCTTCCACAGGAGTAAGGATGGACAGAACAAGGGATGTTCCCTTTACTGAAATCTATATTACTAGCAAAAGCCATGCTTTGTTTGGATTCGCGAAGCATTATTTAATAAGATAATTATTTGAAAATAACAATATTTTTTTATATTATTCTTGCATCTTTATTAAGCAAAAACGTTATTTCATGTTTTGGCGCATTTTAATTTTAGAAATATAAATTCAACCAAATAACTAAGAATTTCCTCGGAATTTTTTATTTATGATTTATTTATGACTGGTATAAATAAAAATATTTTCTGCAAAATATTTATATCACGAATTTAACAATTAATTTTATTTGTTTAGAATTCTTTTATTGCCACTTTACAAAAAAAAAAAAAAAAAAAAAAAAAAAAATCATAATTCTTTTAAAATGGGTAAGTATCGTCTGCGTCAATGATTTACCATAATAAGAATAAATTGTGCATTTGAATTCTTAACGCTGAAAAATACTTTTTATAATTGAATGTAAATAACTGAATTTTTACTAATTTTAATTCATTAAAAATATGCTATAATTTCCATAAGAAAGGGTATTTTAAAAATTTCATAAAAGAAATTGTAACTCCATGATTTAATTTTTCTTCTGAAAACAGACGTGTTTCATTTTTTATTTGCAAAAATGCGTCCGTAACGGAAAAAACATGTAAAATAAATTAGTTAAAATAATAATTTTTTTAACGTTATTCAGTAAAAAAAAAAATAATACTGTGCAAATCTGCAGATCATAATTTATTTTTATGTTTAATTTCAAGTCAAAATACTGAATAGTTTTTTTTTTTTTTTTTTTTTTTTTTGTAAAGTGTACGACAAAATGTAATTTGTGTAGCCTAGTAGAGGATTTGCTTCGCTTATCCTAATAAAGCAAAAACATGTCTGTGATGTCATATTGACGGTGGTAACAACTCGGGAAATCAATTTAATTTTCTAACTTGTAAGCACCGTACAATTTCAGTTTTTACACAGTCGAATAAAGGAAAAGAAATGTACTTTCGGATGCAATTTCTTCTTTGTTATAAATTTCTTTGAAAACTGTATCTCAATTTAGTGAATGTTTTTTAATGATTTATTTAAAATAATTTTCAAGAGCATTTTTTTTTTCAAATTTGTCTCAAAAATGAATGTGTAACGGGAGATTAACCGGTTTGCACTTAAAACAATATAAATAATTCATCATTTATTTGTTTCCGTGTAATGTTCCGCAACTAAATTGTCAAACGAAATTAAAACTTCCCAATTTGATAACTAAAACACGAATTGAATAGACATGAATCGAACTACGCGCTTAAGCACGGAAATAATTAGGTTGTTATGAATACAAAATAAAAATTAACAAAGGTTGTTATAAACAGTGAAATGTTTCCCGAATTCCCATTGGCATACGGATCATATGAAAATGCCAAAATCAGGACGAGCGCGGTTAGGACTCGCAACCCGTACCATGAGAGTTCCGTACATTATGTTATATTACCGTTACGAAAAAATCTGTTACAATGCGTTAATTTGGCGTTAGTGCCGATTATAGAAATTGAAGAGTTTGTCCCGTAATAAATCGATGTAGATTTATAAATTAATGAATTTCGATTTTTTTTTTTTTTTTTTTTACTTTATATGTGTTGTAATACCTTCCTTCGTGCCAAATTTTAAGGTTTTGGGTCAACCGGAAGTACCCTATAACTTTTACTCACAAAACCTACAGGGTTCTTTCGGTTGACACAGAACCTTGAAATTTGGCTCGAAGAAAAGTCTTATGGCACGTGTACAGGAAAAGGTCTGAAAAATATTAATTTATGGTTTTATGTCGATTTATTAGGTGATTTCCATAATCGGGATTTTCAAAGCGAGACAATAAAGGTTCCGTTTTTGCCGTCTGAGATACGGGGCCCTAAAAATACTATTTGGTGTCGTTGGTGGTCAATCTAAGAAAATATACCTAATGTAAAAAACCTATTAGCGTTTTCAATTAAAAACAATTTTCACCAACATTCTTTTCACTGAGTATAATATATCGAGCTTAACCCGGGTAGTCCATGTTGAATCGCCTGGTCTGTGTAATTAAAAATTTATTCCTCAAAATTAACTTATTGTTGTATACATTTCCCTTGATGATCTCTTCAAAGCATGTGCAGTAAACATCTTTAAGGGGTAACCTATGGAGGTGTTTTACATGTTAACTAAATGTACAGTCGTGGGAAAAAAAAAAAAAAAGTAAACACCTCCTACTAACTCTCTGCAACTAATTAAAACAGAAAAAATTACAGGTACCAAACGATTGGAAATAAAGTCTACTTTAAAATGATGTACATAAAATTTGCTTAGGGGGGAATCTAAAAATTAAAACCAGGCCAAACTTTTGTTTTTTTTTTCAATGGCAATACCTAATTTTGACACTGTATTTTAAATTGTCGGTTCAAACTATGCCTAAAAATGATATTTTAACCCATTTGGCTGATAAGTTTTTGAATTATAAGCATTTAAAATTTAGAGCTTTTAATGTTAAATTACATTTTCATATTTTTATTAATATCTCCTGAAATTATAATACTAATGTGATATTTTTTTGTTTAATTATAATACTAAAAAACCCAAACATAAATACATTGAATTTGTAATTTAAAAATTTTTATAATATGAATTATAAAATTAGTATTCGGAAAAAAATATGAATTGCAACCTACAATTTTTTTCATAGATTTATATTTATTATGTCTTGCTTTACGCAAATTCTTATTTTCAAATTTTTCTTCCAAATAGTTTTCGAATTATGAGTAAAAAACGCTAATATGACGGTTTAAGGGGCCGTCTATTATGTCCAGAAAAGCATGATTTGAAAAATGTATATTTTACTCATTTTAATGAAACATTTGGGCCGGCAATAGTCGAAACATAGCAAGTAAGGTGTTTATATTGGCAATAAATTATACATTAACAGAAGTGACATAGTCATTTTGTAGCATTTCAACAATCGAGTATCGAACTTTTTGGATACAGCCCCTAAAATAGGCTCATTTTAAAATAATTAATTTCTCGAAAACTAATCATACGAATTTCATAAAAATTTGGATTTAGCTTAATTAGAGGTTTTAGAATCTATTTATGGTATCAAACTTGCATATTGCTATTGAAAAAAACAAAGTTTGGGTTCTTTTTGATATGTAGATGTCCCCCTAAGCCAATTTTACACACATAATTTAAAAGTAGACTTTATTTCCAATCGTTTGGTAGCAGTAACTTTCTTCTATTACGATAATTTGTTACAGAGTTAGTAGGGGTATTTACTTTTTTTTTTTTTTTTTTTTTTTTTTTTTCACGACTATATCTTTGCTCCCAAACCACTCATCAGATCACCACAAAATTTTTTGTATAATTGTTGATTTGATTTTAAGGGGTCTTGTACCTTTTAAACGCGTCGAAAATTAACGAAAAACTTCAAAGTTTGAATTAGTCTATGTTCAAAGCCCTTATATGTATAAACATGTAATTTTGGAAATTGATTAAACAGATTGTGCTTTGTAATATGCTACCATTAGAAATTTGTTAACCCTTTACAGAATTTGTGCATCGTTGAAATCAAAATAGCTCTTTTTTTTTACCCTATAAGTCATTGCGCGCATGATATCTTGAGAAAGTATGTATGGATTGGCATGAAATTAGGTAGAGATACTAAACATATATGTGTGTTTAAAATGATCTACTCGTATAGGCTAGAATTATTTCATTAACTATATAAAAAAAAAATATTTTCGTAAAAAAAAAATAAAAAATTTGTATTTTTAATGAATATAAATAGTCATAACTAAAAGTATTACCATTGTAAATACTTAAAAATATATCATTTTAAACACACATATTTGTTTAGTATAATTACCAAATTTCATGAAAATCCATACATACATTCTCAAGATATCATGCGCGCAATGACTTATGGGGTAAAAAAAGGGCTATTTTGATTTCAACAATACACAAATTCTGTAAAGGGTTAATAAATTTCCTTTGGTAGTATATTACAAAGAACAACGTGTTTAATCAATATCCAAAATTTCATGTTTATACATAAATAGATTTTGAAGATAGACTAATTCAAACTTTGAAGTTTTTCGTTAATTTTCGACGCGTTTAAAAGGTACAAGACCCCTTAAACCTCAATAAAATATAAGTATTCATTCTTTTAAAAAATCCTTAATTCATTTGATAAATATAGATTCAATGAAGTTATGCAAAAAACTTTATGGTGATCGGGGGAGTGTTTTAGGAGAAAAGGTACATTTAGTTAATATACATGTAAAACACCTCAGTAGGTTACCCCCTTGAACAGATTTTGTATTGCATTTCCAATGAAGGTAAGGGGGGGGGGGGGGAGAAAAGAAAAGAAAGAAAGAAGAAGAAGAATTTTCGGTTGGGATGTTAGAATAATTCTAAATTAGCTTTTTGGGGAAATGCTCGCCTGCTTTAAGCAGATTGATTTAAAAGATTTTTCTATTTATTATTTATATAATCTTCTTTCTTCGTAGTCTTC
Source organism: Maratus speciosus (assembly GCA_963932465.1). Lineage (NCBI taxonomy): Eukaryota > Metazoa > Arthropoda > Arachnida > Araneae > Salticidae > Maratus > Maratus speciosus. The sequence continues at coordinate 235,542,303 of OZ010790.1, forward strand.
AAATCTTACATTCATTTTTAATCCACTTTCACTAATCTGATTGATTCCAAATTTTACGTATATGCAAAAGTTTTGATGACAATGCAACGTTATATTGATTTTTGACGAAAAATTCCTTGCAGTTTTGATATTTCCATTTCCTTTATTTTGCGATTTATTGTAAGAAAATAACAAAAAAATCGAGGTGAAATTTGAATGTATATGGACATTAGAATAAATATTTAAAGACAAATTTAAACGAAAAGTTTTAATATAATCCATAAAAGAAATAACTTATTACGACATACATAATAATGATAATAGTAACTTTTTGGTAATTTGTGTGGTTTATAATGTATTATAATTTTATCTCGTACGACATACAAATGAGTTAAACAATATAATTCGAATACCACCAAATTGGTATTAAGGGGGTCCGGGGGCCAAAATTTTGTTTTATTTATTTAAAAGTCAATTTTAATGATTTTTCTTAACCTGCAACGTATATTTCCATAAAGATTACTTTACAGATAAAAAGTTTTTGAAAACTTAGAAATTTTATTTTTTTAAAAATTAAAAGTTATTTAATTTTTGATATAACTCATGAACCACTTGCGCGATTTGATTACTTTTTTTACTCTTGTGTGCCGAAAAGGTTTCTTCTTTTTTGTTTTCATATATATAAAAAATACTAACAAAATTTATAATAAATTTAAAAATTAAAAAAGAAGCTATTTGTGAGCGATTTGTACTTTAAAAATCATATTTTAAAAATTTTACTTGAAATTAAAAATCCTAAAGAGAATTTTTTAAAAACATAACAGGAAAACTTTGTACAAATCTTCATACTATATCTTGCAAAAAAGTTTAGATAGAGTACACGGGCCAGTAATAGGCACCCTTCTATGCTTTTGGTTTATAAAAAAAATAAACAAAAAAAATTAGATATTATTTTTTTTCCCATACAAGATACTCATATTGCGTGAGAATATAGATATTTTTTACAAAAGTAAAGCACAGATGGACTTTCAAATAACTTGACAGACGTGCCATCATCAAGTGTTGAATTCAGGGAGTGGCCCGGGGGGACATCCCCCCCGAAGCAATGAGATGCCCCCCCCCCGGGAGATTTCAGATTTTGTGTTTTCAATGGTCAAAAAATGCAATCCCCCCCCCCCCCCCGAAGCCACATAAATCCCTCCCGGAGAAAAGTGTCTGAATTCAACACTGCTATTATCCGATATTAAGAAAACTTATATTGGACTATTTAGGAAACGTACTCATACAAACACAATTTCCATTTCATCCCAAAATTATGCACAAACGTACAAAACATATACAAATATCAATCAAAATAAATGATATTCATTTAATCGAAGTCATTTAAAATGGTGGGAACATAGATGACCCGTATCACTAGACGAATCCAGTCACATGCTTCAAATCCCCAGAAATATTTGCCGTGAGAAACTCGTCGAATATGGGTCATCTTTTCCTCAAAGGGTTTCGAAATTTTGGTATCGGATATTTGACTGACTAATGTGATAGAATACCTACAAAAACTGTTAATCAGAATGTAGTCTGGCCGCATTTTGAGAGCTCATAAATAAGAATGTTTTAAGGAATTGACATCATGAGGACGACAGAGGTAAAAATAAAACTCCTTCCCTTACGAATTAGGCGTATGCCTGCGCTCATCGCATGCAGTGAATAAGTAATATTAACTTTGATCTTCATTGTAGTAATACTGCCTTAAACCAAGAATTACATAGTTAATATTAAGGCGGTCCCACAAAAATATCTCCCCCCACCCCCCTCAACAGCATGAAAATTTCTTGCAAAATACCGGACTCATTTTTAAACTTAGAGCACAAAACTAGCAAGCATGGCCACTGAAGTAGTTTGGAATCAGATAGTGTTTTTCCTTTTTCTATAAATGGATTACATCTTGTGATTATTGTCTTACGATGATCTCTGTCGGTGTGTCGCGTTCGCGTACATAAATTCTATTCAAAACACCAACTTTGACAGCCCCAAGCTTCAGCAACTTTCTGAAAAATCCTCTGCGTTTATCATAAAACGGAAAGCACGATTCGATTTTATAGTCTTTGAATAAGAGTTACCGCCAATTTCATGCGGTTGTAAATAAAAATTAATTCACGAATGTGTCAGAAAGTAGCCAGTTAGGATTTGAGAACAATCTTACAGAGACGACGTACAGCTAGAGGTGTGCAGAGCAGTGCGTGTAGTGCAGCCAAGTCACGCAATTATAGGAGTTACCAACAAGACTAAGATTTTTTTTTTTCTTGCGACCCGGAAGTTACTGTTTTCACTTACCCGATGAATTGTCAGTTTTATTAGCTCCCCCGGTACGGTATGCTATTTCTTTCTCCCAAGCTTATTTTGTGTAATTTCCAAAAAATAACGTTACCTTACAGAAGCCAGCCGTAAAACAAAGCAGTACGATTCAATACTCTATAGCAATTTTTTTAACTTCTAAGGATCGCACATTTTTAATTTTTATGCCGTCGTATTGGGAAAAAAGTACTTTTGAATGCAATTTGTTTTAAAACTGCATCTCCATTTATTTTTAAAGTATTATTTTTTTTTATAGTCTTTGGAGCCATTTGCTTCATATTGGCAACGGAAGTGCTCCATTTCTGTAGAAAGTAAAGGAAAAATAGTTGTCAAACATTAATCATATATTTTTGTTGCCATTTTTTCATAACAACCGAAAGAAAATGTAATTAAAATATGTGCTATTTTGAAAAAATATAAACGAATGATTTCTGTTAAAACGTGGAGCTATTATAAACCATATTTAATTTTAAGTATGCATATTAATGTTACAAACAAATGAAGGCCTATGAATCATTAGACATAGAGAGCCGTTTTTTTTTGTCTGTTTTTTTTTTTTTTTTTTGGTCGAGTTTCTTTAATGACGGCCTCTTTTTGCTGCATTTGTGTATTATTTCGCGATAGTGACGTCCTGTGCCTACTTTACTGTACATGTTTCGAAGCGGATCGTAAATGTGGAATTCTTAAGCGGATGTGAATATGACGTCATTTTACATAAAATAAAAGCATGTGCAGTAAGTCGTAAAATTGAAATATGTTTCGTACGATTTATATATACATATATTTTTCATCGGGGGCGACACTAAATTCTGAAAAAGAAGAATTCCTGTTTCTAGTTGGCATTTATTATTTTTTTGTCGGCGCAGACAAATAACTTTATTTTCATAGGCTATTATAAAAACTATTTAGTTTTTCATAATATAGTGATTCAAGATTTATGGCATACATTTCATTTGATGTTTTGCGGGAGTTGTAGAAAAGTATTATAATGCGGGATTATTGTAGATTTAAAGCGAGTGTGAAGCCGGTAGCAGAAGGATCAGGGCTAAGCCTTCTCCTTAAAAGGGACTCGAGGCAAGAAATATTTTTAGAGCCCTACTTTTTTTCAAAAGTACAATATTCTTGGGAGCTCCCTATAAGCTAGGTGCCGGTGCCAGTGCAAAGTTACTCTATTTGAGGGACCTTATCAGTGAAAGGGAAGGGGGGGGGGGTCCCGGGTGCACATCTCTGCCGTGCCTGGGAGGGTTGGTAGCTTTAACCTTTCAGGGATCACACAGATGTTATACCGGATGAAAGGAGCTAATAAATTGCTGCTCACGAAACTAACTTTTATTACAGAAGCTCCTAAACGTTGAAGAAACATTGTTTTAATGTTCCATACGCTATCCTATTAATAAAGTATGTAGCGCTAACTTACTAAAAAGCTCAATGTTCTCATCTTAAAAAATTAAAACATGTCTTTCATGTTCTACAAACATCTTCCACAGTTATTACACTTTTCATTGTAGGAAAGGGTGGAACAGAAGAATAACTGGGAGGGTTTGAAAAAAGTGAAGGATTTTTTTTTTTTTTTTTTTTTTTTTTTTTTTTTTACCTCGCATCTTAAACACTCGAAGGCGATCAGATTTTCGGAGCACGTCTCCTCTCGTAGTCGCCCTTGGTCTTCTGGAAGTGGCTAAGGACGATGAATGTTTCGGAGAAAAAGAAAGGCTTTACTTCCTGCAGGTGCGATTTCGGAACCACGTGACTTCTCGCAGCAAGTAAACTTGCTACAGCATTACCATCACTCAATTCTGAAATAAGAGTTGATTGATTCGAAACAAGCAACCAGAGATCTTTCACAAATGCGGAGAGTTGGCATAAGAGGGCGCTTTAAATGCCATTGCGTAGAGCAAAAACTTGTCGTTTTTCTCACTCTTTTCTCGGTGGTAGAAATACACAGACATTAAGCTAAAGAATGACCAAATTGTTATGCTGTTATATTAAGTGAAAAAAATAATAATACAAAGAAAAGCAATCATTTCAGAAGACAAAAGCACTCACTCTGGGACTTAACCTTGCGGTTTATAGGCGGGAAAGAACCTCAAGGTCTGGGAGGAAGCTGCCGGTCAAATTTGATCCTCCCCAGAAGAATAGAACCTCCTGGCTCCATATTTCTCTACCCACAACTTGACTTTCCATACGACGGATTTTACGTGCGTATATGGCATTACACAGCAGCGTTTAAACAACCGACTACCGAACTAAAATCCACTGGAAACAAGAACGATTTTCTACCCATTCATCCACTACAGACATGAGGTTGTCAACAACGCACAGTATGCTCAAATGGCCATCCTTCCAGGTACTAACCCCGTTCCATACTGCACATATTCAGTAATCGAACCAAAAACGTTTTCAGCATCGTTCAAAGCAAAGCAAATATTACAATTGCTTATGAACCCCTCTTCCACAAATGTAAGAGTATGTGAAATGCTTCTGTTCATTGCGTGTTGTGTAACGTAATTGCCGCGTTTTTTTTTTTTTTTTTTTTTTTTTGTTAACTTTGTGAAGAATTGTGTTGTTTTTCAGTTTAAAATGTTTCTGGATTTATTTCCCTTTTTAGTGTCGCAGCAAAATTATTATTTATACCTTGCCTAAATTGTAGCATGATCTTTATATAAAATGTTCTTTCGAAAACTGTATAAATCTCTTACAAACAAAAGATTACATAAAATTATTCGAATCCATCGATGAGCAGTTGTTGTTGTGTTGCATGCGTAACATCGCTTTCCATAGTGGTAATCAAGTTATTGGACACAAAAATGGAAAGCAAAGACCATACATAGAGAAACCTTGTTCAAGTTCATAGATCTAAATTGGTGAAGAACTTAAAATAACCACCTATCTTCCAAGGTAGTCACAAAGGGGCTCGATAAAATTAAGGTTCGGATTTCGAGTTCATCAGTCAATTTATTCTATACTTTAAATACCAAGACAAAACTAGCTTGGTGAAATACAGCATTATCATCCATTAATTTGAATCTACTTATGACCAGTCAGTCGCTTTAGCATAGGATCTCATTTATCACATGTAGATGACGGCTATAATCCCGATATCTTTCAAGAGTCACGGTTGTACCATAAGAGATGGAGATGAATGGGATCACCTACAGAGATTCCTATCCAAAACATAACATACCACCTCTTCTATGTGTCTTCAAATAACATTGGATTAGTAGCGCTTAGTACCCTGCTCTCTCCAAATCAATACGCGACTCGTATCCCAGCCCAAAGTATATCTAGATTCATCTGTAAAGAGTGCAGATCTCTGTTGTTGTTCAGTCCAGGTGATGAGTAAACTTGCTCCATGATGTGCACTTCGCATTTACAAGGTGCATTTTAGTATCGTCCGTTGAAAGCGACATACTGATCTTCTTGATTTTTTTTTTTTCAGAATCCCTTAAATGCAGACTTTCAAGTTTAGAGACATTTAAGAAAAACAGTCTAATTAAGATAAAAGGAAATATTTTTTACAAAAACTTTCCAGAATATAAACGACGGCTTTCTACATCAAATGGTAAAATAATTTATTCATCAAGGTTGAAGGGATAGGGGAAAAAATCGCTTTAGCAACATTGGGATTTCTGCAATAAAATACATTTCATCTCTGCATTTTCCTGTGTTTTACTATTTTTTATGATATCAATTAAGAATAAAAGTTAATAAAGCTGAGTTTCAGGAAACATAAACTGTATTTTGCTCAGTTACATAAATTTTCCAATACCGTTGAACTTCAAACATGCCAGGTAAGCTGTAGAATAGGGACTGAAGTACTTTTTACAATGTAGAAAATTAGCTCAGAGAAAAATACACTGCTGTTCCTAAATTAAGTGAAAAATACAAAAAGCTAATTTTTCAAGTTAAAATTTAATTGTGAGTGGTCAAAAGTAACTGATATAAACGCTATGTTTAGCAAATAGATACTATACTAATGGCACAGCTAATCAATGAGACATTACTCTGACTTTCCAAATGATAAAAAGTATGACAGTCTCTGCGATGAACCAAAAGATGTTACCTTTTATTTGTGCCGTTATTATTTATTCTCAAGTGATCATTTGGGGACTCTACTGTGAAGTTACTTTGATTGATGCTTTGAGAAAAATAACTACTGTCTGGCTGGGATAAGAAAGACTCTAGAACCGGTCTCGGCTCGGTCCCATTGCCATGGTAACTGGTCAGTCGACTTTATTTTAGGGAAGTCCCGCATTTTATTTTCTCCCATTCAACCGATCATTCCGAGAATTATCGGTCTTTTTTTTGTCCTATGGATGAAGTTTCCTCCCTACAAGTTTTGGAACCTTCGAGAGCTGGAAGCCTACTCAGGGTTTTTCTTATCTCGGTCACACAGTAGGTGACATTACAGTGAATTCACTTGAGGAGTCTCATGTGACCATTATTTTGGGAACTCCGTTGTAAAATCATCATGACAGTTGACGAATCCCCAAGTAAAATCACAATGAGGTCAGTTGGGATTTTTTTCAAAAAGCAACGGCCATGTTGGCCATGTTGGCTGAGAGTGTGCAGATGACGTCATTGTAACGTTACTTAGTGATTCGTCACATGTGACCATTTGCGACGTCATATCGTGGATGTGCTTTTAGGATATTACCTGTTTGCTACACCTGCTGTTTATATGAGTTTCTTTTGACTACTCCCATGGAACTTTTGTGTACGAAATTTGAATTTTATTATTGTCCTTTAATTTATGGATCGCATTGTATTAGGAATAGGTTAAGCATTCTCTAAGTTAAATACAAATTTAAATACAAATTAAAGCTTCTAAATCGGGAAACGATGGTATACATATTATTCGAATAGGTTTTTGCGTCAATCGAAGACCGATGCAAATCGTCATTATCAATTGCATCATTAGCAACAAACTAAAGAAGTTCAGTGTTAACTATTTTTGAATATTTTGTCAGTTATGGGTTTTCTGAAATAAACGTTTCAAATTCAAATATGAAGACGATTTTTCACTGCAGTAGTCTTTAGTCTGATCCCTGTGGCTATGGCAACAATATGACCTGCTACGAGTTGGGGAACAACTTTCTTCTTCGGGCAGAAAGCTATCTTCAAAAGGGGGTATACTATAAAGCGATCTTTAAAATAGCTCTAACACTTGGCCGACCTCCTGAAATATGCCCCATGAAGCTGAATTTTGCTAAAACTATTTTTCTTTTTTGGAGGAAGAAAGGAAGCAATTTGTCCAAGTTGTCCAAGTCAATTATTTCGTTTTTAAGTTAAATACACTCAAAAAAATAAAAGGAAAAATAAAGTTATGCGTTAATTTATGAGGCCAGTCTATTAAAAAGTATATAAACCAGTTTATAAAATCTTACTTTTAAATACATTTTTAAGATAAAAATTTGAGTTTATTATAATGAAAATGCTCGCTTTTTCGATTACCAAACATAAATCAAAAATAGCTATGTAAAAATGCATATGAATAAAATACCAAGTTTAAGATATAGTGTTACGAAACATCGGAGAAGTTTAAGTTTAGTTAAATTATTCAAAAATAATTTTTATAGGAGCAATTTTAAACTGCTAAATTAATAGAATGAAATTGAGTTACGAGTATAAATAGTAATTTAATATTTATTTTCACATTTTTAGATTATGATGCTTTCTATTTACTTATTTACAGTTGGTTTAAAAAAAAAATACTTTACTTTCAACATTTCCATCATCATATGTACATGATATGAGCATTTCTCTTTAAATTGATTCACGAATTCAACGTACAAACTATAAATCAGAGGTTAACAAACTTTTCGATATGTGCACATTTAAATCAAAATTCATGTTTTCATTGTACCACCATAAAAAAAAGAATTCTGATATTTAAAATTCCATTAGTATTATACATCATACATCTATAAATTAATATTTGGAGTATTTTATTTTATTGACTTTCAAATGAAGAGTAACATAATTATTATAATAAAGTATATAAGCGCCATTCATCAAAATATCAAAAATGCTGTATAAAAAAATTCTAAAGAACAAAAATAACAAGAACCTTATTTGAAAAAATTATGATTACTTATAAATGATATTATGTTTTAGATTTTTTATAGAACTTTTCCTGCTTATTTGAATGTGTTTATAATATGTAAAATTACATAATACAATGTTTGATGCAAAAACCGCAATAATTATAATCTATATATATATGACTCTATCGCCAAATACGCAAGTTGGCGAAAAACGAGACGATTCTTTAAGTATATGGTAGTATGGTATAGCAATTTAAAAAACAATGCTTTTAACAATTTCACAAAAATAATTGTATAGTCTTCGCGTACTGGTACCTGAAAAGTTACGTACCAGAATTGGTAAGCGTACCATACTATTGTCAAAGAAGTCACAAATATAATTGAGGTGAATGACATGAAAAAGATAATGAGATGTGCTGAAATACCCCCCCCCCTTTTCTTCCTTTTTTTCTTGTTCATTACACCCATATTTTGTGCAATATAATTTGATATACAACCACGATCTCCTTTTTCAAAATTTGAAACTTAGTGGCGTAGCACTTCAAAATAAAATGTTTATGAGATCTAATAATTTTTCCAACTAACAATAAGTATTAATGTCATTATCACAGACTTGATATTTTACAAAATCAATATTTTTTTCAGTTAACTGATTTAAAGTACTGGAATTTAAAGAGTTACGATTATCAAATTTATGAGACAACGGAAGTTTCATTTGAGCAAGGCCCTCTTGATATTACTACAAAAAATTCACGAGAAATGAACAGTTTTGGAATATCAGTGCATGTTATAGTATATTTTTTGCATTAAAACTTGCGTGAGTTAAATCTCCTGAAAATACGTAGTAATACTAATATGAAAGAAATGAAATTGCGGGTTGAGAGTTTCAAATATAATTTCAAAATAAAAAGGTGGTTTGCAAAGCTGACGTTGAGGTCTCACATCTTCAGATTAACACGTTAGAATTGTAATCAATACTTGTAATACTTTTTTATGTATAGAGTTGTTTTTTTCAGTGATGAATTAACAAACGTAGCGAACAGAAAACAACAGGATTTAGGACAGCTCATGTGACTTTAAATAATTGTTTCCATTTGAACGGTTGAGAAGGGGGGGGGGGGATAAGGGTTTGAGCTCCACCAGGACGCAAGCAACAGCTTTCTCTTACGACCTTGTTAAAACCAGATCTCAGTTACAACTCAGCTCGTTATAAACGAGCTTGTCAGTCACACAAAGAGAACAGTAGAGTGACCAATTACGTTAATTATTATTACATTATTATTATTATTATTTATTATTACGTTATTATTACGGTATTATTGATAAGACCTGAGCTCTTTCCATAACATTTTAATTATTACGGCACTGATTGACGAAAGTCCCATTTATAGGGGAGTTCATTTATTTTTGCCAGACATCGCTATATCGAGATACTACATTAAAGGTACCAATGGCATAACAGTTTTTGATTTCGAAAAAAATTCCAAAGTATACAACCTAGACTCTACTGTTAAATAGTTCAAGTTTCGCTAAATATCGAAAAATTTTATGCCATCCAGGACCGGCGCAACCATCAGGCAAACGGGGTGGACCGCACCCATTGGGACTTTGTTACGGTCCCGAGTCTCCCAATGCAATTCAAAATGACGTTTCCTTTGTACATGAAAATAATAATAATACACTGCTGGCCATTAAAATTGTAACACCAGGAAGAAATGATCTAGCGAACGTCAAAATCACATAAAAGGAAGTAGAGGTTGGAATATGCAAATGATTAGTATTTCAGCGAATTTAGACGACGCAGGCGGGAGAATCGACATCTAAAGCACTGCATAAAAGAAAAGTTGCGTAGTGGATTTTTCTTTCGGAGAGCGATTTGTAGGTCGGCGTTTGCTCAGAATATCATGTTATGCCTCGAATAATAAGAAGAAATGCTTACCACCAAGTGTCGGAATTCGATAGAGGCAAGATCGTTGCCTATCGAGAGTGTGGATTATCGTTCCGTGATATCGCCCGTCGCACTGGTCGAAATCCAACCACTGTCATGCGAATATGAAATAAATGGGTTGCTGAGGGTTATACTGAACAGCATGCAGGATCTCAACGTCCTCCCATGACTATAACGCCCGAGAGGGTAGGCATATTGTGAGGCCGGCCCTGCAAAACCGTACAACCACATCACGGACTATTAGTCAGGAAATGGACATGTTCGCAGCACGCCCAGTATCCGCTCATACGGTGCGACGACGTTTGCAGCAGCGTGGACTGTCAGCACGGCGACCATTATTGCGGCTTCCTTTGACAAAGCAGCATAGAAAGAGAAGGCGACTCTGGTGCACCGAACAACAAAGCTGGATACAGCAGGAGTGGAACAATGACATCTTTTCAGACGAGTCCCGGTTCTAGGTGCTGTATTCTGAAGGCCGTATACATGTCTGAAGGTTCCGAGGAGAACGCTCGTCGTCTGCTTGCATTCGATATCGGCATAGGAGTCCTGCACCTGGTGTGAGGGTTTGGGCAGCCATTGGGTACACGACACGCACATCTTTAGTTTGGATCGACTGTAATTTGAACGCAGATCGGTACATCTCTGACATCTTACGTCCAGTGGTTGTGCCCTGGCTTCGAGGCCTGTCAAATGTAATCTTCCAACAATATAACACGAAACCACATGTTGCACGTTGTGTTCTGACTTTCCTCGATACACAGGGTATTCGATTGCTGCCCTGTCCTGCACGGTCTCCAGATCTGTCACCCATGGAAAACATCTGGTCATGGATTAATGAGAGAGTGGCCAGCCACCCCTCTCCAGCTTATACGGTTGATGAAGTGTGGCATACACTTGTAGCAGCATTGAATGAGTTGCCCGTTTCTATCATCCAAGCCCAGTTCGACATCATGCCTAACCGCGTAAGGGCCGTTTTAACTGCCAGGGAGTGCAGCTGTATCTACTAATTTCGCACCCCTGTAGACCCCCAAATTGCTTACAAAATTAATCATTTTGTTTTCATGCCAAACTGTTTACGTACAATAAATATCTTTCTTGTATTTTCTTTCTTTCATGGTGTTGCAATTTTAATGGCCAGCAGTGTAATTTTGCTCTAGATTTGTTTTTAAATGTATCTGCGTGAGAAAAAAGTGAGTATTAACTTTATTTCTTATGGTAAAAGTTGTTATAACTGTCGTGGAATGTGTAGATTAGATGATCCTGAACGCAAAAAAAATATTTAAAGTATTGTAAAGGATAGAGGATAGAGTAAATCGGACCATTTTTAAGGGAGCCATCATAGGGGTCCAAAAGGGGCCAACTGATAGTTAAAAGCAGTGCCCCAACACAAAAACATGTTAAAATGTCTTAGTATTTAGCGCTTTAGATCTTCAATTAGTCAAAATTATACACAGGGTATGAATTATTCGTTAGAATAAACAAATGCACAAAAAATTAGGTAGATGCTTAAAAACGGGCCCTAGGGCGCCGATAAAAATATGAGGGTGTTGGTCCGGGAAGAAGAGTCCAAGACTCAACATTAAAATTATGCCCTGAGAAAGTGAGGAAATTGGGGGATGGAAAATGCATGGCGTACAAAAAGTTCAAGAGGCCCTGGACCGGGACCATAGGGACCCCAAGGTCTTAACTGGTATGTAGAAACGTAAGAATGACTGAATGGAAAAAGGATCCCAGAAATGAAGATTGGATTAAGAGGGGATAATTTATTAACAATTTAGGGCGCAAAAAATTCAAGGGGTCCGGGCCAGGAGGCATGTAGTTAGGTATAAAGATATTTTTTAGTACGTTTTAAAAATAATCGAAGGACGCTAGAATTATGTTAGATAAAATTGCAAGAAATTCGGATCCTTTTTAAAGAAGCTGCACCAAGGGCCCTAAGAAGCCGATTAATATTCAAAATTGGTGGTAGCTGAAATCCGAGGAATTTTTTTTTGTCGTTCATGCAATAGTTGGAGAACCTAAGAAGTTGTTAGAAAAAAAAGCTAGTAAATGGGACCATTTTTAAGGAAGCTATAATAAGAAGGCCCAAAAGTGGCCAACTGATAGTTAAAAGTACGACCCTAACATGAAAACATGTTAAAATGTCTTAGAACTTAACGCTTTAGATCTTCAATTAGCCAACATTAAGCAGAGGATATGAATTATTCGTTAGAATAATATTTTAAAGAAATACACAAAAAATTGGATAAATGCTTTAAAAAGGGCCCTAGGGCCCCAGTAAAAGTATAAGGTGGTTGGTCCGGGAAGAAGAGTCAAATACTCAACTTTAAAACTGCGAAAGTGACAAAATTAGGGGGTGAAAAAATGCTTGGCGCACAAAAAGTTCAAGGGGCCGTGGACCGGGCTCTATGGGGTCCCAGGGTCTTAAGGAACCGCTGCACTGAACTCCCCTTTCGCGAAATCTTATGTTAACCTATGGGAAAATTTTGAAGCGCGATTACTCATTACCTAGTATAATTATTAAAATATCGTTTTCACCATCAGAAAGTAGACATAAGATGCGATGATGTGCGTTTTTTAAAATTATCTACGCAAATTTTAAGTATTTTTAAGAAGATGATAAAATTTTATTTAATTGAAATCTCAAAGCTTATAGGGATTTTTTATATCCTTAAAATTTACAGAGATAATTTTTCAAAACGCACATCATCGGTATCTGACGTGTACTTTCTGATGGTGAAAACTGTATTTTAACAATTATATTAGGTAACGAGTCATCGCGCTTCAAAGTTTCCCCATAGGCTAATATGGGATTTCGAGATCGGGGAGTTTCAGTGCAGCGGAGCCTTAACTGCAATATAGAAACGTGAGAATAACTAAATGGAAAAAGAATCCCAAAAGTGAAGATCGGATTAAGAGGGGCAATTTATTAACAATTTTTTTTTTTTGCACAAAAACCTCAAGGGGCCCTGTATCGGGCCCAAAGGGCCAGAGTCTTAACTGGGAAGTAGAAAGACGAGAAGAACTATATGGAGAAACGTCCCCCAAATCGAAGAAGATTGGATAAAAAGGGGGCAAGTTATTAACAATTTAGTGCATAAAAACTTAAAGGGGGCCCAGGGGTACCGGACCTTCAAAAATTCCCTGTCTTGGACTATCCTCACCTAAATTTTCAGACTTCTACGTGTGGTAGATTTCGCTAGCCATCGCACAAAGACAGACAGACAGGGCGAAACTTTGTTTTATTAGTATGGATTTCAGTGTTTAAGTACATAGTTCAATTACATATTTGTTCAACTTGTGTTTCATGTATATTGCATTATTCATTCATGTATTTATTTAGTGATGAAGTGTTAATTTCGTTATGGAATATTAGACAGAACTAAACTCTGAACAATTTACATTGTTTTAAAGGCTAACGGATCAATGTCCTAAAATCGAGCTCATTCGATAGAGATGGATTAAAAAAAAAAAAAAATCCTGCTTGAAATAATTTTTTTTACCTTATAAAATCAGTGAACTGAGATACAGTGTTCAAAGAAATTGCAGTTGAAGAAAATTTTTTCCCTATTACACGGCGCAAGAACTAAAATTTTGCAATGCTTAGAAATAATTAAATTTGCAGCAACAGGGAAATAGATTGCTTAGATCGCTGCCACCGTCGATATGACGTCAGCATTACTCACAGACATGTTCTTGCTTTATATTATAGACTAGCTGACCCGCCCGGCGTTGCCCGCGGCCCGTGATGAATGACCCTTAAATAAACTTCACATTTGTATGATTTTATATTTTTAACTCCATTTTGTCTGAATTTATATTTTTAAAATCGCGAAAAAATATTAAATTGAAAGTATATACTATTTGGTATTTTATTTTCTGCGTAGTTTGATTTCGAAAACGGGCGAAACCGTGACGAAACATTCAGGTTTTTACTGATTTCATCGAAATTTTCACACATTTTATTTTGTAAAAAATATTTCTACCCGTCAGAACGTTTCAAAATTCTTGTAGGTGGTGTAAATCTGGTCTACTGAGATGTTCAAAAAAGATTGTGTTAAAATACGGATGTTTAGTTACTTTTAGCGTAGAAAAAATATTGTCTCCATGAGGCACGATGTGACCTGCGTTTGCCGATGTATTTGAAAGGATTAAAATTCATATTTCAGCTTTAAGAACATATTTCTGGTTTATCGTTACCTCAAAAATAGCGCCCTGGAAGCGCGTTGAAATAAAGAGGCAAACGTTTTTTTGGAAAAACGACCCTTTTTGATTTTTTTTTCAAAGGGTTAACTGCGACATTTTTTCGAATTGATTGCGTCGTTTGTGACGTAAGAGTACGATCTTTCGGAATGTGTCTTTCAGTTTTAACTGTACCAAGTGGTTTGGTCGATTTAGCTTAAAATAAAAGTATTAACCCGGGAGAACTCGCTGCATGAGATTTTCTCTCACAGTCGTACTTTTTTAAGACTCCTATTTAAATCATTTTTCATTTTAATCAAAATTTCAAAATGATTTTTCAATTATTTTACTTATTTTGTGAATAAAAATACTAAGCCAACCAAAAACAGTTGATATTATATTAATGTAAAGTAAAAGAAAAGGGGTAAAGAAAACGGTAAAGAACATTTGCGAAACGGTAAAGAACATTTGCGAAACGGTAAAGAACATTTGCGAAACGGTAAAGAACTTTTGTCCAGCATCCACCAGGTGGAGACACCAAACGAAGACCAGAAAAATTATCTAAAAAGATCGACAGGTGGCAGCATCACAGATAATGTTTCCCCATTCCATTTCATTAGACAAGTTTATATACGCCTGAGAAAAGAAAGAAATTATGAGAACTCTGCATTTCTGCTTTGTTTCAGACTTTCTGAGAACTTTCACAGGCCCCAAACTTTTTAGTTCGTGTGCTGGTTACAACCAAGCAACACCGCACGAATTCGATGTTGCGAACTTTTGTTCTAAAAAGCTGTTCTCCCCTGGCAGTATACGGTTCATTATAATTATGTAAATTAATCTCTTCTTTTGAATTTTTTGAGGGTGTGTCATCATCTAATTAAGAATACCTTTGCCAATAAAGATTTAGTGTGCCAAAAAACCTGTCTTATCAGTGACGGGATACATATCTCACAAAATAACGAAACAACATAGATTTATAAATAAAAAATCTATTACAATTCATCAGACATACAAGTAAAAATTACATAAATACATTTAATAGAATTAAAAAGCAAACGTTTCCAGCTAAATTTTAGCCCCTCATCAGTGTAATAAATAACATTCAAATGACAGAAAACTATATATCATGTTTACAGTTAAAAATTACTAGCAGTTAAAATTAAATAAAGTATAAAAATTTCAAAACAATGCTGAGTATTCAGGTGGAAGTGCACATGATTCATTTATCGGCGACGTTTGCTTACGAGTGAACACACCTTCCAGAAAAACTCTACTTTTAGTATTACTAGGGGATCGTACCCGGGCTTCCCGGGTTAAAGAATATAGGTAAAAACTATTTTTAAAATTGAAAATTAATAACTTTTTTACATGGAAAAATTTTTTTAGATTGCGAACTTACATTAAAAAAGAATTTTCATATGGGAAATATGAATTATACAATCAAATAAATTTTTGAAATTTATCAATAGCGATATTTTCTTATTAGCCGCATGCTAAGAATTATTTGACCAAGATTTTTTTACTTATGGTATCCTTTTATGTTCTGATAATTTCAGAGTTTATACATGTCTGTTAAATTTCTGTTTTATTTATATTATTTTATTTATTTTTTCATAGGTAATTGTTTTTAATGGAAATTAGCCGTAAGAAAATGATGAACTCTTTGTTTTAAGGGCAAACGGATTAATTTTTCGTAATCGAGCTCCGCGTGATATAGATAAATTAAAAAATATTTCATGTTTTTAAATTGTTTTTAAATTCATAGACAATCAATAAACTGGGATAAACTTTGCAAACAAATTTCATTTGAAAAAAAAAAAATCCTAATCCTATATGGTGATCTAAAAATTTAAATTGTACGATTACAACTATGTTAGGTTTGTGTTTTTTCAATATTATTCTTTTATTTCTTTATAAAAGAAGTATTAATTTCGTTAATTTGTCTTTCACAAATATGTTAGATTGGTGGGTTTTTTTAATATTATTCTTTTATTTGTTTATAAAGGAAGTGCTAATTTCGTTATGCAAAAATAGCCTGAAACAAATGCTGAAAAATGTTTGTTGCTTTATGTGTAAAATGTTTATTATTATTATGTATTGAAATGGCACGTGATAAGATAAAATTTAAAAAATCATGCTTAAAAATTATTTTAGAAAATATAATACATCAGTCAATTAAGATACAGTTTTTAAACACATTGTATTTGAATGTAAATTTTTTTCCCTATGCGACGAAAATTGAAAACGTACGATGGTCAGAAGATTAAAAAATTGCAGTAGCGAAAGTTTCAAGACCGAAATTTGATCGTGAAGTGTTGCCATTCGCAAAATGACGTCAGCGTTACGCACAGATACGTTTGTTCTTTATAATATCGATACTTAATCAGTAAAATAAAATAAAGATCAGTTATTAGGATGTGGTTATCAATTGAGGCTCTTATGCTCGGTATTCCCGAATGAAAAACAGCAATTTTCACCTTCTCAAAATTTGCATACGCACTTCTCATATCCATATTCATCACTTAAAAAAAATTGTATTTTGTTTGAGCATTTAAAATCATTTTAACTCAAAACTTGAAGTCACGATTGTCAGCAACATCTTTTATATGAACAGACGCACTCTTTACTTGAGATTCTAATCTCAATTCCAGAGAGTAAAAATTTCCGTAATTTATGATTTTTAGACGCATTTGTGTTAAAATGTTTAGCTTTATCAAAGAAAATGATCGTTTTCTTTTAAACATGACTTCATTTTCACTTAAATAAGGATTTCGCTAGTGTCTGAAACTTTGTATCAGTACACATGCAAAAGGGAAAAAAAAAAACAATACAGAAAATTTATGAGGAAATTTACGTGTTTTCAAAAGCAGTATGTCATTTTCCGTTATTATGCCCCTAATATAATATTCTGCTCCTAATGGGATTTTGCGACACAAAACCCTGTGAAACAATTTTAAATTTTTGTCAGAAAATAGCACGAATAAAGATAAAAATACCTCAATATTTCTCTCTTGTCTGCAATAATGAAAGCTATCTAATTTTCACCATTTTGAAGAAATTTCATAAATGCTTTTAAAATTAAAATATAAAAGTGGGGATATTAAAAAAAAAAAACAGATAGTGTGATCACATCTGCAAATGAAGAGCTTTTAGTTAAAAAAAAAATAGTAAAATTGATTCGGTGAAAGATCAGGGCTGATGATTAAAAAAACACACTTGTGTTTTAAATATATAGATTATATAAAATTAGGAAAAATTAAATTAAGCAAATTATGTTATTTTGATAAAATTATAATAGAATGTCCTAAAGAATAGCATTACAATTTTATTATTAGGGAGAATTTTGGACAAAAAGTTCAAGAACATATTATTTTAAACCACGAATTATTTATTTGCTTGTCTAACTTGGCGAAGCAAATCCACCCAGGCGAGAATCATAAATTTCTGTAACATAAATCTCTATTATTGTCATGTCACCTCTCTCTTATAAAGACACTCTAAATTTTTGTAAAACATTGCGTTTTATGAGTGTGTTATTTCGATTATATTGTTTTCAAAAGTGAAGCATTTTCACCTGTGAAGAATTTCAAAGCAGCTGTGCTGTGAAAATGACGCACTTCTACAAAACATAATTCAGGTTTAAGAATTAAAATACACGCTTTTTTATAAAATGACGTTATTTGCATCCACTAAAGCATTCCACTTTTCCAATCCAATCTTAAACTTCGTCTATAGAAAAGTATGCATATGACGTCATTGTCACGGAATAACAGACAATATTATTGACATAGACAATATTTTAATTTCAACTTTTTTTTTCAGGTTTTGTGAGAAAATGGCAACAAAAAGATACAGTATCTCCTATTTTCGACTATTTTCCATTTACTTTCAATAGAAATGGTGTACTTTTGTTGCCACGATAAGAAAAATTGTATTAAAAACTACAAAAAAATTAATATCTCAAAAATAAATTAAGATACAGCTTTCAAAGAAATTGCATTCAAAAGAGCATTTTTTTCCTTATACGACGACAGTGTAAAAATTTAAAATGTGCGATGTTTAGAAGTTTAAAAATTTGCAGTAGAGAAAATTGCAAGACCAAAATTTTATTTAGAATTTCAAAGTGTTGCCATTCGCAAAATGACGTATGCGTTACGCACAGATATGTTTGTCCTTTATAATATAGATTGCAACCGGATCTGATAACTTTCATTTATTTATTGCACTGATAAGGGGCTAAAATTTAGTTCGAAACGTTTGCTTTTTAATTGTATTAAATGTATTTATGTAATTTTTACTTGTATGTCTGATGAATTGTAATATATTTTTTATTTTTAAATCGTATATCAGACGTTAAACAATGATTTTTTATTTTAACATAGATTTACATTACATAGATTACATAGATAATAGAACATAGTAGCGACTCATAAGTGTCATAAGTGTTTAAAACATCTTCAAATAAAAATGTTTTAAATATTTCAGCTGCTCAAATGATGACGAAAGAAAATTCTTCGTGTGCTTACCAGAAAAGTTAAGAGAAATATTTTTATATTATATTATTTTTAACAACTTAAGTATAGTACTAATAAAAAAGTAAAAATTTCTTCCAAAAAATCCCAGAAACAGTCTGAGGACGTCACCTTACCACCCGCCAATAAAATTCCTTTTGTGCCCAAGGCTCCGCCTCCCACTCAACAGCTTTATGAGTTGCAGGAATTTTCAAGTTCTATCCCTTCGATAGCTGAAATCCTAACTAAAATTAAAGAAGAACTAAATGTAAGTTCATTTAACGAAATACCCACTAAACTCAACAGTGTCTTAGAAGAGATACAATCTAAAAAAGACCCAATATCTAAACTTCTCGCCTTCAGCGAGATGATAACCAGTAATTTTAATGTCCCTAGTAGTGAGTCATAAGTTCGCTTATGGCTCCTACTTTCATTTAACTTTTAATTTCTCTTATTTTTGTAAATTAAATGTGTGGTCACTGATAAGTGTCTTTTTTTGGTAAGGTTTTTGGCTTGGCTTGCGATCTATTAGGCTTCATGAACTTTGAACATCTTTTTCTTATTCTATCCATCGATTTTCTACTGCGAACTTCATGTAACAAAGAAGCCCCGCCTCCTATTTTCGTATTGGCTGCCTGTTCGGCCACTTACTTAAATAGACTTTCCTCTCTTTTTTCCTCTCATTCTGTCTTTGATTCTCGGCAGTGATGCTGGGAGTTATCTACACTCTCTATTACAGTAGTGTTTTCACTACACTTAGACTAACATTTCCTGTTTTTTCTTATGATGTTCAATACAATAACTCGTTGACAGGGCGTGGATTTGTTTCACCCCTGGAACTGCTCTGCTGTTCACTGTTCACTTAACACGTTCACGCCGGCGCGGTGGGTCACACTCAACGGTCTCAGAGTTGTCAAGTCTTCGGCTTTTTACACACCACTGTTATTTTAGGGAAAATGTTGTTCCTTTAAATCGCTCAATTGTTCTAATTAAATAAAACAACATTTTCTGTATTAAAATACTGGTATCCGGAGAATTGGCAGCTCTGAGACAGTCGAGTGTGACCCAGCGCGCTGGCGTGAACCTGTTAAGTATAGTGCATCACTGGGTATTTGGCGTAAGCCGGTGAACTCCGAACTCATCCCCTTCAGTTTTTTCAATACATTTTGAAATTAATTTTCGAAACAAATAGGAATCGGAATCTACGAGCCTTCGAAAATCTGTATATATTTCGAAAATAATTTTTGAAACAAACAGGAATTGGAAACAACTATTTTTTAAAAACAAAAATTGATTCTTGAAGCTTCAAATATGCTAATGAAAAATCGCAGATCATTCCGCCAAGTAGTTATAGAGCAATGCGGTGTAGTTGCAATGTGGATATTTGTGTTAAATAAATATCCACATTGCAACATGTTTTGCAACGATTACAAATGCATATAACATTATCAGTCCCGAGTTTTAAACCTGCATAATTCCTGAACTACTTGATCGAATAACTGCCAAAATAAAGGTAAAATTTACCGAAAAATCTAAATATGATCTCAAAATTAGATGTTTGTATTGAAAAATTTAAAGTTTGGTATAATTTCTGTGTGTAGACGATCCCATAAGTAAAATTTAAGTATTGGCTTAATTAGCATGCATTATTACTAATAATTTGGAGGCAGTTCTATTTTTATACGATGACTTGGCAGTAGTGCGCGGTACCCCACTTTTTTTTTTTTTTTTCTTTTTTCAAGACTGCGTGTGCATTGTATGCAAAATTGCGCGAAGAAAGAATGTAACTTTTATTTACAATTTCTGCACAGCGTTTTGGAAAATTTGCCATAACCTTGTCCCGCTTTTTAAAATTTCAGACATAAAACAATAATAGACATAAAATAAGCTAAACTAAGAATTTTTTTGACAGGGCTCCTGTGCAAGGCAATTTTTCATAGGCATTTTGTAGGGCTTTTTTTTTTTTTTTTTTTTTTTTTTTTTTTTTTTTTTTTTTTTTGTTTAAACATATCAACGTAAGAATTGAAACAGTTGAACCATTTTTTCATCATTGGGCTCTGTCCGCCCCTGAGCCCCCCGTTTAAGGTAAATTGAAACACATGAAATATAGAGGTAAAACAGAATAAAAAACTATCTACCATACGGGTTGACGAAAAATTAATTATATTTCTATTGGTGTTTAATTATTTTAAAGTCACTTGAGCAGAATAAGGTTATATTTAATCTTTTTTTTTTATAAAAATAATCAGAGAAAGAGAAAATTTAATTAATTAAATTTGGAAATCGCGGGAGGGAATTCGCTTCTCCGTGCCCCCCCCCACCACCTCCATACGCACACCGGCCTTGCCAGCACCTATGCTAAGAGAATATTCCACAACAGCCTTACCTAACAAAAATCTTGCTTACGCCCGTGATAGAGCCCTATGAGTCCCTCGGGTCGAGCCCTGGGATGCTCCAGAAAATTAAAGCCCTGCTTTACATGAGAGTGATTTTTTTCTTTCTCTCTCATTGCAGCAGAATTCGAAGAATGTGGCCGTACAGCAGGCCGCAATCGCCGTCATCCACCGGCGGCGGCACCACTCCGTCTGGGCCGAACAATTCGGGAGGAATGCGACCACGGGCAAGGAGGAGAGAGATGGGGCAAGAGAAAACTGGATGTGTGGTGTGGTGTGTGTGGCGGATCAAAAGGACGATCCACTCAAGGTTGAACCCGATCAAAGAGTGAATGAAGAGAATCCTACATCATTGCTAGATATGCAGAACGCGCAATTCAAATGGATTTTATTGAGGGGGCGGGGGGGGGGGGAGAATGTCACTGTAATGCCTGTTAAAAAAAGATAATTTTTGTAAAGTTTTTTTTTCTTTTTTTCGGAAAAAAATGTCAGTTTATTCTTAAACGGAAATCACCATTAGATTAGACAAAGTTTAAGCAACTAGAAAACGTGAATTCTGCTTTTTCAGAATTTAGTGTCGCCCCCCCGATGAAAAAAAAAATAGATATGTATATATAAATTGTACAAAACATATTTCAATTTTAAGACTTAAAGCACACGCTTTTATTTTATGTAAAATGACGTCATTCGCATCCGCTTAAGAATTCCACATTTACGATCCACTCTTAAACATCTACAGTAAGCATGCATAGGACGTCACAATCGCAAAATAATACACAAATGCAGCAAAAAGATGCCGTCATTAAAGAAACTCGACAAAAAAAAGGGCTATCTAATGATTCATAGGTCTTCATTTGTTTGTAATATTAATATACATATTTAAAATTAAATTTTAACAGAAATCATTCATTTATATTTTTTCAAAATAGTACGTATTTTAATTACATTTTCTTGCGGATGTTATGAGATAATGGCAACAAAAATGTATAATTACTATTTCAGAACTATTTTTCCTTTACTTTCTACAGAAATGGAGTACTTCCGTTGCCAATATTAAGCAAATGGCTCTAAAAATTACAAAAAATTAATGTTTCAAAAATAAATAGAGATACAGTTTTCAAACAAATTGCATTTAAAAGCACTTTTTTTTTCCTTTTTTTTTTTTTTTTTTTTTTTTTTACAATACGACGGTATAAAAACTGAAAATGTGCGATGCTTAGAAGTTTACAAAATTGCTATAGAGTATTTAATCGTTACGGCTGGCTTATACAACGTGACGTTATTTTTTGGAGATGACACAAAATAAGCTGGGAGAAAGAAATAGCATACCTGGGGCTAACAAATTCATTAAAATTAAATTATTCTAATCAAAAGGAAGGTGAGAAAAAGAAAATGATTCGTAGTCTCCATAACAGAATTTTTCTAAATAGTGGGTGCTGTTGCTTGGAATGGTGGTTTTGAAATATACGAAAAAAAGTTTAAACATTTTAAACTGAATGTATAAATATTAACCATTTATTTTTTATTAAGAAAAGATTATATTATTATTCTTTTCTTTTTTTTTTTTTTTCATTTTTAAAGTAAATTTTTTTGGAAAGAAATACTACAAAAAAAAAAAAAAAAAAAAAAAAAAAGTCCTTTTGTCAAAAAAGAGATAAGTGTGGATAACGTTTCAGAGTACAAGTACATGCATTACTCCGCTTTTGAAGGCAATAGCTTAATTACTAACTTTTCCACAATGCCCACCACTTCAAAAAACGCATGAGAGGGAAATTGAGCATTTTGAAATATATATGAGGACGTGAGTTTCAAAACTCGCCTTATCCAGAAAATCAAATTTCGGGAAATCGCGAAAACCTCTGATAGTTTCCATTGGTTTTCATTGTAAAACAACATTTTACAATGCCAGAAAAACACGATAAAACTAGTTTTTTTTTTTTTTTTTTTTTTTTTTTTTTTTTCGTTGCAAGTTTATTAATCGAATAGATTACTGATATATAGATAACTGAATTTTTTAAATTTTGGATAAAGCGAGTTTTGAAACTCACGCCCTCCTCATATGTATGTATATGAAATGTTGATGCTTCGGTAGTTGGTGAAAACAAACGCCTGTAGCGTCGTAATTTTCTTTGATTGGGAGGTGAGTAAAGCTGAATTGGAAACGGAAAGAAACGTAGAAATTTTTAGGATAAAAATAAAAAGTTTTTTTTTTTTTAATACCGGCATTACTACTTAAAAAGTCATAAGACTTTTGTCAAAGAAATAAAAAAAAAAAAAAAATCGTTATTTTCGGCACTACAGTATGTTGAATAGCACATACGTATCCCCCCCCCCCCTTGTAGTATAAGAAAGCGCGCTTATAATTAGACACCCTAATTCAGTACTGGAATATAAAAAGTGTCTGTCATTGTAAGTTAAAAACAATGTATTAGCTTTTTATTGATGCAAGTGATAAGAAAGCATGGGTGCTTAATTACCCTAATCTCTTTTGATAAACTATAAATTATTATTATTTTTTTTTTTACCAAAAAAATAAAAAAAGAAAGAAAAGAGAAAAAAGAAAGAAAAAAAGGCAGTATCATTCATTATCATTATCAATATGAAAATTATTTAAAATGAAGAAACTTTAGTGAATTAAATTTCAAAATCCAGTGAAGGGTAATTTCCCTTTCTCTGCCCGAACTTGGCATCTCTTCTGATTCAGAGAAAAATAAAATTTGATAAGGAAAGTGCAAAAAACCCATGTGCTACGATAAATATCTACAGTGTCAAAATCATGGGAAAAAATAGATTCCAAAAAAATGGGGGCAGAATAAATTTAAAGCACAGTCATTTGAGAGGTTTATGAAAGCACGCGCCCTCTCTTCTTCTTTTCTTTTTTTTTTTTTTTTTTTTTGCTAAAAAAAAAAAAAAAGAAAAAGAAAAAAGAGAAAGAGATAGCAGTAGTAAAACATGTGCTCGAGTACACGTATACTGCTGTTGTTTTTTCTCACTCTCCTAATTTTCCTTTTCAATAGGCAAAATGCGCTTTTGATCAAGTTTTCAAATGATTAGCTGTATGCTGATTTTTACTTTCTTCTATCTTTACAAGAAGAAAGTATTGGATTCGTGAAAATTTTTGACTTCCGGTTTTCGACGGATTTATATGTTTTAGAATGCCCAGAACACGATTTGATGGTTTTTAGAAAATGTCTGTCTGTCTGTCACTCTGTCACCCTGTCACTCTGTGAGTCTGTATGTGACAAAAATTTTGTGGGCGCTCTATCTCAAGAACTAATGCACGGAATTTCACACAACTTTATATTTAGTTAGACCTTGATATAAACTGGACCTGATTAGTTTTTGGCGAAAATCGCCCAACAGGTGGCGCTGCTATACGGCATTTTTCACGATTTCTGCAATAGCTATATCTCAAGAACTACTGCACGGATTTTCATAAAACTTCAGATTCAGTTTGTCCAGGATATAGTTTGGTGCTGATTACTTTTTTCTGAAAATCGCCCAATAGGTGGCGCTGCTATGCTGCATTATTCATGATTATCGCAATAGCTCTAATTCAAGAAAAAATGCACGCATTTTCACCAAACTTCAGATTCAGTTAGTCCCTGATATAAATGAGTGCTGTTTAATTTTTGGTGTAAATCTCCCAACAGGTGGCGCTGCTGTGCTGCTTTTTTCACGATTCCCGCAAGAGCTGTATCTCAAGAACTATTGCACGGATTTTCCTCAAACTTCAGATTTAGTTAGTCCTTGACATGAATTGACGTATAAACTAGTGCTGTTTAATTTTTGGTGTAAATCGCTGAACAGGTGGCGCTGCTATGCTGTATTTTTTGCGATTTCCGCAATAGCTTTATCTCAAGAACTAATGCTTGGATTTTCAACAAACTTCGGATTCAGGTATACCTTGATATCATTTAGTGCTGCTTATTTTTGGTGTAAATCTCTCAACAGGTGGCGTTGCTATGCTACATTTTTCAGAATTTCCGCTATAGCTCTATCTCAAGAACTAATGCACGTATTTTCATCCAATTTCAAATTCAGATATACTTTGATATGAATTGGTGCTAAATCGATATTATTTCTTGTACTATTTAAATGATTTAATTGACGTGATTTATATAGAAGAAAGTTTTGTGATGGCCACAACATACTAGTTTTCAAGGTGTTTGTGTTTCCTTTTACACTGGTTTTTCTACCAAGTATTCACACACAAACTATTGTTATACACATGTAAAAGATTTTCCTCTATTTTTGTACTTTTTAGAGTATTAATTTCGAAAATTACTCTTCACTCCTTCCCACAATTTTTTAACTGCTACATTATTGGTATTAATGATCCAAAACTCCCCTCACACTGCGCCGCTATCTAAATTGTCTCCTAAAAACTCGCCCTGAACAGTTTATTATCATTATTATTATTATTATTATTATTATTATTATTATTATTATTATTATTATTACTATTACTATTATTATTATTATTATTATTATTACTATTATTATTATTATTATTACTATTATTATTATTATTTAATTTCTCTAAAGCGGCGGAATGTACCTCTGAAAGTGGCGCTCCGACGCACAACAATCATCGAGGTAAAAAAGAGATAGATCCACGTGCGATTCTCCTTTTTTTCTTTGCCGATAATATAGTATACGTGGGGAATAAGTTTGTTTTATCTCAACTCTTTATTCTCATCCATACTACAGCTCTGCACTCTTCGGACTTTGCACTATAAAAGACCGGAACCCGAAAATTCTACATGAAGGGAATCTAAAACACGACCCAAACTACGGGTCCGGTCAGATTCAGATAAAATTGGGTTACCCAACGCAAACATGCTGCCTAAGTCTAATCTACATTCATTTTAAATTCCATTGTTGTCAATATCACTCACTTTGACGCGTAGTAGACGATAATAGATTTTTTTTTTTTTTTTTACATTTCCCTGTTAAAAGCTTAAAACCATACACACTCATTACACAAAACTCACACACACAAATGTTGAAAAAATATATATTAAAAATTCGCCAGTAAAAATTTTTCGTGCAAAAAATCTAATCAAAAATTTATTTGTTATAAAAAGCTAATTCATTAAGTGAAACTGCAAGTTCTATACCAAATGTGACATCATTTATTCATTAGAGGCTGGGTACTTTTAGGCATCTCAAAAACATGAAAATTCTTGTTTATAACCAGTATTGCGCACTTCCTAATAAGTATATCATAATTTATTATTATTACTATTATTATTATTATTATTATTATTATTATTATTATTTTAACCACAAGTAACAGAGATAAAAAAAAAAAAAACTTTTTGGCGTAAATCAAAATTTATTCTAATGAGAACTATTTTTTAAAAGGTAATTCGAATGATAGAGTGTTTTTGAAAGGAAAAAAAATTATAACTAGAAAACAGGAATTCTGCTTTTCAGAAATTAGTGTCGCCCCCGATGAAAAAAAAAAAAAACGTATATAAATATAGATACAGTAGAGTCCCGATTATCCGAGTTAATCGAACTTATACCTTTGGAATGGGTCCTTTTCTTATGATGGATTGATGGCTTCCATTATTATGAAACAGAGATTATAAATGAAGTGTTAGGTGAAGATGAAAGAGCAGCCGTAAAATGTTAGAACTCTGATTTTCTGGTCAGAATGGGAAAAAAATGGCTGGCCATTTTTTTCCCATCTTTCCCTAACTTTTTACGACTGTTCTTTCATCTTCACCTAACACTTCATTTATAATGGCAGTTTCATAATAATAGAAGTCATCAGTATACCAGAAGAAAATAACTCGGTTAAAGCGGCAACTTGGTTAAGCGAGACTCGGATAATCGGGACTCTACTGTAGTTCAGTTTTAAGACTTAAAACACGCGATTTTATATAAAATGACGTCATCCTTATCCGCTGAAGAATCCCTCATTTGCTATCCAGTATTAAACAACATATACAGTAAAGTACGCATATGACATCACTATCGCTGAATAATACACCAATCCAAAGAAAGAGATATCGTCATTCAAGAAACTCGACAAAAAAAAAAAAAAAAAAAAAAAAATCGGCTATCTTATGATTTATATGCTGTCATTCGTTTTAATATTAATATAGATACTTAAAATTAAATTTAGTTTATAATAGCTCCATGTTTTATCAGAAATCATTCATTTATATTTTTTCAAAATAGCACGTATTTTAAGTACATTTTTTTCCGGTTTTTATGAGAAAATGGCAACAAAAAGATATAATTGCTATTTTCCCTTTACTTTCTACAGAAATGGAGTACTTGAGTTGCCAAAATTAAACAAATGACGCTAAAAACTACAAATAATAATAATAATAATAATAATATCTCAAAAATAAATGGATATGCAGTTTTCAAACAAATTACATTAAAAAGTACTTTTTTCTTTTTCCAATACGACGGTCTAAAAATTGAAAATGTGCGATGTTTAGAAGTTTAAAAAATTGCTATAGAGTATTTAATCGTACAATGATACATCTGCTTTGTTTTACGGCTGGCTTATACAACGCAACGTCATTTTTTGGAGACGACAGTTTATTAGCTGGGAGAAAGAAATAGCATACCGGGGGCGAATAATTTTCACTTAGGTACAAGTTCACTTGCACTGACATCTTCCAAAAAATATCCAAAACACAATGTTTCACATAGTGAATTAATTAGTTTGTTTATTATTCTTCAATTAAATTATATGAAATGTCATTTCAAAATAATTACGTTTCATTTGAAAAGTGTACACAAGTGAGCATTAGTATTCCCCCCCCCCCCCCCATACAAAATCACTGCATTGTTTACATAACCTTTTAAAAAGAGTTTTTTTTTTTTTTTTTTTTTTTTTTTTTTTCTAGAATAAGTTTTCATTTATGCCAAAATGATCTTTATGATCTTTGTTACCTAACGAAAAAGTTTTTAATGATATATTTATTAGGAAGTATGTAATTTGGATATAAATAACAGTGATATTTTCATGTTTTTAAACTGTCAAAAAATACCTAGTGCCCTAAAAGAAAACTAGTCGGATGTACCAATCCCAAAACTTTCTTCTATCTCATACATGTTAATACTTCAAAATTCGCTATCACACTGCCAAAATTAAATGGCAATCTATGCATCTCATGAGGATTCTAAAGATATGAAATTCCGTGCATTAGTTCTTGAGATATGACTATCGCTGAAATCGTCTAAATCCAGCAAAATGCTGCCTAGCAGAGCCACCTATTGGGTGATTTATACCAAATCCTAATCAGCAACAATTTATGTCAACGTCTGACTGAATCTGAAGTTTGAAGAAAATCTGTGCATTAGTTTTTGAGATTGAGCTATTGCGAAAATCGTGAAAATTCCTGCGCTATTGGGTGATTAACACAATAGGTTAACAAATAATTAACAAAACCTAATTAACAACAACTTGTGTCAACATACAACTAAATCTGAATTTAGATGAAAATTCGTCCATTAGTTCTATAGATAGAGCTATTGAGGCAATCGTGAAAAAGGCAGCACAGAAGCGCCACCTGTTGAACGATTTACCCCAACACATAATCAGTAGCAAGTCATATCAAGGACTAACTGAATCTGAAGTTTGATGAACATCCGTGCGTTAGTTCTTAAGATAGAGCTATTGGGGAAATCGTGTAAATCCTACAAAATTCATCATAACAGCGCCACCTGTTGGGCGATTTACACCAAAACGTAATCAGAATCAATTCATATCAAGGACTAACTAAATCTGAAGTTTGATCAAAATCCGTGCATTAGTTCTTGAGATAGAGCTATTGCAAAAATCGTGAAAAATGCAGCATAGCAGCGCCACCTGTTGAGCGATTTACACCAAAAACGAATCAGCATCAATTTGTATTAGGGACTAACTGAATATATCTTTTTATTAAATTCCGTGCATTAGTAATTGAGATAGAGCGCCCACAAAATTTGTGTCACACACAGACAGACAGACAGACAGACTCACAGACAGGCATTTTGTAAAAACATGTTTTTTGGAATCTCTGACCCCTAAAACGTGTGTATCCGTCGAAAACCGGAATTAGACAATTTTCATGAATCCAATACTTTCTTCTTGTAAAGATAGAGGAAAGTAAAAATGAAATGAATATAATTATAATAATTAAATGTTAAATTAATAGACAATACTTCTGTGACACCACAATGAATATGTATATGAATTTTTTAGCGTCCTATAAAAACGAAGTAAGCGTATTTAAATGTTTATCGCAACTTAACATAGGAATAAATAAGTCTAAAAAACCACTTGCTTCAGTACAGTCCATCTCCCTACATTGTTATCTTTTATTAATTGTGGCGCAGCTCCTTTTTAAAATGTGGCAACAGAAAAACTAGTCGGATGTACCAATCCCAAAACTTTCTTCTATCTCATACATGTTAATACTTCAAAATTTGCTATCACACTGCCAAAATCAAATGGCAATCTATGCATCTCATGAGGATTCTAAAGATATGAAATTCCGTGCATTAGTTCGTGAGATATGACTATCGCTGAAATCGTCTAAATCCAGCAAAAGGCTGTCTAGCAGCGCCACCTATTGGGTGATTTATACCAAAAATTTAATCAGCAACAATTTATGTCAACGTCTGACTGAATCTGAAGTTTGGAGAAAATCCGTGCATTAGTTTTTGAGATAGAGCTACAGCAAAAATCGTGAAAATTCCTGCATAGCAGCGCCACCTATTGGGTGATTAACACCAAAACCTAATTAACAACAACTTGTGTCAACATATAACTAAATCTGAAGTTAGATGAAAATTCGTCCATTAGTTCTATAGATAGAGCTATTGAGGGAATCGTGAAAAAGGCAGCACAGAAGCGCCACCTGTTGGGCGATTTACACCAACACATAATCAGTAGCAAGTCATTACAAGGACTAACTGAATCTGAAGTTTGATAAAAATCCGTGCGTTAGTTCTTAATATAGAGCTATTGGGGAAATCGTGTAAATCCTGCAAACTTCATCATAACAGCGCCACCTGTTGGACGATTTACACCAAAACGTAATCAGCATCAACTCATATCAAGGACTAACTAAATCTGAAGTTTGATCAAAATCCGTGCATTAGTTCTTGAGATAGAGCTATTGCGAAAATCGTGAAAAATGCAGCATAGCAGCGCCACCTGTTGAGCGATTTATACCAAAAACTAATCAGCATTAATTTGTATTAGGGACTAACTGAATATAAATTTTTATTACATTCCGTGCATTAGTTCTTGAGATAGAGCGCCCACAAAATTTGTGTCACATACACACAGACAGACAGACTCACAGAGTCACAGACAGACATTTTGTAAAAACATGATTTTTGGAATCTCTGACCCCTGAAACGTGTAAATCCGTCGAAAACCGGAATTCGAAAATTTTCATGAATCCAATACTTTCTTCTTGTAAAGATAGAAGAAAGTAAAAATTGCAGTAATATATACGAGGATAAATTAGGACAGGTGGTTGTAAAAATGCGTAAGGGAGGGTCTAGGAAGTTTGTACTGTAGCCAGTATTTTTTACCGGTTTCTAAAACGCACATTTTGCGTTTCGCGCAAACAGGTCAAAAATTGTAGATTTGTATAAAGAACATACACACAAACTTTGAATTTACATATCAGATTCCAGTTATTTGGGGCACCTTTTAATTGGGACAGCCGCTGAATAGGAACAAAATACCAAAAACACAATAAATTTTACTTCTGATAATTGAGGCAGCCGTTTTATCTGGACAAATCGTGCTGAACCGATGTGTTCCAATTAACCGGAATCTACAGTAAAAAATAGTCAATTTTTCGAAAATTAAAACCTATAAAGTCAGAAAAAGCAAGAAAATAGATAGACAGACAAATATATAATTTTTAAATTCTAATGAAATTGAAACGGGCCCAGCAATGCCTTCAAAAGAAAACAAGTGGGTAAGTGTGATGCAAATCGCACACAGGGTTTCGTTTAATATCTCTTTTAAAACACATTATCCTTAATTAATAAATGA
This sequence comes from Maratus speciosus, assembly GCA_963932465.1. Lineage (NCBI taxonomy): Eukaryota > Metazoa > Arthropoda > Arachnida > Araneae > Salticidae > Maratus > Maratus speciosus. The sequence continues at coordinate 235,573,751 of OZ010790.1, forward strand.
AAATTATTAATTTATAATTATTAAACCGTTACATAAATGGCCGCATCATTATATTTAATTTTAAAATAATTAAAAAAATATATTTTTAGACCTAATTAAAAATGTTCAAGTAAAAATATTTAAATAAAATTAAAAGATCCGAATATTTTTAAATTTAGCAATTTCAAAAATTTAGCAGAGGTATAAAAATATAAATTTTTTAAAAGAAAAATTTGTTTAAAACATATTTAAAATGCTGAAATAATTCCGAAAAAATATATATTAATTCTTTCACTTTCCAAACACTCGCTAGATGGCGCCAAAAAAAGATATTAACATTTATTAAAATTCCAAAAAACCGTAAAATGGCTAAAAAATACTGAATTTCTTTTAATTAAATTCATCAGACAATTAAATGTAAAAAATTGAAAATTTCAACTTCCGCCGACATGCTTCGAACCCGAGCCCTTTCGGTTAGAAATAACGCACTCTACCACAGGACTGCCGTGTTCACGAAAAGATGGTTGAAATTAAGATTGTGTTTTGAAATCGCAAAAATGGTGGGATGTCATTACATTAATTTATTTAATTAAAACAACATAATTTTTTCAAAACTTTATGATTTTGGATATGACAGGGCAAAAAATAAAAATAAATAAATAAATAAATAAATAAAAAATATATATATATATAAGTCTGTAACTTAAATAGTTTCCGAGTACGAGCGCTGTGACGGACAGACAGAGAAGCGAGACTGTAAGGGTTTCGTGACGTGAACGCAACGCTAAAAAGAAAAGGAAATAGGAGTATCCGTCGAAGTGTTATGCCTATTTCCTGTACATAGATTAAAGCGTCGTTGGTCGCACTATGAACATTTCTCTCACGCCTCGTTTAAAAAGCATGAATTTAATTTGGAAATGAATTTAGGGTCATCACCTCCCCTATATTTAAGTTTCAGGATTTTCTAAATGATCTGGTTGAAAATCCGATGACGAAGGATAAGTTGTTCACCCAAAGAAAGTTTTTTTTTATAACTATTTACGTTACGTGCGCTGCTTATATAATAGAAGAAGGTGGTGTGAGAGAGACGTTCACGTCACACGCGATCAATGACGGGTTAAAATACAAACATTAAATATCTGTCAAGTAGTCACACACAAATTATTGTTACACACACATAAAACAAGGAATGTGTTCCTATCTTTGCCCTTTTCATGAGTATTAATGATTCAAAATCCCCTCAAACTGCGCCGCTGCTTAAATTGCTCGAGAACTCGCCGTGAGGGGTTTTCTTCTAAAGCGGCGGAATGTACCCCTGAAAGTGGCAACTCCGTCACACAGCGCGGTGCTCGAGGTAAAAAAGAGATTGGGCCGCGTGCGATTCTCTTCTTTCTTTGCCGATACGGAATCCGAAAAACGCCGAAGCAGCCAGACTGTACGTGGGAATATGACCTCCTCTTTTGCGATACAAATGAGGCGAGAGCCGCTACTTTTGATTTGTTTCTTCTTACTACTCTTTTTCCCCTCTCTCTCTCCCGAAGATTCATTTTTTTTTTTTTTATGAAGGATTGTGATAGAGGTAGGTCTGCACGGGTCCGAGCCGATTTTCTTTCTTTGGACACGGGCCGGCCTGGGTTCGATTTTTTTTTTTTTCTGCAGACTTGGGCCGGGAGAACATAACTTTTTTTTTTTTTTTTTTGCATCACAGTTCAGGGCCGGTTCGGACTTAATATTCATTCTTTCTTTTACCGTGTCGATCCCGCAATTTCTTTTACAAAATAATAGTGATGTTGGACATTTATTTAACGGAATCATTAGAAATTTACTTTAGTTTAATAAATTATAGGGAAATATTTTTTAAAATCTACATTTTTAAAGTTTACAGAGCTTTAAAATTATGATTTATTTAACTCCCCCCCCCCTCCCCATTTTAAACTAGAATAATTTTTCTAAGGAAGTTTTCATTCGAATGTGTTTGTCCATGTATGTTGCTATTCTATATTCCATGGCTTGCGGACATAGGTGAAAAGCTGCGTTCTTTTTGCATAAGTATGTATGACATATTCTTACAACAATAAATAAATAAAGAATAAAAAATGGTGTATAATCTTGGATAAGGAATACGCCTCTTTATTTTGGGAACTAGAGCCGGGCAGGGTCGGGGGTGATTTAATTGATTTTTGCCCAAGCTGAGCAGTGAACTCCAAAATACAAAACGGGTCAGGTTGTGCCCAGAACCCGAGAAAATGTTTAGCTTTTACATCGTCCGGCCCAGATCAAGATAGATTTCTTTCGGGCCTGTTCGTACCCGGCCCTGGAGATTTCGGCCCGTGCACACCTCCAAACTGTGATAAAGACATTTATCTATCATTTCAAATGCTAGGGCGAAGTTAAATATTAAAAAGTCCGCCTCCTTTCTTAAAAAAGACTCTTTAAAATATTCACAAGGCAGTTTACAAAAAAGTGACATCCAATTTAACTTTTAAAATAAAACAAATCACTTGCCGAAACATTTAAAATATGTAAGTTTTTATATATCATTACATTCCTCGATGGAAGCAAATAAAATATCACCAGAATTTCCCAGTTTGTTAATGGAAAGTACATACTTTCTAAAGTTAGTCTATATTCTATATATATAAAAGCCGTTCTCTGTGTGTATGTCCGGTATACAAATCTTCAACTTTTGACCAATTTGCACGAAACTTCATGTATACACGTTTTAGAATGTGGAAAAGATCACTGTCAACTTTAAAAAATCATAAGACCACTATTAATACCTTTTTTCTACCAACTTACATAATTTAACATTATACAAATATCTCTTTTTAAAATTTCTAATTAAATCGTTTCTTTTCTGTTGCCACACCCATGACACAAAAATGTGAAAAAATTAACGATAATGCGTGTAATATTTTTTAGTTGCCGATAAAAATTCAGATTTTCTTGCTATATTTTTGCATTTTCGAAATTGACGTCGTTCTTAACAGGAAATGCAATTTCTTTTTATATATAAAATAAAAACTTTAACTTTAAGAGCGGTAAAATAACGTAGTACCTTAATTTGAATGTTTTTTTAGATTAAAACATCTATTTTTAATACAGACAGTAAAATTTCATGAAAATAATTAAGGAATAAGAAAACAAAGGCTAGATATGACGTCACATTCTATCAAATCGTGTAGTCAAAATCACTGTAAAAATAAATGGCTCCTACATTTTGTTTACTACTTCGATTGTATACTACAGCCATATCTTATAGCTATACGTTATAGCTAAGTGTTGTATTGATTTAGATTTCGTAGTTACCTTTTCTGTGATTTATAGTAAAAAGATAAAAGTTAGTTGTCTTTTCAAAAAAATTCTTGGCTGATGTCACGATTTAAAATTTATGGAAAGTGACATCATTTCATCTAATCCTTGTAGATTTAATTTCTATTAATGACAAATTTAAGTTTACGTTTAAGAGTGATGTTTTATTTAGAGTGGAAACCCTCTTGATCTAATACTTTAATCAAAGCTTACAATTGATGCATGTATTGTATTTTTCCCCGTATTGTGAGAAATCGTATATTTCTGTTACGCGTGACAGAGAATGAATTATTTACAATGTTTTTGAATAATTGAGTAAATAATTTGTAATTGGGTTTCAAGCATATTTAAAAAATATTCATGCTTAAAAATTACTTTAAAATCCATAAAAAAACTGTTAATCCATAAAAAATATAGACAAATATTGCTGAAAGTACTTTTGTTTTCTATAAGACGGGTGGAACAATCGAATGTGCGATGTTTAGAGGTTAAATTGCAGTAAAAAAGAAATTTATTGCTGTGTTAGGTTGTTGTCACCGAAAATATGATACTAGCGTTACTCATAGACATGTCTTTTCTTTATACTATTGCATTAACAGTAAATGGGTTCATCTTTCGTAATCGGGTTGTACGCACCTTTAAAAATATCCATGCTTGAAAATTACTTTAAAATCCATTAAAATCAGAAAATTGAGATACGATTTTCAAACAAATTTTACTTGAAAGAACTTTTTGTAATTCGACACTGTAAAAAATGAAATTATGTTGTGTTTAGAAGTCAGTAAAGGCACAATTTATGGGTTACAATTTATAGGGCACAATTTATGGGCACTGGCATAGTGTTTTTAGTTTATAATGTGTATATATGCCATACAAAAGAGAATTTCACTATATGCTGCGCGATTTGGTGGATTTTTTTTTTTCATATTTTTCTCTTGCACCCACCAAAGAAAACGCGTATACTGTTATTAAAGCTCAGGGATTTTACTATGGTTGCGAGACAATAACTACATGTTTTCTGATTGTCTTTTTAATGATTTGTGAATGGGAATATACAAATTTCAGTTATTGTGAATGCCATATTATTTCGTTTTAATTTATTTTACCTGGAGGGCTCCTTAAAATTGACACGTGCGAAGCCGGGTAGTTCTGCTAGTTTGTAATATATAGAATTGTCGTATATTCAGTTTTTAACCAGCACATCAGAATCCCATATGATTGATTAACAGTTTATTGGTCACATTCAGATTTCTCGGTTAAATAAATTCATGAAGTAGTGTGGATTTTATTTTTTTGATTATTCAAACTATCTCCTCCAACAAAATTAAAAAAGGACTATAAAAGATAAAATTTCTATTTCATTTTGGGGCTCTTCTTAAATTTTAGTAGGGTAGCTCCTGAACCTGCTACAAATGCTTTTTAGGTTAATCAGGACCTGGAGATACGAGAAAAAAAGCAGTTTGAGAACAATTGTACAATGTACAATCGACTCTCATATGTTAAGTCGATTAATAAAGAATTTCAGTTTCGTTGAGTTTAGTATAAAAATATTAGCAAAAAATATTTTGAATTTTTAGTAGCGTAACTTGTGTTATGCAAGTACTCAAAAATGCCTTGTTTTAAATAAACAGTATTTGGAAATTTTAAATTCTTGTTAATTTTGCCGTTGGCAATTTAAAAATTTAAATTCTGAAAAAAGCCTTATTCAGCTATTATTCTTTCATTTTAATTAATAAGACCATCATTTTGATGTACTTTATATATTTGTACAACAATGGAAAACACATCATTTAACAGCTTGAGAACAGCATTATTTAATTCGTGCTATTAGGGAAAAAAAAAATCCTGGACGATTTAGTACATTTACGAGAAAATCTCGACAAAAGTGCGGTCAGCGCGAAAAAAAACTTTTTCTCTTAGAAAAAGTTTTCGCGATGACAAACCCTGGAAACCTGGACTGTCCCATTTAGTCTAGAACGCATGGTAACTTAATAATATGCATTTCATATTCAGTTCAGAACGATTCTTTGCAATAAAACCACAACTCCGTACTGTAGTGCTCAGTCTGTTGTTGCCTGTAAATCGCGTTTTTCTGCTAAAAGAGGGTTTAAAAGAGAAAGAACAAACACAGGCGCGGTCGCACATATAAAAACGCTGCGAAAAGAGCAATTACTTTTGTATGGCTATTATAACGAGGATTAATATGATGATATGCAATTTTCATAACAAAATAAGTCTCATATAAAGTTTCCTTTTAATAATCTACTTTTGTTAGGAACATTCCAAAAATTTGCTTGAATAATATACATTTTTTTAAAATTATTATAATTCTTGTTCTAAAAAAATACGAAGTCCTTTGACAATTTTATGTAATATTTGCAAGTCAACTTTCTGAACGTTTTAACTTGAAGAAATATAATTGAAATTTTATTTATTTAAATTTACTTAATAGTAATTAAAATTTACTTTAAATTTGAAAGATGCAATTTTAAAATAAAAGAACATAATAAATAGGAAATTTTACGCAAAAGGCTAGAAACAGAAGATTTCGGAGACATTTTTTGGTACTTTTCGATTACCGGGATCCAATCGCAGTTTGCCAAAATGCCAAATATAGCATAGAATACAGCAAACGCCTTACGCTTTCTGGAATAATATAAAGTTGAACTGGATCTGAGATGCTTTTGCAAAGACACAAAACGTTTTTAGTTGCACAAATTTTGTTTTCATTTTCAATTAGCAGGCTAATTTCCTCTCGCAAAACAGATTAGTTTAAATGTAAGATCTGCGGTATTTAAATTTTTTAACACATTGTAAATAAGAAAAATGTTTCTTACTCTATAACAAGTAATATAAAAATTTTGTTTTTAAAGTCAATTCCTACTTAGGTCATCAAAGAAAAATTTAATATAATCCCTTAAACCAATATTAGTTTTTGTTGTATTAAAATATCTCAATTTGTTGATTTTCTATAAACAAGTAGGTTTACAATGGAACTCTATGGGAATTTGGCGAAATATTAGAAATATCGCCAAGTTGGCGTCACTTTTGGCGACTTATTTTGACAGCCAAATTTGGCGATATATCGCCAAGTTGGCGACAAACTTGGTATTTGGCGACAGAACAGGGTCCCCCCTGTGGTAACCCCTTATTGAAAATACTTTCATTGACCTTCAATAACCAATGGCCGCCATTTTGTTTCCCATGCAAAACTAAAATTAATTAATTAAAATTTAATTAATTAATTAATATTTGAAAAAACTGTATTAACATCAATTGTCATCCAGTACAAGTTTTAAAAAATTTATTTCAACTTGATAGCATGAATAATGAGTATTTTATTAACGATTGAAAATTTGAACAAGATAAATATATAAATAAATAAATAAATAAATATAGGGAGAGTGTGAGCTAATAGTAGGAATTGAATAAATAAATAAATATAGGGAGAGTGTGAGCTAATAGTAGGAATTGAAAAATATAACCTCCTCGGTAGTAGTGTAGTCGTAAAAAAAAAAGGGTATACGCTCAAGGTAGAGGGTATACCCTAGAGTGTATACATTATAGCTTTTTTGAGAAACAGAGGGCATACGGTGTTCCTTAAAAATTTCCAGAAGGTATACGGCGTATACCACCGTATACCCTCCACTACATCCCTGCTCCTTGGTTCGGCAGCATCACATGTGATACTGCCGAACCAAGGAGGATATAAACTAAACTATTTGATTTTTTTACATTTTTACTTTACTCCCATATAGCTGAATGTTCTTGGCTTCGGATCAAAACCAATAAATGTCAGCACTGATGTTTATTTCCATATAAAATAAGTGTTATTATCACCTGAGTTTGCAAAATGCATTCCAGACAGTGTGTCCAAGAAAGGAAGAAATTTTCATAATTAATTAACTTAAACGCTTCACAACAAAATTTTTAAGGATTTGTAGATCATCCAATTAGTTAAATGTCTTCAATTTGTTACTGCGTAATTTAAAATTTTTAGATGCGTATTTGTGAACCTAAATTACCAGCCCCCTAAAATATCAATTTCAGAAAAAGGGCTCCTTCTGACATCTATGGTGGCTTTTTATTTGTGCAAAATCAATAAATGTGTATTCGCAGTGTTATTTTACCTTCGGGTCTGAAGAAGTTATTATAATCACGAACGAAAATACACAATAACCACCTTCGAGTTACCCATGAGAAAATAGCCATCAGAATATACCATCAGAAAATAGTAGCTTTGGAAACTTCAGAAAGCAATACGTTTTCGAGATTTAACGCCTTAATTCTCGCTCCCGTGACATTCACGGGCTGTGTTTTTTATTCAGATTGTTTGATTCCCACCAGTTTTATAAAGTAGTGTAATTGGCGTTATTATGGTATCATTTTAATTGTCATTAAATAAGGTGAATATCTTTTTCAAAAAAGTGGTGGCAATAATGAAGTTATGAATAAAGAGGAGGAGACATATAGTGTATTGTCTACCAGTTGCGAGTGAAGTAACTGAGGAGGTTGTCATAAGATGGCGGTTGATTTTTTATATCGGATCAGCAGTTTCTGATTACCACAGGCGCAAACGTCCACCAGTAAATTTTCAATAGAAAATTTTGTCTTATTTTAGCGACCTTTATTCACGGAAAATTTCTGCCACAAATATTGTTAAAATTTCTGTTCGTTTTTAGTAGTGGTGGTTTTGTCAGGTAATATAGTTTTTTTCACTGACACTAACTGGGGGTTCTCTAGGTTGTCTCAATATGGCGGAAACGCAAGGCCTGACTACCGCCGAAATAAATTCCCACCAGTAAAAATGAAAATCTATTTTTGCCATTATTTATGACCGAAATTTCGCATTATAAAGGCGTTTAAATAAAGAGAAATTTTCTACTTAAATTTACTGGTGGAAGTTTGTTCCGGCGATAATCAACCTCTGCAAAAGCGGTTACAGTTGAAGCTTCACTATATATAGGATATGTCAGTTCCTCTTTATTAATAGTTCCATGGTGGCAATAAGCAATTTGAATTTTTAAACCGTAATTTAATGCGACCGTTAAGGGGTTAAACAAGCATTAATAAAAAAGTTTCTTTTACTGATTTTCAGAAACGTTTCCGAGTAGTTTTTATAGTTACTTATCAGGTTTCTCAAACCAGAATATCGGTTTTTAAGATGCTATCCATTCTCAATGCAACATTTTCAGCAGTGTAATTGAATTTATACGTGCAAGAATAACAAAATAATGTTAATTTGAATGTTAACGTTAATTGCTGTTAATTTATCCGGTTTGTATGTAAAATGTGTTTCTTGAACATCAAGACGTTTACTTGAGAATCATAGCACCCAAACCTATATTCCGGGTTGAGAAAACTTGTTGCTACACTGTAAAAACTATTTCAGAAATGTTTTTGAAAATAAGTTGCAGCAAAAGAAAATTTTGTTTTCATGCTTTTTTGTATCTCAAAAATGTATTGGTTTCTGGGGTTTCAAAAGATAAGGAACGCTTTTCGAAATCATGCGAAACTCGGAAGAGGTTATTAGATATTTTCGCTCGTGGGTATAGTATATTTTCCTAAATTAAAAAATATTTGTCTTTTTTTAATCAATTAGTTTTAAAAGAAAAAGCTAATAGATCACACGATCGACTAAAGAATACCACCGGCTACACTGTGACACATGCATACGTTTTGTTGGTGCAGGCGGAAAATTAAGAGAAATACTCTTTCCATTCCACAGAACTAAATCCAAGTTTTGCATTAAGGTAGATTTTGAAATAACACTTTATAGACTGCGACAGTTCTTAATTTGCGCCGGAGCTCAGTGGAGCTCAGGTCTGGTATTTTTTGTTTTTGTTTTTGGTGAATATTTAAGTGTCGGAATTCGCCGGAGGTCATAAATACTCCGCTCCTGAGCCCAACGGAACAGCTCTTCCAAACAATCGCAGCCTAAATGATCAATTCCTTTCCCTCTCATCTGCACTCCATCGCGTTATTTCCTACCAAAGCGGTTACCTATCTGACGTACCATCTTGCACACACAAGAGCATACCTCTGTCTAGCTCTCTCAAGTGTATACTCACTGGTTTTCTATATCAAGGATTTCCGAACGGCGACAAAGAATGCCAGAATTACCCGCAACCTTTTACCCGTTTTTACTCGTGGTGGTGTTATGATTACTCGCAACTTTTTGTTCATGTTTGTAAAATATTCTTAATGATCAACTCTTTGGTTCCACACGGTGCTTAATTTGCGCTGAAGCTCATAGGAGCTCAGCTCCAGTACTTCTTTATTTTTAATGAATATTTAAATTTTACTCGAAACCGGAAATCCCGCATTGAAGCCCATCGGAGTAGCTGTGTGTTTGTTTTGCTAGTTGATACAAAAAAATCTTTGGAGTTTCTGAAAATTCCCTACTCCTAATTTTAATGTCTTATTCTGTTCATTTATTAAATTTTATTATTTATAAATGTATATAGATATAGTCAAAATATGTAAAAAATATTCTTTTGCTGAAGACGAAATTACTTTAAATTTTGCAAATAATGTATGAAATATAAATATGTGAGTGGAAGGGACGGGCACTACGGTTGTTATTACTACAGAATATTACAGTTCTGGTACTTTTTTTTTTGTTAGAAATTAATCCCTGTACGGTGGTCTCCTTGACTGTATCAAAATACCAGTCTAATCATAATTAATATATACGGTCGGGCTTTCTCTCTTTTTTTTTTAAACACTGACCAGTATACCGGAAAATTGAAAATTTTAAAAGTTCACTAAATTAAAGACACTGACCAGAGGGAAGCACGGAGCCGGGGCGTTTAATACGTCGGAGGACCGCTGCGGTTTCGAGATCATTATAGCCCACAGCTATAATGATAAAATTAATAGCTATGAGCTACAGACCTCTGTAGCCGAATATGATTTTTTCCTAGTAAGCCACTAAGAATCAAAGATGTTTTATAAAAGAAATAGATGAATTGCAAGAAAGTTAAGAAGAAAACTCTGTTATTAAGAACATATGTGGTGTTGAAAATAATTCTTGCAACTAAAAAAAAAATTCTTTGTTATTGTAAATGATAGTAAAAGAGTAAGTTTTGATAGAAAACTGAATATGCATGCAGAATAAAATGTTCTTCAAACGATAATTTAATTACATAATCTAAGCACACTATTTCATGTTTTCAAAGCAAAATCCAATTTGTCACCAACTATATCATCGTCAACGTATATTTTCTCATGTGCATCAATCTATGTTATCACAAATTAATATTATCTTATCATTCCTAGCGAGAAAATTGAACGGAATTTTAACCTTTTATTTTATTTTTCTTTTTGTGTGTGTGTGTGTGTGGAGGGTTGGGGGTGTTGAAAAAAAAATGCATTATACAAATATATACTTTAGTTTCTGAATGCTTCTGCAATAACCTCTACTTTCCGTTACAGAGCATTTTTTTTAAGGTTTTCAAGTATGAAAATTCTCAGCTTTGCGAAAGTTAGGTAAGAAATAAAAAAATGAAAACGAAAGGAAAAAGCACAAATCTTTTAGAACTATGTTTTACATTTTCGACATAAAACTGCAGTTTTGAAGGAAATGATATGTCTGCATAGACAGTAAAATTTACAACTTAAATTTAAAATTCGTATGAAGAAGAATAATCTCATAATTGGGGTTTTTATAGAATAAGTTAGAAATTAAATAAATTTGTTATTTTTAAGAAAACATTGGATAGGTGGTTTAATTTTTTTTTCTTTTCTTTCTTTTTTTTTTTTTTAAGAATTAATACCCTAGAGAAATATATAACTGAAAGGAAACGTACAGCTGGGATTTCTGTCAGCTAATTTTCAATTTACAAATTTATATGCTGTGACTGTTGGTATAGAATCAATTATATTTAATTTTTTTATTATTTTATATGCCGCAGCTTAACTTTACTTATTTTCTTTACTTCTTAATTTTATTCAATTGAAAAAATATAACGGGAAAAAAATTCAGAGCAATAATTCTTATTTTCTCTTTAAAATATTTCCTTAACGCAAATTGATGCTTAAAAATGTTATTCTAACAAACATTCTAACTTTATCCTGAAAATATATCTCGGCAAATACAGCATGATAGAAAATAAATCATAAATTTTTGCAAGATTACATTTTACGTTTTCCGTTGCTAAACTTCAAATATACAGGATTTGTATGAGTAATAAGATTCCACATTCAATAGAAATATATGCAGTAATGTCATAAAGTGAAGATTGCAGAATAAATTAGAAAGCTAAATATAGGTATTGTTATTTATTAGAAGAAAAATGGATAGATAATCCCTAACCTTCGAATGATCCAGCTGATGAAAATTTTAAAACAAACGTTGGTTTTCCAAAATTTTGTTTTCACAAATGCCATCAAAATTAAAATTCAATTTTTTCTACTGATATGCATAATTGTTCTTCTAACATATCTCTTATTACAATTAGAGATATGTTAGAAGAACAATTATGCATAATAGTATACTGTTAAATAACTTTGTGTAATTTGTAAAACATACCTGAGAGCAACGATGACGTTATATGGACGGAGGCAACGGCCTGATCAATAAATTTTATTTTTACAGCAATTTTTTCTTTTAAAAATACTTCTAAAGATTGTATAGTATATTTTTTACACCGTTGAATGGGGAAAAAATGAACTTTCAAATTCGACTTGTTTGAAAGCTGTGTCTCAATTTGCTGATTTTTTTTAGGTTTTTGAATTAATTTTCAAACTTCAATATTTTAAAATCTGTGTGCAATCCGAAGATTAATCCATTTGCACTCTTTACAACAATGTAATAAATTCAGCATTTTTTTTGTTTCCGTGTAGCGCTACATAACTAAATTACCAAGCGAAATTAAAACTTCACAAATCAATATATTAATTAAACACGAATTTAACAGATATATAATCGAACTACGCGATAAACACGAAATAGTTAGAATCACAAACGTTGTTATAATAGTGAAATACTTCATGATTGACTTCTGGCATGCGGATAATACAAAAGTACCAAAAAAGATTTTCGGTAGGTCTAGTTAAAAGGCAATATGAGAGAATAATGTATGTTGTATAATTTTACATAGCAGAAGTAAAAAAAATAAATATATTATTTAGATTTTTCAACTAAAAGAAGATTTTATGAAATTTCTATATATCGGGGTAGTATATCATGTGTCTTTTTTCGGGTAACACGGATTGGACTATATTTACAATGGAGTAATTACCGCACACACACACACACACACAAAAAAAAAAAAAAAAAAAAAGGGAACAAGAAAAATGCGTCACGCGCACCCTGAAAAGTTAACCAAGTTTTTTTTTTTTTTTTTTTTTTTTTTTTTTTTTAATAACATCTAGGTAATATATTACTTAAGGCTGTTCTCAAATCACATGCTAAACAACGTGAAACTTTCTGGCACATTTTTAAACATAAAGGCAAAAAATCGGCAGGCCTGATTATTGAAGCTATTTGGAATCGAAATGAGCTTTCCACTTTTTGATACATAAATTAATTATCGAGTTATAGGCGATTGCGGTCAAATAACACCCGTTTTTTTTCCCCGTGCTTCGTGGTGTCGCGTGTGGAAATTCAGTTCAAAACGCCCACTTTGACAGTATTTTATGAAAGACTTTTTGCGTTTACCAAAAAATGAAAAATGTCTTTCGATTTCATAGTTTCTGAATAACAACACCTGCCAATTTCATGTGTTTCCGAACAAAAATGAATTAAAAAATGTGTCAGAAAGTAGCCCCTATGGATTTGAGAATAACCTTAAAGGAAATGTAATTTACTAAAGTCAGTTTAGTTAATTTTTAGAATTTATGCTCTGCTGACTAAACTAATTACATTTTAATTTATAAGAGACTTTTTTTTAATTCTCTATTTCTTTTTATATAATTTTTTATTTATCTGAGGAAATCATTATATCACGCATACGAAGAGATAGTAAAAAAGCGCGACATATCTGAAAAAAAAAAAAAAAATTATAACCTACGGGTATATATTTTATATTAGTCTTTAAAATATTACTTTGTACGCATATTGCGTTCTCTTTTCTTTTTTTTTTTAATTATTATTATTAACGACAGCGAATTATACTTATTGTAATTTACTTTTTTTTTTTTTTTTTGTCAGGAAACTTGAAAAATAGCGATATATCCGATTGAGTGGTGTAATAAGTCGTCGCGATATAAAGGTGGTTTATTATATTGCGGAACAGAAAAATTTCCAATAATGTTACATCTTTTTCTCTTTAAAATGCACCATACGATCAAAATGTTGTTTAGAAATGTTATCCAAACGAAATAACTCTGTATCGAGAAAATATTTCTCGATAAATGCAGAATCACACAAAACAAATATAAAAAAAAAAAAAAAAAATTACGAGAAAAAGGGAAAAAATTGCGGTTAAAAAATAATGTTTTCTATGTAGAACAAAAATTCTCAGGAACTCGAAGGTGGAAATAAAACAAACGTACCATTATTTATAAAAAGATATAGGAGAACTAATTCTTAACTAAGATTTTAAAAATATACCTAAAAGAGTACATTACTTAAAAAGTATGTAGTTTACTTACGTCATTTTATATAATTTTTAGAATTTATTTTCTTCTACTCATGGGAGAGTATTTTTAAATTTATTTTGTCATATTATATGAAAGGATTTAACTGTTCTCTTTTATTCTCTTTTACTTTTTTATTAATTTTAGAAAATATGATGAAGCTGAAAAAGAAATATTAGAAAAAGAAATATTATTATAACTTTTTATTTCTTTTTAACCCTCCATTGCGAATTCCTTTCACTGCGTGAAAATTATACGGTTTTAGGAATTGGATAAATTTTAACCATGTTTTTAAAAATAATTTTCAGTTTCAAAAAAAGTTTAAACATCTCCCCCCTAAATTGCATTATATGATAACTGAATTCCAATCAATCAAAGAAAAATATACATATATATTTTCGACAAAACTGAAGTTATAAAAATGTAAGGTTAAACTATTTCATAAATCTAAAATGATATTTAGAAATATTATTTTAGAGAAATAATGGTGCACGAAGAAAATATTTTCGGTAAATAAACCTTGGCGCAAAACTAATCACCAAAAAAAAAAAAAATGTAACAAGGAAATAAATATTTTGGATAAAACATTTTTTTTTTTGTGCAAAGATTTGGAAAAATAAAGAGATAATTAAATTCTAATCTATCAAAAAAAAATATATATATATACATATGCATTTGATGAAACTGAAGTTATAAAAATGTATTAATTAGCTAGTTAAGCATGTAAAATAGAAAATTTCTTGGATAAATTTTACTCCCATAGTGAAATCTAATGTTAAACAATTTCAGCAACCCAAAATGATATTTAGAAATATTGTTCTAGAGAAATAATGCTGCACCAGGAAAATATTTTTCGGTAAATAAATTTTGGTGCAAAACTAGTCATTAAAACATTAAAAAAAAAAAAAAAAAAAAAAAAAAAAAAAAAAAAGAAAAGAAAAAGAAAAAGAAAATGTAAAAAGAAAATAAATATTTCGGATAAAACATTTTTCTAAGCAGAATAATCAGACGTACCTTTTTTTCTCTCTAAAACTCGAAGAGGGGCGACGATTTTGTTCGTTCACCTGTGGAAAGTCGAAGTCGATGCGCAACTATTCCAAACGCGGAGTGCGATCGCAACTGCGCAGTTCATCCCGCGAGAGAGCCGACGAGTTTCGTGTCACGTGACCTTCATTTACCTCTCTCCCTCTCGCCTCTCCTCTATTTCTCTCAATGAGATCGCTTGCGAGCACATCATCTCTCTTGACAAACAAAACGCACTACGATCCTTACGCTCGCTTCGCTCTGGTGCGGATCGCCGTAAGGCAAACGAATTGCGTCGATCATCTCCCAAACGCCTCCGCATCTTAACGAAAACATCCAAACAATAACTGTGCGCAAAATAGTTTCCATCCACAGGCAAGGGGAGGGCCATTGACTCTGCCTTGATTTTGAAATTTAATTAACTGAATTTTCTTTTTATATGATGGTTTAAGGAGAAAAAAATAATTTTTCAAAAAATTTAGGGTAAAAAAAAAACATTAAGGGGACCTTCTACATTAGGAGATAAAAAAAAAGCACTTTTTATGATTTTTTTTGGTAAGAAAACTGCATGATGGATCTTTTTGAAAATTTTAACAGTTTATTGTACATATCTTAAGGTATACACAAGAATTTTTTTATTAGATTTTGTTGCTTCTACTCTAAGTTATAAACAAATATGTTCAACCACATTTTTTGACACGGTGAGCAAGATTAAAAAAAAACACTACTCAATGGATCATCTTGATTTTTTTTTAAATTAAAGCTTATTTAATTGCCTTCGATATCAATTAAAGCTTTTACTAAAATTATATATATATAAAAAGTTATTAACAAATAAAAACGAATTTTTTTAACATTTTTTTTTTTAATCAGCCATTACATAACTTTTTTTAAATAAATTTATGTATTCCTTTAATTTAACTAGAAGCTATACTCACGAAGTTTGCGAACAAAAATTATTTTTGTGTTTCAGATAATTCTACAAGGCGCTATCATGCCCACCGTCCAGATGAAATTTTCCAAAGCAGTTGAACATATTTGCTTATAACTTAGAGTAGAAGCAACGAAATCTAATTAAAAAAATCTTGTGTATACCTTCAGATATGTACAATAAACTGTTAAAATTTCAAAAAGATCCATAATGCAGTTTTCTTACAAAAAAAAAAAAAAAAAAAAAAAAAAAAATCATAAAAAAGTGCTTTATTTTGTCTCCTAATGTAGAAGGTCCCCTTAAGAGAATGAGGAACTAAAAGTTTTTTCATCAAATTGATGGTGTTGGCAAGGAATCCTGAACCTCCATGAAGGGTAATAATATTTAGTTCTTTTTTCCTGTTATGTTCACTAGTTTAAAAATTATTTTAAATGGGTTTTCAAGGGGTGCAGAGACCCCGTAACGAAAAAAAGAAAGCGTTCAATACTCCATTTTGAAAATGCTGTTAGAAATTTGTTTTTGATTATGTAATATTTTTTAATTGTTATCATTATTATTATTATTATTATTATTATTATTATTATTATTATTATTATTTTATGTTGATATGTTTAAAAATTTGTCTTGCATGGAGGAAGTGGAGGATTGAAAAAACGAACGTTCTTAATTTACTTTACTTCACGTTTGTATCCTTCTATATATATAAAAAAGTTCTGATTTGGAAATGGACCAATGAAAATCTGCGTAGATATTCCGGGTAGATCCACATCCAATTTGGATGCTTAAGCCTGGCCTTTCATCGTTAATATTAAAAAAAAAAAACTGTTGCATACAAAAATATGAAAATCGGTGGTATTATAGAGAAATGTTTGATAAACACGCTGATGCAGACAGTTTTCAAATCGAAGAATTATTTTAAGAGATATTTAATGCTAAAGTTGGACAAAACCGTTCCATTAAAAAAGTTTTATTGGAGCAAAAACTATACATGAGAATTTAATCATTTTTAGATCATTTTATACGTTATAAGTTCCCGGTGTGCAGATTGTATTTATTTTTCTAATTTGACTCATTTTTTGAGGTTTTATTTCAATTTTAAATTCAAATTTTCAGCATTTCGAGAGATATTTTTTACAAATTTTAGAAAATGTTATTAATTTAAACTGTTGCCAGTTGTATAAACAGCGCAAACAATAATGTTTACTTCAAATTAAAAATTTATTTTATACGTGACTATTATAAACAGAAAATATAAAAAGCAGGAACTCATTGAAAATTGCGCCATAAAAATTATATTTACACGTGAATTTTAAAAGAGACAGAATATTGTAAAATAATAAATTCATAAAAATGCGTTAGAAGTGTTAAATAGGAGAATTTACGTCATATTTACGTCACATTACACTTATTATATAAAATGAACAAAAAATAATATCGCAAAACAGTTTAAATTTAAAAATTGCTCGAGACATTTATTTGATATTTTAATATGATCATAATATTTCATTTCTAACAAAAGTATTTTTACGTCAATATTAAAAAGAAAAAGAAAAGTTTGGTGAAAATTATGTCAGATTATAATTCTTAGATTCAAATTATAATTCAATCTTCCGAAATCTTTTTAAAGCCGATTAAATTATCGTGCTGTTAGAGTCTGCGGTGTCTGAACGGGGGTTGACGAGCGTAGCTCGTAGGGGGCAGAGCCCCCTAGTTCTACATTAAAAAAAATAAACGAACCACAAATAGATCTGTTCCAAAATCATGCCTCTTACTGGACTTCCTTCTTCCAGCGGACTATTCGGGATTATTTACTTGTTCGGACTATCGAGTTATGTTCCGTAAATTTTAAAGCTGTTCTCAAATTCAAAATTTCTATTTTATAACACATTCCCAAAGTCATTTTCGTCTATAATGCGTGAAATTTGCAGGTGTTCTTATTCAGATATCAAGAAATCAAACGATTTTTACCATCTTATAAAAATAAAAAAGATACTTCAGAAAATGGTGTTAAAGTTGGGGATCTGAACCAATTTTCGGTTAAACACTTTAATCAAGGAAAGGGATTCACTGGGAAGTAAAGCAAATAGATTATAATTCAAGATTGGATCCAAATTTATAATATAATTCATAAGAAAATTGAAACTGTTGTTCTATCTTTTGGTTCTTGAGCAGTACATTGTAAAAAAAGAACGAAAAATCATGCATCCAGCATAGATTATGCAACATTTTCCAAAACATTCAGAATACTTTTTTAAAACTTTACGGTTTATTAAGGTGAAAGATGCCTAAACAAACAATTTAGAAAATGCATAACGCAGTTGAAAACCCAATTACTGCAATTACCTCCAATAGTCGGAAAAATATCCGATTTTATTGTTCAGCCCTGTATACAAGGCCGTAGCCAATGGGGAGATCACCAGGGTTTGATTCCTCTCCGAAATTTCTGTCAAGATTGCTATAAATATGCCATTAACTATCACTCAACACAGTCAAGATTCGAAAATCAGCTACTGTAGAGTCCCGATTATACGAGTTAATATGGACCAAGCTCACCTCGGATGAGCAAAAAACTCGGATAAACCGGATTGACACAAATCGTCACCCACTAAGGAGATGAAATATAAATTTTCACTTAATTCATTCATTTTTATGGTGCTAGCAATATTTCTTTGATGTACATTTCCGTTATTTCTAAGAAAAACGGGGAATGAAATTGTTTATTTGAAAAAAGGCTTGATAGTTTTTTGTTTGTTGAATGTCAATTTTGCAGCAGTTTTTTTTTTTTTTTTTTTTTGCTGCAGCATTACGCTACTGCATAGGTATAAATTTCAAACCATACAAATTGGCAGCTATGTGATTCTATTAGTGTCATGAAAATTGCAGGTGTGGCCTCTTCTTTCTGCTCAACGTATTAAATAGTTTTCTTCAATCGAACTTATACCTTTGGAATGAATCATTTTCTTCTGATGGACTGATGGTTTCCATTATTATGAAACAACCATTATAAATGAAATGTTAGGTGAAGATGAAAGATAATAATTTTTTTTTTTTTTTGAAAAAATTATTATGGCCATCCCCCCCCCCCCCCCCATTCTGACCAGAAAATCAGAGTTCTAACTTTTTACGGCTGCTATTTCATCTTCACCTAACACTTCATTTATAATGGCTGTTTCATAATAATGGAAGCCATCAGTCCATCAGAAGACAATAACTTAAAAAGATACGAAGATAAAAATCCAAAATGAGACAAAGATCAAATCATGATCAAATCCCCCTACAAAATATTTTTTTGGCTACGGCCTTACCTGTATAGGATCTATAGATTTGTACGTATACTACGTAGTAAGCAAAAAGTCAGTTCAATTAAATGCATAGCACAACTGAAAATTTCTGTTCAACAATTTTCGTCCATAAATGAAAATGTACTCGAGATCTTTTGTGTAGCGTTGTATATGCTCTATAGAATTTATACATATCAAGTAATCTGCAAAAAAAAAATAGTTAATACCAAAACCACAACTGAAAACGCACTTCCAGCAATTATCCTTCATAGGCAGTACTCTAACCAAGTACTTTTGTGTGTCCCTATAAATGAAATCTAAATTATATGCACAGCAGACTCCAGAATAAACACTCTGTAGTGCACCTCAGTGATATATACGAATTTCAATATGTTTTAAATAGTGTAATATCATTAAAATATACCGCAAAAGATATTGCCCCATAGGCCGCCATGAAACGGAATTCTCTTGAGTGTCTCTGTAAATGAACCATAAATGCTACACACTACAGTTTCAATACCGAACATGCCATGGTAAACCCCAATAACATACATCAATTTCCTGTCAATATGACTATACTTACGCGAGTTAGAGCACGGGCAGACAAACAAAGCGAATTCATAAACACTTTTCAACTATGTTGGAAAGTGTTAAAAAAGACAGGTGTTTCTTAATATAAGGAAATATAACCTAGAATGAAAATATACAATAACTTCTTTCGAGTTACTAAAGATTCCGAACAGCATTCTTAATCTTTAGAAACCTCAGAACCAATATATTTTCGAGATTTAAAGAAGCATTTACGAAACAAAGTTTCTCTTCCTGTAACTGATTTTCAGAAACGTTCACGAGAAATTTGTATCGTTTATTAATCATTTTTCTAAACCCGGAATGCAGGCTTTTTGGATGATAACCCTTTTCAACTAAACATTTTTATGTTCAACAAGCATTTTCAACAGGCAAGCAAGCTAAATTAACACCACATTAACACCAGGCTACCGGAAAATGTACCGGAGCTCAAATATTTTGCAGTAATGACATCCGCACCCCCTCCTTACTATCATATTTATATTTCATACATTATTTGCAAAATTTAAAGAAACTTCTTCAGTAAAATAATTTTTTTATATATATTTTGACTATATCTATATGCATTTTTATTTTTATATAATAAAACCTAATAAATGAACAGAGAAAAAACATTAAAATTAAGAGTGGGGAATTATCAGAAAATCCTACTCTCCAAGGATTTCTTTGTATCAACTGGCAAAACACAAAACAAAGCTCTGTTCCGGTCGGCTTTGGTGTGCAGTATTTATAAGCGCCGGTGGGTTCCGACTAATATTTAAATATTCACTAAAATAGAGAAGGGCTGGAACTGCGCTCCTGTGAGCTGCGCCAAAAATTAAACACCACGTGGAGCTAAAGAATTGATCAATAATAATATAAAAACAAAAAGCAACACTAAAACATAACACGTCCGCGAGCAAAAACAGTAGATACTGTTGCAATTGATTCTGATTCTGGCATTCCTCGTCGCCGTTTGGAAACCATTGAGACAGAAAACCATTGAGTCTACATTTCCGAGCGCTACATAGAAGTATGCTCCAATACAGTGCGCGACAAGAACGCAAAGAGAGAAAAACAGGCTTTGTTTTTTCGGAAGCGCTGTTCCGCTGGTATTTATGAGCTCATGTGAATTCCGACCAATTTTTAAATATTTAGTAAAAACAAAGAAATGTCGGAGCTGAACTCCGGTGCAAACTAAGCACTGATTAACATTAATATTTTTTTATTACTCTTGAGCGGATAAATTCAGCTACGCAACTGAAAATGTTTAATTAAGAATGGCTAGCGTCTGAAAAGCCGATATTCCGGGTCGAGAAAACATATTAACACACTATAAAAACTACTCGGAAACTCTTTCGGAAATCAACAGCATCAGAGGAAACATTGTTTTTATAATAGTTTCTTTAAATCTAGAAAATATATTGATTTCCGATGTTTCTAAGGCTAATGTCAGACGAACGTCTATTTGCACGCTTTTTTGTTCCAACATGAAAAAGAAACACATGCTAGCGAAGGTGTAGGAAGGAAAAAAAAGCGTGAAAATAGACGTTCGTCTGACATTAGCCTAATGTCAGTAGAGGTCTGCACGGGCACGTCAAAGTAAAGGCGAATTTTCAAACGGGCCGGGCCGGCAGAATTAGAACAATTTTTTTCAACAGGCTGAGCCTAGAAACAAACGGGTCGGGACGTCAAAAAAATTGAACGAGCCTATCGGGCCGGGCCGATAAAAAAATTAAGCGGGCCCGTCAGCACGCTATAAAAACTTAATTGAAGCCGATAAAATGTGAGCTATTTTCAATGAAGGTGACTTTCGCGAGTATAAGTATAAATGTGCGTCACGAGCCGATGCCAGTTTGACAACATCAATACAGAAATGTAACATGCCCAACATAGGACAGTCCATGCATCGGGACAGTTAAATGATGTCTGAGCCCGGGCTTATTTTTTTCAGCAGACTCGTACCGGGCCGAGATCAGGCTTGCAATTTTTTTTTTGCTAGTCGAGCAAAGCCGGAACTGGACTTTATTGTTCTTCTGATGTGTAGGGAAAGCAATATGCTTTGTAAAAATATTAATAGCGATAACGAACTTCTGTTAACGGAATCTTTGGAAATATACCTTAAGATGGTTCTCAAATTCACTGCTCAGCAATGAGAAATTTTCAGACACATTTTTACCTGTAAAGACATAAAATTGATAGGTCTGACTATTGAAGGAATTTGGAATCGAACAGCGTTTTCCATTTTTTATAAATAAATTACTTATTTAGATATAAGAGATTCTTGTCATGTGACTGCATGCTATTCTCCTTTTCCGTGTAATCGCTTCTGGAAATTCAATTCAAAACTATAACTTTGACAGTATTTTCTTAAAGATATATTGTCTTTATCAAAAAATGGATAACGTTATTCGATTACATAGTTTCTGAATAAGAACACATGCCGATCTTATGCGTTTTCAAAAAGAAATGAATTCAGAAATGTATCAGAAAGTTAGCTCCTTTGGATTTGAGAAAAGCCTTATTAAATGGCAGAGAAATATTTTTACAAATCTGCTTTTTATTATACAGCTTCCAAAGTTATCATGTTTTTAACCCTCCTTTTTTTCTTTTATTCTAAACTGCATTAATTTTTTAGTGAATCCTTATTTGAATGTTGAAACGTCTAAGACTCTAAATAATCACGCATGTTGCTATTGTGTATTTTCTGTCTTGCGAACACATAGTAATTTTAAAATATACTGTGAAATTATCCCATAAATATGTATGCAGTGTTATTCTTTCAAAGAATCTTAATTGTATGTTTAGAAAACCTGAATTTTTTGTAGAAATTGAGTCGGGTCTCATTTAATTGAATTTTCCACGGGCCGAGCCGAGCCCGGGCCGAACTTTTAATTTCTTCATCGTGCTGGGCCGGGCCTGGAAATTCCGGCCCGTGCAGACCTCTAAATGTCAGACGAACGTCTATTTGCACGCTTTTTCCTTCCTGCAGCCTTCCTACACCTTCGCTAGCACGTGTTTCTTTTTCATGCTGAAACAAAAAAGGGTGCAAATAGTCGCTTGTCTGACATTAGCCTTAAGATAAAGAATGCTTTTCAGAATCCTTATTAACTGGGAAGAGGTTATTGTATATTTCCGCACGTGGTTATATTATATTTAGTACATTAAAAAAAAAAGAAGTCTTTTTTATAGAGTGGTATCTGCAGAATTCATGCATTTCATTCAGTACGAAATTCCCTTCGTGAATGTGTAAGAAAGATCCACTTTCTCGAAAAGGAAAAAGATTCTCAAAAAAAGAGTTTACAGCAAACTAATTTAATCAGATCGTTATTCTTTAAAACGTTGATAAAGTTTCGATAACGGATCTGAAACATTGGGCGTAAAACAAACAATTTCATAAAAAATTCTTGTAACTCCAAAAAAAAATCAGAAAAAAGAACTGTCATACTTTCGAAAATTGATCTCTTTATAACGACTAAACTTTCCTATATTTTAAGAAAAGTATTTCAGCCTATCTAGTTTTACCCAGATTGTTATATTTCAAACCGGATTAATTAAATTCCGGATCATGACAAACTTAGACCATCTTCATGATCAACACTCCTTAGAAATTCGACAACAAATGTTGGTCCAGAGTTCCTATGTAACATCTTCTTTCCGAACTAAAAAATGAATGCTTTTCTGAAAACACAAAATACATTATACATTATGTCGTTTCTTATTTTCATCGATTATGATTAGTTTCATAATATTATGCAGATTAGTATAATTTGCTTTATTTTGAGCAAATCATTATTAAATATCACTAGATTCATTTGCTCAACCTATTTATCAGGACATTGTAAAGCTTAAAAAACACACCAAACGATACTGTAGATGTCTAAAAGTTTTTTTTTAAAAAATACATTCCTTTCAAACATATAGAAAGATCGTACAGATGTATAAATTTTTTTTTAATATTTCCACCTCCTTTTCTGGGTCATCTCCAATTGCCCTAAAGATGACCCAGAAAAGGAGGTGAAAATATTTTTAAATTTTTATACATGTGTACGATCTTTATATATGTTTGAAAGGAATGTATATTGTTAAACTTTTGGACATTTAAACTATCTTTTGATGTGTTTTCAAAGCTGTATAATGTCTAGATAAATAGGTAGAACAAACGAATCTAGTGACTGATTATATGACATTGCGGAAGATTACACGTGCAAATCATTATTAAATATATTTAATTGTAGTCTCTAAAATAAAAACTAGTTTGTATAACCATAATGCGTCTCCTCTTAATATTTTTATTCATTGGAGCTAGTTTTAATATTCCAAAATTCAAACAATTAAAAAAATAATCAAGAAAGAAAGCCTTTTAAAAATTTTTTTAAAAACAATTTTGCTCAGTTCTTAGAAACTGAGGCAAATATATCCATTTTTACATGCGAATAATTAATCACAATAGGACATTATAATTATAAAATATACTTAAATTAAGAAATAAGTGTAAAAGTAAAAATAGTTTTCTTTTAAACACTCTTTTATAAGCCTTCAATGTTTGTCTTAAAAGTCACGCCTAATTTTTGCAATTCATATTTTTTCAAAAAAATTATGATACAATGCATTAATTTGCCGTGGACTCCAATTATGGAAAATACGCCGCTTTGATTTACACTTGGTAGAGAGCGCAAACTAGTGAATTTATTGAAATATATATATATATATATATATATATATATATATATATATATATATATATATATTCCCTGTTTCTTTTTTGAGATATGGAAACAGAAAAGAAAAAAAATATTTAAACTATCTATTCAGAATTTCTAATTTGTTTTCCGAGCGTATAATTATAATTTAATTAATATAAAACTATTAATTGATAAGAATGAATATTTTAAAAGATTATCTCATATTTATTTTTTTATTTATATTTTATTTTCTACTTTATTTTATTGTTGCAGTTTCTCAGCCAGTTGGCATATTTTAGTGATCGTCGTTTGGCGCATAATTAACTCCATTGTTGTAACTCGTATGTCGTATACAGTTGCAAGCATAAAGAATGTCTAACGTTTTTTCACCTACACCCGGCTAACGGAGAAATGGCCTTCAAAATAATTTATTAATTTATAATTGAGCTCTAAAAATGTTAAAATGTTGTATTGTCTTTGGAGACACACCTGTGTACACATTTTTTTATAATCCTAGCCTATCACAAAGCGAGTGAAAAATCGATTACGAAATTCCGTACATGAACCAAATTAAGTTGAATAAAAGAGTGTAACAATAAATGAGAATACTTAAGGCTGCTCGTCACTCAGTTTCCGAATTCCCCTCGGTATTGTTAAGTCTATGGGCATTTGATGCATTCGTATATTTAAAATATCTCCTCAGGAAATTGATATTTTTAACTCCTTTTTTCTGTGTACTCTTCTTAAAGGATGTCTCTTTTTACCCGACTGCCAAGAAGGGTTATGTGTTTCACGCGTATCTGGGTATGTGGATTTCTTTATACCCTCGAAACATCCCAACGGCTGGATGGATTTTAATGAATGAGATCTCTATCGATTCGACTTAACCGTCCGATTGTTAAGGGCTAGATTTTGTTTTTATAAATTCAAAATGGCGGTAGAGGCGAAAAAAAAATTTACGCACCCTATTGAGTCCATATCATTGGATAGGTCTTTCAAAATGAAGACGATGTTTCACTGACTATTTTACAGCCAGAAGGTCCGTTAAAATATTATACAACTAGGAAGTTGTGTAGGTAGGATCCCTTGCTTTACTGCAACTTTAACCTTCATAGATATCTGTAGGCTTCATCAGAACAGTGTTTATAGATAGGAACTAACAATTAATCACAACTTAAAAGCCATCAATACAAGTAAATAAATAAATAAAAGATAGATAAGTAATATAAAAATAGTTTGACATTGATGAGAAATAATTAATTAGTTCGCTTTTTGCGCAGTCGGGTTTTTTGATTTTTTAAATTTAATTTTTACTTGTTTCCTTCGTTCTCAAAATATTTCTAAAATCTACGCTTAATTTTATATGAAGGGTTAAAATTTTACTCCCAGTTCGTCCGAATTTAACACATAAAATATTATATTAAGCGTAGATTTTAGGAATATTTTGACAACTAAGAAAAAAAGAGACATCCTTTAAGAAGAGTACACAGAAAAAAAGGAGTTAAAAATATTAAATTCCCGACGAGATATTTTAAATATACGAATGCATCAAACGCCCATAGACTTAACATTAGTGAAGGGAATTCGGAAGCTGAGTGACGAACAGCCTTAAGCTATAAAAAAGAACTATTGCACTTCTAAATAAATAATGCTTTAAAAAATAACTTCAACAAGATTACCCAAACAATATTAAAACTGACGCATTTATACCAAAGTTATATGAAATCCTATATTAAAAGAACTTTTTTAAAAAAAAGAGAAAGAAAGAAGCTAGAAAGAATGCACATTTCAGTAATTTGTTTAGTATCTACCACAAACTAAAGTAAATATGTACTTTTTCTTAAGAAAAAGCTAATAATAATATCAGTCAATATCTAATGCAGCTATTTAATAATTTCACTATTCAGGGAAAATTATTTTACAACTGCGAACTGAAATAATACAATTAATAAAATATGGGATGAATTTAGATTTGCGTGTATTTAATTTGCGTCATTATAGATATATAGCATCAAAATCAGAATAAAATTTTCGTTTTAGGTAAATGTTAAAAAATATTATTCAATACCTTGTTATAATTTCGTTACCTTTTATTATTATTATTATTATTATCATTAAGTTTTCAAACTAATATTTCATTAAATATGTTCAGTGATAAACTTTTTTTTTTTTTTCAAATGCTCTATTTACAATAACATATTACCAGAAAAAAATTCATATGCTAAAGTTTGGCGTTTTATAATGATTTATAACATAAACAAGCAATATATAACATAAACAAGTAATCTTTATTCCCATTTTTGCCATTCAGCAAAATATAATTTTTTATACATTGGAAGTCTGGAGAAGTTTGCACTATAAAGTATTAGAAAAAAAAATAAGGTTCGCTTTTTGACACATTTTTTTTCCAACCTCTCAAGTTTTTTGATTTAAATATGGACTATCCCCAAAAGTCTGTGCACAAATTCCGAAGTAAATTCCAGTTCAGAATTTATATGAGCGGTTGATTAAATTTAATTTTTGGTCTGTAATATATGTGTTTTTAAACTTGATAAAATTTAGCGAGGGGTCAAAATTATGGGATGAAAAAAAGATTTAAAAAAAGATGAAAATTTAGAAAACAGTGGAAACACGACATTAGTTTCGAGACTTGATTTGTTTATAAAAATAGCTGTTAGGAGCTTCATAAATAGCTTTAAGTGAAGTGCAAAAGAAGGCATTTCAAAATCAGTATAAACGAGGCCGAAAGAAAGAAATAAGTTGCGAAATTTTTATTGTCTCATTTCCCGATACTTTCCTATTACATAAATATCACATTCTATTTTACTAAACAATATATAATATTGAGATTTGAAACTCACATCTTTATGCTGGAAATTTACTCTTTGAAAAAAATATATAAATTACTTTACCAATTTATCTATCAAAATGTGTCTTTACGAGTCAAAAATGTTTATTAAAAAATGTAAAGATCCGAAAGGCTCAGCCTTGAAATGGCATAATCTAATGCGATATGGGCCCTGAATGTGGAAACAAAATGCGGATTTAGTTAATCCTAAGGCTGAATTTTAAAGTATTCTATTTGGCTGGATTGGGCAAAAATAGCTTTTGCGTGGGCTGAGATTAGGTTTAATCCTTTAATTCCGCATAAGAGAGACCAGAGCAATTTTCATTTCTTCAATTGTTTTAGTTATTTATAGACTCTAAATAAGACAAATATATGCACATGTTAAAGTTTTCTGTCTGGCAGGATTGGGCTAAAATAGCTTTTATGTGGGCTGAGATTAGGCTTAATCCTTCAATTCCCCGTAAGGGAGACCAGCGCAATTTTCAATTGTTTTTAGTTATTTGGCCTCTAAATAAGACAAATATATACAAATTTTAAACTTTTCTATCTAGCAGGATTGTGCTAAAATAGCTTTTACGTGGTCTGAGATCAGGCTTAATCCTTCAATTCCCCGCAAGGGAGGCCAGAGTAATTTTCAATTGTTTTTAGTTATTTAGCCTCTAAATAAGACAAATATATGCAAATTTTGAATTTTTCTGTCTGGCAGAATGGGGCTAAAATAGCTTTTACGTGGGCTGAGAGGCTTAATCCTTCCCCATAAGATGAGACCAGAACAATTTTCAATTGTTTTTAGTTATTTATCCTCTAAATAAGACAAATATATGCAAATTTTAAACTTTTGTATCTAGCGTTATTGTGCAAAAATAGCTTTTACGTGTGCTGAGATATGACTTAATCCTTCAATTCCCCATAAGAAAGACCAGAGTAATTTTCATTTCTTCAATTGCTTTTAGTTATTTAGCCTCTAAATAAGACAAATATATGCAAATTTTGAAGTTTTCTGTCTGGCAGGATTGGGCTAAAATAGCTTTTAGGTGGGCTAAGATTACGCTTAATTCTTTAATTCCTCGTAAGGGAGACCAGAGCAATTTTCAATTGTTATTTATCCTTTAAATAAGACAAATATTTACAAATTTTAAACTTTTCTGTCTAGCAGGATTGTGCTAAAATGGCTTTTACGTGGGTTGAGATTAGGTTTAATCCATAAAATGGCTTTTACGTGGGCTGAGATTAGGTTCAATCCTTCAATTCCCCGTCAGGTGAGACCGGAGTAAATTTCATTTCTTCAATTGCTTTTAGTTATTTAGCCTCTAAATAAGACAAATATATGCAAATTTTGAAGTTTTCTGTCTGGCAGGATTGGGCTAAAATAGCTTTTACGTGTGCTAATATTAAGCTTAATTCTTTAATTCCTCGTAAGGGAGACCAGATAAATTTTCAATTGTTATTTATCCTTTAAATAAGACAAATATTTACAAATTTTAAACTTTTCTGTTTAGCATGATTGTGCTAAAATGACTTTTACGTGGGTTAAGATTAGGTTTAATACATAAAATGGCTTTTACGTGGGCTGAGATTAGGTTCAATCCTTCAAGTCCCTGTAAAAGAGACCAGAGTAATTTTCATTTCTTCAATTGCTTTTAGTTATATAGCCTCTAAATAAGACAAATATACGCAAATTGGATATTTTTTGTTTTTAATTTGACTGTTATAGTACCACACACTGTAATGCGCGCTGGAACAATAATTCCTTTACAATTTTCATATCCAAGTAAAGCTGTTGGAGTCATAGTAACTACAAATCGTGAAACTATATCAGCAATCACTTTTTATAACCTACGATAAACACAGAACTTGGTCAGTGTTATAGTTTCTCATATCAAAAAGACATGGAGAAGTTCGGAAAATTATATAAAATATTAATTCTTCAAGAAACCAATAGATAGGCTTGACTAGATTGCCTGTGAAAAAAAAAAAAATTAAGAATTACGCGGAAAAAAAAGAAAAGAAAGAAAGAAAGAAAAATAAAAAAAAAATAAAAGAAAGACCTTTCTGATCTCTGATGTGTGGCCTAAAATATCATATTATTCACCTCAAATGCAAAAACGGCCGCATCTTCAAAATATTTATACGAAATTTTTTCGATTCATCGAATTTTTTCTTTTGTTTTAAGATTTATTTAGATATCTCATTTTATTAAATGAACAAAAATAAAATTTCTTAACAATATGCCGATGCTGATGAAAAGTGTTTCATAATCTATACCGTGATGCACGTTTTTTCGTTCTTGTTTACTTTTCTCTTAAATGCATGTTAACATTTAACGAGATATTTAAGCTTTTCTTGGATATCTTACTTCATATCTTTCATTCTTATTCCACATTTCATTCTTTCATATCTTTCATTCTTATCGATGTTTCTTTTTCTTCTTCTTTTTTTTTTAATTGGAATATTTTCTTTGCAAGATAAAATTTACGGATAGCCATACTCTTAAATCTTTCCCCAGGGATGTCTCCAACATTTATTTTTGTTCTTATTTTTATTGGTCGTAGAAAAGTTCATTTCTTATAAATATAACATTGACAGCGGAATTTTTATTTATTTATTTATTTATTTATTATTGTGATACAGTGAACTCTTTTTAGTGCAGACTTCCAAGGAAGGCCATTTTTCGCCCGCACTCAGTGAAGTCCGCATTAAACATATAAACATTTGCTTGGCATCATAACATAATCCCTTGAGTTGAATAAATTGAATTCAGCTTTTGACAGTAATTAAACAGGTTACTATGTTTCTACTAAAAATTGTATCAAAATCCCATAACTTTCAAAATGTAAACTTCGTAATTCCCAGTTCATTTACATCGTAAACATGATTTCTTGCTTATAATAAGAAATTTAATAAATTTAATATTATAAATCTTTAAACTAAGCTAATGCATCATAAAAGTGATAAAATACATTTAAAAGGCATATAAATACCTTTATTCTGACCTACATGTTTTATCTCGGTATTTTTTTGTTTACCAGTTTCATTTTAAATTTTTTGTGAAAATATTTTATCAATATAGATCTTGAGAATGTCGCCGTCTGAGTGGTGAAACATATAGGTCAGAATAAATGTTATTAAAAGTAAATTTCCAACTGGGCGAAAAATGTCCGGACCAGGATTCGAACCAGGGATCTCCTGGCTGAAGCCGCCAGTGCTCTGCCATCTGAGCTATATTGGACGAATCTGGTAGAACTTTTTCACCCAGCTAACCTTAATGATTATAGCATCTGGTCTGAAACCTGCTTCAGCTCAACAGAATAAATCTCAGGTAATGGAACTCCAGAAATCGCTGGATACGAAATTACTAGATTAAGTTTAACACAATTATTTTAATTGGTAAATAAATCATATTACATCACAGAATAAATGTATTTATATGCCTTTTAAATGTACTTTATCACTTTTAGTACGTATTAGCTTAGTTTGATGATTTCAAGTGATTTTCATATGTTATTATAAATCTTTTGTAATTGTAGAATTAAATTAGATTTCTTTTTTTTTTCCCTTTAAAAATCGAAAGATCTCATGCAATGGAAATGAAACACATCAGGTTGCTACGACAGCTAGTAATAATATTATGTGATAATAATAATTATTATTAAAAAAATAATAGAAAAAACAGTAAACAGTAATAATATCTGAGGATAAAACATTTATGGGGGCATTCCCCCTTCTCTCCAGTCTGTTACAAAACTTTTGTTCAAAAATTTTTCTGTAAAATTAGCATTGCCTTACATGAACGTTCTTGTCACTTTGTCAAGAAAGTTCAGGTATGTTTCTCCTTACAGCAGAATTTGCGAAATAAAAGCAATTACACTTTTTATAAACTCGATGAGTATACTATGGATTGACACCCCATTTCATTCATTTTCATCAGAACCGATTGAGTACGTGTCTCCTTTTGTCAGATTATCGTTTTAACAGCGAAACAGCACCGAAAACTGGCGATATGAAGCTATTAAAATAATAAAGCTTTGTAATAAAGCTTTGTTTTGTTTTATTTTATGGTGATTTTTTACAAAGCTTTATTATTTTAATATCGTTTTAACATTTTCCAACATAGCTGAAAAGTGTTTATGACTTCAGTCTGTCTATTTACAAGGAAATCTCCCTGTGCGACCACTTCCATTAAGCGGCCACCTCCCTGAACGACCATTTTTTCATGAAACGAAATTCATTCCCATAGGCTCAATACTAATTTTACCTCCATTCAGAGACCATCCCAGTTGAACTCCCTCCATGAGCGACCCATTTCTTTGAAGAAAATGAAACAAATTGCGTTTTTTTCTGGTCGCTTGAAGAAGGTTTTATTAGAAAAATAATTTCGGAGAGCGCATTATTCATCAAACTTCTAAACTAAGTTTAGATTTCTTTTTCTTATGTTTTATTCCGGTAACTTTTAAGTGTTTAAACACCTTTGTGCCTTTTTAGGCAATGAATTTAACTCTGATGACAAATTAAGAATGACGGTCAATAAACTCCCCTGTCCTATTCTGTCAGGATACTCTCAAAGAAATAGATAAATCAATGAAATAGTCATCATTTGCTCCCGTCCAAAAGAAAATTGTATTTATTTACTGAACTTCGAAAGGAGTTGGAAATAAAAGTTATAAAAGATAAAACCGTTAAATGAAAGCAAACGTCAATGTATTCATTTTTTAAACTCTGCAGTAATTAACTTATGTAATTAACTTTTGTTTTGATACTTAAATTTTCATATTTTTTCTTAATGTGAAAAATAAATTTTAGTAACATTAATAAACCTTTTTTCAACAATTAAAATCTAGTTTTAAACATGGCCTCCATTAAGAGACCACCTCTCGGAGCGACCAATTTTAATTGGATCCGAACTTAATCGCTTTATGGAGGTTTTACTGTATCTGCGCTATAACGCACGTAAGTATACTCGGATTGCCATGTAACTGATATATGTTATTGAGGTTTACTATGGAAAGTTCGGTATTGGAATGTAGCATGTAGCATTTATAGTTCGTTTACAGCAGTGGCTCCCAACGTGGGGCGTACGCCTCACAGGAGTGCAATATGCCTTTGTAGGGGGTAAATTTCAGATTTCTTATTAACAAATTTTCTGTAATTTTTTTAATTATTATTGAAAGTAGTGTCGTAGTCTAAAAATAGAAATAATAGATGAAAAATTTAAAAATAACTAAATAAAATTAAATTCTGAAGAGTTCCAATTCAAAATTTCAAAATACACTGACACCGGAATAATAGCGAATTTTTTAAAATATTTTGACACCTATTATATATTAAAAAAATTATTTTAATTTTTCTGGTTTGAATATTCTTTTAGTAAAACACACCTCCTTTTTTCACTATTTATTAAAAGAAAAGAACTTGTACATCTATTCATAATGCATTATGACTCATGCAGGAATTTTTACAGATGAAATTTTGTAGGGTATGTCTAAAATTGAATATTTGAACAAGTTTAATCTAAAACATTTATTGAATTATCTAAATGAGGTACTACTTTTACGAAATTAATAAATCCCCGTGCGTATCACGTAAGATAAAGGATAGAAAGTAAACTTCTTATGGCTCTTCTGCAGACCACATACACAATATAAAAACATATTTAATAACATATGCATTTTAAAATTTTAAATCGGAGTAAGTGGTCGAATAATAATAATGGGAAAAAGAAAGCCTGCTATCAAAGAAGTATGTTATGAGGGGAAAGAAAAATAGTTACTTAAAGGATAAAAGCGCGAATCCGGAAATGTTACTTGTGAATTATGTTATCCATACAGTCTCGGTGATAAACAAATATGACTTGCTCTTAATGAAGTACTAAAATTCACTATAAAATGTATCAATTCTATCAGATGTAATACAAAATGTGAGAGATATTTCAAGAAATTTTACGAAGATAAAAATGTAGACTATTTATAACTTTTAAATTTGAGGTAAGTTGCCAAAAAACAATAAAACTTTTCTGGATGTAAATGCGAAGATCCATGGCCTCGATGCATTCATATAGTTACGTTAAAAGTATACTTGTAATAAAAAAATATGATTTTGATAAATTAAAGAATGTGAAATCACTTATCTGAGTTAATACTATTTTCGGATCTTTCCAGGAAAATAGAAGTCTATTTTTTTATGTAATAAGATTTATATGATATAAAAGGGAGGGGGGGGGGGGGACTTTAGAGATGCTTAGGTGGGGCGCGGCCAAAAAAAGGTTGGGAACCACTGGTTTACAGGGACACTCAAAAGAATTCCTTTATATGGTGTATGGGGAATAATCGTTTGCGTGGTATTTTAATGGTGTTAAATTATTTCAAACATATTGAAATCGATATATAGAACTGAGCTGCTCTATAAGATGCTTACTGTGTAATAGGGTGTTCATACCCTTTATCGTTTATTTGCAGGGATAATTAAAATGATTCGGTAACAGTATTATTGTCTATGAGCAAATAATTGCTATTAAGGGTGTATTCCGATCCAAACTGCTTATTTTCTGATTCATTTTAAAATTCATTTTTGCTCTCAAACGCATCAAACTGGGAAATTCTCCTATTTAGAAACTATATAATGTGCCGTGCTTCTTAATTTTTTGATAAATGCAGAAAATACTGTAAAAAACGCTGTCAAAGTTGGCGTTTTGAACCGAATTTTCCGAAGCGGGCGATCTGGGAATGAAAAAAATGGTCATACTGAGAAAATAATTGTTTAAAAATCAAATTCTAATTAATTGAGCTGAAAATGAAATCACACGGCATGTTAAACATGTCTTCAGAAATCACCCCAGCAAGTTTCCTGTTTTTACTTTTAAAAATGAGTCTGAAAATGTATCAGAAAATTTCGAGCTGTTGAGGGTGGAAAAGTATTTTTTCGAATACACCCTTAAGTACGTTTTAAACTGTGGCATAAGTTTTTTAATTTAACTAATTTTTTGCATAATATTTGGTGTGTATAAATTTTATAGATCAGATACAGGGCTGCACAAAAGAATTCGAGTACATTTCCTTTTACTCATGAAAATTGCTTGAGGGAAATTTTCAACTGTGTGAGGAGTTTTTTTTTAATGAATTTATTTTTATCATACTATGTAGAAATTTGTAGATCATGTACAGGACTTCACAGAAGAATTCGAATACTTATCTGACTATTGATGATAATTGCGGAAATTGAGTTTTCAATTGTGTTATGCGTTTTCTCATTTTCTTGCTTA
Source organism: Maratus speciosus (assembly GCA_963932465.1). NCBI lineage: Eukaryota > Metazoa > Arthropoda > Arachnida > Araneae > Salticidae > Maratus > Maratus speciosus. The sequence goes on from OZ010790.1 coordinate 235,608,216, forward strand.
GAAATAATTTTTTCCTTATTTAAACGATGAAGTTTGTTGCACTATTCTTGAATGTGTTGGAACGTGTTTCAAAATCTATGCTTAACGCATGATTTCTCCGTCTTGTTTATAATAGACGAGAAATTTCCTGACCAGGGGATACAGGGGAAAAAACTTCATTGAGAGAAAAATATCTATAAAAAAAAAAAAAAAAAAAAAAAAAAAAAAACTATACAATGATTTATAACCTCCTATCCCGGCTATTTACATTGTTAAAAAAATGTTTGGGATAAAATTCTAACTATTGAAGAGAAATCTTTAACTATTCCAGAAAACGGCGTTCTATTGTAATCATACCGGAAATGTTAAATTCCGTTCTAAGAATGTTCCCCTTTATAACAGTTATGGGCAAATTCTTTATATCGTTCGAATCGATCCCGCAAATTCCATAGCTTACCTACGTTCCAAGAGTGAGGTTTGCTTTCCTTCTTTGAACATGGACGTCCGCAAAAAGGGGGGACAGACGAGGGCCATTGCCGCGCTCTCGATTTTAAAATTGAATCCACTAATTTTTTTTACCTCACATGATTTGAAAATAATAATATAATTTATTCTTCTCCGTTGATTTAAAATAATTAAACACTAAGTGGAAAATGAACTAAGGATGAAAGTACACCTTTGAAGACTTTTCAGCAAATATAATGGGAGACATTCTTTTACTTAACTTATTTTAATTTTTTTCACCTTTCATGCTTGACAGGGTTTTGACATGGCATCACATAAATATTAGAGTTCTAAGAGAAGTTTACGCTGTAGTAGTAATTTGTAAGACAGCACTGCAATTATTTAAAAATGAATAAATAAACAGAGAATCAATTTTTGATACTTATTTTTATTTATAGCTTATATTTTTTATCTACAAAGTCCTACTTCTGCCAGTACGAAATTTACTATCGTTGTTGTCAGAAATATGTGGGCGGCTACCCAGAAAACAATTGCCATTTTTATCACTCATTCATAACTTCTAAATATCTTATAAGTTCAATTTGTACATCTTTGAAGGGAGGATATACTTCCGATGAAATTTGTTTGAAAACTGTAGTTCAATTTAGTGACTTTTTTATGATTTTTTACACAATTTTCACGAATATATTTTTTTAAATCTATTCCAGCAAGGAACATTTGTTTGAAATAATGATGTGAAGTACCTAATGACAGAATCACCACAATCAGGGTTTGATTGCCCTGAGCAAATTAGAAAAAACAAAAACAAAAAAGGAGATTAATCATCAGATCACTACTTTGGCTCTGAACAGAAATCAATCAGATTTTAATTTGATATTGAACATCAAGTTGAATTGGATTGATTAAAAGATACTTTACATTAGAATATGTCCTAAAACCTTTTTTATTAAAACTTTCCAACAAAGTTGAAAAGTGTTTATGCATTCGGTTTGTCTGTCGTCTGTCCACGCTCTAACTCCCGTAATTATACTCGGATTTTCATGCAATTAATAAAGGATACTTAGGGTCACCAAAGCATGTTTGGTATTGTATATGAAGTATGTAGGATTAATAGTTCATTTACAGGAGCACTAAAAAGTATTCCATTACATTATGGTATATGGGGAAAAATCGTTTGCAGAATATTTTAATGACATGACGCTATTTCAAATGTATTGAAACTGATATAAATCACTGAATTTCACTACGATCACGTTAGAACAGGGCAGCATTTTTATATTCATTTATAGGGACATACAAAAGAAATCAATTACAGTACTGTATTTGAATAATAATTGCTGGAGTGTACGGTTTAAAATTCGGTATGCGCTTTTAAATTTACTTAATTTTTTGCATATCACTCGTCATACATAAATTCTATAACTTACATACAGAGATGCACAGAAGTATTCACGTACCATTCTCCTTATTAGAGAAAATTGCTGAAAGGCAATTTTCAACTGCGGTATATGTATTTCTTAAGTGAACTAAATTTTGGCATGCAGGTAGTTAATAGATACAAATCTATATATCATACAGGGCTGTTAAAAAAAATGGATAATTTCCCGATAGTAGATGGGAACAGCTGAAATTGGGTTTTGAAATGTGTTATGCGTTTCCATACGGTTGAATTAAACATAACATTTTAATTTTTAAAACGGTGCAGTTTTGTTGCATTATTCTGAATGCGTTGGAAAGTGTTTCATAATCTATGCTTGACGCATGATGTTTTCTTTCTTGTTTTCTTTTACCCGACTGAAAAGAAGGGTTATGTGTTTCACGCGTATCTGTGTATGGGGATTTCTTTATACCCTCGAAACATCTCAACGGCTGGATGGATTTTAATGAATGAGGTCTCTATCAATTCGTCTTAACGGCCCGATGGTTATAGGGTAGGTTTTGTTTTTATAAATTCAAAATGGTGGCTGTAAACTACAAAATGGCGGTAGAGACAAAAAATTTTTACGCACCCTATTGAGTGGCATATCATTGGATAGGTCATTCAAAATGAAGACTATGTTTCATTAACTATTTTACAGTCAGAAGCTTCGTTAAAATATTATACAACCTGGAAGCTGCGTAGGTATGATCTCTAGCTTTACTGCAACTCTAACGATCATAGACATCTATAGACCTCATCAAAACAGTGTTTATAGATAGGAACTAACAATTAAACACAACTGAAAAGTCATCAATACAAGTAAATAAAAAAAAAATAGGTAAGTAATATAAACAAGTAATATAAAAAAATTATTTAAGTCAATTCCTACTTAGGTCAATAAGAGAATTTGTTTTCTCCCATTCTTCTTTCCTCTTGAGTGGCGCTTAAAATGCCTTGATCAAGAAGAGGGCTCTCTCGATTATTGAAAATGAATTAATTTAATTTAATTAATAAATTAATATTTGAAAAAAACTGGATTAACATCAAGTGTCATCCACTACAAGTTAAAAAAAATTTATTTGAGCTTGATGGATGAATAACAAGTATTTTATTAACGATTGAAAATTTGAACAAGATATATATAACAAGAGTGTGAGCTAATAGTAGGAATTGAAAAAAAAATAGTTTCACATTGATGAGAAATAATTAATTAGTTCGCTTTTTACGCAGTCGGGCTTTTTGATTTTTTAAATTTAATTGTTTATTTAAATTTTAGTTTCAGTTTCCCAGACATCACGAAGGGACAGCGACATTACATGGTCAAGAGTCACAGTTGATTTTAGACGTTTTGTCCAATTAACTAGCGAAATACTGGACGAATTCTTCTCGAACTTCAGGAATATAAAGTACATTTTTGACCATATTTTTCAGCGAAGGTTTAAACACGAAACCGACTAGAGGACCAACAATAAATGGAATAAACAAACTGTACAGCGATGCGACAATGTGTTAAATTTTCGTAAAATTTTGAAATACCAAAGAAACTTATTGGACCCTTTGAACATTTTTTTTTTCATTTGCCAGAAAAAATCCGACTATTTTAATTTTATGGTGCAAACTGCACTCCGGTATACGGCAATTTGTTAAATTTTTATGAATATTTGAAATCTGAGATTTCTTTAAACTATTTAATTTTATTATTTTATTTATTTATTTATTTTTGTCACAAAAAATGCGACTCTTTAACAAGTCTTATGATGCAAATCGCGTTCTGATGCAACAACTGGTTAATTTCCTGTGAATTTTTAAAATGTGAATGAACTTGTATTCGTTTATACGTGAAGGAATTGTGGAAAATTACAACGTAAAAATATCCTTTCTTTCTTTTTTATTCTTATTAAACGATTTAAGATCTTTCATTGGCCAAATTTATGAAATAAATGAAAGGATTATGGTAATAATAATGAATAAAATGATTGTGCTAATAATACTAATTTAAAGTAGTGATATTATCTCACTGTTAAGAATATCTCGATGATTAGAAGGACTGAATTTCCATAAAGTTCCATTAAATAGGGTACATTTTATATACGACAATACATATTATTATAAATAATAATTCAAACATATTTTACAACTATCATATCATTCATTTTAGATATTCATCCTAAAACAATAGCGCGGAAGCGAAGTCAAAGGCTGAAAAAATGAAGTCCCCATAAAAATAGTTAAAACCGCTTATGCGGAATTCACCCCTGTGATTATCAGGCATAGGTGCCAAGATGCTGAATTTATTTAACCTAGAGCAGTGCTCCTCTAAATCCTATTAAAATATTTGTAAATATCTTAATAAGACGCTAATATTTTATTGGCATTTTTCATAAGATGTAGTGAGTATAATAAATTTTTATCAATATGCAAATAAGTTTATATTGCCTTTAAAAATTTAAGAGTGTTCATTTTTTTTTCTTTTTTCTTCGACATGACTTACTCCACGAAGGTTACAAACTCTTTCTGATTACCATTACAATCGTCTTTCTCCTATTAAAGTATTTTTAGATATCTTAATAAGACGAAAATATTTTATTGGAGTTTTTCAGAAAATGTAGCAAGTATAATGAATTTTTATCAATATATAAATAAGTTCACACTGCCTTTAAAAAATTAAGAGTGTTCATTTTTTTTTCTTTTTCTTTGACAAGTCTTATCTTATGAAGATTTGCAATCTCTTTCTGATTACAATTATACAATCGTTTTCATTCTTATATGTATGAAAATTTCGGCATTTCCATTTATATGCCAAAATATCGAAGAGCATTATTATTATTATTATCATCAGGGATGTACTGCTGGAAGGCATACAGTAGTGATAACCCATATAGCTTCTGAAATTTTTTAAGTGACTCCGTACACCCTCCTTAGAGTATTCTTTAGTACATACCGTTTGCCTATAGTGTATGCCCTCTGTTTTTTTTTTTACGACCATACCACTGATTATTATTTTTTTTTTTTTTGTAAGGTCACACAGCTTTAAATAGCTGGTGAGATGCAATTTTAGATAGCAGTTGAATAGCTTTGAAATGCTGTACCTCATAACCAGATTTACATGTCAGTAGGTCTCCAAAAATTAGTTTTAAGCATCAACTATTACATTATTTACTAGAATACGTTTCTTTTTATATAGAAAAGCAAAAACAAAAAGTATTTGACTTTAGTAACATGAATAAGAATATCGTAAAATGTTGTGAATGTACGAAGAAAAATGATTTGAATGAATTTATCGAATAGATTTGAAAACATCTTTAGAATGATCAAAACTAAAGTTTTAATATGGTTTATATATATATATATGTTTAATTAATGGTTATAAATGTAGTTGTACAGTTCGTTTCTTTTCGAACATTGGTGTAGCCATGCGAAATGTTAGGAACGCCTTTAATCATTTTCTCCAGCAGGAATTTAAAATGGATATTAACGCCTGAAAGTTTCTTGATGGGTTTTCTAAAAATACTAGGAAGTACATCATGGGACGTCTTGTACTTTCTCAAGAGCAGACATGTGTTCCGGGCCGCGCACACTTTAGATAATAGCGCTCTTCGGGCTGCTATTTATATGGTCGGAAAAATCCCTCTGATAACCGACGAATTTAGAAAAAGATACTTTTTAGAAGGTAGATGAACACAGGGGAATGTCTGAAACGAGGTCGGTCCCTTTATGTTGTGATGTTAGTCAACGATATATATATATAGATCGAACATGACAGATTAAGGCTAATGATCAATCAGATCGCAAATCCCCCTCTTTAATGGTAAACCTACGGGTTTGGAATGCAGTGCTGAAACTAACCTTTTTTGCATCCGATGCAAACATGAATTTTGGCGCTCTCCCCCCCCCCCCCTCCTTTTCCGCAAAGTATATTTACAAAGAGAATTTTGCTAATTTTCTAACAACCGACTTATTTTAAAATTTAAAATGTGTAATCATAAAATATGTAATACTGAACTACGTAATCTACAATGGTGGATTCAAGGGGAGGTCACGGGGTCATGACCCCCTCTGAACACCAACAAAAATATTCTAAAGATCATTTTAAAAATGAAATATACAATATAGGCCCGATTATCCGAGCCCCGCTTAACCTAGTTTACACTTTAACCGAGTTATTTTCTTCTAATGGACTGGTGGCTTCCATTACTATGAAACAGCCATTATAAATGAAGTGTTAGGCGAAGATGAAAGAGCAGCCGTAAAAGTTTAGAACTCTGATTTTCTGGTCAGAATGGGAAAAAAATGGCCAAAAAAAATTATGCTGATTTTCTGTTCAGAATGGGGAAAAAATAGTCTTTTTTTTTTTTTTTTTTTTTTTTTAAATTATGGCCATTTTTTTTCCCCATTCGGACCAGAAAATCAGAATTCTAACTTTTTACGGCTGCCCTTTCATCTTCACCTAACACTTCATTTGTAATGTCTGTTTCATAATAATGCAAGCCATCAGTCCATCAGAAGAAAATGATCCATTTCAAAGGTATAATCCTTCATTTGTCGCCCCTTCGTTCTGGCTCCCGGGCCACATGCCCCCTTTGCCCTCCCCTTAGTTTCCGCCCTGTTGGAATGCATCCGTATTTTTAAAATATTTCTCTTCTGAAAATAAAAATTTTTACCTTCTTTTTTCTGTATGCTCTTCTTGAAGGGTGTTTCTTTCCTTCCTTGTTTATTTGACAAAATGTTTCTAATATACACACTTAATTTTATATTTTAAGTGTTAAAATCTTAAGTGAAGAGTTATAAATAAGATTTGAACTCTTGGAATAAAACCAACTATGTATTTTAGAAATATTTTGTCAAACAAAAACAAAGTAACTTACTTCAAGGAGAGCATACCGAAAAAAGAAGGTAAAGAGAAGTTTTAAAAATACAGATACATTCCAACTCCGTAGATTGAGCATTAGAGAGGTCACACTGATAACAAACCTTAAGTTCTGGACACACGGGGCACTGGCCCGGAAGCTTTTAAATTTAAGGGAGTCTCAAACACATACAAAAGGACGACAGTAGTAAATTTTTATACAATATATTTTTGCTAAAACAATTAAATCATAATTTTCGTTGTCATGTTACCTTTAAAAAATTTCATATTTTCATATGAATTTTTTTTCAGGTTTTTGTATTTTAGATCTTTCAGGAAAGAGACATTTTTCAATTTCATCGACCTTTACTGTAAAGTGGGGGAGGGGTGCTCAAATAGTGCACGAATCCAGGCCAGTTGTGGGGAATTACATCACCAGTGACGAGTGGGTTTTCTGATCAGACGAGTGGACATAATTTAGGTATTTTAAATACTGCAGGCAATAAAAATATGTCAAAAACTTTTATGTATTTTTATTCGTTGGCCATTTTTTTTAAAGAATTTTTAAAAATTTTCAACTTTTGTCAGTCACTGGTCATAACACTTCTGAAATAGTATTGAATTTCAGCAAATGGATCAAACATCGCACAGAGGCTTTCGCTGTTTAATCTTTTTTCACTCACAACATTAATTTCAACATTTATGCAAAGTTAAAATATTTTTATTTAACTTGAAAAGAAATAAAGCTGCACCATATTGCTTTCTTATCTTTTTAACACTTTCCAACAAGTATGCATTCGGTTTGTCTGGCCGTCTGTCGTCTGTCCGACTGGCCACGCTCTAACTCCCGTAAATATACTCGGATTTTCATAAAATTGATAAAGGTTATTTAGGGTCACCAAAGCATGTTTGGTATTGTATATGAAGTATGTAGGCTTAATCGTTCATTTACAGGGGCACTCAAAAGTATTCCATTACATTATGGTATATGGGGAAAAATCGTTTGCAGAGTATTTTAATGACATTACGATATTTCGAATGTATTGAAACTGATATAAATCACTGAGTTTCACTACGATCACGTTAGAACAGAGTATTCATAGCACTGTTTATTCATTTACAGGGACACACAAAAGAAATCGGTTTACAGTACAGTAATGTCTTTGAGTAATAATTGCTGGAATGTACGGTTTAAAATTCGGTATGCGCTTTTAAATTTAATTAATTTTTTGCATCTTACTCGTTATATATAAATTCTATACCTCAAATACAGGGCTGCACAAAAGTATTCACGTACCGTTCTCCTTATTAGAGGAAATTGCTGAAGGTAAATTTTCAACTGAAGTATACATATCTCTTAAGTGAACTAGTTTTGGCATGCATGTAGTTAATAGATTCAAATCTAAATATCATATACAAGGCTGATGAAAAAATGTGGATCATTTTCCGATTGTGGATGGAAAAAGCTGAAATTAGGTTTTGAAATGTGTGTTATGCGTTTCCATATGGTTGAATTAGACGTAATATTTAAAACTTTTAAACGGTGCAGTTTTGTTACATTATTCTGAATGTGTTGGAAAGTGTTTCATAATCTATGCTTGACGCATGATTTTTTCTTTCTTGTTTATTTTTATAGATGTCTTTATCTTCGTTATAAATGAATTTTTAAATTCATCACTGAATTTATTAATTCCGCTGCAGCTTTACCTCAATTTAAATTTTTGTGGTAATAAAGAAACATCATGCCTCTGTACTAAATAGCATAACTTTTCATCTATAATACACAATAATGCAATACTAATAATAAAAATACAGGGCATAACACTTTTGGTATGTTTAAGGTTGGAACATTGTGTATGCTTTTTTAAAAAATCCAGTTGATTTTGCATTTCTCAAGTAGAATGTAAATTGCTGATGTTTTTAATTTGTTTAGCTTATCCAGTATGTGTTTTCAGCTTTCACAAAAATGAAAAGATCATTATGAATTTCTAAAGTTTAATTAATTTAACAAATTTTCATTTTCATGAAATTTCGCAGTAAGTTGAGAGAGAGATCTCAAATAGTTCCTGTGCCCAGGTCTGCTATGCTCTTTTTAATGGATTAATGTTCTGTTTTTATCCATTAAGGGAAGACACGACTGGGACGCCATGCCCACTCACATTAATTTTACTCTAGCATTTTATACGCATTTATTATATGTAACTAAATTTTATCCAAGTGTTTATATATACTTTAATTCACGTGTTTGACAAAACTGTGCAAGACCTTCACACAAGTTAGAAGTGTCTACGTTTTTTAGCTCTCCGCAAAATTGTACTTTTCAGCTAAAAACACCCATTAACTCCTAAAGTACTTGAGCGATTTCGGTAAAAATGTTTTTTGGTGGTAGAGTATAAATATAAGGTCATATATGGCAGACAGTTAAAAAAAAATTATTAGTTTCAAGAAAAAATATTTCTGAAAAATGGAAAATTTCTGAAAACTTGTTATAACTCTAAAATAAAAAGTTTTAGTCACAGAAAAAAAAAACTGTGTGGCATAAGTCGTGAGCATAATCCAGTGAATATGTATTCCAAATTTAATCAAAATCGGTCGGGCAGTTTCCGAGGATAGGGACCTTAAAGATCGCCTATTTCCGATAGGATTGTACCCAGTCTTGTCTTCCCTTAATCATACTTTTTTATATTACTATCATAATGTTCATGAATATAAGCGCAAATAATTACATAGAATTTTATTAAAATGTGCAGTAATAACATCTTTTATAAAGTAAATTTATGATCCAGGACTGGTAGTACTGAAATTTTAATATTAATAATAAATGTATAATTTTATTATAAGTGATACAAAAATTTAAGTATTGCGCGGCATCGCAATACTTATTTATTTCCAGTGTCACTTCTCAATGTTAACTTAACATGGAAAAGCCTATGGAGATCATAACTTTTTCATTTTTTCTTCCCACCTTTTTGTCCCTGATGCCACTAATTTTTTATACTTTACTAATTCTAACGATATTATAAATTTAAAGTGTAAAAACGTTTGCCTGACGTCAGGGTCAAATCGAATGGTAAATTGTCTTTGCATATGGGTGAATTATAACCCAGAGAGATACAAGGGCCAATTTATTTTTACATTATTCAAATATTTTTCATAATAATTCCAATTTTCGCTTTTTTCATTGAAAATCAACGGAGATTTTTCATAGAAAATGTAACATTTTTACTTCATTGTTGCAAAAATTTCAAAAGCCGTAATAATAATTTATTTCTTTTTAGTTGAAAGATTTTCACGTGAAATATTAAATTGAGCTAGTTTTTTTTTTTTTTTTTCAATAATTATAAAGGTGAATATGGCGTCATAGTGGAAATAAAAAGGATATTTTTAGAATAAGTTTTTGCTTTGGTCAAGTTTATATTTTAGTAAAAAGTTTATAATGGATAGCTATTTTTACGCAGGTAGCGAACTTAGTGGGGAATTACATAACTTAAATTTAATTTTTTTTTTTTTTTTTTTTCCGAGATGAGAACTATTTATACCCCAAGTTAAACTTGGGTAATAATTTTCTGATGTGTTTACATCACTCCTTGGGAGAGAATAAGGTTTAAAATTTTAAGTAAAACTTTTATTTTTTATTTTTTACTGTATCACAGCTATAATATTGTTAAATATTAGCAGTAAGGATTCAACACAATTTACATTCACATTCATAGCGTTCCTGAGTGGGAAATAAGATATCTAAATTTAAGTGAAGTTAATTTTTTATGTTTTGATTATAGACTTTTTACGTTCAGATTAGAAGTTTTTGTCCAAACTACCGCAACCTGCATTACTACAGTGGTGAAACATTTTGAATTACACATTGGTAAAGTGCATCCCACATTGTGATGCAATACCGCATACATCAAAGCCTGATGATGCTACTCTCTATTAATTTTGAAATTCGTTCGTCTGAGTGCAGTAGTTATAAAAAAACTTGACATATTAAACAAAAACATAATTTGAAGAACAAATTAAAAAAACAAAATTTATTTCCTACATTGTTTAAGCCCGAGAAGGGACAGATATTAAGTTATTTCATTTAATTAGTTCTACACTTAATGTTAAATTTTTGTAACAAATTAGTTAAGCCAATTGAAGATTTAAAAATAAAAATAAAATTCATACAATATGATACTTAAAACAACCTAAAAAATTAGATTCCGTTCAAATGAAATCGAAATAAATCTTAGACTTTTTTTTTAAGTTTTGTATTTTGCATGCATCTTATCATTTTATGCACAATTGTCATAAACATGATACAAAATCTGCAATACAAATATTTTCAATTAAAAATGGAAGAAGTCTAAGATTTATTTCGATTTCATTTGAACGGAATCTAATTTTTAGAGTGTTTTAAGTATCATATTGTATGAATTTTATTTTTATTTTTTAATCTTCAATTGGCTTAACTAATTTGTTACAAAAATTTAACATTAAATGTAGAACTAATTAAATGAAATAACTTAATATCTGTCCCTTCTCGGGCTTAAACAATGTAGGAAATAAATTTTGTTTTTTTAATTTGTTCTTCAAATTATGTTTTTGTTTAATTTATTTTTAATCAAACTTTCTGTACTGTTTTCTGATCGTAAAAAAACTGACTGAAAATAGAGGTTGGTCCAAAACATTTGGACAAAATTTATCTTATGCAGGGTGTCCCGGCCAAACTGTAAGGCAGGGTTGAGTACACATAAAGAAGCAATTTTGGTATAGCAATGTGGGGGTCGGAAATCGAAATGAAAAGTGTTGGCAAACAACAAGAAATGCGGATGAAATGAAAACAAGCGTTTTATAGGAGTAATAATTACAGTAAGTGCTCAAATGTATCACCACCGTTATCGATACACACCTGCAGTGTCTAACAAGTTATTGGAGTGCCCTTTCGAAGATTTCCAGGTGTCTCATGTACGAGTCATCAATCGACTCTGATGAGGACCTCATAGCAAGATTTTCAGTCGCTACTGCAACTATTCGTGAAACACCTGGAATCTTGGAAAGAATTCGCCAATCACTTGCTACACGCTACCCGGCCTATATCGATGTTGGTGGTGGCACACTTGCGAACTTACTCTAATTGTTATGTCAATAAAACGCTTGTTTTCATTTCTTCAGCATTTCGTATTTTTGCCAACACTTTTCATTTCCGACCCCACATTGCTAATACCAAAATTGCTTCTTTATATGTACTTTACCCTGCCTTACAGTTTGGCCTATGAATTCAGGGGCATCTTGTATAGTCGAAATCGATTACAACAAGAATGAAAGGACAAGAAAGTTTGTGCGTTAAATTAGTGAACGTGAGAATTCACTGGGTAGCAGACATCGTGACTAGTCCGCTAGGAATATTCTGTTATCTGTAAGATAAGGAGTAAGACAACTCTTCTAGAATTTAAGGAAAGAAAATTTTGTAGGATTAATTCGCCATGTATTCATTATCTGAAAAGCATGTACGACTTCAGTATAATTATATAAAAAAACCACAAAATAAAAAGTAGGGAATACCATAAATAATTAGAGCTGTATTGTGCTAATAATTACGTTTACTATGATGGATTACAGCAATGTTGCTAACTTAAAGGTTTTCCCCTAGATTTCGAGGGGAAACTTACGGCTTGAGTTTTTTATCGCTAAAATATTTTATAGGCCTTTTTGTTAGAGAGAAAATGAAATTTTATTCTTTTAGAAACCCAGAACGGTTTTCACGTTTATTTGATTTTTATTAAATTTTATCTTAAAGGGACAAAAAATCTTATTTTCATATTTGACATTTTATTTGGTTCTTTGCTCGGATAGAAAGTTACTCATACTATGTAGGATAATATACCCAATACGGTGATTATCAGGTCTGCGTCAATTCGTAGCGCACAATTCACCACAGCGTTAGTTCATCGTGGCATCAATTTCTCGCAGCGTCAATTCATCGTGGCGTCAATTTCTCGCGGCGTCAATTCATCGTGGCATTAATTTCTCGTGGCGTCAATTCGTCGTGGCGACAATTTGTCGTGCCGAAAATATTTTAAAAGTACAGATAAAAGTAATTTCTCTCCATTTTAATGACTGATAATTTTAGCTTGAAGAGGTAGAAAGCGAAATAATATATAAAAATAATTTAAAATATCCCTGTAAAATAGTAGTAATCACAATTCACTATAATTGGTGAAAAAATTAAATAAATTATCATTAAATAATTTTAATAAATTATCTTTACTTTTATCAGCATCATCTTTAAAAACACTTTCGCTATAAGAAATTGATGCCACGAGGAATTGATGCTGCGACGATTTCACTCCGCGATTAATTGTGTGCCATGAATTGTTTCAGGATGAATTCTGTGCTGTGAATTGACGCTACACCCCCGATTCTCTATTTATATGCTATACAGCGACGTCAGCGTCTCCCAACATTTTATTATTAATATAACTTATGCTATTGATTTGATGGAAGCTTTCTTCTGAATCTAACAATTTTAGAAGGATTTGAGTTGGTATCTAAGAAAAATCCTTAATGGAGTTTGGTTTTATCGTATTGCAGACTTTAAGGTTAGCCCGTAATTTTCTCTTATCTCTCGTTTAGTTGAAGCCAGAATGAAACTGAAAGTAAGGTATAGACAATTTTAATATCTGGTGTGTCCAGATATACTCAGGTTAAATTATTTACATTTTCATTATTATTTTATAATTTCTTCAGCCATGTTTAATATCCCTCAAATTCCTGCGACCTCTTTCAGTTTCAACAAATGTGCAATACGTTGAGTGCAAAGTATTCATTAATGTTAGGATAGCATACTGATTCCTCGTACTAACAAAAAAATTTTATCCGATCGTTTTTTAAGTGGCTTCGAACCAACGAACCAATAATAATTTCGAACGCTATATTATAATCACACATCCTTAATAATCAAGGTTATTTTTTTTTTTAATATTTTATTCAATGGAGATTCGGTACTCTTTAAACTTTCTGTTTTTTAGTATTTTGCAATAGCTCAATTAAATGGCTTTATGAAATAAAAGGATCTGATCAAGGAAAAATATATTCATGAGGTAAAATCTCAAAATTTCTCAAAATAAAGAAAAAGTAACCAACGCTGGTTTTGAATTTTTTGTGACCGGGGGAATTTCTTCGTTAATATTAAGAAAAATATTGCATACAAAAATATGAAAATCGGCGGTACTATAGAAAAATGTTTGATAAACACGCTAATGCAGACAGTTTTCAAATCGAAGAATTATTTTAAGAGATATTTAATGCTAAATTTGGACAAAATCGTTCCATTAAAAAAGTTTTATAGAAGGAAAAAGTATACAAGGGAATTTAATCATTTTTAAATCATTTTATGCGTTAGAAGTTCTCGGTGTGCAGACTGCATTCATTTTTTTTTTAAAATTTGACTCATTTTTGAGGTTTTATTTCTACTTTAAATTCAAATTTTGAGCATTTCGAGAGATATTTTTTATATATTTTAGAAAAAGTTATTAATGTAAACTGTTGCCAACTGTATAAACAGTGCAAACAATATTGTTTGCTTCAAATTAAATATTTATTTACACGTGACTATTATAAACAGAAAAAAAAACCCTTCAAATGAGAATTAAACAATTACGTATAAAAAGCAGGAATTTATTAAAAATTACGTCATAAAAACTATATTTACACGTTAATTTTAAAAGAGAAAGGATATTGTAAAATAATAAATTCATTATCATGCGTTAGAAGTCTTAAATAAGAGCAAGACTCCCTTATCATATATCATACAAATATATGATAAGGGAGTCTTGAATAGGAGAAATTACGTCGTATTTAAAATGAACAAAAATAATATTGCAAAACAGTTTAAATTTAAAAATTGCGCGAGATTTATATTTGATATTTTGAGATGATCTTATCAACTATTTTTGTGAATTCCAAGACAGCGAAAATAATATTTCATTTCTAACAAAAGTATTTTCACGAGAATATTAAAAAGAGAAAGAAAAGTTTAGTGAAAATTACGTCAGATTAAAAACGATACATTTAAATTGCATTATTTAAAAGCACTTTCTTTTCGCTTCGTTAAAAAATACCGGGATACAAAGACTCTGTTTGCATAATTCATTTTATATTAGCTTATTTTGAAATATTTAACTGATTTTATTTAATCAAAGACGAAAACAGCCATTGTATCTTTTAACAGCAGCTGATTTGGCCTTAAAATTCCCAGTCAAAGAGAAATGAATAGAAACTCGTTTATAGGGAGATCGCCACTGTTTTTTGAATTATAATTAAATCTTTCGAAATCTTTTTAAAGCTGATCAAATTAGCGTGCTTTTATAGTCTGCGGTGTCTGAACGGGGGTTGGCGAGCGTAGCTCGTAGGGAGCAGAGCCCACTTAGTTTTAATTTAAAAAAAAAACTAATTCAAGACAATTTTAAAACTATACTTGTAGAACCTTCATATAAACCTTTGAGAACTCAAAAAGTACCATTTTGAGGCATCCATCTTATTTTTTTTAATTAAGGTAGTTCTTTTTTTAAAAATCTATTTGTAATGCAACCATCCTAAACTTTTTCTTAAAGTTATACTTGTAGAAATCAGTTTAAAAATATCTATTCTACATAGGACCATGATTTCCAGCTTATAGTTATCTAATTTAGCTTAAAGAGAATGCCAGTTATTGGTTCCAGTAATTTCATTTCACCAGTCTCCGACAGAGGAGTTAATTATTGTTAATATTTAAAAAAGTTGAAATCTATTATTTGAACTGTTTAAAAATAATTATTATAAATTTATCCTGTAAATATCAGTTACTGGATAGTTGCATTACTAATAATTTAAAAGATGAATAAACAGGCACATACATCTTTAGTATGATATCTTAATATCAGTTACTGGATAGTTGCATTACTAATAATTTAAAAGATGAATAAACAGACACATACACCTTTAGTATGATATCATATATAAATAAGGTTTAAGTAATTTGTTTTTATAATAAAGATTAAAGTATTTTTAAAGCATACATTCCTTGAAATAAAAAAATAACATTTTTTTTTTTTTTTTATCTTTGAAAGTAAAGTGTCAAACTGGTTCATCGTGTCAGTTATTGATTTTACAAAATGGGGTTGGTGTCAATTACTGTGAGTTATTCACCATATTTATGAAAAAATTAATTTTTAATAATACAATGTATAGTCTCTGATAGTTTTGTCAATAGTAATTTTTAAATGTATCTCTACTATCCTTTGAAAAAGGAAAATAAGTATAAAATGGATTTAAAATTTTGCAATAGTGATTTGAATAAGAAATGTGTGCAGTTACTGGTGTGCTTAAAGTTGTTTAAGGTGTGCAGTTACTGGGGATTTCACTCTACATCAAGTCATTTAAAAAATTAAACAGGTTAATAATAGAACATAAATTTCTTTTTAATTCTTTTTCCCATTTTGAAATTTTAAAATATGTAATCAAAAGTTATTTTCTTTATTGGAAAAATTTTGGTATTCGGCCTAAAATTTGGCCGAATATTCGGTGTTCGGCTATTCGGCCAAATCACTATTCATCACATCCCTATACTTTGTATAATAACAAGTAGTAATAGAACATTAAAAAAAATACTAAAATTAATTCGTTATGTATCACTCAAGAGAACGACTGTTAATACTAACACTGTGTTTACTACAATACCCTGTTTATACACGAGAAAATGTAGGTATAAGCCATCAGAAGCTCTTAGCATAAAGCGGCACTGTTTCTTTTGCGAAGTTCCAGCTTTTAGTGGTATAAAGGGAGCAATTTCACTTTGATATTTATGATGACGTGGAGAAAAACTATGTGTGCCGAGTGGCTGTGCCTATTCTTTAATATTTTTTTATCTAAAGAAGAGATTTATTCTAATGAGTTGTTTCGGAAGTTTTTTAGTATGTCGCGGATTAAGGATATCGCTGCTAAATCCGCGGATTTAAAGGAAAACTTATTTGAGAGATTTTTCAATAATAATTCTTTGTAATCAAAAAGTGAATTACGAGTACGTTGTAATTTGTGATTGTGTATATCAAAAAGCGATATATTTTGCGAAAAAGTGATTTAATATTGAAGTAAAATGGACATTCTACGTAAAAAATCTAAACGTGACGAAATAGACCAAAAAACCTATCAAAAAAGAGTTATATGGAACTCACAATCTTGCATTTGAAATTTTTGGATTATATAGGACAACTAGCTGATGGAACCCATGCAGTCGTTGAGTTGAAATGTCCAATTCAGCCCTAAAAATAGCAGTTAAAATGGTTATTGATGAACTTGGGACAGATGGAGTAATGAATCTATGGCCTAAACTGGTTAGCGAATTACTCTCATAAAATGGCGGGAAATAGCAGAAACTAATGCAAAAGTCTTTTTTACCCAACAACATACCTACAACTTCAGAAGACAAACTCAGACAAGGTTCCTTCCTCTGTCATTTGATAATGCAGTTTCTTGTATCAAGTATATAACCAATGGAATTCACCATCTTCACCAGAAAGGCTTGTGCCACATGATTTACAAACTGATTATATTCTCTAAAAACTTAATAATGGAGTCAGAAAAGGCGGTTTCGGCTACCTCATCTCCAAGGATACAAACGAATTTAAATATGGATCGTCAGCTTTATTTCGCCCTCCAGAGAGAGGCTTTTCAGACGAATGACAAAATAAATGGTCAGAAATTTGATATCTAGTCCTTAGGCATGCTTGCGACAGAAATCTTCACTGGGCAATATCTTACAAAACAAGTGTCTAAAGAGAATGTCAAACCTTCAAATTGGCACTTTAAACTTTATGGGACGATATATGATGTGTTGGAGAAAGGAAAAATTAAAGAATTGGTGAGAAGATGTTTAAAAACTCCATGGATATAGATTTAAAAATAGATTATATCCGCAATTTTATTACATCTTGTCTCATTCTCAATTCTGGAGATCGACCTTCTGCTGAAAATATGCTGAAAAATCAATTAGTTGGAGGGGAGATAGAAAAGATACTATCCGACACAACATGGTGATATATGGGCTGAAAAAAAAATCCTATTAATCTTTTCATGCTTAAGTTAGAGTACGGAAACCAGTCTTTTGCAGAAAATTATGCTAATAGTTCAGAAAGTGTAACTGAAAAAGGGAATAGTGTACAAGCGGATAAGACGGAAAATAAAGATGAGCAAAATCCGCAAATAATTGGTATGGAAATCTCGAAAAATTCAATGAAAACTAAAGACGAATTGGAATGAGAAATTATGTCTGCGACAATTCTCTTGAAAATCACAATACATCGAATAAAAATTAGTACGCTGTCGATCAGATGATGCAGATAGAGAAAAATAATGAAGCACAGACAGAAAGTTTGAAAAATCAAGTCAGTCTATTTAATAAAGAAGAAAATTAAAAAGCTTGGAACAGTTCTAATAAAACTATCAGCGTACAGAATGATGTAAAAGTAGAAAAATCAAAACTATACAATACATATAATAAACGATACCACTGTAGAAAAACATGATGATATTGCTACTAAGACTGATTATCTAATATTACATGCAACCGGTTATAAGGGTGAAATGATCACGAACAATGTGAGAGAGGATGAATCAAGAGAAAACGTAGATACAATAGAAATAAATACAGCCGGAATGATAAAAAACGATGGTGACACAAGCCTAAATGACACTTCTAAAGATACCGGTGAATCTGTTTGTGAAGAAAAACTTCAGTTGCAGAAAACTGAGACAAGTGAAAACTTTTGTAGTCCAGATTTATTTAAGGATAATAAATTGAAAAATGATGAATCAGAAGCACAAAGAAAACACAATGAATAACATAATTATACTTAACAATAATCGATATCTTGGTAAACTTAAGCATGACCTAGCTATAAATAATGAAGACCCGAGTACTGATGAAAAAATAATGAAGCTACTAAAAAAGAAAATAATATAAATGCATGTACCCTTGATATTAAAAGTTAAATACATATTGATCACGATAATATGAAGCAAGAAGAATGATCTTAGAAACAAAGTAGTTCTGTAGTTTATGATGTGTGAGTTCCCAGGAGCTTTTGCATTGTATCAATAAAAGTCGCAGGAAAAAAAGGAGAAAAAATGTCATTCAGAAAATGATGATCAAAGAAAAACTATTTCAACACATCTAGTAAATGATAATCAAAATATTGTTATTAAAAATAATACATTTAAACAAAATATTACTGATCCATTAGAAACATCAAGTTCCAATACTTCAATATATGTTAAACCAAAACTATATTACTTCAGAACAAAATACTGATCAAAGCATAAGAGAAGTTCATTTATATCGTAAAAGATTAGAAACACCGAAAAAAAAAATGCTTCATATAAAAATGATGAACATTTTCCCAGTGATGTAAATTTAAAACAGCAAGCAAGAAAAACTGATTGCCACAGACGCGAAATAAAAACAATTAGTCAATCTACTTCAATTCCATTTTGTCAGTCAATAGTAAATGATGATGACGAACTAGAGCTAGGTTAAATACCAACTTTCAGAAAAGATTATGAAAGATTTTGAAGAAGGTGAAATTGATCCTAATAACAAAGGTTCTACTAATGATTCAAGTCCCATACAAAGTCGCAAACGTTTTAAAAATATCCATGCCTGGTGGAAATGTCAAAAACAGGCTTTCTCAAACATATTCAAAGCCTGCACTCCAATAAATGAAAACAAATAGTACAAATCAATAGTAGCTGTAGTAGAGTGTATCATCAATTCGTGCAGTTGAAGCTCTTTTTTAAGCATACTTGACATTAGTAGTCTTAGAATGAGCACTCTAACTGGAAAGCTACACTGCAATCAAAAACATACATACCCCTTAGAATGTGACAATTCTGAAAAAATATGTTGACTTTTGTGAAAAGAGAAAGACATTAGACGAATGAAAATGGTAATTGAAACAATACAAAGGGGAGATGCATATTTAATTAATAGCATAGGGGAAAATACAGAAAATGTGGTTTCTTGCCAATGCAAAAGTATACATACCTAGCAAAAAAGAAAAAATAATAATATAACATTTGTTTTTGTGGTTAGAAAAGGTAACTAATAATGACAAGGACGTCCGTGACGTCCGATGATGTCATAAATCCGGGATGGTATTCTTTCAATACGATTAATCAACGTAGGCTTATCAATTTCATCCCTACAAAACAATTAAAACGTTCTGTCGGTGGAATCCAAAATTTTGTGACGAAACAACAAAATTATGGACTTAAAAGGCGAACAGGACGTTCTCGAAAAACTTTCAAAACGTGAAGAACGTCAAATTGTTAGGGCTATAATCAAATGAAATGAAAAGTGCAAAGGAAGTGAAGACAGAATTACAGCTTAACGTTTCACAGGATGCCGTTTTTCGAACAATTAAATGTAATTCAAATCTTGTATTTTTACAAAAATGAAACCTGCTCCGCATCTGAAAACTAGACACAAAGAAGTCCGATTGCGATTTTGTCTTAGTAATATGGCCACAAACTGGAAAGACGTAAGTTCTATCTTTTTTTCATCATGAATTAAGGATTAAATAAACAAATGTTACAAATGAATCTTTTATGCTCCGATTATTTTTAATGACGAAAAGAAATTCAATCTTGACGGACCTGATGATTTCGTATATTCCTTGCGAGATTTTAAGAAAAAAACAGAGGTACTTTTCTAAAAGAAACTTTTCAGGTGTAGCTTAATGGGATGGGAGCATTTATTGCTCGTGGTTAACTTCAGAAGGCATTCACAACATCAAAATTGATAGTATTGAGTATCAACAGATATTGCAAGACCACATTATCCCTCTCTCTGGCGGTTAAAGAAAATAAAGTTCACTTTTCAGCACGACAATGCCTCAGTACATAGCAGTTGTAGTACACGTGATTGGTTGAAACAACAAAAAGTTAATCTTTTGAATTGGCCACCTTGTTCCTCAGATTGCAATTCTATGGAGAATCTGTGATGAATTTTAGTTCGCAAAATTCATGCCCACAATAGGGTTCTCACTGACTTTTTACGAAAGTTAGCAATTTGGCTAATCAGAAATATAAAACATTCGCCAAATGAAAAAAAATAAATTTCGTCGTGAAACATTGAAAATTCGATCTTTAACCCCTTAATGTATCCCTCCTTTTTTTCATTATGTTCTGAAATAGTTTTTGTAACTGTTTATAGATCAGTTATTCATCTAAGTTTAATTATCCGCTACAGAAACTAAAATAATAATAATAATAATAATAATAATAATAATAATAATAATAATATCGATATTCCAAATGTCTTGCGCAATCAAGAAAAAAAAATTTTAAATCTGATTTAACTCAATAAAATGTGATGAAATAAAGTCTCCAATCCCAGTTTACTCATGATTTTAAGATATTGCATTCAATGAATTCTGAAAAATTCAAAATATAAACAGCAAAATGTGTCATAAACTTTATTTTTCTAGAATTCTTCGGTTTTTCATTGAAGCCCATGCTTCAAAGGCAATTTCAAAATAGTACTGTTGTCTATTGGGAACATTAACACACACTGAAATGACATTTTTGTCTACTGTGGATTTGGCTGATGGTAAATTGAATTGGCGCTGAGTTAATATCTCTAAAAATAATGTAAATTGTATGGTACGATTGAAAATGATAGGTGTCATCAATCGTTCAGTAATATAAATAAGAGTGTCGCTTGTACAGATACACACACAAAAAAAAGATGAGCAAAAATTGAATACTCGCAATTTGGAGAGTCTAATCATCCGTTTACTTGCCAAATAAAACATTTTGTCGTGATTTGGCGCAATGACAAGCGGCAGCGAGAACTCTGGCTCACAACAAACAATATGAAAGCAAAGACGAACTCCGTGAATCAATATTAAAAGCCTGGGATTAAATTGACAAACCTGCGTTGATCAATCTTATTGAAAGCATGCCATTCCGGATTTATGACATCATACGACGACACGGACGTCATTGTAATTCTTAGTTTCCTTTTGTAGTCACAAAAACAAACATTAATGTCATTTTTTATGCTGGGTATACTTTTGCATTAACAAGAAATCACATTTTCTGTATTTTTTCCTATGCTATTAATTATTTTTTTTTTTTCATTTTGTATTGTTTCAATTACCACTTACATTCATCTAATGGCTTTCACTCTTTTCACAAAAGTCAACATATTTTTCAGAATTGCCAAATTTTAAGGGGTGTGTATATTTTTGCATTGCAGTGCGTATAGCGGATAAGCACTCCATAATTCGGGCTCTCCAGTATCATTTAATCTGATACCTACTACACTCAACCCGCTTGGAGTAGCATCAGTTAAATTTATTTTGTCATGTAGTATTTTCAACATCGCTAAAGAGTACTGCTTCAGGTAAAAGTAATTGTGTGTCTTTTTTTTTTTTTTTTTTTTGGTTTTTTATCTTCTTTCAATATTTTCATCATAGTTGCACCAAAGTGGATCAAGTCCGCTTTTTCGTTCAAAGAGTTTAAGATGAATTCTTGCTCTATAGACAATGATTTTTTTCGATGCCGTAACGAACTAAGTCCTAGATTGAAAATTTGAGCAATAAATTGTGCTAGTCTTCTATTTTGGTCCACGTGTCGTCAACATCGCGCCCTGGAAGTTTCTATAAAATAAACGTACGCATAAGTATACTCATGTTGTACTCATGGATATTATGTAGTGGTTTTTATTGAAAGAAAGATTTGATTCTCTATCTCTATAGTATTTTTTTATGATATTTTGTTGTGAAGAAAAAAATATTGAAAGACTCACACGAACTGAAAAATACAAGATTTTTGGCCATAGTTTCAGGCTTTGTATACTTGGTAGTTGTAAAGCTTATTGGCCTTTGAACTTGTATTTTTGTTTAGAAATATGTGTCTGTCTATATCCATCCGTATGAAGAATTTGTATATTTATGCAGTGCGCATCCAACCCATGCACATATAAATAAGTATATAGGTTGGAAGGAGGTCAGGAATATGCTCATGAAGATGTCTTAAAAATCCAAATGCACATATGAAAGTACAAAGCTTTTGATGACCTCTGTTTTAGTATGCTATAATTTAACCCTTTATCTACTGACGGTACTTATAAGTACCATTAAAATAACTTGTTATAAAATTCATTTAATACATCGATTAGTTGTAATGCAGTTTAGAATGAGTTATAGATATATTACTTTATCTCGTTCCTAAAGCATTATTGGTTACACAAAACAAAAATCTTTTTAAAAGGATGATTTCTTTTGCTTTTGTATCTTTTCAGCTTTCTTGGCGTAGGGGGGGGGGGGGGGGGGGATTTTTCAATTCGGAAATATTTCTATATTTCTATTGTAAGAACATTATATTTGTACATTTCCTAATTCTAAAAAATACTGAGAAAAATAATTAAAATAAAAGATTTGAGTCGGTTTATAAATATTGCACAAAATCCCTATAAATTCAAATTTAATAAATCCTTCAATCCTTCTAAAATTTATTAAATGATTATGTAAATCTCCTAATGTAGTTTCAAAAATTCACGAAAAATGCTTTAGAAGATGATAAAATTTTTATGAATTTATAATTCAGTACATAAAGGGTTAACCCTGTATTAGTCACATTTTTGATAACAGCCCATGAAAGGGGGAAAAAAACATGTACGCAAACATTTCGCATACTTTATTTTTTTTTTTTTTTTTTTTTTTTTACTTTAATCAAAATATTAAAACTCCATTTTTATTACCCGTTTTCTTTAAATTATTAATCTTCTATCGCAATTTTGATGAAAATATTAAAGCAAAAACACATTAAATAAATAAATAAAATAATAATTATTATACTTTTAAATAAACTTCTTTAACGCTAGTGTAAAACACCACTGAAAGAAACTTTCTAAAATATCAAGAAACATAATGAGTTTCGAAAGAATTAAACTTTCACCAGCAGTGGAAAAAAAAACAGAACAATTAATATAAAAATTTTGTTTTTAAAGTCAATTCCTACTTAGGCCATCAAAGAAAAATTTAATATAATCCCTTATATTACTTATATTAAGCTAATATTAGTTTTTGTTGCATTAAAATATCTCAATTTGTTGATTTTCTATAAGCAAGTAGGTTTACAATGGAACTCTGTGGGAATTTGGCGAAATATTAGAGATATCGCCAAGTTGGCGTCACTTTTGGTGACTCATTTTGGCCGCCAAATTTGGCGATATATCGCCAAGTTGGCGACAAACTTGGCGGTATTTGGCGACAGAACAGGGTCCCCCCCTATGGTAACCCCTTATTGAAAATACTTTCATATCTTCAATAACCAATGGCCGCCATTTTGTTTCCCATGCAAAACTAAAATTAATTAATTAAAATTTAATTAATTAATTAATATTTGAAAAAACTGTATTAACATCAATTGTCATCCAGTACAAGTTTAAAAAAATTTATTTCAACTTGATAGGATGAGTAATGAGTATTTTATGAACGATTGAAAATTTGAACAAGATAAATATATAATTGAATAAATAAATATAGGGAGAGTGTGAGCTAATAGTAGGAATTGAAAAAGAAAGATTAATTTTTTCGAGACTTGCTGTGTTACTCTCACATTTTACGGTGTTTTAAAAAAATTACCTTCAGTAATATTATTCAAATTATTCAGTAACAAAAATTCTTTATTCTACGAGTAAGGGGGCGGGCTTAAAAAAAAAAAAAAAAAAAAAAAAATCAGTATTTATGTTATTTCAACAAGAAATTCTTAAAACAAATGTTCTGTACCATAAATTCAATAAATATCTAAAAAAATGCAAATTTACTGATTAAAATAGAAAAAAAAAATTAAAGGGACTCGTTAAATTTCATTTAAAAAAAACTGACGAAAACGTCAATTTTCGCTCTTTTAGCTTAAAATGAAGTTAGACACCCGTAGTATGTTCTGCGATAATATAATGCCGTAAACATCCGATAGTTAAAAATATGCAAAAAAGGCATTTTTCTGCATTCATTTCCCTTTAAATGATTCAGAGTTGCAGTTTTTAAATTCATTTTTCTTCACAAAACATTTTAATAATAGGCCAAAGAAATATAAAACACTAAAATATATACATTTTAAAGTTACAACTATATCAAAAACGTGAATGAATTGTCTATAGATGGTTTTGGCATTCTATTGCACAATTAACCTCTGCTATCGGAATACGCATTGTGGCAAGATGAATTTCAGAAGGGGCTATTTTGTGAAGCATTAAAATAAATGTATAATAAAATTATTCTACTTATGGTTTTTGATAGTTGGTTATTATAACTCAGTATTCCCACACATAAAATACTATCTATATTATAAAGGACAAACATATCTGTGCGTAACGCATACGTCATTCTGCGAATGGCAACACTTTGAAATTTGAAATGAAATTTCGGTTTTGCAATTTTCGCTACTGCAAATTTTTAAACTTCTAAACATCGCACAGTTTTAATTTTTACACCGCCGTATAGGGGAGAAAATGCACTTTTAAATGCAATTTGTTTGAAAGCTCTATCTCAATTTATTTTTAAGATATTAATTTTTTTTATAGTTCTTAATACCAATTTTATAATTGTGGCAACTGAAGTACTCCATTTCTATTAAAAGTAAAGGGATAATAGTCATGGCTTATTTATTTTTATGGGTTATATCCTTATTGATGCCATTTTCAGATTACAAATAAAAATAACTTTTTTCTAATTTTTGAACAAAAAATGACGACAGCCATTAAAAAAAACACGCATTCCTCTTCATAAATCAAAAGATTGAAGAAGTTATTTAATATTTTTACATTACGCTCATACTGATTTTGAGACGCTAGACAAAATGATTCAGTGAGTAAAAATGATGTCATATTTAAAACAAAACGATCATTTTCTTCGATAAAACTAAATATTTGACCAATACAAAATGGACAATACTATGGCAACTAAAGGCAAATTTCTGAATGGTAAATTTTCGCGGGTACTGAGATTAGAACTTAAATTTTATGAGAATGTTCACAGGAAAAGTTGTATTGGACAAACGTGACTTTAAGTTTGGAAATACATTCATTAATAATGTATTGCGCGTTAATATACTTTTAAATTGTGAATTTGAGTGGTGCGTATGTAAATTTTGAGAATGTGAAAATAACGTACAGTTTAGATTTTATGTGGAAAAAATTTTCGATGTGACAAAGCAAAATCCTTTTTACTGATTTTTCATCCCGTAAAAACAAATGTAAAAGCCTGAATCAATAACTGCAACATAATTACTCATCTTGATTACGTATTCTAATACAGTTTAATTTTTCAATAATTTAAGCAGTTGAAGTTTTTGGAAATAATATTTTGGTAATTTTAGGTTAAAAACATAATTTGTTTTAAGAGTTAGATAACCAGTGCAAGATGAATTTTTTATTGTAATTATTTTTGTAGGTTTATTATAAATTCGATCTAACAGTTCCATTCTAAACATTTTAATTCGTCGAATTTCGACGGGTTCCAACTCGTGTTTATAAACGGAATATTTTGTTGTGTTTTATAACGATTTCCAACATTAGTTGAAAAGTGTTTATGAATTCGGTTTGCCCCTCTATGCTTTAACTTTCGTAAATATACTTGGATTGTCAAGTATTTTTTATATGTTAATGAGGTTCACTATAAAATGTTTGCTATTGAAAATGAATTCCAGAGCATTTCTAGTTCATTTACAGGGGTACAAAAAATTCTCTTGCATTATGGTCTACGGAGAAAACAGTTTCCGATGCATTTTATTAATACTAGGATATTTCATACATAGTGAAGTGTATATGAGTCACGAAGGTGGACTACAAAATGCTTTCTTAGGAGGATAGAGTAAGTAAGCATTTATAGGTCGTTTACAGGAACGCACGAAATAATTCTATGGCAGTTGATGTTATGGAGAAAAATTGTTTGCAGTGAATTTTAATGATGCCATGATACTTAATGAAACATAATGAAATTAAAAAGGATCACCGATGTGCACTACAACAAGTTTTCTATAGATTATGGGGTGTGTAGCATTTATCATTCATTTACAATAAGCACAAAATAATTCAGTTACAGGACTAACTAGGATCTATGTGGTCAGCAAGTGCTGAAAATGGATTTTTACTGACTTGCATATTTCTTAATTTGCTTATTTATAGATATCTCATTTCATTGTATAGTGGGGGGGGGGGGGGGGGAGAGAATATTTTTAATAATATCGTGTTGGTGTTCGAAAGAGTTTAATAATCTATGCCTATTGCATGATTTTTCGTTTTTGTTATCATTAATAATGGTTCAAACCTCTTATAGGCAGATTTTGGCAGCATAACTACGATTATGTTTAATAAAGTTTATCCATTTTTTTTTATTATACATTTATTTATTTGTCATCAAATTTACAAAATAATAATAAGAAAAACTCTCCTAATGGGAGATAAAAACGAAGGAAACATATTCAAAGCTTTAAAAATTATAACAGTTCGACGAGAAAGTAGTGGGATCGTGATTTTTGTATCGAAAAAGAAAAATGGAAGAACTTTCGGGATGTGTTTTATACTTGAACTAAGTAGAATATTCTGTGATGTGACTGTAATATACTATGCAGAACATAAATTAAAAGAACAGTTATTGTTCGTTTTACATAAAGTACAAATGACACTTTCTTAGATTGTTCCAAAAAGTACAATTTCCGAAAGTCTCATAGAATGTTCATTGAACTATTCACGGTACTACATATAAAACAATAGGTATGTTTTGGAGCTTTCTGAATACATCACATTATATACAAAGTATATCACTTTTTACTGAACGATTTTTTATATTTTTACTAAAAATAGTTGGCACTATTTCAGTAATATATAAAAAATGAAAAAAGTAATTAAAAAATATTACTTATTTTTCTTCAATCATAAAACTTAAAATATCGTTAGTAAGATATCATAAATTGCAATTCACCTGCTTAAAGTAAGCATGAAAAACATGGAACAAGCCTATTCAAGTTAATGTCAACAAGGAAGTCATATATTTTCTACATATTTTTTTCAGTTTGTATCTTTAAGTATTATCATATATATTATTTCTTATGTCATACCTGTTCTACGTATATGAAAAACTCACAACGATGAATGAGATATCATACAAAAGTTTTTTAACAGAATTTTGAAATGGTACGCTCACATTTTGTTAAAACATGTTGATTGATTGAAAAGGGGGGAATTAATGAAAAACGTATCAAAGATCGCAGTGCGAAAAAACACTTGTTATTATTAAAAATACTATTATTAACAACAATAATCTACTAATAATAGAAATAAAATCTAACCTCTAACATTTGATTCCCGCTTCTTCTGTTTTTGTAGAACAAAATGTTACAATTAGCACAACAGTGATGTCTAATAGAAAAATAATGGTATTTTTTTTTATATGTCTAGTTGTTACCTAGTAGTTACGCAAATCCACATCAAATTGTGAAATATGCTAACATCTATCGGCTGGTATTTACCTAAAATGTCAAACGTTGCAGTACACGATTAACAGATATTACATCAAGCGAATTGACCCGATATCTTGTTATATCCTTCTTCTAGCAATAAAATTGAGCTTTTGTGTGCTTTAACCATAGGGATATTATAAATGAAAGAGGCACAGAGTAGGAACTAGTCGTAACCCCAAATATTTTATGTTTGAAGATTCTGGAAATGGTTTGTCATACGAACACACATATATGTCACCAATGACGTCTTTTTTAATATCCGCGATGACCATTCTTTGCAGGAGAGTGCGGTCGTTCCTTTTTCTCCCACGCCATTACCCGCACTCCGGACGTTGTGCGAAGGATGCACATCCCGTTGCCTCTCTGGGGCCAACTCTAGATTACTATCATTTTTTTTTTTTTTATTCATTCACCATCTCTCATTAGGAAGCACATGAGACTAACAGAGCCATCGGATGAAAGGGAAGTATAAAAAGAATTTGGTATCGACATTAATGCTGAACGTACGAAGGAAATGAATCCAATGATATTTTTTTTTAGATTTTGAGCGAAAAACAGAATAAATAAAGACACAATCTTGCTTAATGGTACACAAAACACGAACTTTAATAAGCTAAAAGTTAACTTCTACGTTTCGAGCTGTTTCTACAGCCGTCTTCAGGAAAATATGATGGTAAAATGGCTCAAAGTTCAGAGACGAAAGCTTCCTGTGCAAGAGATAATTAGACGAAACTTGACCAATGATTTGAATACAAAAATGTAGTTATGTATGTGTTATTGTATGTGTTATTGAAAAAAACAGAAATTTCCAATCGAGAAAAAAATAAATCCACCCTCTGAATCTCATTTAATTTTAATGTATTTCATTTTATTGGGATACCGTTTTAAACAAATAAAGTAAAAGTCTATCTTCTATGGAAGAAATTTTGTGGGCCGATGTCATTTTACAAAAGATGGCAGAGTAAATACACATAATACCAATGTTAATCAGTGGAAAAGGAAAACCCATATATTACTTGATCATATATGCATGAAGTGCATTGATCTGTAAATCTTTGGAATGAAAGAAAGATTAATTTAATAGAGCTATTCTTCTTCTGCAACACTTTAACCTGAAACGTGTACGAATATTTTATATCAACCATTAATTGATTATTAGGAAATTGTTTCTTTATGGATGCGTCATACATAGTGTGTCAATAAGTCCTTTCACGTTGCGAAAAATCCCTCCCCCCCCCCCCCAAAAAAAAAAAAAATAAACAAGTTGGAAATTGCTCGTCAAACGTGGCAAATAAGGTGCATTTCTACTATAACTAGTTTTATAGATATTTTTTGCACCGCATATTGTACTGAATGTATATTTTAGTACACTTCATAAGTGCATATCAATTTCATTCTCTTCGAAAGGCTGTAACATCATTAAAATGCACTTGCAATATTTTTTCCCATTGACCGTAATGTAATGGAAAACTTTTGACTGTCACTACAATTAAACTATACATCCGATTTTAAAAAAAAATTGAAATGAGTCGACAAAATTTTGCAATAATTATATATTTTAAATTTAAGGTCATTCGGAAGGCTGTAACATCATTAAAATGCACTTGCAATATTTTTTTTCCCATTGGACGTAATGTACCGGAATACTTTTGACTGTCCCTGTAATTAACATATACATCCAATTTTCCTAAAATTTGAAATGACTCGACAAAATTTTGCAACAATTATATATTTAAAATTTCAGACTATTCTGAAGGCTGTAACGTCATTAAAATGCACTTGCAGTAATTTTTTCCCATTGGCCGTAATGTAGCGGAAAACTTTTGATTGTCCCTGCAATTGTACTATACATCGGATTTTTAAAATTTGAAATGACTCGACAAAATTTTGCAACAATTATCTATTTAAATTTTCAGACTATTCGGTTGGGTAGTTTTTGCTCTGTTATATGCGGAAAGGTGAACCGAACGACGACTATAGGTGCTACGCATTTATAACTACGAACGCACCTGAAAAATGTCAGAGTGCTATTTGCACCATGAGACTTGTGAGAGTGTCGGATTTTTCGTGGCAAAAGGAAAAAATAGTTCAAACTTTCTTTGAACTATTTTCAAAAAAGTGTGTACTTCACTTCGATACGATAATTTGTTATTTCTTTTATGATTTTTTTGAAATATCAATGGACTTACGGGAAACCTGTATATAATTTCATCATGATGGCGTACTAACACACAAATCTTTTAAACCATGCTGTACTTTCGGGACCATGCATTTGGAAATAACAGTATCGGGGACGGAAATTCTTGTGATTAGGCTCCGAAATCGCCAGGATTAAGTCTGATTATTTTCTTTGGCGTTTCTTAAAAAAAAATAAAGTTTATGAAAGCTAATCCTCGAGTAGAAAAAATTCGATAAATCGTATTTTCATGATAAATCTGTTACACCGCAATGTGGCATGACATACAAGAAGAATTTGCATTGCGGATGCAAGTCTGTATTTTCGTCGAAGGCAGTTACTTCAAGCAAATGTTACGATAAGTTATTTTTATTTCCTTGAATTTCAGATTGTTGATTATAATTGCATTTCAAACAAGGTTTCATTTTGTAAAGAAATAGGCGCTATTTTTTATGGTTGTGTCTAACGCACACTGTGACAGAATATCTATGCAGAAAGAAAATGTAACTTTATTTTTCAACGAGAAATATACCGAAGTAACAGGACCGCTCAAATTTGTACGAGGCAGATTTTTGTTTAGGAATTATTAATATCTAAAAGAATAACGTATGAATAAATAGATAGAATATACAAACAATGCGTTCCAAAATAAAAATGTAGAAATTTCGATCAGAAATTTCCTTTAAATTAAAAATCGAGTTTTTAATGTAGCTTCAAATTAATCATAAACGCTCCAAGAAAAGCTTAGTGTCAATTAACTAAGCAATAATAACTTTATTGGGTTGGATTCAACCTTTTTTTGGTTAAAGTTAGTGAGGAAGAATGTACGAATATAGAATATACGAGTAGTATGCATTGTGACTGCGCATGCTACGAACTATTGTAGTAGGGTTACGAAAACATGTAGTGGATCTGCGAGATCTTTCACTCATTGGTGGTTGAACTACGAAGTTGTTTATTCATCAATAGTTGAGGTGCGAATTCGGAATTACTAAGTTTATAAAGATACTCTACAAAGTTTTTGATTGATCGGAAATGGAATTGTGAAGTCTGGATGGTTTTCGATAGCGGGCATTACGAAATCTTTAGTAAATTTCTGAATATAGGGAAAAGTGTAATTTTAAATTTTGAAGAGTTGTGAATGAGTTTTATTAAATTTTAGTTTCTTTAACACATTTTTGAAACTTACACTGTTAAAAATTTCGTGAAAAATTACCTCTGCTTTTAAAGACTATCTATTTTTTGTCAAATGAAAACGCTACATAAATGTCTATGAAGCGTTCTCATTGGTCAGAAAATAGGTAGCCTTTAAAAACAGAGGTAATTTTTCACGATATTTTTAACAGTGTAGTAGCGTAGTAGTTAGCTCGACGCGCTACCACGTTACACGTCGATTCCAAGATGCGGACTGGGAAAGGTTCACTCAATCTTTTATTCCTTTGATTTCGATAAAATGAGTACGAAGAGTATCAGTCTTGTTTGGGAACTAAACACTGAGGGTCAGTATTAGGCTGCCCACGTGGTCGCGAATATACTGCATAGCACCTCAGAGTCCATAGTCAAGAAAACAGGGCTGGGCACTGTAGGCCAAGATCCTTAATGGATTTTAGCGCCAGAAGTTTTTAACACATTTTTAGTTACAGTTATCCTTTTCTAGACCTCTTTTAATTTTCCACACGTGAATGCGTTCCAACAAGCGAGATGCAATTTTCCGTAGTTTATGCAAACGTAAGTGCGCATTTTCAGTTGATTCCTTAATATAAAAGCATAAGCTAACGTGTAAAAAGTATGTTTCTGTGGCTTGAACCACCGTTTTTCGCTGCCTAGGAAGGTTTTAGATAAGAAGTTTATTTCAATTTATGAATATGTTTTCTGAGGTTCACAAAACTCCTTTTTTGTAAAGTAAAATAGTTTAAGATAATGCAGAAGATGTTAATCTGATTTTAAATGTTGAAATAGACAATTTCGGTTTTCTTAATATTTAAAGCTGGTAAATAGACACATGCTTTTTGTTTGTGTGTGACTTGCTAACTTAATCTTGGCATATGAACTTGCATGAACCTTTTAGTTTAAAATTTACTTTATGTTTTTAAAGGCTTGCTTTTGGAGCTTCCCCTCGCATCGTACTTTATGCGCAACAGGCATGCGCCTATCGTGTCACTTCTAATCTATTTTTAGATCGCTTCAGGGCTGATGGAAGGAGGGGTGTGTCTCTCTTGTACGAATTAGGAGATAGTTTTGTTTTCGTCTGTTTTAGCACGCTGTTCAATAAACATCGTCGTTTTAATTTAACTTATTGATTCAAAATTAATTTGGAGTCACTCTTGTGGACCCATTTTCTTTAGTATATATACTCATGCACTTAAGTTTTCTAACAGAATTTTAAGAATTTAAGATTTTAATATAATTTCAAAGCATATTTTGATGATGTAATCGTACACGAAGTCCGGGTCTTTAATGTCCACTTCGAAGTCCCGGGAACGACGTTCTCTTAAAAATCCAATCCCTTCCATGTCATGTCATTGCTAATAATAAATTTAAAATTGACTAGATTTCGATTTCAGTTTTGATTGCTAATTTAAATAATTGGATTTCCATTATCAAGATTATCTCTAAGAATGTTTTACCAGCCATAATTTTAATGCTATGGAATTTAAAAGAGATTCTCTCAGTGGAATTTTCGTAATGTAAAGTTCATCAAACTACTCTTCCTTCCTACCTTTCAAGATTGGATTAAATAAAGATAGATTCATACCAACAAATTGTCTTCTGTGAGTTTCAAGCTTTAATGTCTTCATTCCCTTAAAGTAAGATCCACTTCACTATTATTTATTCTACCTTTTTACTGTCAAAAGTTTTAGACAGCAAAGAACATTTAAGGGTCCTGCTAGCGGTTCACAACGCTCACAACTTTTCACAGCGTCAAATTTCTCAAGTTCTATTTTAATTTAAAATTCCTCTTCCAGTGCTTAATCATATTTACTCCGCCAATAATTAATAATATTCATGACACATGCAACTTCATTGTGACATTATTTAGTGACTCGTCACAATACAATGACTTCAAAATTGAATCCTCAAATGACAGTTACGTGAGAATCACAAGGTGACTTCATCATAATGTCATCTGGCAACCCGTCACAGCGACTTTTCAGTAGAGTCACCATATAACGATTATTTGAGATTAATAATGAGACGAATGAAAGTCCCAGTACTTTGTTGCATTGTAGTGACTAAGACACTTGTGACCATGTGAGACATGTAGGAAATATTACATCAATTAGATGTGCTGTAAGGATGGTTACTACACCTGATGCTTATAATTTTCTTTTGAGTACTCATGTTCGAAAATTAGCATTTTATGTCTGTTGCTAAATTTTCACACCAGTATATTTTAAGAATCCATTTCAATTTTGGTTCAGATGATCATTAAGAGCCCAAAATCCCTACGCCTTGCTAAACGAACTTTGGAGGAGTTTAGATAGATTAAAATATCCACATTTTCGTATCAAAATATTCTTAAACTTAGGCGAAAGTACAATAGATTCAATGCCAAAAACTGTTGATGTTTCTTTTATTTATTTATTTTTTATTTTATTTTCTAAATTAAACTCGATTTTTTTTTAATTGGTGGACAAATCTTAAGTTTTATTTATTTATTTATTTTTTAACATTTACCAAAAATAGTGCCAAAAATGTACCTCAAGTTTCAAAACTTCCCATCTTGTGAAATTTTAACTATCTTATCAATTTTAGGTTCGAATTTCAACTAATTTAATCTATTTTAAGATTAATATTGATTAAATATTAATCTTAAAATATATACTATACTGAGATACTATAATAGATACTATAGTAAGATTAATATTGAACCTGTTAATTTGTTGTTGTTGTGAAAGTCAGCTTTAATAGGATATATTTATACAATTAATATATCAATGCGTGGTGTTCGTGTTCACTTTAACAGAGTAGTGACCCTAAAAAAATCGGAATAAAGTTCGGGGAATTCTTAGAAATTTGGATGTGTTAAAATCGAATAAATAGTGTGGAGAAGTTCAAAAGGGTCGTGGCCGTGCTTGTCAGCTTCTAATGAATGGGAACCTCAAAATAATCGTGTACCGGCATTTTTTTAAGATGGAAAATAAAAACAGTTTATTCTGTTTTTCATTCGAAGATATCCGTCGTCCTGGAGCCAACGCTTAAAGGAATATTCAAACACGTGAGAGTAAAACAAAGAACGAAAAATTGTCCTTCACAAGGGACTCGGGTGAGAAAAGCTTCCCGACGAAAAATATTGATTCATTTTCCTCTTAGTTTTAATTATTTCATGTTTCTTGGGAAAAATAAACTTTACTAGTTTTCTTTTTCAAAATATTGGGAGAAAAAGAAAATTAAACTTCAAAATTAAGAGAGGAGCAACGGACAAACGGTGCCATAATGTATAACTACAATGGGGGAAACAAAACTATTTCTTGAGATAGTAGAAATGTTTAGGAAAATGTGATGCCATCTCTGAAAATATCATTTACTCATGATTCTGGAAATATTCCTCTTATATTACCATATGCGAAAACCAATCGAAAACAATAGATTTCAGAGATTTACGGACACATACCAAAATCGGCTTGTACTTTAGATGGCAACATTTTTTACTTCAAATGAACAGCAAAATGCACCTTAAGACTATTTTATCTTTACACAGTTTCAGAAAAAATGACTGTTATTATACAATGCCTCAGGGAGTAAGGTAGAGCCGGTACAAATTACCCAAATCCGGCTCCCTTAAAGACCCTGTCTTGGGTTCTGTTTTTTAAAATAAAATAGCAACAGGCAGACATGAGCCTTTTCTTATGTAAAAGTACATAAACTATTGTATTTTCCGGTATAAGTCGACTTTTCAAAATGTCAAAAGCAAAGAAAATTCAAAGGTCGGGTTATACGTTAGATATAAAACTAGACATCCGACGTTCGCGGTTTGTAATTATGGTGATAGTTAAGAGGAAAGTGTCAATCTTTTCTTTAGAATTATGACCCACAACATTTATCATTTCCGAAATAGTCTCCGCAATAATTAAAAATTATGATTCTTATTTTTTATTGTTACTAGGGGGGCACCGCCCCCCTGCTCGCTACGCTCACCAACCCCCCGCGTAATCGCTTAGCTATTCCATTCGGTATCGCGAAGCAATTCCTATTTTCTAGCCAACCCCAGATTATTGTTTGTGCTTAAAAATAATGTAAATAGTTCAATTAAGCTCTATTCATAAGCTAATATTAGTTTTTGTTGCATTGAAATATCTCAATTTTTTGATTTCCTGCATGCAAGTAAACCCTATTGTATTTCAATGGGAGTCTATGGAAATTTGGCGAAATACTGGAAATAGCGCCAAGTTGGCGTCACTTTTGGCGACAGAGACGGGTCCCCCCCTTGGTAACCTCCCTTATAGCCTCATAAAGCTCTGACCAATCAGATGCATTTCACGGTATCTACGCAGATTTTCATTGGTCCATTTCCAAAGCATTACTTTTTTTGTACTTTTCCGTTATACGGACAGCATTGTCTCCAAGCGCAATAGTTGGCGCAAAATGAAAATCACGTGAATTGAAGCATTTGAAAAAGAAAAGAAAAAACATTGTCGATAGTAAAGTGAGCATTTTAAAAATATAACATTTGAAAATTACAGAATTTTACGAACTATTTTATTAAATCATAAATTCATACTTAAAATAAGTGAACAAATAACTGTTATACAATAAAGGGCACAGATGTCATATACGCCCCCCATATTGGCGCGATTTTTTTCCGACGCCATTTTGGTGATAACCTCGTTTTTGAATACCAGTTACATATATATTTTTAAAAAGGGAATAACAATACATTAAAATATAATGTCACATATTGTAAGATTTGAAGTAAGTAAATTTTGTTTTATTTGTTGGGTTTTATGTTAATGACTTTAGCTTTAGACCGTACAGATTCGCAATTAAATCCCAAGTGGACTAAATGATCTCTAATGTTTGTTGAAACTGAATGGTATTTATCAGAAATCTTTTACTTATAATGTCTTCATGTGAAGTTGCCTCTTTGCATTCTAATATTACTTTTAATGGCACAGATGTCATATTCGCCCCATATTGGCGCGATTTTTTTCTGACGCCAATGTCATATACGCACAATGGGTACTTAACCGGCACCAAAGTGTCGTTATTTTGCTTGATATGGTAACCCGGATGTTGTTGTTTATGCTGTTGATGTTTTCGCCAAATCGGCGTCGGAAAAAAATCGCGCCAATATGGGCCGAATATGACATCTGTACCCTTTTAATATTTAAATAATTCATACATGCATAATTTCCAATCATTAATTTGTAAATGCTGTATAAGGCATTAAGGCACAGATGTCATATTCGCCGCATATTGGCGCGATTTTTTTCTGACAACAATGTCATATACGCAATGTATACTTAAGCGGCGCCAAAGTGTCGTTATTTTGCTTGATATGGTAACCCGGATATTGTTGTTTATGCTGTTGATGTTTTCGCCTAATCGGCGTCGGAAAAAAATCGCGCCAATATGGGGCGAATATGACATCTGTGCCGGCATTAACAGCCAAGTCGCAGGAAGCCATTTTCAATGAAAGATTTGGGATGTTTGGCTGTTAACTTGTGCGAACTTCAGATATCACGACTTTTTCTGGCCGAAACATTAAGAACTTGGCGCTTTTTCATTTTACCGAAAATTTTTTGTTGGGATATATTTTTAACAAAGGGAATAACAATAAATAAAAAAAAGTTTGATTAATAAATATGGAACAAAACATTTATATAGTTTTAAAAAAGAAAATAAATGTAAATAAACAATTTATTAATAAATAAACAACAACATCCGGGTTACCATATCAAGCAAAATAACGACACTTTGCGCCAGTTAAGTACCCGGTGAGTATATGACATTGGCGTCAGAAAAAAATCGCGCCAATATGGGGCGTATATGACATCTGTGCCCAATAAAGTAATAAAATAAAAAATCCTATTAAACTGCTGCCATAAAATTATAAATATCTTTTAGCATTGCAGTAAACATTTCATTTTTTGAATGAAGACGTCGAAACTCTGTGAGATAAGACTCTAAATGATGACGAACATTTCCCCGATGTCTTCTGTTGCGCCATTTTGCGATGCCCCATAATCTTTCAACATTTTGAGTATGACATCCATTATTAGGGTCGACAAAATTGTATTTGTGATTTACTGTGAAATATCATAACCAGCACTTCTCAGTTCATCTGTTTTATATCCTTTCCAGTAATCTGTATAAATAATACTTCCATCAGCTACATTGTTTTCTATTGCCGCCATTAAAGTTTCAGCTGTACGATCGGGAATAGGGGTAAGGAACATCCTCGTGTTTCACGGCATAAACCACCCAACACCCATTGAGGAGGAAGAACACGCCCTGCTTTGCTTTTTCTTCTGGTAAAAAGACTTTCATCTACTTCTATAATTTTCTTAGGTCCACCGATTTTTCTATTTGGTCGTGAACATAAAGCATTTGCACAAATTTCTCTAAAATAACTATTCCAGTCCACTGTTGTGTTGTGGTTCATATCAAGTCGCAGCTCACAAAACTCAATCGATGTCAACTCTTGGCACCATAAATATATAAACCTCAAAGCATTAAGAAAAGACAACCGCGATCCTTCAAACCATGTTTTTGTCGTATTCCTACGTTTTCTTCGCATGATTGTAAGCTACATCTCCATTTCGGATTTTCAGAACTCATCCATAATTTCATTTCATGGTTGTTTGAACACAACCTTTTATTATGCAGAATTCCAAATTCCTGAAACAGTTTTATCGCAACTTTCTCATCATCTGGTAATTGCCATGGTAAAATCCATCTCAGCGTCAGAAGTAAAAGTAAATTATAAGTTTATATAAAACAAGTAATATAAAAATTTTGTTTTTAAAGTCAATTCCTACTTAGGCCATCAAAGAAAAATTTAATATAATCCCTTAAGCTAATATTAGTTTTTGTTGCATTAAAATATCTCAATTTGTTGATATTCTATAAGCAAGTAGGTTTACAATGGAATTCTATGGGAATTTGGCGAAATATTAGAAATATCGCCTAGTTGGCGTCACTTTTGGTGACTTATTTTGGCCGCCAAATTGGGCGATATATCGCCAAGCTGGCGACAGAACAGGGTCCCCCCCTATGGTAACCCCTTATTGAAAATACTTTCATTGACCTTCAATAACCAATGGCCGCAATTTTGTTTCCCATGCAAAACTAAAATTAATTAATTAAAATTCAATTAATTAATTAATATTTGAAAAAACTGTATTAACATTAATTATCATCCAGTACAAGTTCAAAAAAATTTATTTCAACTTGATAGGATGAATAATGAGTATTTTATTAACGATTGAAAATTTGAACAAGATAAATATATAAATAAATAAATATATAAATAAATAAATATATAAATAAATAAATATATAAATAAATAAATATAGGGAGAGTGTGAACTAATAATAGGAATTGAAAAAAGCATTTTTAATTCGAATAATAGCAAATTAAAAAGCTTTCCAAGGTTAAGGTTAAATAATAATCATTCACGTAATTCACGTTTCATAAATAACAAATCACAATGTTTCGCATGGTTTACAATTCCTTTTCACGACCAGGGTTGAAATAATTGGCGCATTAGCATACATTTTGGCATGCTGTCCGTATAACGGAAAAATACCCTTAATTTTGGCAAAATACTGGTAATAGCGCCAAGTTGGCGCCACTTTTGGCGACAGAGATTCACTTTATTCATCATGAGCTCCGAAAAGAACACGCGCATGCCCACAAACCCATTTACGCATCGGAAGCAGGCGAAGAACTGCTTTACAATCTTATTTGTGTTTTTTTTTATAGTTTTATTTTAACCGAAATCGACCAAACCGCTGGGTACAGTTCAAATTGGAAGACATATCCCGAAAGATCGTACTCTTACGTCTTAAATGCCGCAATCCATTCGAAAAAAATATTGCATTTAACTCCTTGAAAAAAAAAATTTCAATAGGGTAGTATTTCTTAAAAAGTTTTACCCCGTTATGTCAACGCCTCTCCGGAGCGCAATTTGAGAGGTACTGAGAAACCCAGAATATGCTCTTAAAGCTAAATTTTTTTCTAATCGACGGTGTAATCAGTTTGCAAAAATAATAATTTTAACCCTTCCAATACACCAGAGAACGCAGGTCACTTCGCACATCACGGAGACGATATTCTTTTTACGCTAAAAGTAACGAACCGTCCGTATTTTAACACAAACTTTTTAGAGCATCTCAATAGACCAGATTTTCATCACTTACAAAAATTTTGAAACTTTCAAACGCATAGAAATATTTTTTTACAAAATAAAATGTTTGAAAATTTTGACGGAATCTGCAAAAACCAGAGTGTTCCGTCACGATTTCGCTCGCTTTCGGCACGCATAGACTCCAAAAATGAAATTACGCAGAAAATAAAATACCAAATACTTTCAATTCAATATTTTTTTGCGATTTTATCATTTAAAAATATAAATTCAGACAAAATGTAGTTAAATATATAAAATCAAACAAATTTGAGCTTCATTTAAGGTTCATTCATCACGGGTCCGGGCAACATCGGTGGGTCAGCTATTTTAAACTAAAGCAGCAAAGCCAGACAGTTTCCTAGAACAATATAATTCAAACAATCGTTGCACTAGACATTCATTAACCAACATGAAGGCATCTCTAGTCATTTCAATGGCATGACTAGAGATCCTACATTAGAGAGAGATTGGACATTGACGGAATGTCCGCCATTTCCGTTACGTAGATGGAACGCCGTACAACGCAATGCATTTTCATCAGCGTCTAACACATTTTATTCTATTAAAATTGTTTAAATTCCATTTTATATGCCTTCAAAGAGTCTTTCGGAACAAAAACATGAGCACATTCCGATTTTAATGAGCAAGAATTCTCAGAAAATGCATTTTTTACTCTTTTTTTTTTTTTACTAATTAAAATAGTGGGCAGAGGAAGATTGAGTATGTAAGACTTTATTTTAATTTCGCAATATTTGAGAAAATAATTTTTAACGATTATCAGATAGAAAACGAACTATAGAATTTAATTTTTTAAAACTATCTCTAATTTATTATGCATTTTAAAACTACAGTAATTATTATAATTTTCACCATCTTCGCTTTGATAATTTCAGAGGCAATAAAATTTGAACATATCATATACCACTAATATTTAAATATGTATGTGATTCAAAGTTAATTTAATATGCGCACTGAAAATATTTTATAAGTTTCTACGTACTGCTACTTCTCTTTGATAATTTTTTTTTAATACCGAAGTTTGGTAAATATATAGCATTAGAAAGAGTATGCATCAAAACATTAAATGAAAGTTTAGAAGAAAAAAAAAATAAATAGGGGCACTGCTGTTAAAAGAAACAAATAAAAAATATGAAAAACAAATTCTATAAATAAATCAAAATCCGATAACTAAGTAAAATGCCACTACTGCGTGGCGTAAAATAGCTAAGTAAAAAATTGCATTTTCTGAGAATTCTTACTCATTAAAATGGAAATGTGCTTATATTTATCTTCCGAACGACTCTTTGAAGGCATATAAAATGAAATTCTCATAATTTTAATAGAAAAAAAAGTGTTAGATGCTGATAAAATGCATTGCATTGTACCGCATTCTATCTACTTCGAAACGAAAATGGCGGACCTTTCGTCAATGTCCAATCTCTCTCTAATGTAGGATCTCTAGGCATGACCTGTTCGTACCCTATGTTCAATCGGTTCTTAGTTTGAGGACCCTCCTATTTCTATTTAAAAGAATCCCTCATGGAAAAAAAATTCGTAATCCTAATACGATTCGTTTATATTTTAACTAGTTTATTTGTTCTTTCGTTTTTTAAAATAAAAATTATGTCAATTTGTATAATTTGGCGAAATTGGTCGACGGAATAACTAAGTAGTACCGTATTTTTTAATTATTTTCTATTATTCTCTAAAGGAAATATAAAAAAAAATTAAGAACTATAGAACAAAATAATTTATATGGGTTTAAAAAAGAAATAAAAGTAAATAAACATTTATTATTAAATAAACAACAATAGCCGGGTTACCATGTCAATCACAATAATGCCATTTTGGCGCCAATTAGGAACCTCGGTGCGTAGATAACATCTGTGCCTAATGTTTTTCTTTTCGTTTTGTTTTAAAAACAAAGAAAGAAGTGAAAGCCATCAATTTTAAATGAAAGTTGTGTACTTTAAATAAAATGAATGAAAGGATTAAATTTTAAATGAAATTAATGAAATATAAAAAAATGCGACGGGAAAAATGTTTAGCGAATTATCACCTGCGTCTCGCTAATAATAAAAATAGCGTCAGAATTGATTTCTCTATCAGAATATTTCGATT
Source organism: Maratus speciosus (assembly GCA_963932465.1). NCBI lineage: Eukaryota > Metazoa > Arthropoda > Arachnida > Araneae > Salticidae > Maratus > Maratus speciosus. The sequence goes on from OZ010790.1 coordinate 235,650,121, forward strand.
TGGCGAAAGATTGTTCAAGTAAATTGAATTATGAATAAAAGTAGCATGATTCATTTCTTAGCATACATTTAAGGGAGGCCAAACTGGTCGCCAAATTAGTTTAAAATAATAGCCTTTTCTGAAATATGAAAAAAAAAATATCTGTTATGATTAAAATTTGAGTTGCCATCATTAGAAAAATGTATTTAAAATTAGAAAAAAATTAATATTTCAAAAACTAATTCGAATTTAAATATTCTAATACCAGTTTTGAGATCTGCGGATCAATACTGATTTTTGGTGTTAATTTCATCGCAAAGTATTCCATATTTTAGGAGAAATCGCCGTGAAACATAATCAGTTGTTTAATCAGTCGTTTCAAAGAATCGTTACATAAATTCGTTTCATTTCAACCGTTTCATAAATTCGTTTCTTTAGGATTTTATATATATAGGGTAGAAATAAAAGGTCACTTTATAAGACAACACGAAAAATTTATTTAAAAATAGCTTTCTAAGGGTTATAAAAAATTAGTTTAAAAAAAGGGTGCATCATATTTTCCCTACCTCCCCTATAATATGTATCACACCTTTGAAATAGAAATACGACAAACAAGTTCTTCCAACAAAATCTGACCAAATCTCTAATTTAAATATGACGTAGTTAATTTATATACAGAACATCTTTAAATTTAAAAATAGCTAACCAATTCGAGCAACAAAATCACCGAAACTCCAATTTAGAGTGACATGTAGTAATACTTTACATAATAGTTACAGAGGAAATAAAAATAAAAACATTATTAACTAAATAAAACCTACTATGAAATTTAATATAATATGATTCCAAAACTTATTTAATGATAATAAAGCCAGATAAATTGAAGTAATTATAATTAAATCATATATTGAAGCAAAAAAAAAAAAAAAAAAATGGAATTTAGATAACAAATGATGATGAAAATGTGAAATGATGATGATTAGACACGTGGATGTCCAGTCATCAGCTGACAGAACACCACATGTCGCAGAAAAAATGCATTACTTCATATAATAGACTGACAAATTTGCCAAGAAAAGTCTATTACTGCCGATATAATGCATTGAAAGAAGGAAAACTATTAGGAAACATACACACACACACACACATACATATATATATATATCATAAATTATTGATAGGAAAGTTTTTATATTTCACCCTGTTGTAATACGACATCTTCTAAACCTTTCAAAGATTCTCCATATTTTATTGTCATATAAATAATACGCAAAATGATAGCTGCCAACTTTTACGCTTTTTTTGCTAAAATTTAATAGTAAACTTTACTTTAATTCATAAGCAAAATCTGCGAAGTAAAAAAATTCTTTTAAATTTTAATGGTAATAAAAAATCGTAAAAGTTGGCAGCTTTAGTGAAATACTAATATTAGTCAGATTTAAGTAAAAACTAAGATAAATGACATATTTACTAAATTTCAGAAAACCTTAAATTTTTGTCATTTGGATAGCTACATTTTTCTTTCTTTTTTTTTTACCTGAAAGTAATTTTTCCTCAAAATTAAGAAGAAGAAAAAATCTTTATCCGAAAGATTTAAACTAAGTCCCGCATTATAAATTATAGCGTATTTAAATTTTTTTACAATTTACATAATTTTAAAACTCATTACATCCCTTTTCATATACCCAGCACTTTCGGATGCAAAGATGAAGGAAAGATCGGGGAGAAAAAAGATGCCCACTCACCTGCTCTGAGATAAAGCGAGACCACCTGCGTGCCATTCATGAAGAGAGGGGGGAACCGCAAGAGGGTCGAAAACGGAACAAGTCAGTAGCAGAGAGAGAGCTGTGTGCTGTGCGTCGGTCACTGACTATCCGTTCGGTCACATTCCTTTCGCGCAAGTGGGGTTGCCGTGGCAAGTGGAAGAGCGCCAAGCGCAAAAAGACAGAGAGGAGTGAGGTCACCGGGGAGATATTCATTCACCTCTTCTCTTTGATTCCGAGGTCGGGATCGCACGGAGATCTGTTTTCCCGAGGCATCGTTCTTTTGCAAAACTAGACGGGATGCGCAACTAGGACTTGCACTCTAAAACGGCCCGGTAGTACGCTGGACACCTGAAGTTCCAGAAACATGTGTCCGACTGAGGGAGTGTTCAATAGTGGCATAGTCAACATGATACCAGAAAAGGGCAGTGGCGCTGATATCTTTTTAATTTTGGAAAAGAGTGGGGGGGGGGGGGAGGGGGAGGGAGTTCCACTCGATCTTATTAGTCGCAGAAGTCAATCGAAGTAATGCAGAAGCAAACCTTCCATTATTCATTTTATATCTTCAAGGGCGACAACTGAAATTTTCCAGAGGGGCACATCCTCCTTTTCCATTGTAGTAGGCGCCTATGACAAAGAGAGCCATGGGGCGGCTATTGTCCTCACTCTACATTTTGAAATTAGTGAACTAATTTACTTTTTCTCTGGTGATTTTGAAAATAAAAATCTTCATAAGTAAAATAATAAAACACTAAGAGAAAGAGGAACTAAGAATTTTTCGTTTCTGTTTTTCTTTTTAAGTTCATCTGTTTAAAATTTATCTTTCCAGGAGGTTCAGCGGGCAGAGAAAAAAAGACGAAAAAAGAAATCACAGTTTTGATTCTTCTTTTTGAAAAATGTTGGCAGAGACTTAGTTTTGAATATTTAATATTTTTTAATTGTTAATATGTATGTATATATATATATATATATATATATATATATATATATATATATATGTGACCTGTGGCAACAGTCTGTAAGAGATGACGGCAGCGCCACGAGTCGGCGTGGAGGAATACCCCTTTGAGAACATTGGACAGACGCGGGAAAAGAAGGTAAAAGAGTGGTTGCAAAACACCGAGCTCTCAACGACGTGTAGACGCATTAAGACGAATGAGTGTTTAATTTCATTAATGTTCTACTTAATTGTAATTGTATATAGTGTAAATAGTTCATTTAATATATTTAATTCTTAAAGTTAGCAAGTGTTATTATTCGAGTATGAGTCTCCTTTTCCCCGTCACATGAGGACTTGAGCCGGGATGGATTGGATTATTTTTTTTTCTTCAATTCTCTACCCTAGACAAGTCAAGTATCATTTTTATAATGACGCCAAAAATCTTTCAGAAAGTAAGCCGGAGCTGTAAATTTATAAAGATCATGTCGTGTGTGAAGAATACATTTTTTTTTCTACAGCCTTGGCAACTGGCCAACTCTTTAGTTGTTTTGAAATAACTGGAGCAATATATTATTCCAAACTGGAAATCGATTCATCTTTTTTCAACGACAGAAATTAGTGGGTGAGTACTGTTTACTGTTTTTGTTTTTTCTTTTCATCATGATTTTAAATGACATTCCAGTCATCGCTTTTGCATTGAAAAACGAAAAGACGAATCGAATAAAATTATTCCATAAACTTTTGTTTTCATCTGAAGGCGATCGTTTAAATCGATCGCGAATAAGAACATTTACGGGATTTCCATTCTGTGAAACCGATGATGAATTTACGAGTAAAGTAGAGGAAACCGCTAAAAATTTTTCTTTACTTGAACTTATAACTATTGCCACTATTTTACGCATCGAAATAGATGGCACAGAAACTGAGTTATCTAAACGCATAATTTCATTTTTAACTAATTTGGAATCCCTCCAAAAACATATTGAAACTAATGTTGATACAGATGGCGAATCGGAAGAAATTTTCAACAATTCGCCAGTGCCAAACGATAAGTCAAATATTAAAATTTCTGAATTTACCAGTAAATGTGCTATTAATGCTTCAAACATTGCTCAGGATTCTATGTTTATGCCGTCAGTAAATTTTCGCGATGTTGAATCGCTGGTACCTACATTCAATGGAGAGAGGTATGAAAATATTAATTTATGGTTGCAAAAATTCGAATCCTTTTCTTCCTCTTTTAATTTAGGCGAAATGCAAAAATTCATTTTTGCGCAAAGAGCGCTCGGAGGCATTGCTTCTTTATTCGCTAAGAGTGAAAGCAACATTCGTTCTTTTCCTGAATTGAAACATGCCTTAGTTACCGAATTTGGTTCGCAGATTAATTCGGCTGAAATACACGAAATGCTTAGTCATCGGCATATTAGACAAAAAGAATCTTTTTTTGAGTATTTCTTAATTATGAAAGAAATGGCTGGACGGGCCAATATTGATGATCAGTCACTTATACGTTACATAATCAACGGCATTCCTGATTCTCCTCAAAATAAGTGTATACTTTACGATTGTTCTGATTTGCATGAATTTAAACGAAAATTGAAAATTTACGAAGAGATTACACACCACTCAAAAAGTGATTCTGGTAGAAATATAAATCATTGTCAAAATATGAACTCGAAACAGAACTTTGATAAATTTGTTCACGAGAATGTTCCTAAATTTAAACCAAAACATGCGGATGCTGAAAAGCCAGCATTTCATCCTAATAATTCTAGAAATCAAAACACTAAAATCTGTTTTAATTGTGGGGAAAAAGACCACATTTCTAAGTATTGTTCTCACAAGAACAAGGGATTTAGATGTTTTAGCTGTAATTCTTTTGGGCATAAAGCCTCTGATAATAAGTGTTCTACTGAGGCACGTAACCCTGAAATACAAGTGAATAATGTGAATTCCGAGAAAAATTCTCGACAAGAAATGCATAAATTAGTTAAAATTTCGGGTGCCGAAATTGATGCTCTTATCGATACAGGTAGTACTCTTACTTTGCTTCGTGAAGATAAATATTCACAGATGAATTTGCCTACGTTAACACCGGTCGGTTTAACATTAACTGGTTTTGGTAGTGGTAGTACCACACCACTTGGCTCGTTTCAGAGTGATATAAATATAGATGATAACATTTTTTCAACAAATATTTATATAATTAGTAAACATCATATGAATGTTCCTCTTATTATTGGTACTGATATAATTACGCAAGGTACTTTGCTTTATAATAAAAATGGTATTTCCCTTAGTAAACCAACATCTGATGATAATTTGTTTGTATACTTAGTTAATTCAATTGAAGATCCTGTCAAAATAGTAAGTTCTACTAAAGCTGACAAATCTTCTGAAAAGACTGAAAATCTTATCAATTGTCATAAAGTTCCCTTAGAAAAAGAAAGGAAAAATGATCATTTGAGATGCTCTGTAGATGTAATACATTCCAAAAAAGTAGAAAAGAAATCCTCAAAAAAGCCAAAAGATATAAAACGCTGTAGCAAAGATGACTTGCTTAAACAATCATCCCAAAAACATTTAGTACCGTCAAAAGATAAAAATATGAAGCCTAATAAAATTAAAAATGTTAAAAAGTTAGTGTCTCATAAAGAAAATATCAAAAGTCCTATACATGAAAATGTTAGAAAATTGATTTTTAGTCCTGATCTTTCTTCTCCTAGCATTCTGAAGAAAACCCAGCCTAATTTTCAAACAACTAAAGAAATAGGCGTTGATACCCTTTTAAATAAAGTTATATGTGATGATAATTTAGACAACAGCTTAACAGATGTGTTAGAAGATTCAAAATGTGAATCAAAAAAGGTTTCTTTTGCTCCTACTGATACTGTTTGTAATTTCAGAAGAATGTCTGTATCAAGGAACTTTTCTTCTTCCTTTCTTCCCTTCCGTTATATAAAGAGAAAGAAAAAAAAAAAAAAATTCAAGAATTCGTCCTTCTACAAAATATTTTCTTTTGTGTGTTTCTTCTTTTTTTCATCACCTGTGTTTACATCAAGAATAATTTTAACAAAAAGTTAAAATTTTGTTTGTGAAATATGTGTTTGTGAAATATTGTGATTCAACTATCCCCGAGATGTCATTTTTTTTTGTTTTCTTCAATGCTGCTGCTGAAAAGTGTGTTCCGTAAAGTATTGTGGTTTTTTTTTTCTGTGAACTACAAAGACATTTTTTTTTTTACTTTTTTGTGCTTCGCATAAAGAACATTAGAACTGTGGACAGCTCCATTTTTTTTTTTGTTATATGAACATTCTGTGACTTTATTTGATTACAGACTCTAATTTTTTTTTTCTCTGCATGAAGTTTCAATTTTTTTTTTTTAAAGGAAGACGACGATTAGAAGATGCCGATTTGTGTTTTTTTTTTCTTTCTGTTTTTCAGACGTACCACTTTAAGACGTATATAGGTGAGTATATTTTTTTTTATTTAAGACGAGTACGAAGTAAAGACGGGTACGATTTAAGACGAGATGGAAGACGAAATGCCAACCGGCATTGACGACGATTTTCATTTTTTCTCTCTTTATTTTTTTTTTCTGTTTTATTCTGTGTAATTTTTTTTAAAGATATGGTATCTTTTTTTTAAGTTTGTGTTTAAGTGTATGGTGCGCACGAGGTCGTGCGTATCAGGATGGACGAGTGTGACCTGTGGCAACAGTCTGTAAGAGATGACGGCAGCGCCACGAGTCGGCGTGGAGGAATACCCCTTTGAGAACATTGGACAGACGCGGGAAAAGAAGGTAAAAGAGTGGTTGCAAAACACCGAGCTCTCAACGACGTGTAGACGCATTAAGACGAATGAGTGTTTAATTTCATTAATGTTCTACTTAATTGTAATTGTATATAGTGTAAATAGTTCATTTAATATATTTAATTCTTAAAGTTAGCAAGTGTTATTATTCGAGTATGAGTCTCCTTTTCCCCGTCACATATATATATATATATATATATATATATATATGTATATATATATATATATATATATAATCCATATTCTTCTTTTTTTCTTCCATGTTAATTCTTGTAATTAGGTATACGGTACTTTATTTTACACATACAGTTCTATATTGTTGGTTTATGGCGTGTAGTCAATCATTCACAATATTGCAGTTTTTGATGATGGTCGGTAATGTTTAATTAATGGTTATATATATATATATATATATATATATATATATGTTACATTATTAGATCTAATTCCGCGATTTCCTTATCTTATTCTGAATTACTACTTTATATTCACTAAATCCTTATTCTTAAATAACCTCTATCATTAATTCTGTTAAACTCCCTTTAATTTAATGTCTCACTTGTCTAAATTACTTAAATATTACGCTTTTAGTATTCATAAATTAAATATTCCATTTCCGCTCTTTTCTTTCTTTTGGAATGTTCTTTTAGCTTCCATTTTATTTTCCCGCGCGTATTCCGGGGTTATCCTTTTTACCTTCAAATTCGCTCGCTCTGTCAGCACTATTTCCATGGCGTGGTATTCTTAATTATTAATTGGTTGAGAGCGCAACCTACGTCATATTTGTATTCCTACACTTGACGCACAAAAAGACGATGCTCGCTGTGTTTCAGCAGATTCTAGTCGTATTTCCATTTTCCATACCACCCCCTGGTCACCGTCCACGTAGTCGATTATCTACAACTTGCTTACTCCCTAAATTATTACTATGAAGCGATGGCTAATATTCTTGGTGGAAACTGCGCTGCCGAATGATGTTTTAATAAAATGATGAGCTGACTTTACGTTTTGCCTCAATTATTTCTGGGGAAACTTTCACGGAAAAATGTATTCCATGGCCTTCACTCGTCGGCTGATAATCATCATATAACATCAATGTCGTAGTCTTAACACGACAGTATTCCAACCTTCGTTATGCTAGTACAACAGGATTGAATTTACCAGTTCTGACAACTTATACTACTCTATTACTGCTGGACGTGATTCACTACTGATATCGTGACATCTAGTTACTTCATTCCAACTAGAAAAATAATCCAATGTTGCAATAATGCAACACACACGTATATATATATATATATATATATATATAACCATTAATTAAACATAACCCACCACCATCAAAAACCGTAATATTATGAATTAAAGCTGTAAGTATAAAAAAAGTGCCAAATAATTTATTATAAGAATTATTATGGAAGAAAAAATAAGAAAGTGGACACCGACAAATAATGGAAAAGCTTATATATAGAATTACGTTTTCAAGGGCACAGAATTCAATGATATAAGCAATATGGTCGTTTTCTGTGAGAAAAATAAGCTAAAGCTAAAAATTATTTTTCTCTGTGCCCGAACAACCATTATAATCAAGTGAATAGATTAAAAATGAAAACAGAATAGAAACAAATAATATGAAATGGAAAAATCAATAAAACCAAATTTTTTACATTCTAAGGCTTTCAATTGTGCATCTTGTGACATTTGAATAATAAAAATACTACTAGATGGTAGCACCAAAATTTGTCTTTTGACGATAAGTTATAAATTTTGTCTTTTGCAGCTCCTTTTCAGTTATAATTTCCTACACCAGGTGGGATTTTTTAGCTAAATTTTGACGATATTGTTAAATAGTAATTAATTAATTTAATAGTGCATTTTAGTTATTTTAAATAATGTAATTACTTTCTATTTATTTTATTTTATATTATATTAATTCCATTTATCGTGGTATTTCAAAATGTATTAACTGCATCCTTTGGTATCAATTACTGTGATTTCTTAACTGTTTTATTCACCTTAATCTTTACGATATTTTGGTAGCCATGTGCGAGTGGATATATTGAAAAATACTGAAATATTAATCGGTATGTTGTGTATTATTTCTATTTTATATCCTATAAATATTTAAACAGGTTTTATTGATTTTTCCATTTCATATTATTTGTTTCTATTCTGTTTTCATTTTTAATCTATTCACTTGATTATAATGGTTGTTCGGGCACAGAGAAAAATAATTTTTAGCTTTAGCTTATTTTTTTCACAGAAAACAACCATATTGCTTATATCATTGAATTCTGTGCCCTTGAAAACGTAATTCAATATATAAGCTTTTCCATTATTTGTCGGTGTCCACTTTCTTATTTTTTCTTCCATAATAATTCTTATAATAAATTATTTGGCACTTTTTTTATACTTACAGCTTTTATTCATAATATTACGGTTTTTGATGGTGGTAGGTTATGTTTAATTAATGGTTATATATTAGCATTCAAATTATTATGATGCATTTGCGCAAGTAATTATGAATGTAAGCTTTTTATGATGTTTTTAAATATATCTTTTCATTTTGAATGTCAACAATTCATTTTGAAGTATTTTTTCCTTTTGGTACCTTATATATATATATATTGCTTTTATGCTTACCTGCTTAAATGATTGTACTACACGAGAGGTTCTGAAGTTCAAGAAACATGCGTTCGGCTAAAAGAATGTTTAGCAGTGGCATAATCAGGATTTAAATCTGAGAGGGTTTTTTGGATTGTTATTAAACTGGCACAACAGTCCGTAATTAGTGTAAGAATCACCAGGGTTTGATCCCCTCCAAAAGTTCTGCAGGGATTATAAATATATGTCATCTGTCAAGTCGGCCGCAGTTAAAAAATCAACTACAATCTAAATTTTAAAAATAAAAAATTGACCTTAGCATCTCTTTATTATTTAATTCTGCGACAGCATGCTGTAAAAATGGTTGCAATTTCTAGAAAATCTTTTAAATTCATAGGAATTTTTCTGAATTGAACTCTGAAAAAGCAGAATTTCAACGCTGTCGAAGAAAAAAATTCTAAAGCAGCCTACGGATAATCTAAATTATTGAATTCATGACTTTGAAAAATGCAACTATAGAATCCTTTCCAATCTTTCAAGAAATTTGCCAAACTTAATTGCTCTAACCACAACATGTGATCCTAATTCAAAAAAACATTACTTTACTTGACAGTATTGCCAATACATCGGCGAAGCAACATCAGCACAAACAAGATGATGAATTTATTTGCAGTGAAGAAGGCTAAGAAAGCTCACGGATTAAATTTAATTTTGCTATATTTTAAAATGATTTAAGTTCACAATAATACTTAATTAGCTTTTTAACAATTTCCTCTATCTAGTTAATACAATCGCAATCTAAGATAGAATATTAAGAATAAAATTTTGAGCTCACAAATCTCCTTCGGGAGTGTGTTTTTCTGGCTACGGTTTTGGTGGAAACGGATTTGAGGATTTAAAAAAAAAAAAAAAAAAAAAAAAAAAAAAAAAAAAAAAAAACTTATCCAGAGAACTTGAAATTGATGAGAATCATGGGAAACTTGTGTTATGATGAATACACGATTTTAAAAAGCAACATAAAGAAAATCATTAACAGCCAAAAACATTTAGCATACATATGCTTTAAGGTTTCATAATAGGAGTCCTTTCTCAGTGCAAAATGATACAATGACTGAAAGGAAGCGTGAAGAATAATAGCAGAAAGGTACATTATATTACTCCTACTGCTGTTTATCACTCTCTTTTTTTCTTTCTTTCTTTCTTTTTTTTTTCGTCCTGAAGGTCGAAGAAGGGGCTACATTTTATGAAGTCTTGAAACTAAGCTAAATGGTATATTTATTTCGCGTGCTTGCGCTTTGCATTACTTCGATTTTTATACGTCTTTTATTTCCTAAATACTGTTTTACGATCATATAAAACAACGCTATTGTTCATTTTACCAGAAATAATAATTGAAAATTTCCTCCAGCTGAAGATCTAGGAAACGCCACTGTTGTACATAAAATGTACAAAACCCAATCAAATTCGTCATTTTTTTAGGCATACAAAGGTACTATTTAGTAAGCGTAAACTGTTAATTTAACAGTACGGGAAATTTTGATATCTGTTAATGAACCGCAAATAGCAAAGCATAAAGAAACAAGATTGTTGCTTGTTTTATTTTACCCAATAAAAGATCCTTGACAAATGGTGCACGACTTCTCCCCATTTCACTTTCTTTTTTAATTAAAATTAAGAATAAGATGTTCAAGAGACTTCTTTTAGAGAAATTTACGCACGTATACCACTTTACATACAGATTTATAACGAAATTTTTAAAAATGAAAAGGATTTTCCTAGTGAAAAATGAACATATTCTTACGACCTCAATAATTGCTATAAATGATAAAAATAAATTTTAAAAATGCTTTATTTATTTACATTTCGACATGTTTCATTGCATCCGACAGCAACATTCTCAAGAAAATAAAATTATAAAAATATTTTCGCAAAAACATTCAAATTGAAAAACTACAAAAACAAAAATCACGCGAACACAAGCATAATGAAATTAACTGCAATATTAAAAATGGAAATTTGTGAACGTGAATTATTTTATATTATTGTACATTATTTTGTATTAGCATTTCTTTCCAAATTTTAGGAAGCTCCATGGATGCTGAATCATTGCAGATATTCTCATTGCGTAAGGAGATCTCTATTAATTCTCTGATGATGAATGGCATATAAGATCTCAGTAATTGCAAGTGATAAAAATAAATTTTAAAAAGGCTAAAATACCTTTATTTATTTACATTTCGACATGTTTCAATCCATCCGAAGGCAACATTCTCAAAAAAATAAAATGATAAAAATATTTTTGCAAAAAAATTCAAATTAAATAAAAAAGAAAAGTGCCCAGCTAAACTGATGGCATTGAGCTCTCAGGCTATTCACACTAATTGTATATTATACTCTTATTTTAATGAATAATGCCCCTCAAAAAAATAAGTGAAGGGGGATTAGCCCCGTTTCTTCTTTTATACTTAACCAATGAACCTTCAAATCTAATCAGGGAAGCGCCTTAATGTAATAAACCGGTATACCAAATTTGGAGCAAATCGAATAATCCTGCAAAAAAGTTATTTATCTAAATTAAGGGGGGTGGACTAGCCCCCCTTTTCCCCCTTTATCCTTAACCAATGAACCCCCAAAATTAATCAGGGAAGCTGCTTAATGTAATAAACCGGTATACCAAATTTGGAGCAAATCGAATAATCCTGCAAAAAAGTTATTTATCTAAATTAAGGGGGGTAGACTAGCCCCCCTTTTCCCCCTTTATCCTTAACCAATGAACCCCCAAAATTAATCAGGGAAGCTCCTTAATGTAATAAACCGGTATACCAAATTTGGAGCAAATGGAATAATCCTGCAAAAAAGTTATTTATCTAAATTAAGGGGGGGGGGTAGACTACCCCCTTTTCCCCCTTTATCCTTAACCAATGAACCCCCAAAATTAATCAGGGAAGCTCCTTAACATAATAAACCGGTATACCAAATTCGGAGCAAATCGAATAATTCTGCATGAAAAACCGATTTATCTGAATTAAGAGGGGTGGACTAAGCCCCCTTTTCCCCCTTATCTATAACCAATGAACCCCAAAACTAATCAGGGAAGTTCCTTAACGTAATAAACTGGTATACCAAATTCGGAGCAAATCGAATAATTCTGCATAAAAAACCCATTTATCTGAATTAAAGGGGGGTGGTGGACTAACCCCCCTTTTCCACCTTATCCATAACCAATGAACCCCCAAAACTAATCAGGGAAGCGCCTTATCAGAAAGAACCAAGAAAAAAAATTTGAAGCAAATCGGATGTTTCTATCAAGAGTTATCGCGTTACGTACATACGAACGTACATACATGCATACATACAGAACCGGCGGGCACATAAGCTCTCAGGCTTTGATAGCCTGTGAGCTAACAATTAGTAAACAAGTTGTTGCCGTCGGATTCAATGAAACATGTAGAAATGTAAATAAATATCAGTATTTTAGCCTTTTTAAAATTTATTTTTATCATTTATAGCAATTATTGAGTACTTTGATGTCTTGAAGTTAGTTTTATATATAGTTTACGTTCTTACGAGTTTTAAAAAGCTCATTTCATAGATACCAACCCTGGCGTTTATTTTTAATACGAGCTTTTCCGATAGAACTGTTCCCTTTATTTTATGACAAATTCTGTGATTAAATAAGTCTAAAATTTAAAATTAACTTTTCATAAACAGCGGTACTCAAAAAACGAGAGAATTGGAAGGTATGCTGCTTTTCCACATCAACATTAATATCACCGTGTAAATAGATTACAGGCAATTGATGGATAAGGAGTAGCTTGAACGTCGTGGTGCAAATCTCTGCAATTATTTCCGTGAATTTTAGATTTTTTTTCTTTATATATATATATGTGTGTGTGTGTGTGTGTGTGTGTGTGTGTGAATATAGTATAACCTCGAAAATCCGGCATTGTCGTGACCGACACTAAGCCGGATTTTTGACAATTCCGGATTTTTGACAATTCCGGATTTCTGAAACAATTTGAAAAGGTATTCCGATATTCTTAATGGTGCTTTTATTCATAATTTAATTCATAGCCAAGTGATATTTATATGAAAAAAAAGAAAGGTAAATTATTAAAAAATATATATTTAAAAAAACTCTTTCTTTAATTGATATTTTCTATGTTATAAAAGAAATTCTAATAAACAGTGAAGTCATTTCTTCTCGTATAATTTCCGAAACATCGATGTCAATTTTATTTGCTTCAATTTTTTCGGCCGTTTTTTAAGAGCTTCTTCTTGGATTTTATACAAGTGAAGAATATCGATTTCGGAAATACAGTCTTGTTTTTCTAAAGCAGATGTTAATTTTCCAGTGACGCTTTTTTTTTTCTGTCGGTTCCTCGTCCTCGTTCCTCTGAGCTGCTACCAGCGTTATCTGTGGTTCTATTTAGCACAGCATCAGCGATCTCTCTGTCTGTTAATTCATCGCTTTCGATCTCGAAGTTTTTAATTCGTAAATAATTGCTCTTTTTCTTTCTCGCGTGAGTTGGAAGCGCAGAAAAAAAAGCTGGGGGTGGGGTGGGGGGGGGGAGAGATGAATTTGATGCCGAATTTTCGAGGTCGCTCTGTATATATCTTTTAAGGGTGTTGGTCAGTGAGATCTGAAATTGTCCTCCCTAATTTTAAATCTATGGGCGTGGAATGGATTCGTATTTTTAAAATATTTCCCCAGGAAATAAATATTTTAAGGGGTCAGGTAAACTTTGAAGCGTCCAAAAATCTTAATTTTTTTTAAATAGCTTATAATTAAATATGATTCTTTGAGAACATTTAAAATCAAACCCCATACAAAAATTCGCATTAGAAGAGAAGTTATGTCTAAAACACTTTGAGCTTTTGCTATATGATCAACGTGTTTGTCAATCTTTAAAGCCAATTTTCTCAAAACAGCGATTTTGATCATTGCGCGCACGATTTCTGGAAAACGGTTGCCTTGAATTTCACAAAATTTTTGGTGGATGTATTAAACGTACAGAAGCACAAAATGACCTATTATTATGTTTCTCAAGTAAGAAGTTTAGAATTCACGGCTACTTTTGTATAAAAAAAATCCCGATATTTCGAATTTCTCTAAAAAAAATTTTTTTCTCGAGATCTACAAGTTTTATTTTTTTCATTGTAGGTCATTTTGAAAACACTTTATATCTGTACTCATTAAAAAAATCTTGGCTTGTTTCAGCCATTGATAATGGGAAAAATCATGCGCGCAATGCATGCAAGAATAATTCTTTCGTAAAAATTGTATTATCTTTAAAAATAAATTAAAAAAAAACTATATATGTGTATACCTTTTCTAACACCTTTGATTGATAAAATAAATCGTTCCTAACATGTATTTTCAATTTTATAATTAAAAGTTAATTAGTTAAAGAATGACTGCAATTCTTACAGGGGTCACTTTTCCATGTACAGTCGTGGAAAAAAAAAAAAGTAAACACCCCCTACTAACTCCTCAACAACTTATCGTAGAAGAAAGTTACTGGTACCGAACGATTGGAAATAAAGTCTACTTTTAAATGATATATATAAAATTTGCTTAGGGGGCCATCTACATATTAAAACAAACCATAACTTCATTTTTTTCAATAGCAATACCCAATTCTGACAGCATAAATGAACTCTACACCCTTCAATTAGCCTAAAAACAAATTTTTATGCAATTCGTACCATAAGTTTCCGAGAAATTAATTATTATAAAACGTGCATATTTTAAGGGCTGTATCCAAATTGAAGTTCCGTACTCGATTGTTAACCGAGAGAGCCTCTGTCTTGATCAAGGCACCTTAAGCACCACTAAAGCAGTCAATGAAGCCTGTTAGACAACGGGACAGCAGAAGAAATTTCAAAATATCTACTCACTTCTATCATAGACGGCCCCTTAAATCATCATTTTGCCGTTTTTTAAGCATAATTTGAAAACTATTTGGAAGAAAAATGTGAAATTTCGGATTTTCATAAAGCAAGACTTAATAAATCTAAATCCATCAAAAAAAATGTAGGTTGCAATTCATAATTTTTTCGAATATCAATTTCATGATTCATAATTCATATCATAAAATTATAAAAATTGCAAATTCAGCGTATTTATGTTTGGGCACATTAGTATTATTGCTACACAAAAAATTAGCTCATTAGGAGCATAATTTCAGGAGATATAAATAAAAATATGAAAATATAATTTAACATTAGAAGTACTAAATTTTGAATGTCTATAATTAAAAAACTTATCATTCAAATGACTTGAAATTTGGTGACTGGGCATAGTTTGAAGCGAAGATTTGAAATATCTCGTTAAAATTGGGTATTGCCATTGAAATAAATGAAGTTTGGGTTCGTTTTAATATGTAGATGGCCCCCTAAGCAAATTTTATATACATCATTTAAAAGTAGATTTTATTTCCAATCGTTCGGTGTTAATAACTTCCGTCTACGATAATTTGTCGAAGAGTTAGTAGGGGGTGTTTACTTTTTTTTTTCCACGACTGTACTTTATTGGTTCAAAGGTTACCTGACCCCTTAAACTTTTTTTTCTGTTGACTGTTCTTAAAAGATGTCTCTCTTTTTTTTTTTGTTAGTTGTCAAGGTATTTCTAAAATATATACTTAATTTAAAATGTTTATGTGTTAAAATCTTCTCGACCTGCGAATAAGATTTTAAAACTTCGAAAAAAATTAAGTAAATATTCTAGAAATACCTTGACAACTAAAAAATAATAATAATAATAAATAAAATAAATAAATAGATAAAGAATCAGAATCGTACACAAAAAAGTTAAAAATATTAATTTTCTGGAAGCGATTTTTAAAAATACAAATGTATTACACTTACACACCCATGGATTTAACATTAGCTAGGAGGATTTGAAATCGCACTTTACCTTTAACACGTTTATAGAAATGGAAGTTTAGTGGTCGAAAGTTATCAATTTTCAAGTTTAATTTTGAAACGAAATGATATCAATAAAATCGAAAGAGGTACATATAAGAAAAGGCACTTTATTTTTATATAAAAAAAAGGGGGGGGGGATACCTCTCTGAAATACGATTGCTGTATTAGCGGGGTTTAATGCAATAAGAATGGGTATAGTCCTGTAATTAAGGTGACATATAAAAATGGTCAAACTATCGTTTTTTTTTTTTTTCTTTGCTTAAAGTGTAACTATATCTGTTAAAATATGCTGGTGAAATTTCAAAGGTGTATCTTTAATAAATAAAGAAGTTATTATAGATATTATGCGAATTTAAAGGAACGCCATGCACACTCAGCAATCCTGGTTAATTTAGATTACTAGTAAACAAATCCTAGGACATAATGAATTATTTTATTTCCTCCATGGTGAAAAGTCAGGGTATGATTTAACCGTAATAGTTTGAGTTAATTATGCCATATGAAAAGACTACAGGCGCATGTACCAAAGAAGGAGGGAAACAAAAACAGTTATGAATTAGCGCAAGAAAAAATTAAGCTTGCTCACAGACGTAAGAGATGCCTGAAAGGGGAAAAAAATGAGTGGCTTACATATAAGACTGACTGTTTTTAAATTTTAAAACTAAATATATATGAAACATATTCATGTCTCGTATGATACATATTATTAGTAAGTAATATTTTACATAAATAACGACAAATGAGACAATTTTCTCATTTTTAATTTTTCGGTGATTAATGATTTTAAAACATTACCTCAGTTATTATATGTAGCAAAATGATATTCAAGTGTTTATATGTACCTCAATTTGTGTGTTTAATGAAATTGTGCATAAATTTTACATTAGTTAGAAGTTAAAACATGTTATTTTTTGCAAATGAAAACTTTAAA
The DNA here is from genome assembly GCA_963932465.1 of Maratus speciosus. Lineage (NCBI taxonomy): Eukaryota > Metazoa > Arthropoda > Arachnida > Araneae > Salticidae > Maratus > Maratus speciosus. Next base: position 235,667,081 of record OZ010790.1, read on the forward strand.
CTGATTTTTCTCCATGCTCATATTTTCATAACTTTCTTGTTCAATAAATGCTAAGGCTTTTTTCCTAATTCAGATAAAGGTTTGAAAAACGTTTTATTTGTTTTCCATGGTGTATTTAATATTTATGTGCATGGATTTAACATTGAAGATCGTATTTATTTATTTTTTAATACAGTTGAACCCCGATTTAATGAATCGTTCGGGACTACCAACTTTGTTCGTTAAATCGCGATAATCAAAGGAATTTTTATTATACAACAGAGCACGTTAAAAAATGGCTATAAATAAAAAAGCAACGCTCACTTGCCTTAATAATGATTTTAAACATTTGTTACTTTAAGAAAATACACTATAAAAATAGATTTTTTTTATATTACTATAAATCACAAGCATTATAATTAAGAAAGATATTCATTTATTCAAATATTATAGCTAAATTATGAGATATATTTTGTAGATGTTTGTTTGCTTTCTTTCGATTTTGTATTCCAAACTTCATTGTCAATTTTTTCCTGAAGCTGTGAAAACAGTGTCCTCAACGTTATGAGCCATTAAATACCGTTTCAAAGTATCAAAACTGCTTCTTTGAATGATGTATGCTCTTCATCTCTGTTTCATCGTTTTCAGCCGATCCACTACTACTGCTATTAATAACCTCGCCGTATTGTACATTTTCGCATGTAAATGTTTCTGAATCACAAGATACATATTCAGAAAAAATTACAATCAGGGACATTGAAAATCTTTTATAAATATTAGAAAAATTCTTCAAATTTTATTTTTATTTTTACATAGAAAATTATTCGTTAAATCGCGATTATAAATTCGTTAAATCGAAGTATTTCTGTTCCATTTTCGTCGGGACCATAAAAATATTCGCTAAATCGAGAAATTCGTTAAATCGGGGCTCGACTGTATTTAAATTATGAATCCAGCCAAGTTGACAGCCTGGTGTGGCTACACCTCATCTTTCATTGTCGGACTACTCTTCCTTGAAAAACCGTGTCCCATATTAGGATGGGAAGCATGTACAGCAACCGCTGAGCGTTATCTCACTCTTTTCCATGACAAAGTCGTGCCCACATTAAATCAAAAAAACTGTGTTACATGTAATAAGCTTTATGCAGGGTGGTGCAACGCCACACTATGTCAATCCAGTAATACGATTCCTATTGAGAACCTTTGGTGAAGACAGACTGATCAGTTGAGGTTGCAAGATGGCATGGACTCCACGATCACCACTTCTAAACCGGTCGATCGTTCATCCCCTTCAACATTGGCCGAACTCGAATATTCCATCTGCCGTGAAGTTTCTGCAATTCTTTCCGACATGTTGCATTTAGCTGTAACGGACGTTGTGAGTCGCCTTGGTTGTGTCGTAGAATCTTCTGTCGTCATGTTGAACATTTTTTATTGCAAGAATAAATGAATGGAGCGTACTGCTGTCCTGTTCACTGTGTTTCAAGCCTTCAGCGCCCTCTACAGGTGACTTTTTAAACTAAACAATTTTTTGCTGCTAAAAAAAAAAAATGTGACTACCTTGTGAGCCATTTCTTGCAAACCACATTCCTTATTATAATTTCTTCCTTTTTTATGATTTTTTAAAGTTTTAACGAACTTTTGGCTCACTTGGCATATATTCATTGAGCGGGAATAAGGTCTACTACCGATTGCTGCACATTATTTTTTCTTCTGAGGTCACCTATGTATTAAATATTGCACCAACTTTCATTTTTCAAGTGGTAACACTGACTTTTCACATTAAGTTTGAATTTCTTGAATCAAAGCAGCCCGTAAATGTATATCATTTATGCATTTTCTCTTAAATCTGGATGGATTTATAAATAATTTACGACCGAGAGTTCGGTTTTGTTTTCCTTATCAGCAAGGTACAACCCGAAATCTGAGTTTCGACGAACATTCGTTTTCAGTGAAAAAAGAACTGAACTGCTGGTGCATATTGCTGAAACTGTAGTATGATTCCATAAAGGCAATGCCTATACAAGAAACCATAAATAACCCATAGTGTATTTGGTATTTTTCATTCATGTTATCAAGGTTTGGCAACTCGAGCAGTTTTCATGACGATAAGCACTTAGTAATAATTGTTAAGGAACATTTATTCTTTGTAATAATAAAAAAATAAACAAGATGACTAAATATATTGACAGAATTTGAAGTTTTAGTGGATTGAATGATAAAAAATCTGCAGGAATATATTATATATAATATTAATTTTTTATAAACTAAAAGCAATAAGTGTCAAAATAATTATATTTTTTAATGCATTTCCCCCCCCCCCCCCCAAGAAGAAATAATTCCTTTTATTTTTTCTTTCACAGAATGTATTTGTAACTTTTCGAAATTTCTAAAAGATTTAAAATTTCTAAATTTTGTATAAGAACCAAAATCTGGTAGAAGAATAAGCTCGAGGACGCACTTACGTTTCTACAGTCGTATTTTTACATATTAAAGTGAGCTACTGTTAAATAATAATTATTAATTACGTATGTATTAAATTTAAGCAATGTTAACAATAACAATTTAATATTCACTGTGGTTGGTTGATAAGGTCCATTGGCAAACAGGGAAAGTTCATGAAGGTAAGATGAATAGCTATAGGCCAAACTTGCAAAATTCCTTTCTAGTATTGGGGTTATTAAACGGAAAAAAGAATTCATACAAGCCGTGTTTTATTTCTATTGTATCAATTATTAAAAATATATGTCTATAGATTTATATATATTTTTTTTTCTAAGTATATGACCATTTTGTAGGGACGTATGAAATATGGCTACACTCGGCCCGCGTAGTGAGTACCGTTGCTATACTTACTCGTTATATCGCTTTCGATAGAAAATAAAAGCCATTTTAAGCAACTTTAAAAAAAAGGTCTTTTTTTTTTTTTTTTTTTTTTTTTTTTTTTTTTTTTTAACTATTTGGAAAAATGGTTATTGTCCTCGTCAGGGTAGGAAATCAAAAGCATATCTGGAGGTTTTTATTGGTTTAATCATCATTTTATTCGTTTTCTGATTGGTCTATACAGTAATCTGTATTTCCCTTTACTTTCAACAGAGATGGACAATAGAGTGTTTCCACTATGACAAAATGTAATAAAAACTACAAAAAAAAATAATAACTCAGAAACAAATTGAGATACAGCTTTCAAACAAATTGCATTTAAAAGTACATTTTTTTTCTCTATACGATGATATAAAAAGTAATATTGTGGGATGTTTAGAAGTTTAAGAAATAAATTTCATTTAAAATTGGCCGTCAGATTTCTTGGAAATCTGACGATGGAAAAGCCTTTTCCCGAACAGCCAATAAAATGCTTGGATAATACGTAAGTTTCAGGTGGATAATACGTACGAGTCGCAGGCGATTTCTGTCGCATGCAATTTTTACGTGTAACAACACTATAAATGTTTAATTCATGGCGTACGTAATGTATGATCAACTCCGTGCTATTTTTTATGTCTTAAATTTTAGTCTTTGAAAAAATCATTTTCCAAATGGTCGTTGTAATTTGTTAAATTGCATTTTTTTTCTTAGTTTTTTTTTTTTAGTTTTAGTCCTACTATTAGTTCACACTCTCCCTATATTTATTTATATATCCTATCAAGTTGAAATAAATTTTTTTAAACTTGTACTGGATGACAATTGATGTTAATACAGTTTTTTCAAATATTAATTAATTAATTAAATTTTAATTAATTAATTTTAGTTTTGCATGGGAAACAAAATGACGGCCATTGGTTATTGAAGATCAATGAAAGTATTTTCAATAAGGGGTTGCCATAGGGGGCACCCTGTTCTGTCGCCAAATACCACCAAGTTTGTCGCCAACTTGGCGATAGATCGCCAAATTTGGCGGTCAAAATGAGTCGCCAAAAGTGACGCCAACTTGGCGATATCTCTAATATTTCGCCAAATTCCCATAGACTTCCATTGTAAATCTACTTGCTTATAGAAAATCAACAAATTGAGATATTTTAATGCAACAAAAACTAATATTATCTTAAGGGATTACATTAAATTTTTCTTTGATGACCTAAGTAGGAATTGACTTTAAAAACAAAATTTTTATATTACTTGTTTCTTTTTATTAATTTAAGTCTAATTTCTGCCTAATGCAGTGTAATAATGAAGTTTAGTCAAACTATGTTTTAAATAGTATTTTTGAATTATTGTCAAAAGTATAATTTCTTTTAATAAAAATTAGACATATAAATATCACTTGGCATATTTCAAATATTACGCAAGCAAAGCCGCGGGGTTTGCTAGTACCTTATATTTTGTATAGAACTCGTGTGCATTTATTTCTATTAAATGTTTATTATTTTTTTGTTATGTATGTACCGCAATATTCGTTTTCGACAAAAAAAAAACCTTAGTTAAACGGTACTTAATTTCCTTTAAATAATAAATGATTAATCGATAAATTATATTTTCTATGTTTACTATTGATTTTTATAAAAGTAAAAAAAAAAAAAAAATCCTTATGAAGTGCAAACATTTTTGCCCTTTCCGTGCAGTGCTCTATATTAATGTAAATTTACAATGTCAGTCATTTATACCTTTTCAATGTTCCCAGTATGAGGAATGGGAAAATTGTGCTGTGTAGATCTGAGCTAAGCATTACTCTAAACCACCTCACTGGGTTATACGGAGGAAATTTGGGCAGTTGATAAAATTTTCTCGCAAAGAAACAAAAAAATATTTTATGGCTAAAAAAATTCAGATTTTTTTAAAAAGAAGATTATCATGATAAATAAATAAAATCACAAGACTTTCGTCTTGAAGAAATGACATGTATTAATTAAATGCATTATTCTACCTTGATACAACCATAAACTACACAATATGAATTTTCCTCTACACAAGTTTAATCTAAAGCACTACTACTTCATCTTCCAGCTACCGTAAAAAATTATAGACCGTCCCATTTCAAACGAAGGGAAGTATTTGAATAAATGGAACTTCAATTAATGAAAATATTCCCTGACGGTGGCTGCAGTATTATAAACCGGAAGTACTTGGAAATTTAAATAAAATGTATATTTTTAAATGTGTCATCTGTATTATTATTATTTGTCACCTTTTAAGTAATCCGTGAATTTTTAAAAGTTTATGTGGTTTATGATGCTACATTTTGTAAACGTCTTAACTCTCCATGCACATACCCTTTAAAACTATTGCAATGCCCCTGTATCATCAAATGTAACTATCCAGTATAAGGAATTAGGAAATAGCGTTGTATAAATATGGCTTAAGGAAAAAAAAAACTGATATTGATGATTCTTTTCTAAAAGATTAATTTGCTTGTTCTTACAAGTATACGAAAAATAGGTTTTGAGAGTAAAATCTATAGAGTACTTCTGCTTAAACTAGAACCCTGAAATTCGGCAAGAAGGAAGGTCTGATTGCACGAATAAAGATTGAAAAATCCGAAAATCATTAATTTATAAATCTATGTGGATTCATTTCCAGGCAAACGCGTGAATTTCCATAATCGGTACCAGCGCAGAATTAACGCATTATAGCGGAAATATATAAATATAACGATGCGGGACCCTCGGAGTACGAATCCTACTCGTTCATGTCCTTATTTATTTTAACTTCTAAACAACGCACCAATTTCAATTTTTACACCGTCGAATACCGAAAAAAAATGTTCTTTCGAATACAATTTTCTTATAACTGCATCTCATTTTACAGATTTCGCACGATTTTAAAAATAACTTTCAAGCATAATTTTTTTTTAACTTTTTCTATCGGGTGCAGTCGGATTACGAAAGATTAATCTCTTGCAATTAAAACAACAAATATATTTCAGCATTTGTTTCTGGCTAACATTCCATAAGGAAATTAAATCTTCATCAATAAATAAATAAAAGAATAAAACACAAATTTATCATGCACGTAAACGAACCCCGCGCTTAAAACGCATGAAATTATCAGAATCAAAAAAGCTGCCATAAATATCGAAATCTTTGACGATTACATAAGGATATTAACTCATGACTTATGGTTAAAACGAAAATTTTATTTGAATAGTACATTATCGATCTTTTCCATATGAAATTGCTTTTCGGTAAAATTGTTTTCATCTACCTTCTGTAACCCTGGAAGCCCGGGTTGGATTTCTTAAAAAGAACAAGTAAATCGCGTTTCCTAGATTGATACTCTTATGGTTGGAAAAATGGTTTAAAAGGCGTAGCGGGATATTCAGCTGTTTAGTTCATGACATAAATATGGCCCTGGTAATATAGCTGCTAAATTTTAAATTCAGCAGCTATTTTTATATAGTCAAATTGCTATAGCCAAATTTGACCCTAAAAAAATTACTTGACAGTTTCTTTTTCTTCTTTTTTATAGTACTCCTTTTTTTTTTTTTTTTTTTTTTTTTTAATCAATAATTATCAAAATAGACCAATATTAATCAATGAAGACCTTTTTTTAAAAAAAAATTACTAAGACATTAACTTTACAACATTAGATGGCAAATTATGGACAGAAAAGGGCCTTTAAATTATTGGTTTCTGATTTGTTCTTCTACGGTTTTTGAAGATGAAGGAAAACTTTTCAGAATCGTAAGAAAATCTGAAGCTTTGCAAGGTTACATCTATGTTAATTTTTTGTCGCAAACCTTTTTGCTATATCAGGAAGTGATACTGTTTTTGTTTTTTAAACGCTGTTATTATTATTATTATTTATTTTTTTACTTTCTTCCATATTTATAAAAAAGAAAGCACCGAATTTGTGAAATTTTGGGCAGTTTCGCGAATGTCCTGAATAAGGTTTGCCTATTTTCGGGTCGATATCTATCTGTCTGTTGTCTGTAATTCTTGAGTTAAGTGTCCAAAAAATGTGTATAATTTTGTGGGCGCTGTAACTAAAGAAATAATGCAAAAAATTTCTGCAAACACTACATTAAAAAAAAAAAATACAAAAAATTTTTATGAACTTTGCAAGATGATTATTATGAAAAACTAAACTGATTTAAGTTTAATTTTGATCACTCAACCTCGGGAGCTGTTATGATAAACTTTTGTAATGAACTTATAGCTATATCTCCGTTTACATTTAGGTAAATAATTAAAAGTATACATATATGTTGGTCTAGTTTTAGCTTTAAATACTCAATGTTGGGCACTTTTATTTTATATAATTATTATTATTATTATTATTACTGATCACTGTAATTCCATGTTAAATTCAAAGAAATACATTACACTTTGTGTTCATAATTGTTAATTTGTGACTGTTTTATTTAAATATATATGTATGAATGAGATAGTAGAAACTTTTTAAATGGCGACAGCTTACCTTTTTTTTTTTGTGTGTGTATAGTGGAGGGGGGGGGGGATCTCAGAAATAGGTGAACTTTGATATAAATTAAATAGTATTCGTTCACCAAACTTACCTCTAATTTTACAACTTACTGAAAATTTGCATGCATTTCACTACAGTGAGCCTTGTATTTATTAGATAAGCACTTATTGACAAATCTGAAATATTAATTGCGAAATTTTTAATTAGGATAAAAATGTTTTTGGTATTTGCGTCAACTGTCGCTGAAATCAATTGATCAAGAATGCCGAACATTCAGACAAGTGATTTCTTATGTCAATGCTTTTTTAGGTGCGTTCATAATTATATAAATACGTAGCACCTATAGTTGCGTCACTTGGTCCGCCTGTCTGTCTGTCCGCATATAACAGCGCAAAGACTACCGAACCGAATGGTTTGAAATTTAATAGATGTAATAGTTGCAGAATATATGCGAGTCATTTCAAATTTTAGGAAAATCGAATGAAAACTTTAAAAAATGTTAATAAAAGCTTTCTTCATCCTGTTAAATCCTATCATACATGATTAATCCAGTGATATCTCATGACAGGTAATGATTATAGGTTGCTATGGTGATTACGTCCTATTTAAGATGGAGTCTTATTATTTCCGTATTACTGAATTTAATATATATAATCGTAATAAATTTTGTATCCATGCGTTTTTACATAAGAGTGCAACAGCTATTGCACCAAGATCTGAACATTTATAAAACTAGTTATCGTACGATATAGTAGTATATCTAATTTGCCACGTTTGACGTACAATTTTCGACTTTTTTTTATTTTTTTTTATCAGCAGCAATGTTTCAAAACTGTATCATATCTTTACATATAAACTAGCTAATGCAGTCCGAGACTTTATTTCCTTAATTTTATGAATAATTGCAATAAATGTCTCTATATTTATCTGATTGTCAATAGCTTTTTTTTTTTTTTTTTTTTTTTTTTTTTTTGTCTTACAACGTGGTATTTTATCTAAGTAAAAAATATTTAGCACTTTCGTGGAAATACTATCATTACTTATCTTCATGAAATCTCGACCTAGCGGACAACTGTTTGGGTTTCATATCACCCAATTTTATTCTCGGTAATAAACTTTTCACATTTTTATTTTCTCTCTTTTTGGAAGCCTCCGATTTCCTTTCTGAAGAAATGAAATATTTATTTATACTTTCATCTTTCATAATGTCCTAGATATTTTCAGCTACTTACAGCTCTAATTGATCTACAAAATTATTATTAAATCTAACTCGCCAGTTTAATGAAACGGAGCACTTTGAAATGAGAAAAATTCTTGTTTTATTCAATTGTTAAAATTTTAAAAATAAATTCCCATAGACTTACCAGAAAACGAGTTTTCAAACTTCTTAATGTTAAGTAATGAAAATAACACATCATAATGTATTCTAAATGTATTTTTTTTAAATCAAATTTTTCGTAGTCTATACATTTTCAAAGTGCTCCGCGTTTTTTTTTTTTTTTTTTTTTTTTTTTTTTTTTTTTCAAAATTTTCTGTATGGCTAAGAGAAAATCTTTATACACATACTTGAACTATATTTTTACATTCGTTTTGGCATGTTGGTTTATTAACGTCCTAAAATTAATAATAAAGTACTGTGGTTTCGCGATAATTCAAACTTTTGTTTAATTTGAATTAATCATAAAGGCCCGAAAACTTTGCATTAGAGGTAATGTAAAATTAATTCGTTAGCGCGAATTTTTTTAATAACATTGGTTAATTTGAGATAAAAAGAACTACTATTTATATTTATATTTATACTTTATTATTATTATTAAGATGTGATATTAGTAGAGAATAGTATGTAACAGTAGATAATGATTTTTAACATATCTCGGAAATTAAGTGATAAGGAAATGAATTAAATTATTACTTGCAAAGAGCCGAAAAAAGATAGTTGATTCGAGAAATGACTTTGGGTTTGATGATGAGACTCTCTGCTAAAGTCCTGAACGCACAGGTTTATATACGACCCGAATACCAGAATTTTATTTCATGTCAATCTGAAACCGAGCCGAACCCGATGAAAAAAATAATTCAAGCCAACAACATGTATATATAAAAAAAAAAATGATCAATACTTTAATGCGATTAAGAAATAAATATTCTACAATCATATTTCTAATATAAAATTGATCTTTTATGAAGGAAAACTGATATATATAGTTCATTCATATTCAAATAATAACGTTCATCTAAAACTATATTTTAGACTTTTTTGAAAAATCAGGTCAACTTGAACCGGAAACAATTAAAGCCAACAAGTGATATGGGATGGGTAAATACCCCAGAGGATAAATATTTATTTTTGGTATATAACCGGATATTTATATATTTCACGGTAAAAACTCATAATATTGAAAAGTGTCTAGGGAAATTTTACTTGGGAAAATGAGGTACAGTGAAATATCCCTTCAAAATTTATTTATTTTACATGTTTTAATTGCTTATTTGTATTCATAAATAACCAGTATAGTATAGACTATATTCAACTTTAAGTCATTTGGTCCAAAAATAATTTATTTATTTTGTTGCTTTTAACTACCTAAAGCAAAATTTTGTTTATTTAAAATTTTTGACATTTTGTTAATAAATATTAGAAGGAGAGAGGAAAAAATAGTTGAGGTTTAAAGTTAAGGCATTCGTTTTTTAGTAAATCTATGCAGAATGTGCCTTTTTATATAAAATAAAATATTATAGGATATTTCCTTATCCCACTTTTATATGGTGTATAGTGGGCCACTTCAAAAAGGTTACGGTAGTATTAAGGATTTAATAATGAAATTTTCAACAGAAAAACTAAAAAAAAATCAACTGTTTTTTAAACACTTTCCAATATAGTAGAAAAGAGTTTATGAATTTGGTTTTTCTGTATATCTGCCGTCTGTCCGTGTTCTAACTCGCGTAAATATACTCAGATTGCCATGCAATTGATATAGGTTATTGAGGTTTAGGCATGGTTGGTATCGAAAATGAAGTGTAAAGCGTTAATAGTTCGTTTAGAGGGAGACCCTAAAGAATTCCGTTACATTATGATCTATGGAAAAAAAAATCATTTGCAGTATATTTTGTTACACTATTTCAAACATATCGAAAATTATATATACCATTGAAGTGCATTACACGATGCTTACTATAGTATATGATGTACATAGCATTCATCGTTCATTTGCAGGTACACACAAAATAATTTGATTACAGTACTGTTTAAAAATATTAATAGCTGGAAGTGAGTTTTAAGTTGTGGTAACGCATTTTTAAATTAAACTAAGTTTTCGCCTATTACATGGTGTATATAATTTATACAGCTGATATTCAAGACAGCACAAATAATCTCGAGTACTGTTCTGTTTATTGACGAAAATTGCTGAAGGGTAATTTATAACCGTTTCCTAACTGAACCAAATTTTAGCATACTATGTAGTATATATACAAGTATATAGATCATATATGGGGTGCACGAAAGAATTCGGATATTTTTTCGATTATTAATGGTAATTCCTGAAATTGGGTTTTCAAATATGTTATGCTTTTTTCAAATTGTCTACTTAGACATCCTTTTTCACCTTATTAAACGGTGAGGTTTTGTTAATGTTATTCTGGAAGTGTTGGAAAGTCTTTCATAATCTCTGCCTGTTGCATGATTTTTCGTTCTTTTTTTCATTTAAAACTGCTATCAAGAATATGTTCTAGTATATTTTGTTCTTATACTTTACATTTAAATGGGGGAAAATAGTTCAATTACTTCTGCGCCATTTTAATATCTTGAAGAATGTAGATACTAATTCATATTAAAGGTGTATTCGAAAAAATGTTTTTCCACCCTCAACAGCTCGAAATTTTCTGAGACATTTTCAGACTCATTTTTAAAAGTAAAAAGATGAAACTTGCTGGGGGTGATTTTTGAAGACATGTTTAACATGCCGTGTGATTTCATTTTCAGCTCAATTAATTAAAATTTGATTTTTAAACAATTATTTTCTCAGTATGACCATTTTTTTCATTCCCAGATCGCCCGCTTCGGAAAATTCGGTTCAAAACGCCAACTTTGACAGCGTTTAATATAGTATTTTCTGCATTTATCAAAAAATCGAGAAACACGGCACATTATGTAGTTTCTAAATAAGAGAATTTCCCAGTTTGATGCGTTTGAGAGCAAAAACGAATTTTAAAATGAATCAGAAAATAAGCAGTTTGGATCGGAATACATCCTTAAATCAGGAAAATTGCATTGAAAACTTTTTTTTGTTTTCTTAGAGTCTTTAGTTATAGTATTTTTAAAGCATAGGCTAATTGTGTAACTTTTTAATCTGTAACTGAAGTAATCACGATGTTGCGAAGAAAATTGTTCTTAAAATTATTTACATATTATTTAAAACATGCTAATTAATTTATATTTAAATTTAAATAGTTATGTTAAATATATATATGCATATAATGACGTGCACAAAAATTCTTTTAAATGTTTTTATGCATATTAAATCAATCCATTGTGTTCTGTACTATTTAATGTAACGAAAAATGTGGCTAAAGATTTCTCATAAAGTAATTTTCCCTTTAAATAGTTATAAATATTGCAGTTTATCTTTCAACTTTGATATTTTATTGTGCTTCGTATAGTGTCCTACTGTATCCCAGGCAAGGGGTTACATATTTTAAGCTTTGAAAAGTATTTTTAGTTCAAAACGCTATTAAAATTTATGCTTTAAGAAAATTAATTAAAGATAAAGTATATTCAAGATTTTTTTTTTTTTTTCGTGTAACTTGATCTCTATATTTCAGAAGAGAAAAATAAAAACTTCATAAAGGGTCCAGTATGCCCCATCTTTTGCTATGTGACAATGCTTCAAGTATGACAGAAGCTTTCACATTAGAAATACACATTTTCTATATTCACATTTCATATAGAAAAATACCTGCAGGTTTCCTTTCCCATGTTTTACGTTTACTATATTTTGATATTTTAGGTTGATTATTCATATTTGATTGGAAAATTTATTTCTAAAAGACACAACTTTTGAAAAAGGATATGAATATTTTAACAGAAATCTTATACACTTCAAATATGAGAATTCAAAATTGCAGCTCATTCCGCTAAACAGTTTTTGAGTTATGTTTAAAAACTACCCGCATTGCAATTTATTTTCCAACCAGTTCAAAGGCTTTAACATTAGGATATCCCCATTTTAAACCTGTATAACACCTAAAACATTGGATCGAATTACTTCCTGTTTCATTTCCAAAAGTAAAATTTACCAGGAAAAAAAATATCAAAATTAGGTGTTCGTATTGAAATTTTTAAAGTTTGGTAAAATTTCGCTATGAAGACGACCCCCAAAGCTTTTTTTAAACACAAATTTTAAAAAGACATAATTTCCAATAGAATGTCTATTTCCGTTTGTTTCTGCAATAATTTGATTATTAAAATGTATCAGGTGTTCTTTCTCCCCTCCTCCTTTTTTTCCGCGCCTGTACATTTAAGTGGCAACAGCTTAAGAATGGATGATTAGGGTAATTCGTATTCTAAAATTGTGTCTTACTAATATTGAACTGCTCTCTTCAACCTAGAATTTGGAGTTGATAAAATTATATGTTTTTCATTTCGTATGTTATATATTTACTAGGGGGCTCGGCCCCCTACGAGCTACGCTCGCCAACCTCCCGTTCGGAAACCGCAGTTTCTAAAAGCACGCTATTTTGATCGGCTGTAAAAAGATTTTGAAAGATTGAATTATAATTTAAAAAACAGTGGCGATCTCCCTATAAACGGGTTTCTATTAATTTCTCTTCACTGTAAAAAAAAAAAACGGAATAAAAAACGGAAATACTACTGGCAATCTAGACGCCAGTACTATTTCCGTTTTTTTACAGGAAATTTTACCCATAAATTACAGAAAATTTTCCGTTTTTCTGATTAAAAACGGAAGTCTTTCTGTAATTTATGGGTAAAAATTCCCGTAAAAAAACGGATATCTTACTGGCGTCTAGATTGCCTGTAGTATTTCCGTTTTTTAGTCCGTTTTTTTTTTTTTTTTTTTTTTTTTTTTTTTTTTTTTTTTTTTACAGTGTTTGATTGGGGAATTTTAAGGAAAAATCAGTTGCTGTTAAAAGATACTATGGCTGTTTTCCTCTTTGATTAAATAAAACCAGTTAAACATTTCAAAATAAGCTAATATAAAATGAATTAAGTAAACAGAGTCTTTGTCTTCCAGTATTTTTTAACAAAGCGAAAAGAAAATTATTTTAAATAAGACATTTTAAGCGGGCTCTCGTGTCAAGTACACAAGTCGTATGTTTGTTGTTCAATAAATAAATAAATAAATGAAAGACATTTTACATGTATCGTTTTTAATCTCACGCAATTTTCACCAAACTTTTATTTCTCTTTTTAATATTCACGTGAAAATACTTTTGTTAGAGATGAAATATTATTTGCGCTGTCCCAACAAAAACAGTTGAAAAGTTCATCTCGAAATATCAAATAAATGTCTCACGCAATTTTTAAATTTAAACTGTTTTGCAATATTATTTTTTGTTCATTTTACATAATAAGTGTAATGTGACGTAAATGTGACGTAATTTCTCCTATTTAAGACTTCTAACGCATGTTAATGAATTTATTATTTTACAATATCTTTTCTCTGTTGAAATTCACGTGTAAATATAGTTTTTATGAAGTAATTTTCAATAAGTTCCTACTTTTTATACGTAATTATTTAATTCTAATTTGTAAGTTTTTTTTCTGTTTATAATAGTCACATGTAAATAAATTTTTAATTTGAAGCAAACATTATTGCTTGCGCTGTTTATACAGTTGGTAGCAGGTTAAATTAGTACAATTTTCTAAAATAAGTAAAAAATATCTCTCGAAATGCTGAAAATTTGAATTTAAAATAGAAATAAAAGCTCAAAAAATGAGTCAAATTAAAAAAATAAATGCATTCTGCACACCGGGAAATTATAACGTATAAAATGATCTAAAAATGATTAAATTCCGATGTATAGTTTTTGCTCCTATAAAACTTTTTTAATGGAACGACTTTGTCCAACTTTAGCATTAAATATCTCTTAAAATAATTCTTCGATTTGAAAACTGTCTGCATTAGCGTGTTTATCAAACATTTTTCTATAATACTGCCGATTTTCATATTTTTGTATGCAATATTTTTCTTAATATTAACGAAGAAAGACCTCCGGTCACAAAAAATTCAAAACCGGCGACGGCGGCGGCGGTGACAGCGTAAGTTACTTTTTTTTAGAATAGAGAGATTTATAAAAAGAAATAAAAGTAAATAAACATTTATTGTCAAATAAACAACAATAGCCGGGTTACCATGTCAACCTTTTCTGAAATATGAAAAAAAAAATCTGTTTGATTAAAATTTGAGTTGCCATCATTAGAAAAATGTATATAAAATTAGAAAAAAAATTAATATTTCGAAAACTAATTCGAATTTAAAAATTCTAATATCAGTTTTGAGATCTGCGGATCAATTCTGCTTTTTGGTGTTAATTTCATCGCAAAATATTCCATATTTTAAGAGAAATCGCTTGAAACATAATCAGTTGTTTAATCAGTCGATTCATATATCCGTTTCATAAATTCGTTTCATATATCCGTTTCATAAATTCGTTTCATATATCCGTTTCATAAATTCGTTTCATTAAGATTTTATATATATAGGGTAGATATAGATGAATATTTCCTCTTTTAAATAAATAAATAAAAATGAAAAAGATATTTTTGATAAAATGATTCTCTATAAATGCATTAGCTTTTTTAGATTCTTCATTATAATTAAAAAAGACATTTAAATTTAATATTCAACTGCAAAACGGTGAGTTTCTTTTAAATTTTTCAGTTGTAAGAAGACTGAAGCTGTAATTTTTTCTTTTTCTTTTTTTTTTTTTTTTTTGGCACTTATTTATTATAACTAATAGCAATATGAGTGTTTTTCACAGTCATATTTATTTGAAAAATAAATACCCAGTTAAATACCCAAATCGGGAATATGAGGCATTCTCACAAAATTTTAACTTTCAGGAATAAAAATCTGGAGAAATTAAACTTAATAAAATAATATTTTTAACTTATAGACGAATGCAAAAAAAAAAAAAAAAAAAAAAAAAAAAAAAAAAAAAAAATGGTCAACAGCGACAATTTTTGATTTAACTGAGATTTAATTTAGACTTGAGACTTTAATTTTCCTTACCATTTTGCCTCTCTAACTTTTTATTTTCTTCTGAGTATTTACTTATAACGAATGTGCATAGTAACCACAGAACATTCAAATAAGAAATAATAACAATGTAGTATTTTTAGTACAAAATTTTGGTATAACATTGTCTTAACCCCCTAAACGGTCGCTTAGTATTTGGGTAAACCATAAAATAGTACCTATTTTTTTTATTACAGAAATTGAATAATTATAAGGTTTCTATATAATATATGCAATTAGTTTTTTTAAGGCTAAAAAAAGAAGATGTTATAGAACAAATTCACATTTTTGGAAAAGCCATCATGCAAGAATCCTGTGTTTTACCCCTTAATCGTCGCACCTGATAAGAGTTGAATACTTTTTTAAAATTCGGATTGTTTGATTGCCACCATTTTTTTCAAGTTGAAATATTACTTCATTTAATGGCAGATAAAATGTCGAGAGAATAAAGCCAATTGCATTATTTAAAAAAACTGGTAGGAATAAAACAATCTGAATAAAAGAAAATAATCCTATACTGCCCGTGGCAGTCACGGGCGCGACGATTAAGGGGTTAATGTTTGTTTTACACCATACAAATTAATGCGAATAAGATCTTTATTTTTCACATCTTAGATCTTTATTTATCATCATTAAAAAAAATTTACAAGTAATATTTGAAATAATATGATATACATTAAATTTTGCTTGTTAATAATTTTTTTGAGTGTGATGTATTTCGAAACATGCAATACAAAGTCCAACATCACAGCGCCAAAAACCAAATCCAAACGTTAATATTCAAAGACTTCACACCGAAAGGGGAGTTAAATTTTTCTGGTTTCAGAAGTTTTTTCCAGCAACAAATCTCCAACCCGGAAATATGACGGGCACGAGAAATAACGAACGACGCCTCAGCCCGTGATATTCACGGGAGCGAGAATTAGGGGGTTAAAGGGATGTTAAGAAAGGGGCGGGAAGGAAAAAAAGGGGGACGGTAAATGATAAAAGGGAAGGTAAGGAAAAAAATCTCTGCTGGCACGGCCTACAGGCGCAGGTAGATTTTGAAGTTAAGTACTAATTTCAATAACAAAAACTAAATCATGGTTAAAGATAAACCCACTTTAACAATTTTATCTGGCCGCTTTTGATGAGTTTTTAATTTCCTTTTTATATAAGAGCTGGTTTTATCAGAATTATGTTAAGGCTGTATTCAAAAAAATATTCCATGCTCAATAACTTGAAGTTTTCTGATACATTTTCAGATTCATTAAAAAAAAAACCATGAAGAATGATTTTTGAAGGGATTTATAAGCGACATTTTTTTTTCTTTCTTTCGTTCAATTAATTAGAATTTGATTTATAAACAATTATTTTCTCAGTAGGACAATATTTTTCGTTTCCAACACAATCGCTTCGGGAAATTCCGTTCAAAATGTCCTTTTTGACATAATTTTTTTTTTAAATACAGTAGAACCTCTATTTAACGAACCTCTATTTTGCGGATTTCTCTATTTTGCGAACTTTTCCTTGGAACCAAGAATATTTTGCGAATTTCTTCGTAAAATAACCTCCAAATAGCGAAGTGCATTCTCTATTTAACGAACTTTTTCTTGTGATCAAAAAATTTTTTTCTCCCCATTTCTCAAAATATTTCTGGACATTTCAAACTTATTCTTTCTTTAAACACATTTTATGATGTTCAATGGCCTTGAACTGGTTTTACCAGGCGCCTTCTTTGTCAGCAGTGAGAATTCGGTAAGTACGGAGGACGAAGACGATAATCCCTTAGAGTAACTTTTAAAAATGTGGATACAGTGAGAAAAAAAGAAAAAATTAACCATGATGTGCTGATTGATGATTGTATTTCACTTAATTCTGAAATTGAGACCTCGGAAACACTATCCGAATTGGATATTTTCGACAGTATGAAAAATAAAAACAATACAGCAATGAATTATGATGAAGACGAATATGATGGTGATTATGCAGGAATTAACAAAACTTCGTATAATGAAATGCTAAAATCATTTGAAACAATCCGACGCGAATTATGGTTAGAAGAAAATACGCATGAAGGGGTTTTTGGTGCATTGCAAAGATGCGAGACGTATTATGAGAGAAAGCACTTTTTAAAATAAAAAAATCAGGCAAAATTAACAGAGTTTTTCAGATATTAAATTTAAAGACGCATATGTTAATGTATGGTTAAAATTATTTGTTACAATAATAATAAATACGATAATGTCATTAAAATTCGTTAATTTTAATGTAAAACTATTTACTTTAAACAGAAAATACAGTGCATTCCCGGACAATGTTTTGTTTTCCTTGCAGATTTCAAAGATTTAAACACATAGAAAAAATGAATTGATGATGGATATTGGTGGGTAAAATAAATAAAACAAATCGATATAATTTATTAAAAAAATGTGATTAATTACTTTTAATAAAAATGTTTAGTGTTTATGAATTTAAAATCTGTTTTATGTAGTTTAAAGTATTTTAAAAGGTGAATCTCTATTTAACGAATTTTCCATATAACGAACTTTTTTCCGGGATATAGCGACTTCGTTAAATAGAGGTTCGACTGTATATTCTGCATCTATCAAAAAATCGACCGTTATGGTACATTATATAGTTTTTAAAAAAGAAAACATACCAATTTGATGCGTTTGAGAGCAAAAATGAATTTAAAAATGAGTCAGAAAATAAGCAGTTTAGATTTGAGTACACCCTTAATGTGATATTTTTCCAACACAATCGCTTCGGGAAATTCGGTTCAATTCGGTTGACATCATTTTTTGAAATATATTCTGCCTCTATCAAAAAATCGACCATTACGGTACATTATATAGTTTCTGAATAAGAAAACATACCAATTGGATGTGTTTGAGAGCAAAAATGAATTTAAAAATGAGACAGAAAATAAGCAGTTTGGATTTGAACACACCCTTAATACGATGATTTTTTCTTCAACCGCTATGTATTCTTTTTGTTTTTGTTTCTATTTTTTTCTAATTTTTCTTACGGTACGAATTGGTCCTATCAAAAACTTGTCAATATAAAAGTTGTAGATAATATTAAGAAGATTTATAATAAATTTAATTGTATTTGATATCTTGAGAATTGACGAAGTTATGAATTTTTTTCTCCCCAAAACTCTATTTTTTTCGCCCCTTGAGCCCATTTTTTATTTTATCAAAAATCTGTCATACATACATTTTTGGCCCTTTTTAGGTACGTTCGTAATTATATAAATACGTATCACCTATAGTCGTTGTTCGGTCCGTCTGTCTGTCCGTTTGCATATAACAAAGTAAAAACTACCCAACTGGATGGTCTGAAATTTTAAATATATAATTGGTGCAAAATTTTGTCGAGTCATTTCAAATTTTATGAAAATCGGATATATAGTTTAATTACAGGGACAGTCAAAAGTTTTCCGTTACATTACGACCAATGGGGAAAAAAAATATTTCAAGTGCATTTTAATGATGTGACAGCCTTTCGAACAGAATTAAATTCACATGCACTTATGAAGTGCACTAAAATATACATTCAGTACAATATGCGGTGCAAAAAATATTTATAAAACTAGTTATACTATGAACGCACCTCATTTGCCAGGTTTGACGTGCAATTTCCAACTTGTTTTAGAAGTAATAATAACTTTAAACTGATTCGATATGTATTATAATTAAGAAGTTATGGGATTCTTTCAGTTTCCACAAAACCCCTCCCTATTTCCACCCCCTTGGTCTGATTTTGCCCATTAACGAATTTGCCCGATATTTTATGACCCTTATTTTTTTTTTGTATCAGTTTGGAAGAGATCTGTGCAGAATTATGGAAGTTATCGTGTCCATAAAAAAGTGATATAGATAGATAGATAGATAAAGTTTCTATCGGGGGTGGTTTTGGGTTCTGGGAGTCAAGATCGGTGTAGATCTGCAAAACTTTTTCTGAAATTCCAACATAGGGGAGATCGTAATAGGTAGTATTTCATACGAAATCTGCCTAGGGGCGGTAAGGATGAGACGGTAAGGAAAATTACCACCTATTTTTAGGCAAATAATGTTAAAACTAAGTGATAGTCACAATGTCATTGATTTTTAGCAACAGTTATTTCCATTGGATTAAATATATATATATATATATATATATATGTATATATTTACCTCGAAAAGTGCAGGAATAAACCTTGGGGACGGTAAGGCTACCAATAAATCCACGATGCTTGAAAATAACATTTAAATGCTGATTTAAATTCTGAAGTAAATTTCCTGTCAAAGAATTTTAGCCATTCTTTCTCTAGCATACCTCTGCATGAGACAAAAGTTGAAAAAAAAATTGTGGCTACATCTGATGTGATTTTCTGTATAATTTTAGCAAGAGGGACGGTAAGGAATCTAAAATTCAGGGACACAGTTCAAAAAATAATAACAACCGTAAAAATGTGCGCAGGTTAATTTTTTGCTACATATTTATATAAAACAATAGTCCTACTTTTGAAAAAAAAATTACATCGAATTACTTTCATTGAAACAATTTTATACAGGCAGCTCCAAACTTAAAAATCAGCATCAGGGATATGGGATGGTAAGGAATTTCGTGGTATATTTGGACCCATAATATTGTCCAAAACTTATTTATCTCGTTAATATTGTTATACAGTCATGCAGTGGGATGTTTTCCAACAGAAGAAAAAAAAACTAAGAATATGTACTAAAATAAACTTAATAAAAGGGATTTAAAAGTCAAAATTATGTGAGAATGCCTCATATACCCAAATATTTACCCTGGGTATATTTACCCTTAAAAATAAATACTCGAGTATTTTACAACACTGATGCCAACTCGACTCGCAACGACAAAAATTAGCGTCAACCGCGGGTCGGGTCGGGTTCATGTGAAATCGGGTTAGTCGACCCGATTCAGGACTCTACTCCCGGCATCCTTAAATATCCTAACGAAAAAAAAAGTAATGTATGCACTTGATATCTTTTAATTTTTCATTCAGACGGAGGCTTCAGAAGAGAAATAACTGAAATATTTATACGAAATTCTAACATTGCCATTAAACGCAGAAGTAACAAATATCACTTCACCTTTTTTCAAAGTATAATTTTTTTTCTTTAAACTTTTTGTTCATAATAATTTAACTTAATTTTATTATGATTGCGTTTACGATAAAGGTAAAATATTTTTGACTGATATGCAACATATGTAAAATATATTTGACTGATATGCTTCTAATAATTTTAATTTTAGAATGTAATATATTTTTTATGTAATTTAATGTGTTAAAATCAATTCGGATTATAGTGATAGCATTAAAAGTTTCTCTTTTTAATAGGATAATTGGAACATTATTATTATTATTATTATTATTATTATTATTATTTTGTATTTCGGAGTTTGAATTAACAAGCGTCGACTACATATCTTTTTTTTTTATGGAAGCTCAGTTCCGTGCCGGTGTTTTATATTCACTTATTAATTAAGTAACTGGCTGGTCGAATTAAAAAATTAATACACAAAATTTTTAATAAAGTCTTTTTAAGTTATAAAATGAAAAAATGAAGAAAATATTTGGAAAATTGAAACTCCGGGAGCATTAAACAAAAAATAAAGAAATAAAAATAAAATAAAGAAGTAAAAAGGGGAAAAAAGCTAATTATTAGCTTTAAAAAATTCTGAAAAATGATTTAATTTTCAGTAAACTGATTTTTTAAAATTATTGTTGAATCCGTGGTACAGAACATGCCTGTGAAGAATTTCTTGTTGAAATAACATAAATAATGAAAAATACCGTGCATAAATATACATGTAATCACAAAATTATTTTTTTTTTCTCCGCCATTGTCACATGTTTTCTTTTTCCGAATCTTTTAAAAGAATACTCCTGCTACGTCTCAAATCAATAACTTTCTAAATCATCCATTTCTAAACATTCTTGAAATTCGAATAATATTTGAACTTTTCAAAGTGATAAAATGTTCTTTAATGCTGACTGCATTTCTGGATTAAATTATCTCGAAATTTTAATTATCTACTTTAATCGTGATCGTTTCTTAATGAAAAGGCTGATTCAACTATTGTCTGTCCTAGGAAAAACTTGTTCAGTTAATTTAACCCCTTCGCGACGGGAGCCTTTTACGAAATGTTTATTACTTTGCTACCGGTTTTAAAAAACAGAAGTTTGTGCCTATTCAAATCGGGAAAATGCTCGGATTAAACAAGGCAAATTTTACAGTAATATTTTACTGGTGAGGATAAACGAGGATCCTTAGGCCTATTTCCGGCACGTATACGTGTCGCTCGTCCCCAAGGGGTTAAATAATCCTTTTTAATTACTAGCATTTTCATTCTTAAAATTTTTTGCATATTTGACGTAGTTTTTTACTGTTTCTTGCGTTATTTATTTATTTATTTGTATTTTTTTTTCTTTTGCAGTTATTCTTTATGTTTATTTATTTATTTTAATTTTGTTAACTTTATTTCTGACTTTTTGAATTATTTAAATCTTGCTCTCATTCGTACTGGACTTGTAACATGTCAACACTTTTTACCCGACTGAAAAGAAGGGTTGTGTGTTTCATGCGTATCCGTGTATGTGGATTTCTTTATACCGTCGAAATGTCCCAACCGCTGGATGGATTTTAATGAATGAGGTCTCTATCGATTCGTCTTAACGGCCCGATGGTTATAGGTTAGGTTTTATTTTTATAAATTCAAAATGACGGCCGTAAAATACAAATTTCGGTAGAGACGGGGAAAAAAATTACGCACCCTATTGAGTGGCATGTCATTGGATAGGTCTTTCAAAATGAAGACGATGTTTCATTGACTATTTTACAGTCAGAAGCTCTGTTAAAATATTATACAACCTGGAAGTTGTGTATGTATTGTGGATCTCTAGCTTTACTGCAACTCTAACCATCATAGACATCTATAGACCTCATCAAAGCAGTGTTTATAGATAGGAACTAGCAGTTAAACACAACTTAAAAGTCATCAATACAAGTAAATAAAAAAAATAGATAAGTAATATAAACAAGTAAAAAAAATATTTTAAGTCAATTCCTACTTAAGTCAATAAGAGAATTTTTCTCTCCCATTCTTCTTTCCTTTTGAGTGGCGCTTAAAATGCCTTGATCAAGAAGGGGGCTCTCTCGATTATTGAAAATTAATTAATTTAATTTAATTAATGAATTAATATTTGAAAAAAAACTGGATTAACATCAAGTGCCATCCACTACAAGTTAAAAAAAAAATTATTTGAGCTTGATGAGATGAATAATAAGTATTTTATTAACGATTGAAAATTTGAACACGATATATATAGTGAGAGTGTGAGCTAATAGTAGGAATTGAAAAAAAAAAATAGTTTCCCATTGATGAGGAATAATTAATTAGTTCGCTTTTTACACAGTCGGGTTTTTTTATTTTTTAAATTTAATTGTTTATTAATTAGTTGCTTTTTCTTTAGCGCCTGTTTACCTAAGTGGCTGTTCTCTTCCAACTATCCTTATTTTCCGTTTTCATACCTATTTTCTTTCAATCTTGCTTCAGCTTTCGTTGTGGCAGTACACCTGAATTTTATGCCTGAAAAAGAAAGATTCTTTCGAAAAGTACTGCGCCTCCTTCATTTCTAGGATTTTGTTCATCTGACGAAACCCTATTCGTCTCACTCCTCTGTCTGTCCGTCACAGAGCTCGTTCTCAGAAACTGTATAAGTTAGAGACTTGAAATGTTGCATATTTATAGCTGAATACCTCCAATCACACGACAAATAATACAAATTTTAAAAAGTCTTATATTATTTTAATTAAATTAATTAATTTATTGACATCCCACCATTTTCGAATTTAGATTTTAAAACAGAACCTAATCTTTTAATTTCAATCTCTTTCGCGCAGGCCAGACAGCTCCGTCAGACAGCAGCGTATCAAAAGGTTCCCGGTTCAAAACTAGCGTCGGAGTTTGAAAATTTCCCCCCGGAATACATTTCATTACCTAATAGTTTCAATTTTGCTTTTTTTTTTTTTTTTTTTTTTGCCATTTTATGAGCAAAAGTTGTTGTAAAATATTTTATCAATTATTTTTTTTAATTCGAAAATTGTTATTTTGAAAAATTTCGAAATTTTAATTTGACTGCATTTTATTGTCTGATGGATTTAATTAAAAGAACTTTCGTTTTTTTTTTCTCTTTTTTCCTTTTTAAGGGTTTTTTTTTTCTTTTTAAGCTAAAATTGAATTATGTAATTAAATACGCTTTTCAGATATACAAACATTTTCTGTTTCATTGTCTTAAAAGCAGTTCTTGAATATTTTAAATTTGATTTAAAAAATATCTTCCAATTGAAAAAAAAAATAATAATAATTTAATTTAATGGGCTGTCATCTATTGAAAAAGATCAAGGATTAAATAATTATAAATTCACGGTTGAGATTTATTAATTAAAGGATAAAATGTTTTGAAAGGAATATTAAACGAAACCCTATGTGCGATCTTCGGTCACTCTTACCCACTTTTTTATGGCATTTGTAAAGATTCTTTCAATGACATTTCAAAATTTATTTAGATCAAAATGTATTTTAGAAAGTGTCGGTGTTCGAACCAAATGAAAAACGCATGTGTTATTGTACGTTTCATCGTTTTTTTGTTTTTTTTTGTTTTTTTGTTGTTTTTTTAAGTAATTTCAAATTTAAAAAAAAAAAAAATGTTTAAACAATTTTAATTTTTTCTAAACTATATAAAAAGATTAGCTGAATTTCAATGAATCTAAGAAATACTTACATATTTGACAGAATTGAAGATATAAAAATGTATTTATTTAAGCCTTAATGCGTTTGTTTATTAAATTTAGTTATTTAATTATAAAGCGGTCACAATGTTTAGATTTAAAAAGCTTGGTTGTAAAAAGATTTATTTATATACTTAAAAACAAATCTTTTTAAAAGGGCAATTTTTTTTTTCACTTTATCTCTAAAATTTTTAAAGGAGTCTGAACCACGCGGCCCCTTTATTGATTACGCCATTTGGAACAGCGAAAATGCGTAAAAATGAAGGTGGAAAGGGGAGGGAACAGAAGCGAAATATAGTTGATGATGCTCAAGCCAGAGCATTTTACGTGAAAGAAGACCACTGGGGCGCGTGCGTGGAGATCCGCGTCGGAACCTCTCTTCATTCATGAAGAAGCGGATCTCTGGCACGCCAGGAATTCCAGCCACGTTAATGCGACCTGCCAGGTGCCGCACTTGGCGAAGAAGCGACTTTTTTTGGCGGGGACGTTTGTTGATGATCGCCCGTTTGAACGGGACATCCTTTTCATTCGTAATAATTCAATAAAATACAGTACGTATCATGTGAATGCTAAAAGAAGATGCTAAACGACCCATATCAATGAAATTGGGCTAAAAGATTCACATCAAATAATGGTTAATCTACTTGTTCATGTTGCAATTCTTTGATAATGCTTTCAAATTAAACGTGATGGATTTAACTGCCAAATTTTGAAAATGCTTTAAAATTAAATGTTATGGATTTAACCTAACTTCTCTGCTCGGGTTTATTGGACCCGAAACATTTTTAAACTGCCATTAAAGTAAAAAAAAAAAAAAAAAAAAAAAAAAAAAAAAAAAAACAGTAAAAGAATATTTGACTGACATTTTGTACCTGTGTTAGTGGGGTAGTGTGATATGTTATCCCTCTGAAAAGGATGTTCTTTTATTTATACATTTTCATATATTTTTTTGAAATAGTGTGTTACTTGAGCATAGTAAATACAAACAAAACATCAGGACTAAGTAATTATAAGAAACTGATTCAAAACCATATAGACCAGTGGTAGGGGAGGGGGAAAAAAGCCGAATTCGGAATTAATGAGGAGAAAGCTGGAATTTGTTTTAATTCATTTAGTTTAGGTCTAGATTGAATATGCTAAGTTTTCCCTCTCGTAGTAGGTGAGCGTTAGAAAATATGTACAGATTTATAGTAAAAAAACACGTTTTTTTAGATACCATAACAGTATCTCAAAACAGCTCTGTCAAAAACATTGTCAATACAAATGCTGTAGAGCTTAAAATTCTGAGTAAAATGAGTACCTACACTTAATATTTTTGTTGAACATTAAGGTCACAATTCTACTTTAAAATTTTAGATCCGTGGTCAGGGGGTTGAACTCAGAATTAATTAGGAGTAAACTGGAAATTGTTTTAATCCCTTCAGTTTAGGTCTAAAATGAACGTACTACTATGTTTTCTTACTCGTATTTGAGTGAATGTTAGAAAATATGTACATTTTTATTTTCGAAAAACACGTTTTTTTTAGTTACCTTAACAATATCTCAAAACAGCTAACTCTATAAAAAACATTGTCAGTACAAATGTTGTAGAGCTTAAAATTCTGAATAAAATGAGTACCATCATTAATATTTTTGTTCAACGTTACGGTCGCAATTCTATTTCAATTTTTTTAAAATCAAGAGCTTGAAGCCAGGAAGGACCAAGTTAACTTAACAATATCTAAAAATTGCGGCCTTAATATTGAACAAAAATGTTTAGTGTAGGTACTCATTTTACTCAGAATTTTAGGCTCTACAACTTTTGCATTGACAATGTTTTTGATAGAGTTAGCAGTTTTGAGATATTGTTAAGTTAACTTGGTCTCTCCCGGTTTCAAGTTCTTGATTAGCGATTAAGGCAAAATTTTGAAATGGAATTGCGACCTTAATGTTGAACAAAAATATTAATGATGGTATTCATTTTATTCAGAATTTTAAGCTCACAACATTTGTATTGACAATGTTTTCTTAGAGTTACCTGTTTTGAGATATTGTTAAAGTAATTAAAAAAAAAAAAAAAAAAAAAAAAAAAAAAAAAAAAAAAAAAAAACGTGTTTTTCGAAAATAAATATGTACATATTTTCTAACATTCACCCAAGTACGAGAAAGAAAACATAGTACGTTCAACTTAGATCTAAATTGAAGGGATTAAAACAACTTCCAGTTTTCTCCTAATTAATTCTGAGTTCAACCCCCTGACCACGGGTCTAAAATTTTAAAGTAAAATTGTGACCTTAATGTTCAACAAAAATATTAAGTGAAGGTACTCATTTTACTCAGAATTTTAAGCTCTACAACATTTGTATTGACAATGTTTTTGACAGAGTTAGCTGTTTTGAGATACTGTTGTGATATGTAAAAAAACGTGTTTTTTTACTATAAATCTGTACATATTTCCTGACGCTCACCTAGTACGAGGGGGAAAACATAGCATATTCATCCTAGACCTAAACTGAAGGGATTAAAACAATTTCCAGCTTTCCCCTAATTAATTCCGAATTCAACCCCCTAACCACTGGGCTAGTAGTTACATTTATTTTTTTTTTTTTTTTTAATTTTTTTTTTTTTTTTTTCAAAGAGATGTCGGTGTAAAGCTGATAAAATTTAAGCTACATTGCCTTTTTTTACTTTCTTCTATCTTTACAAGAAGAAAGTATTGGATTCATGAAAATTTTCGAATTCCGGTTTTCGACGGATTTACACGTTTTAGGGGTCAGAGAACCCAAAAAACATGTTTTTACAAAATGTCTGTCTGTGACTCTGTGAGTCTGTCTGTCTGTCTGTCTGTCTGTCTGTGTGTATGTGACACAAATTTTGTGGGCGCTCTATCTCAAGAACTAATGCACAGAATTTAATAAAAATTTGTATTCAGTGAGTCCCTAATACAAATTGATGCTGATTAGTTTTTTGGTGTAAATCGCTCAACAGGTGGCGCTGCTATGCTGCATTTTTCACGATTTTCGCAATAGCTCTATCTCACGATCTAATGCACAGATTTTGATCAAACTTCAAATTTCGTTAGTCCTTGATATGAATTGATGCTGATTACGTTTTGGTGTAAATCGCCCAACAGGTGGCGCTATTATGATGAATTTTGCAGGATTTACACAATTTCTCCAATAGCTCTATCTTAAGAACTAACGCACGGATTTTCATCAAACTTCAGATTTAGTTAGTCCTTGATATGACTTACTACTGATTATGTGTTGGTGTAAATCGCCCAACAGGTGGCGCTTCTGTGCTGCCTTTTTCACGATTGCCTCAATAGCTCTATCAATAGAACTATTGGACGAATTTTAATCTAACTTCAGATTTAGTTGTATGTTGACACAAGT
Source organism: Maratus speciosus (assembly GCA_963932465.1). Classification (NCBI taxonomy): domain Eukaryota; kingdom Metazoa; phylum Arthropoda; class Arachnida; order Araneae; family Salticidae; genus Maratus; species Maratus speciosus. Next base: position 235,694,843 of record OZ010790.1, read on the forward strand.
TGTTGTTAATTAGGTTTTGGTGTTAATCACCCAATAGGTGGCGCTGCTATGCAGGAATTTTCACGATTTTCGCTATAGCTCTATCTCAAAAACTAATGCACGGATTTTCTCCAAACTTCAGATTCAGTCAGACGTTGACATAAATTGTTGCTGATTAGGATTTGGTATAAATCACCCAATAGGTGGCGCTGCTAGGCAGCATTTTGCTGGATTTAGATGATTTCAGCGATAGTCATATCTCAAGAACTAATGCACGGAATTTCATATCTTTAGAATCCTCATGAGATGCATAGATTGCCATTTAATTTTGGCAATGTGATAGCGAATTTTGAAGTATTAACATGTATGAGATAGAAGAAAGTTTTGGGATTGGTACATCCGACTAGTTTTACGAAGGTTTATAAATGGAGCCTTTTCCATTTATTTCGCTCTGCCTCTCTCCCTGTCTACGAACAAATGGAGCTTTTTATCTTAAGTATATACTACTGTTATAAACTTAATATTTGGTATTTACAAGAGTATTAAACTGTATTTCTCACAAACTTTTAACTACATTCTTTTCTTTCTTTTTCCTTTCTTTCTTTCTTCTTTTTCCCCCTTTTTTCCTTTCTTTTTTTTTTTTTTTTTTTTTTTTTTTTTTTTTAAATGCTAGACTGTTAGTTCACTTAGACAATGATCAAAGCGTAATTACAAAAAATAGATAAATAGATAAATAAAGATTAAATAGAAATAAATTAGAAAAACCTTCCCTCAAAGAACACACCTCTGCTTCCCAACCCCAAAACTAAAGTTTAGGTTTACCATCATCAAAATCTCCAATTCCATTTTAAGCTTTTATGGATTAAATAATAATTATTATAAATATACGCTGTATTTAATGGAGAAGATAAGTTGCACATTTCTTAATAAGTGAGGGGCGGAAATAGAGATGTAATATGTGCTTTAGACACCACAAGCTGATTTTACAATACCCCTCTCTACGCCTTTTTATTTGAAAAAATCGCTTTTAGAAAAATCCATAAAATAATACAAACATTAATAATAGTAAAAATGTTCCTTTATTTTTTATTTATTTTTTGTCGTCAAATTTTATATTATGATTATTGACTGAACTGCACTTCACACCGACCACCCGTTCTCAAAGTGCATGAACAGTCGTGAGGGGGGAGGGGAAGTAAACACCCCCTACTAACTCTGCAACAAATTATTGTAGAAGAAAATGACAGGTACCAAACGATTGGAAATAAAGTCTACTTTTGAATGATGTATGTAAAATTTTCTTAAAAGGCCTACACACCAAAACGAACCCCCTTTTTTTCAGTTTTTTCACAAGTTTGACACCATAAATAAATTCTGCCCCCTTCAATTAGCCTAAAAACAAATTTTCGTGAAATTCGTATGTTTATAGTTTCAGAGAAATTGATTATTTTGAAACGAGTCTATTTGAGGGGCTGTATCCAAATTGAAATTCAGTATTCGATTGTTGAAATGCTACAGAATGACTGTGTCACTTTTATTAATGTATTATTTCTTGCCAATAGCACCATTTCACTCGCTTGATATGTTTCGACTAGCCAGCCCAAATGTTTAAAAAAAAAAGAGTAAAAAAAATATTTTTTTTTTCAAATTATGCTTTTCTGCACATCATAGACGGCCCCTTAAACTATCATTCTGCCGTTTTTTAATCATAATTCAAAAACGACTTGGAAGAAATATCTGAAATTGAGAATTCGCATAAAGCAGGACATAATAAATATGAATCTATCAAAAGATTTGTAAGTTGCAATTCCTATTTTTTGTTCGTATATTAACGAACCGAGTACTATTTTCGGGGGTCAAATTCTGTGATGAAAAGCCTATCTTCGTTGTTCTCCTGTGCTCTATCTTCATGGCACGTTGTAAAAGTAATTCATTTGCAGGCAGATTATTTCATTTGAACAGTTATGTATAAAATTATACCTATACAATTTCTCCATCCTTTCTTGTCAGATAAACTATGTTAATTTTATTTGTTGTGATTAGAAATGTGATATTTATTATGCTTTAAACATATTATATTATGACACTAAAATATCTTTTATAAGCTAATAAAATTAGGTGTATATTTATATCTAATGTGTTTACATCTTAAATATTCTCATTGTGTTTAATACCGTTTTTATTCACTGATATTAAAATCAACAATGAAGTATATTAATTAGCCTGTAAAGAATTAATTCTGAAGTGTTGACTTTAATACAATAAAACTAAAGATAATTGCGACATATGAAATATAAGATGAATTTAAAATTTTAATCTCGTAAAACTGATGGCTTCTTTTAAAACAGTCAACGTGGGGGCGTACGCCTCACAGGAGGACAATTTCATTTTTCCAGGGGATAATTCCAAATTTTTTACTAAACCTTTCACTGTCACTTTTTTGAAGAAACCTGTCTTGAAGAAAACTTTATTTGTGAAACTACTTACGGGTATAAAACTAACATGCCATACGTCAAGCTTCTCACCGGCATAGTTCTCTGAAAAGTCAAAAATGCGCAAATATCAGACGGGATTGACGTGAGCCAGTGTGGTACCGCCATAATACCTGCTGTCACCCAAGGAAGAGCACCACCCAACATACGTCACTCTCACAGCACCCCAAACACCGTTGCAAATCATGGCCGAAACAACAGGAACCCGATAATTCAAGAATGTTGCTTAGTTCGTTGATCACACATCCGAGTCCCACAGGGATCTCGTCTGTACCGACCGCTCATAAGAGTGCAGGGCCCTTTCCCTTAACCCCGGAAATGCTAGTGTTTTAAAAGTAGCGCCCGGACGTGAAACTACTTAAGGGTATATCTAACATTGGCTATCTTGAACACATCTACCTAAAAAAATATTTGAAATGGCTGAACGAGCTATAACAAACCTAATAAAACGTATAAATGTTAGACCTGGAGGCAGTCACACAAATTATCCCTCATCTAGTTGACATCTGAAATTCCTGGATTATTTAAAACTCGATTCGCATATGAAAATGCAATGGTCTGCCAAGTCATATCTTAGTAGAAAACACCTGCGAACCCGATTTTAGTGGTTGACTGGTTGATTTACTATTGTGTTTACCTACTCCCAGTCCTTCATGTTTTCATTTTTGGGGGTGCAGGAAAACACAATAGTAAGCCTACAGATAAACCACTAAAATTAGTTCGGCAGGAGTTTTCCACCAAGATATGACTTGACAGAGCAGATGTGTTTTACGAGTAATATGCTAATCGAGTTCTGTCTAAATCCTGGAATTGCAGCCGCCAACTTGAGGGGATGATCTGTGTGGCCGGCTCCCGGTCTGTGTCATGTGTGCATCAGATAAGAAAATGTGCAAATGTAAATTAGTAAATTTCTTATGGATCGATAGCAGGCCTCATACACAGTAATGTACATCACGACATATACATTAAATTTCGAAGTCAGACTATACACATCTGTTATATTGGGAAAGAAATATGGTGATTAAAGATTAATATGCAGGACAATTAAAGATTAATATTCGACAAAGATTAATATTCAGGAATACTTCCTGATCTTCTGTCCCACATAGCATTTTTAGTTTGCAGAAAATTTGCAGAAGTCTTGCTTTGAAACCCTGCAAAGTTGCAGCAAGCTCAGCATGACAAGACTGAAAGTTCATAACAAGACTGCAGCAAGATAACGCAAACGCCGAAGTCACCACACTTTGAACTTGCAGTTAACTTGTCGTGCAAGTTAAATTCATGCTGTATCAAATTTATTGCAAATTAATGGCAAATAAGTAATCAAAAATACTGTCAACTTACTGCAAAGTAGCAATATTTCAATGCCATATTAACTGTTTACAATTGTTACACTATAAGTTTAACCCCTTCGGAGGGGTCCATTAGACCTGATCAGGTTTATTGACGCAAACTCACCGTAAAGGTGCATGCATCGTTTTTACCACCATAAACAAGTTAAGGTAAAATATTTGTACTTTTCAAATCGAGCCTTTTTTGGTATTTGATAAGTATAGCGTTTAAAAAAAAAGCGGTGCCGCAGCCGAATAAAATTTCTGCATATCTGCTGATTGTCTATTCTCTCAACAGAGGTGTTTTGCTTTCGTCACTTTTGTGAATTAAAGACAATATTGCCATCAGTTTCACAACAAACTTCTCATACAACTGGGTGATGGTATACCTTGCGGGAGATTTGCTGTGAATTTCTCAATTCAAATTTGTCACTGTAAGATAATATCAGAAAAAATCAAACTTGCTGCTAATCTTCATGTTATCTGGGGTATTGTGTTATTCGTAAGGAAATCTTAGTGTGTCCAAAAATGTTTCGCTACTTCTTAATGATTTACTAAAATCTATTTCTAAATGTATAAATTCTATTAAATTTAATGCCAAAGGTGAGACTCTTTTCAATACATTTTTTGAGGGCAGAACATATATAGCACTTTTGTTTTACGCGTAGGTACATTGGCAAGGAACAACAAAAACTCTGTATGCCATAGGATGCATGGTCTCATTGCATTTACAGAGTTATATTAAAAAGGTATTTGTTATCGAAAAAATACCTGCTTGATAAGCTAAAAAATGAGGAATAAGTTGTTGTTGTTAACCCCTTCGGGACGAGCGTCCTTTAGACAATTTTTAATTATTTACCACCGGTTTTTCAATATGGAAATGTTTGACACAAATAAATAAAAACCGAAGGATTTTTTTTGTTGTTGTTGTTGTTGTTAATACTTTTATTATACTATAAATTTACACATTTACCGATCCTCATCAGGTATTATTTCCTTAAAAATGGGGTCTTTCATAAATGTCTGTGTTCTTTGATAACTGCTAAAGAATCTTAAAATATGTATCAATATTAAAAAATGTTTTAATTCATCATTACAATTTCAGTTGCTTTGTAAAAAAATTCATTTATATTTTATCTGTAAAAGTAGTACTACGTTTTGGTATAATGAAAATTAAAATTTAGTAATATTACTAAAAACACATTTTTCATAAAAACATCTGTGTCAAAAAGTTATTATCTTGCGGTGACAAATTGGAATTGAGAAATTCGCAGTAAATCCCCCGCAAGGTATACCATCACCCACTTGTATGAGTAGTTTGTTGTGAAACTGATAGCAAGACTGTCTTTAATTCACGAAAGTGACGAAAGCAAAAAATCCCTCTGTTGAGAGAATAGACAATCAGCAGATACGCAGAAATTGCAGACATTTTATTCGGTTTGCCATCGCTTTTTTAGGTAGATTTCGTATGAAATACTACCTATTGGCGTCGTTCCTATGTTGGAATTTCTGAAAAAGTTTTGCAGATCTACACCGATCATGACCCTTAGATCCCAAAACTACCCTCAGTAAAAAACTTCATATATATATATATATATATATATCACTTTCTTCTGGACACGATAACTTCCACAATTCTGCACCAATCTCTTCCAAACTGATACATAAAATCTCGGTCAAGTTCGTTAATGGGCAAAATCGGACCAAGGGGATGGAAATAGGGAGGGGTTTTGTGAAAACCGAAAAAAACCCATAACTTCTTAAATTTTGTACATATCGAATCAGTTTAAAGTTTTTATTACTTCTAAAAATAGGGCCAAAAATTTATGTATCACAGATTTTTGATAAAGTTAAAATGGGCTCAAGCGGCGCAAAAATATGGTTTTTGGGAGAAAAAAATTCATAACTTCGTTAATTCTCAAGATATCAAATCCAATTAATTTTATCATGAATCTCCTTAACATTATCTACAACTTTTATATTCACAAGTTTTTGATAGGATCAATTCGTACCGCAAAAAAAAAAAAAAAAAAAAAAAAAAAAAAAAAAAAAAAAAAAATTAAAAACGAAAACAAAAAGGGCGTTTGAAGAAGAAAAAAATCCATAACTGCGTCAATTCAAAAGATATAAAATCCCCATGAATTTATCATATATCTTCTTAATATTGTCTACAACATCTATATAGACTAGTTTTGGATAGGACCAATTCTTACAGCAAAAACAAATTAAAAATACATAGCGGTTGAAGAAAAAAATCATCTTAGTAAGGGTGTATTCAAATCCAAACTGCTTATTTTCTGACTCATTTTACAATTCATTTTTACTCTCAAAGGCTTCCAATTGGTACCTTTTCTTACACAGAAACTACATAATGTACCGTAATGGTCAATTTTTTGATAGAGGCAGAATATATTTTAAAACATGCTGTCAAAGTGGGCCTTTTGAACCGAATTCCCCGAAGCGGATTGTGTTGGAAAAATCATCGTATTAAGGGAGTATTCAAATCCAAACTGCTTATTTTCTGACTCATTTTTAAATTCATTTTTGCTCTCAAACGCATCCAATTGGTAGATTCGCTTATTCAGAAACTATATAATGTACCGTAATGATCGATTTTTTGACAGAGGCAGAATATATTTCAAAAAATGATGTCAAAGTGGGCATTTTGAACGGAATTTCCCGAAGCGATTGTGTTAGAAACGAAAAATATTGTCTTACTGAGAAAATAATTGTTTATATATCAAGTTTTAATTAATTGAACGAAAATTAAAAACACAGGTCGCTTATAAATCTCTTCAAAAATCACGTCAACAAGTTTCATGTTTTTCCTATTAAAAATGAATCTGGAGTTATGCCAGAAAATTTCGAGTTGTTGAGCATGGAAAAGTATTTTTTTTTAATACCGCCCTAACATGATTCTGATAAAACCAGTTATTATATAAAAATGAAATAAAAACTCGTCAAAAGCGGCCAGATAAATTGTTAAAGTGAGTTTATCTCTAATCATGATTTGGTTTTTGTTTGTGAAATTAGTATACTGAACTTCGAAATCTACCTCCGCCTGTAGGCCGGGCCGGCAGGGATTTTTTAAACTCTATACTTATCAAATACCAAAAAAAGGCTCGATTTGAAAGGTACAAATATTACCCTAACTTGTTTATGGTGGAAAAAACGATACATGCACACCTTAACGGTGCGTATGCTTCAATAGACCTATGGACCAGTGGCGTGGCGTCCGGTCATCGCTGGATGCGGCGATGACCAAGCAATATTTTAAAACTCTTAATAAGCTTTTAAAACTCTACGATCCAGTTTTAGCAGAACATTTGGAGTTCATGTATAAGTGAAGGTAAGATTTAAAGTTTATTTTTTGAACATTCAACCATTGAATTTTAGAGTTAATAATTTTTCACCACAAACTTAAATAATTGCGATGACCACCGAAAATTTTCACGCCACGCCACTGCTATGGACCCCTTCGAAGGGGTTAAATTTATAGAGTAACAGTTGTAAATAGTTAATGTGGTATGTAAAGATTACTACTTTGCAGTAAGTTTGCAATATTTTTGATTACTTGTTTGCCATTAATTTATAATAAATGTGATACAGCACGAATTTAATTTGTACGACAAGTTAACTGCAAGTTCAAAGTGTGGTGACTTCGGTGTTTGCGTTATCTTGCTGCAGTCGTGTTACGAACTTTCAGTCTTGTCATGCTGAGCTTGCTGCAACTTTGCAGGTTTTCAAAGCAAGACTTCTGCAAATTTTCTGCAAACTAAACATGCTATGTGGGATTAAGACTCTTTAGCAGTTATCAAAGAACACAGACATGTATGAAAGACCCCATTTTTAATAAAATAATACCTGATGAGGATCGGTAAATGTATAAAAATGTTTAATTGAATCGCAGAAATGTTCTGATTAAATATAACAAAATTTGCAATTAAAAATAACAAGTGGAAATGATCAAGGATTCTGAGTATCTTATGCGTCACGTATACGTGCCACTCTTCCCCAAAGGGTTAAAAATCTCTTGGGCTCCTTTTCATGTGAAAATAATTCCCTATTTTAAGATTCTTCTCAAATCCAAAGAAACTACTTTTTGACACATTTCTGAATTAATTCTTTTTCGGAAACGCATGGAACTGGCAGGCGTGCACTTATTCAAAATCTATGTAATTGAATGGTGTTTTCCATTTTTTGATAAAGGCAGAAGATCTTTCAGAAAAACTGTCAAAGTGGGCGTTTTGAACCGAATTCCAGACACGAAAGTGCGAGAAAGAGGAAAAACTTGTCACCACGTGACAAGAGTCGCTTATAACTCGATAAGTAGTCTTGCGATTTTTCCGCATTAACCCTTTATCTACTGACGATACTTACAAGTACCGCTCACTTTAAACTTTCATATAGTGAATATTATTAATATTCTAATGGTACTCAGCAAAAACAATCTTTTAACTCCACTTTATTAGGATACATGACAGCAGTACTTCTAGGTTTATTATTTTACCGAGTAAGGAGGCTATTTTTGAAACAGTTGATGTGTTTTGTGCCGACATTTTGTACAGATTGTCACACTCGTCTTTTTATTGCTGCAAACACAATAAAGGATATAAGATAAGTATTGGATTTTTTTTTTTTTTTTAATGTGTTCCGTATGATCTTAGAATGCAATTTGACTAGCTATTTTAGGTGAACGGTGTAAGTATTTGATTTTACAGTTGAATTATTCGGTAGTACTTATAAGTACCGTCAGTACACTGGGTGTTGGAGAAAAACTTCTTGTTTACTTTTCTTCTGTGTAGTTATCCATCGTTTTCATCTGTTTTAAGATGTAATTACTAAAATGTAGTATAGTAATAATTTTCCTAGTATTTCTTTTCTGTTTCGTTATTATTTTTTATAGGAAAGCGAAAAAGTTATGGCACCGGCTCTTTTTTGCTATGCTAGAAATGACATATGTAAATTCATATATAGCATATGTGGAGATGCGAGAAAACATGTTGTCCCTGGAATATAGACGTCGCGTAACTAAAGGACTGCTAACAAGATCGAAACATTAAAAAAAAAAAAAATAGTTTTCTTAAGCCTTTCAGGGGCAAAGCATTTTCAATCTTTCAATGCCAAAGTGTCGACATGAATGATTGGCACCGGAATTTGCGAAAAAAAATTATTTATAAATGAGAAAAATGCTATATTTCACATACTTATTAAATCGAAAATATTTTTTCCACACTTCTGGTGCCATTTGAAATATCTTGTGGGTTTTCTGTTACGATATTTCAGTCATAGTGTACTGACAGTACTTTAAAGTACCACTTTAATTAATTACCTCTAAGGAATTAAATTTCTCACGGGTTAGTATTTTTTTATGTTTATCCTTTAATTTTCATTGTAGTAACTGAAAAAAAAATTACATGAAAAAAATTGCAGTAGATCATGATGCAGTAGATTAAGGATTAAGAGAAATTCGGTTTCAATCGTTTAGCCCAATAATTACATTTTGTCCTTTTTTCAATAAAGTTTATTCGGAATTCGTAAAGCGTTTTTTTTAATTTTTCGCAAATTTTTTTATGTAATTTTTCGGTATTCATAAAAGGAATTCGGTTTCAAACTTTTAGCCTGATGTAAATTTATCCTCTCCGATTTTTTTATTTTTTAGCGTTTTTTATGTATTTTTTAGCAATTTTTTGAGTTTTTTCGCATTTTGGGGCGATTTTTTGACGTTCATAAAAGGAATTCTGTTTCAAACTTTCAACTTAATACAGCAAATTTTGACGCCTGCTATTTTTTATTTTTTAAATTTTTCGCGTGGTAGTTTTGGGTGTTTCGCGGCGATTTCCCCGCATTAGTAAATTGAATCTGATTTTAATCTTTTGGGTCCAATATAGTTAATATTGACCTCTTTTCAGTAAAGTTTATTCAGAATTCGTATAGCGATGTTTGAATTTTTCTTGATTTTTTTAATGCGATATTTAGAGTTTTTCGCGTTCTGCGACGAGTTTTTGACATTTGTAAAAATAACGCAGTTTCAAACTTTTTAGCCTAATACAGTAGATTTTTTTTCTCCGCAATTTATGATTTTTTTAAAGCAAATTTTTGATTCGCTTTTCAATGCGATTTTTAGCGGGTTTTTTTTTTTTTTTTTTTTTTCGTTCCGCAGCGATTTTTGATATGCGTATAAAAGGAATTCGGTTTCAAAGTTAGCTTACTGTTCTAAAATCCAAAGGGGCTACTTTCTGACAGATTTCTAAATTTATTTTTGTTCGGGAACCCATGAAATTGACAGGTGTTCTTATTCAGAAACTATGTAATCGAATGCCTTTTTCAATCTCTTGGTAAAGGCAGAAGATCTTTTTCAGAAAATACTGCCAAAGTGGGCGTTTTGAACTGTATTCCTGACTCGGCAGGTCGAAAAGGGTTAAAATATGTCGCCACGTGATAAGAATCCCTTATATCTCGATAAGTAATTTATTTATTAAAAAAAAATCAGAAAGTGTCGCATTGTTGAGCAGCGAGATTCGCATTTGAGAGTTACCTTAATATAGTAAATTTTGTTTTCTTTTCAAAAAAGTGTTTCGGAATTCGTCCCGCAACTTTTACAGTTTTTAGCTTTTTGTGCGATTTTTTGACGAACCTGGCCAACACCGGCTTGGTCAGCTATTTTGTAATAAATTTGGAAAAATAATATTAAATTAAAAAAAAATAAACCCTAAACGCATGTTTCATCTCAAAGAACAGCTTAGAAAATTTTTGTACTTAAATCTTTATAAATGTGCCTCCAATATTTAAATTTTTCATGAGTAAAATTGTAATGAAGCTATTTCACATAATATCATGAAATTTCCTGACTGTCATCTCTGCAATTTCACGGCTTCATATCTCATAGAGTAGTAGGAATAACAGAAAATGGCTTACAAGTAATTTATAGACAATATATAGTGAGGTCCTACCTTGATAAATTCTCACATGAAAAGTTTTCCCTCTTTTTTGTGCTACAAACCGTCCAAAATGCTAATGAAAAAAAAAAAACGGCATTAATATTGTTATAATTCAGAGGCAAAAGGAGCAACAGCCTGTTTTTTTTCGCCGGGCATGCTTGGAAGTACATAAAACATATAAAAATGCGTACTGTGCTAAACCTTTAAGTTTTGTAAAAACATACAAAATCGCAGTTTTCGATCCTCTCTGAATGAAAAGGTTCTTAAGAAATCTTTTGTTTGTTTTTTGAAGTTACTTCGTTTGAGGTTTCCGCATACAAAGTATCGAAAAAATATAAAAATGACGAAATAACAAAAATACAGATTGCCGTTTAAATACGGTCAGTGGCAAATGCTTGGCGATTAGCTTTTGTCCAGAATCGTCTCCGCCAATCAAATGTTATATTTCGCATTTCTGATATCTGGGTTCTCTATACCACTCTACACTAAGCTAATCTCTTTCAAAAATGGTCTCTTCTCATAGATTAAGGATCAAGATGCTACATTTACGGCAAAATTTGTAATGGCAACAGTACTAGCTAGAGGTCTGCACGGGCCTAAATTTCCAGGCACGGGCCCGGCCCGATAAAAAAATTAAAAGTTCGGCCCGAAAAAAAAGTTAAAATCTCGGAACCGACCCGAGTGAATTTTTGCAAAACATTGATTTTTATGTCGATTTGGTTAAAAATTTGTCTCGTACGAGGAAGCTCTGACCAAAAATATTTATCTTAACTTTTTTTTCTCATGTTTATAATCTTCATTTTTATAGAAGTGCCGCAGGCTGCGATATTTATTTTTCTAACGAATCTCTATTTTTTGTATGTAAATGTTTCAGTTATCATTAATATTGTTTATCCATGTTCCATGTATTAACATACATGTATTCCATGCATGCTAAAAATCTGAAAAATGCTATACAGTAAAATCTTCTAAGACGGAATTGCATAGAAAAAAATGCGTTGTAGACACGTTCAATTCTTAGCAAGTGTAAATGTATCATATATTCTTTTCTTACGTATTAGTATATTAATTTTGTATGGATCAACACGTTTTTCAGTTTAAAACAGGGTTCCGTCATAGGCAGGTTCCTTTTCACACGTTTTACTATATTTTAATAAGCGTAGAAATCTACTATTCTTTAAAAAGAATAAATTTTAAATTTTAATATTTAAATGTAGAATAATGGCAATTTAAAACTGTATGCATTTTTTGCAAAATTTTTTGGACCAGGTCTAATTTAACTGATCTTTCAATGGATCTGGCCAAGCTGAGACAATGATTTTCATACGGGCTGGGTCAAAACTAGGAATGGGACTAGTCTCGGCTCTGTACAGAAAAAATAAGTTAGGCCCGTCCCAGCTCGAGCTTCAGAAAAAGTATGGCCCGGGCCCAGCCCGGCCCGAGTGCCGTGAATGAAAATCGGCCCGACCCCGGCCCGTGCAGATCTCTAGTACTAGCGTCACTACCGACAAGGGGGAAAAATTAACAAGCCTCCGAGATTTACCTATGTTGAAGAAAAATGTTTACCATCTATACTTTGAATATCTATTCTTTCCTAAAACGAAGCAGATGTCAGGCGATATTCTATTCATGCTTGCTTTATTTATTTAGCTGCTTTTTTTTTCGTACTTGTAGTGGTCGCCTTTAACTTACAAAATGATAATTAGAGTAATAATATAAAAGAAAACCCTAGAAAATTCTGTTAATAACGTAAATATGTAAGGTTTATGAGATTAAATTGTAAAAAATCAAATTCAGGTATTGTGTTAATTTATTCATATCGAATAAAACTTTATTGAGTGTAATGTCAGTACCTCCATTTATTTTTAACTGTTTGATTTATATAATTCTAAAAATTTGTCGAAATGAATTTTTCCCCATCTGTAATTTTATTATTATTTCTTATATGTTAATATTATAAATATTATTGAATTGATTATACGTTATTTACATTAAAAACAATATTTTTATTTTATCTGTAAGAAAGTGAGAATGCGTAAATTTTAAAAGGTTATTGTTACGATTATTTAATACGTCAAACTTCATAAATTAATAAAACGTCAGCTACAAAATTTTTCCTGCCGAATGGGAATATTTATAAAATTTTCTGGGATTTGTAGAGTGCAATACTTCGTATATTTTTATATTACACCATTACTTTATGTAGCTTTAAATCCAATTATATCATATTTACTTCATATATAGCATTCAAGACGAAATTTTTACCCTGTTTTTCGTTGCACTTATATCGTTCACTCATCATGTAAAAAAAACAAAAAAACAAACATATATCCGTGCATGAACATAGAATAGATATTAGATATATAAAATAGGATATCTATTCTATATTCATGTATTGGTGTAAGATTCTATTGAAAACGTAAACATGAAACATTAAAAAAAAGAAAAATCACAATAAGGTAGATGCTCAATGACAAAAATTTTACAAGGATGGGGAGTTTCTTCCCCATTGTCACTAAAGGCGCTACGATCGCAATCGCATTACCATTACGCTCTATGGAAACGTCCCATCTTGTCAAGTCAAGACGTCCCATCTTGTGTGTTAATCTATGGTCTCTTCTAAACTTACTCCGTGTCCATGATATTGGTCTGATGAGGAGGTTATGTAAATCAAAACATTGGTGGATCACGAATCGCGAAGAATGAACGAATCCACCAAATGTAAACAAGCTGTCACGAGTTTTTATGTACTTTATTATGTTATAAAATAGGAAATAATGTGGGTTAAGCCAAAAGAAGTTACCCTAGGAAAGTCTTTATGGTATATTGTAATTTAATTTTTACTAGCAGTGTTTAAGTGTTTTTTTCAGGATAAAGAATAGGAAATACCAATGTCTTATTTGCATTACAAACTTCTGACATGTCAAAACAGTACTAAATTCTTTGTTGTTTTGTAATTGAAATGTCTAAAAAAATTATCTCTGAGAAATGTTAATCGTATCTTCCGTTGTTTATAATGATGCTGCTGATTAGATGTAGCATTAGATGTATTTCTTGTAGATATTCTAAATTTTAATACGTGGCAAGGCGAGCGGTGTAAGCAATAATTTTAAGTATTTAATTATTATATTAAATAATCTGTTTTGTATAACTTATTATAAAATTTTGTAACTCTTGCTTTAACTGTTTAAGATGATTCCACCCAATGGCGAAACATGATGTAGTACTCTCTTATATTCCTAAAATAAGATACCCACTGTATCAAGAATGTTTTAAAATTTTAGTGCTTCCCTCCCCTAAAAAAAGTATTTATGTAGGATTTGTGAATATTTTTAAATGTCACACCATAATTGGTATCCAAAGGTTCATTTATTTGCTATATTTTTTTTTTTCCTATTGTACTTTCAGTCACAGGATTTTTTTTTACTTGCCCTATCCCCGGTTGTGTTTAAAAGTTTACATTTTGTTTGTATGGACTTAAATGCTTCATAATCTGTTTTGTATGCATATTAGCTTTATATTAAAGGGGGGGGGGGGAATTCTAGAATCCAAATGTTGTATTTTAATCAAGTTTTGCACTTTTATGGAAATCCAGTTTTTATTTTTTTTTTTTAGTGATTAACACAAAGATAATGTTTCATATGTTATACAGCCCCTCCCCCATTGTCATTAACACATAAAAATAGAAACAATAATATAGTTAACATGGTTGTGAAAAGAAATGAGAAAATATGATATAACATAAAATTGAAACCATGAAATCAGTTTGGCACTTAGAAAAGAAATTGTAGGTGTCATTTGACATCTTAGAGTTCCTAATTTCTTCCAAAGGCAGAAGAGAAAGGAGAATGTATCAGCTATTTGCAGGTGTCCTTATTTTGTTTTTTCTTTGGACAGTGAACAAACTTCATTTTAATCTCTAAAGAAAACAAAATGTTCTTCCTTGGTCTGTGTGCTCTGTGCTTGAAAATGACATTTTCCCCAGTATGCACCTAGACTTGATCGCCAGGACTGTAGAAAGCTCCTAAATTAGCAATTGGTGAGGGTTTTTAATTAATATCTTGGTTAATTGCAGTCAAATTCTTTAGTAAATGGTTTAGAATGTCTTCAGATTATCTTAGATTTTTTATTAAATGATCAATTAAGTACCCTTCTCCAAGACTTAAAGTAGCTTCATGAAAATTCAGAATATATACTTTTCATATTAGTATAACAATGAATACCATTTTTGATAAGCATCAAAGATTTTTATAAAATATGACATTTAATTTCATTCATCTAAAGCAATTGCATTGCTTACTTGCATATTTTTCTTCCATTTTTTTAATGTACTTTTCTGGTTTTTTTTTTTTTTTTTTTGTGGAAAAAAATATCAGGGAAACTAAAATTAATGTGCAACACTATTAATAGCCACTTCTGAAATTTTTATTATTTTTTTTAGAAATATAATTTTTACGTAGACTGAAATTTATTTAATGTAGACGGAAAAGGAAAAGTGTCAATCAGGACTCAAATTCTAATAATTTTTTAAATCGGTGTTTCACATTTTAAATTTTAAGAATCAGCCTTATTGACTAATCATAAAACTGAGAGTCAGTCAAACATAAAATGTGAGCCAGTTGAGAAAAATTATAAGTCCATTTTCAACAAATTAATAATGATAAAAACCTGTATTGGAACGCTACCCGGTAGCAGAAAGTTTGAGACGGGAGATGGGCATCATAGATTTTCCTTTCCCTTTTGCAGATTCTTTTTTATCAAACCTTTATTTTGCTTCATATTATGTTTAGCTCTTTATTACTTAATACAGAAAGTTAAGATTATTATTAATAAAGATTTACAAAATGCCGAAAAACACTACAGGTAAGTAATTGTTTGATTAATTAATGCTTTAGTTGTAATATTTTACCTGCAGATTATTTTTTGTCCCTGAAGTGTCTGTCGCAGACACTTGGAAAATTTTCTGCTATTGGGGAATGCTAGTACATTGTATGCATACTAATAAGTGCTGTAATTGGAGACTTTTTCTAGTGACTACTATAAATAAATATTATTATAATAAAAAAATTATATTACTTTTGTCCATTTTTTATTTTTTTCAAAATCCTTGAAACTATCAGATATACAGTAGACTCCCTCAAATCCGCACATCATCACAGATGTAAACGCTGAAACTTTCAGTTCAGATATAAGGACAAAATTACAGAATTTTTTAATTTTATATCATTCGGTATGTATTTTAATATGTAATTCTCGCTAATATGATTGCATTCATGGTTTTCTTGAAGGAAGTAAAAATATATTTCTGAAAAAAAAAATCAAGATATAACTGATAGCACTGGCAATCACAATCTTTACCAAGTATATTTATGTATTAATCAAGCTTTTTTGGTTCTTAAGACTGGCTAAAACTGCCTTACTTTATAATTTTGATGTGAATTAAATAGGGTACCTTTATGAGGAAAGTTGCATTGAAAAATTCAAGGAAAATGTAGTATCTCATCTTTATTATGCATATTTAATTATTTATTAATCATTATTTACTGGACCTTTATTTTTAATCATTTTTTAAATTATCTTACTTTATTATTTTAGTTTATTACTTTACTTAATTATTTTAATATTTTACTATACTGCAAGCATTCATTATATCTTCAATTGCATTCTTACATTAAAATTACTGTTTAAAAAATGTAAACATTGAAATGACCAGAAATCTGCACAACCTCTGGTCCCAAGCTATGCAGATTTGAGGGAGTCTACTGTATAACAGTTTTGTCAGACATACTCAATGTCCTCAACATTGTAACTTAGTGTTGTAAATTAGGGAGATTAAATAACCATATTTTTTTTTTAAATCATCATTTCTTTTCTATAAAGGCTAAATAAATAATGCAAATCACAATAATAATAATAATAACATGAAAAATATTGCAAATGAAACTAATTTTTTTTTTTTTTAAACAAAGAAATGTGTTATAATGGGAAATTTAAATCAGACTGAGATAGAATTAATTTAAAAAAATAACTTTATCACTACATTAACTCATTTTAAATATTGATATATAAAGTAAATATTATGTATATCACCTTCAAATATCAAATTAAATCACCAATTCAATACTTAATAAATAATAATAAATAAATAATACCAATAAATCCGATTTCGCATTATTTTGGCGCCATCTACTATAATTTAGAAGAAAGAAAACCAACATGATAGGTATAAAATTAATTCTGAAAGTTACCAAAAAAAAAGGGCTGTAAATTGTTATTATCATTATTATTTTATATATTTAGTGTAATAATAATATACAAGGTATTATGAAAAATATTAATTATTCGTATAAATATGAAGTTACATAGCTGTACAGAACGGAGGTACCATTCGGTAGTGAAAAGTTCGATGATGTGAATAGGTTCTTAATAGAATCGTAAAACGAATGACTGAACTGCGTTTACGGCTTCCTCTGAGGTTTAAACAAGAGGTAAGTGCAAACGGCAAAATTATGTATGTTACTATCAGTGGTGTAGTCGTAAGAAAAACAGAGGGTATACGTTCTAAGCAGAGGGTATACGCTCAAGGCAGAGGGTATACCCTAGTGTACCTATACTATAGCTTTCTTGAGAAACAGAGGGTATACGGTGTTCCTTAAAAAAATCCAGAGGGTATACGGCGTATACCCCCGTATACCCTCCACTACATCCCTGGTTACTATTTAAGTTTGCGATATATTAAAGAGTTACGCCTTTCTGATCTGTCGAAAAAAAAAAAAACACTCACGAGATAAAATTTTTGGTATTGATCTTGTCGTGCACGCCGAAATTTTTTTGCAGGGAGGGTGCTTTCTCGAAATTTCTTGAATTTTCCAATTTCTTTACAAAGTGGGAGGGGGGTGCTTAACCAGAAAAGGCAGATTAATGGGATTTTACGGTAAGCACTTAAATGGTTGAAAGTTGAAAAGAAAAAAGTAAAGCTTAATTTTTAAAATCCAAATTAATCGAATTTCAGTTTATATGCTAATGCAATCTTTAGATGAAAAATTAAGTTTTCACATATTTGAGTAATATTTTAATATGTATTTTTTATTTTCTATTATTCTGTAATTAATTAAAATACTTTAAAGTAGAATCCAGCATTTTCTGAAATTCAGTATTCTTTTTCTTCTGAAATTCAGTATTCATGGTTGAAAAAAAAAAAGAATAATGTTTCATATTTAAAATCCAAATTCATCAAATCTCAGTTTTTATTTTTATGCTTTTTTTAATGAAAAACTCATTTTTCACATGTTTGGGTAATGTTTTAATGTATATTTTTTATTTCCTATTATTCTGTAATTAATTAAAATACTTTAAAATAGCTATGAATAGAGTTTGACATCCGATTTCAACACCAGGTATGTGGATTGAGTATCTTGCTGAAATTGATTCACTATTTATGTCTGAAAAAAAAAAAAAAAAAAGTCGTGGTTAAAATCCAAATTCATCTATTTTTTGCTTATATTTTTATGCATTATTTTGATCAAAAATAAATTTTCATATATTTGGGTAATATTCGAATATTTTAGTTTTAAATTATTAATTATTTTGTAATTAATTAAAAATACTTTAATAGTGAGTTGAATAATCCTTCTCCATCCACTATATCAATTTCAGTATTTAATATTTATGTTAAACGAATTTTATTATAATCCCCAGTAGCAGAAAATTCTCAGTGTCTGCAACAAATATTTCAGGGACAAGAAATAATCTGCAGGTAAAATATTTTTACAATTGAAGCGTTAATTAATCAAATATTCACTTACCTATAGCATTTTTATGCATTTTATAAATTTTTATTAATAATAATAGTAAGTTTTTGTATTAAGTAATAAGGAACTAAACATAATATAAAGCAAAATAAAGGTTCGAAAAAAAATAATCTGCAAAAGAGAAAAGAAAATCTGCGACGTCCGTCTCCTGTCTCGAACTTTCTGCTACCGAGTTCTAATCTAAAAGTGAAAAAGAAATAAAATTGCACCTTATTTCTCATATCTCTCTCCCCCCCCCCCCTTTTTTTTTGTAGCTCACAGGTTATCAAAGCCTGAGATCTAATGTGCCCGCAGGTTCTGTATCTACACATGTATGTAGCTCTTGATAGAAATATCCGATTTGCTTCAAATTTTTTTTCTAGGTTCATTCTGATTAGGTGCTTCACTGATTATTTTTTGGGGTTCATTAGCTAAGTATAAAGGGGGGGGGGGAGAGCAGGGACTAACCTCCCTCTTAATTTAGATAAATGGGTTTTTCATGCAGAATTATCTGATTTGCTTCACTTTTTTTTTTCTAGGTTCATTCTGATAAGATGCTACCACCCTGATTAGTTTTGGGAGTTCATTGATTAAGTATAAAGGGGGGAATGGGGGGTTAACACTAAAGGGCAAAATTAGCACTAGCCACCGGCCCAGTGAATGAGAAAAAGTGGCTATTAAAAAATTGGCTGTCAGCGGCCACCTTATGCCCACTTTCCTACAAGGAGAGTAAATTTTTTTTTGCATTTCATCATGTTATTCTATTTTTTCTGGTTGCAATATGTTTATATTAGCATACTTATTTGTGCTATTCAATTTTAGATTAATACCAATAGAAATTTTAACAAAAATTTACTGTTTAGTATTTTTAAATAAAAAAGTGGCCGCTAGTTTAAAGAAAGCTGCCACTTATAAAACTGGTACTACTGGCCACTGGCCAGTAATGAAATTTCTCAGTTTTGCCCTTTAGTTAACACCCCCCTTTAATTTAGATAAATGAGTTTTTCATGCAGAATTATCTGATTTGCTTCAAATTTTGTATATCGGTTTACTCTGATAAGGTCCTTCCCTTATTAGATTTGGAGGTTCATTGGTTAAGTATAAAGGGTGGAAAACGCCCCCCCCCCCCCCCTCTTAATTTAGATGAATGTGTTTTTCATGCAGAATTAACCGATTTGCTTGAAATTTTTTTTCCTAGTTTCATTCTGATAAGGCACTACCCTGATTAGTTTTGGGGGTTCATTGGTTAAGTTTTAAGGGGGGGGGGGGGGGCTGGGGCTAATCCCCCCATTAATTTAGTTAAATGGATTTTTCATGCTGAATTATCCGATTTGCTTCAAATTTTTTTCTAGGTTCATTTTTATAAGGTGCTTCCCTGATTAGTTTTGGAGGTTCATTGGTTAAGGGGGTTAACGGGGATTTACCTCCTTAATTTAGATAAATGGGTTTTTCATGCAGAATTATCTGATTTGCTTCAAATTTTGTATGCTGGTTTATTCTGATAAGATGCTTCCCTGATTAGATTTGGAGGTTGATTGATTAAGTATAAAAGGGGGAACAGAGGAACTAATTCCCCCTTAATTTAGCTTAAGTGGGTTTTTCATGCAGAATTATCGGATTTGCTTCAAATTTCGTATGCAGATTTATTCTGATAAGGCGCTTCCCTGATTAGATTTGGAGATTCATTGGTTAAGTATAAAGGAGGGAGGGGGTTATCCCCGCTTAATTTATTTTTCAAGGGCATTATTCTTTGAAATAAGAGTATAATATACAATAAGTATGAATAGCCTGTGAGCTCAGTGACATCAGTTTAACTGGGCACTTTTCTTTTTCTTTACTATTTTTCTCATCATGGTAGATAAACTGTTAAATTCATCATTGAATATGCTTCTGTTTTAACTCAATAGCTTTTTAATTCTGTGCCAGTAAAAAAAAAAGTGTGTGTAGAGGAGAGGGGGTTACTTTTGAACTGGGGACACCTTTGAACACTGTAAATATTTTCCTTTAAATAAATTATATTTTTTAGATATATACGGCAGCACAGTACTACTGCTTCAATGTATCAAGAAAACAAAGCTTTACTATTTTGCATGCACACTACTGTCTTAGCAAGATATGTATATTTTGCTTTCTTGAATATAATCTTAACAAAGTAAAGTTGTAAGCTTTTTGTTGATAATCTTGTATCCCTAAAGTTATAATTTACTATTTAATTTCTAAATAAATATGTTAGCTTTAACTTATAAGGTTTGTTTTATTCAAATTTTCAAACCTAATTGAGTAAATAGTTGTAATGCTAAACTCCATGTGATGGGGCACCATTGAACAATTAAAACTATCAAGTAAAGAGTTATAGATGTATCTAAATATTATTATTGTTGAAAAAATTTTTAAATATGAAAATTAAGAGATTAATTAAGTGTTATTATACTTAATATGGAAGTTGTACTGATTCAGGGCTTCAACTACAGGCAAATTCAGGATAGCACAACAATAATTCATGATTTAGCAGATTTGTCTAACAAACCCTATACTGTTTCATTTAGAATGGTAAACATTATTTCTGGGTTTCATAAAACAGGGTTTTATCCATTTTGTATAACAATTTGAATGTAAATGATTTCATTTTAGTTCAGTTTCATGCAAAAAGAACTCTACATTAAGTTGATCAGATTGAATTGCTTAATGTCATGTTTCTTCGTAAAAAAGAACATACGATATATTTTCGAGAGGCATCAGATATCAACTTGGCGGATTTTAAGGATATTATATGTAAAAGTTGCCACAATTAAACATAATTGGAGTGATCCTCCATTCTGTCTCAATGATGTGCTTTGATAGATACAAATTTGGTTAAAGAATAAAAAAATAGTAATTTCAGTTAAATGTAATTATGTAATTTTATTCTTAATATTTTATATTTTGGAAAGATACGTAGTTTTTAATAAAAACTGTCAATATTTTCATATTTTGTTTATTTGTTCAAAGGTACATGGGGCAGGTTTGAACAGAAAACTTTGTTTTTTAAAGCCTCACAACATATTTAATTTATCTGAAAAACTGTGATTTCTTACTTCATATGATACAGAATTACATTCTTTCTCTCACGAAATATTTAAAATTCTATAAATATAATTCACGTAAGAAATATGTAGATTTTTAAAAAAAATGTTCAAAGGTGCTCCCCTATATCGTTAGAGTGATGCTATTTGGGTGGGCTAGGGGTAAGTCCCCCCTCCCTTAAAGAATTTAGATTGTAGCGACCATAACAAGTCAGACAAAATACAAGAAAGAAAAAAATTATGAATCAAGCATAAATTATTAACACTTTCCAACATATTCAGAATAATGCAACAAAACTGCACTGTTTAAAAAATTAAAATAATATCGCTAATTCAACCATATGGAAACTCATAACACAATTCAAACCCAATTTCAGCTGTTCCCATCTACAATCAGAAAATTATCTAAATTTTTTCAGCAGCCCTGTATATGATATATAGATTTGTATCTATTAACGACATGCATGCCAAAATTTTGTTCTCTTAAGAATAGAGATGGGAATGCTCGGAAAAAAGCCGGAAAAGTTGGGAAAAAACCCGGTTTTTTTCAGTTTTTTTCCGAAGGGCTATTTTTCAATTTTTCCAAATTGGAAAAATTCAAATTTCATTTACAAAATAATATATTCAAAATTTTGTAATAGCTACAGTCTGA
Organism: Maratus speciosus; assembly: GCA_963932465.1. Classification (NCBI taxonomy): domain Eukaryota; kingdom Metazoa; phylum Arthropoda; class Arachnida; order Araneae; family Salticidae; genus Maratus; species Maratus speciosus. Next base: position 235,717,090 of record OZ010790.1, read on the forward strand.
TACTTTTTATTATATTTATTTTTATGTTAAGTCTCCTACATGAAAACATTATTGTGGAAGATCTGATCTCTAAGCAAAAATCTGTTTAAGAAAATTCAAGTCCTGTAAAGGAATCTTCACAACTTTTTCACCTTAAAACACAAGACAATTCACAAAATGTTTTCTCTTAAAAATAGACATTTCAGAAAATTTTTCAATCTCCAAACTGAACCTTTCACAAATGATTCAATGGGGAAAAAATCAACATGCATTAGCGTTGAAACTTATCTAGTTGTATATATGTATGAAAGACTTTATTAACTAAAATAGGAACCTGAATATAACGATACTTTCTAATTCACCAAATTCTGATTACATTTTTACAGGTACTATGTATACAAAAGTTCACAATTTAAAAAAAACAGGATAGCATGAAAAAGTAATCTAAACAGATTCCTGGTAAGATAATTAAATGCAACTTCTGTTGTTAAAAATGAAAATTCATATGCAAAATTATTTCAATAATATGTCAATCAATGGAAATGGTAAAGTTGAAAATTTAACATAAAATCAGAAACGTGCATTTATTTTTAACATCATAGCTGCTATTAATCATGTAATCAGATGGTAAGATAAAAATATTTAACTAATTAGAAAAAAAAAATCTTTTTAATAATAACATGCATTTGAAATTACTTTTTTTCTTTCTTTTCCTTAAATATAGATTTTCAGATTTATTTAACTGTGCATATTTTATTTTATATAAATATATACTAAATAAACTTAAAAAAAAAAAAAAGCAATTTTCAGTACAAAATTTTTTTGAAAGCAATTTTTAATCTTATTAAAAAATACACTTGTTTTTATAACTTTCATATTAAAGAGAGAAAAACAAACTTTATTAGTTTCCAAACTCACAAACTTATTACAAAATACTTGGTAATATTTTACTATTAAGCATTACTTGGTTTCAGTTTAGATAGATAAACTATACCGAAACTAAATATATTCTTTACAGGAAATGAAAATTATAAAATAAGAAAGGAAAATATAATACTGTAAAAATATACCATTTTTTAAACAAAGGAAGATTTGAATTATATGTATAAAATGACAGAGCTGCAACAATTTGTTTCTTTTAAAGTGATATCATTTATATACTTAAAAATCTACACAATGTAGATGGTATGTATAATACATTTGTTTTCAAACTGTAGAGATATTGGCTGAAACTTATGAGGTTTTTTTATTTGTTTTTTAAATTAGCTCTATTGGTAAATAAACAAATAAAACTGAAAAATCATTTCAACATAGACATGCTATAATAAACAATAGTGTTAAATAAAGTGAGAATGCCACTGTCAAAGGTCTGAGACTGAAAAACTAAGCTTTTAAAAGCAGGCCTTGCCTTTTTTTTTTTTTTTTAACAGTATAATTATATAAAGTGAAAATTGATAAAGTGTTGATAAATTAAACAATTTTTTATTATTTAGTATTCTCTTAAGAAATATAATTTATTTGGGAGAAACATTTGTGAAAAATCAATTTTTCCAACTTTTCCTATTTTTCCAGAAAAAAACTGGAAAAAAACCGGTTTTTTTCCGCCATTTCAACTTTTCCGGAAAATTTACATCTCTACTTAAGAATACATACACTATATTGCCATTTATGACTGGCAACTTTCAATTTTAGACATTTTGTCGAATATTTAGAAATATACTTGACAGATTCTTCTGGAATTTCAGGATTGAAAAGAACAGGTATGACCTCATATTTAGCAATGTCGATTTGATAAGGGAGGCAATTAGGGGCCAACAAAAAATCAACGAAAAAATATAATACTTGGGATCCTCCTGTAAAATAAAATGCACGAAATGATCTATCGCTACCGAATATAAATAAACAGACATTGTGCAATATGTGTATTCTTTGGTGTAAGAATAGCATGTATATTAATAGAGATATAGCGATTTATTTTAAAAAATTAAAAAATTCTCACATGTTTTTTGCTTATAACATGCAGGGTTTTCAACTAAATTTAACTCCGGTTTCAGAAAAATTGACAAAATATAGTAGAAACAATATAGTGCAAATGGAATATAAATATACTAAATATTTTAGGAAATATGAGCAGTTGTATAAAATAATTTTTATCTGCGCATGCACGAACGATAACAAAGATCATTTTACATAATTTAATAGTCAACTCTATGGAGCAACTTATTTAAAAAAATCTAGTCAAATATCGTAAAAATTCAGAAAGATATCGGCGTTAAAGTGAGCAAATTTTTAGTTGTTCTCTAAAAGCAGCTGAATGATAAGTGGGTTTCCACAAATTGTCATTTTTAATTTTTATTTTATTTTCATTTTCATTTTTTATTGATGCTTTAGTTCTTGGATAACCACCAGAACGAGCCTATACCATGATCAAAATTGAAGCATTTTTTCCAAATCTTCTCGTTGATACTCACTAAATACTAACTTTTTTCTGAAAGTCAGTTAATAAAAAATGGCAATTTCTGTAAAATCCCTTATCATTCAGCTGCTTTTAGAGAACAACTAAAAATTTGCTCACTTTAACGCTGATATCTTTCTGAATTTTTACGATATTTGACTAGATTTTTTTAAATAAGTTGCTCCATAGAGTTGACTATTAAATTATGTAAAATGATCCTTGCTATAGTTCGTGCATGCGCAGATAAAAATTATTTCATACAACTGCTCATATTTCCTAAAATATTTAATATATTTATATTCCAATTGCACTATATTGTTTCTGCTATATTTTGTCAATTTTTCTGAAACCGGCGTTAAATTTGGTTGAAAACCCTACATGTTATAAGCAAAAAAACATGCAAGAATTTTTTAATTTTTTTAAATAAATCGCTATATTCTATTAATATATGTGCTATTCTTACACAAAAGAATAGCCATATTGCACAATGTCTGTTTATTTATATTTGGTAGCGGTAGATCATTTCGTGCATTTTATTTTATAGGGTGATCCCAAGTATTATTTTTTTTTCTTTGATTTTTTGTTGGCCCCCTAATTGCCCCCCTTAAGAAATCGACATTGCTAAATATGAGGTCATACCTGTTCTTTTTAATCCTGAAATTCCAGAAGAATCTGTTAAGTATATTTCTAAATATTCGACAAAATGTCTAAAATTGAAAGTTGCCGATCATTAATGGCCATATAGTGTATATTGTCCAGTCAAATAGGGATTCAACCTCGGAATGAAAGACAGCAAGCTGAAAATTTGCAAAAAGCTTTGTTTTGACATTCTAAAAGCTAGCTGAAAAGTATCATAAAATCTCGTGTACGCGTCGCCAGATATTCAAGGTCAAAGGTCACGAAAATCAGTTTTTTGCTTATATCTCAAAAAACGTGCATTTTATTGAAACAAATCCAATTCAAAATTAAAGTAGACAAAATTTCCTGTAAAATTCATATATTAACTTTAATTTTCTGACAAGAGGTTTTGCCGCTAGAGCGCGCTGAAGAAAGGCAACTTTTTGACCTTCTGGCTATAGGTCAAAATTAACTTTTTACCTACTAGACATTGGCCAGTACACTGATTTTTTTCACTGGCCAGTTTTTTTCAACCACTGGCCAGTAACAAAGTTATGTGCGCTCAGGGGCGTCGCCATGGGGGGGTATGGGGGGGGAGCCTCCCCCCCCAATATATGTGAAGTTGGGAAATTTGAGCTTAGAGTTGGGAAATTCTAGATTTTTGAGACATTTTCTTTTTTAAAAGTAATAGTAAAAAAATTACGAAATTTGTATTGTTTTGGTGATTATTTTTAGTACTGCAACAGTAAACAAGTTAAATTATCAAAAGAAATATAAAAAGAAATCAGCCACACTTAATCTATCATTGTATTTTTCAGTTCTACAAAAATATTGTACATCTACCAGACCTAAATTTCTCTACTCCTGTCCATCAATAACTGACTAACCAGTTCCTTTATTTCCTCTAAAACTTTGTTCCTTTCTCAAAAATTTCACCCTACCTCCTCTTCTCCTCCCAAAAGAGAATCCAGCTATTTTAATCCAAAGGGATTGCAGCTTCTTTTGAAAATTGGAGATCACTTGTACAGAAAGTAGTAACCTACTTGAAACACAGCTATGGGCAAAAAGATTTGATGAGTTTTCAGAACTTTTTTGACTAATTTTGCGATTTTTGGACAATATTTTACTCATTCTTGTGATTTTTTTTGCCGCAAAAATTAGTTAACCCTTCGCTGTCAATTAAAAAGCGTTATATGAGCAAATGCGGAGATAAGAAGTCGTTAGTTTAGATAAATTTGTCACATTTTACTTTTATTTGTGTGCGGAAATATATATCAGTCCTGTTCGTTTATATTCATATGTGTTTATAAAATTTTAAACCAAAAGTCCAGTGTTCTGTGTTTAAAGCTGTTCTTAAAAGTTACTATAAATCTCAGCACGAAGAAACCCTTCATATTAGGAAAAGAGTTCGTGCAAGATTTTGGAGCATCTAAAAATCCATTCGAGGATGAAAAAGGTAAAAAATGGATGATTTTAATTTGGAACAGAAATATGACCATGAAAGCAGTCCATCAACTGAAGAAAAAATCGACATGCACTGCAACACTGACACTCTGCACTTGAATAAAATTTTGAAGAAATAAAGATTTCCTTACAGACAAGCTCACAAGCAATTATGAATATTAGAATGTGACTGGAAAAGCTGAGTTCCGAAAGCACCGTAGGAAAACGGTTTCACTAAAGGCAACAAATAAAAATAATAGCACAGCAATGGACATTGATACACATAAGTTTTACAGTAAAGAATTATAAGAAATACAATAAAATTTCGGGAATTTAGTAATGGGCTTAAATGACAATGTTCCCTATATCAAGAGAATATTGCAGCAATGCATTCCATATTTAAATTACAATTGTGCAAGGGAAAAGTTAATAATGTTTCCACTTGGATATGAGAAACCGGATGTACAGTCGTGGAAAAAAAAAAGTAAACACCCCCTACTAACTTCTCCACAAATTATCGTAGAAGAAAGTTACTGGTACCGAACGATTGGAAATAAAGTGTACTTTTAAATGATGCATATAAAATTTGTTTATGGGGCCATCTACATATTAAAACTAAAACGAATCATAACTTTGTTTTTTTCAATAGCAGTACACAATTCTGACAGCATAAATGAACTCTACACCTTTCAATTAGCCTATAAACAAATTTTTATGCAATTCGTGCCATAAGTTTCCAAGAAGTTAATTATTTTAAAACGAGCGTATTTGAAGGGCTGTATCCAAATTGAAGTTCCGAACTCGATTGTTAACCGAGAGAGCCGCCTTCTTGATCAAGGCACGTTTAAGCGTCAGTGAAACCTGTTTGATTACAGGATAGCAGAATATTTCAAAAAATTACTCACTTCTATCATAGACGGCCCCTTAAACCATCATTTTGCCGTTTTTTAAGCATAATTTGAAAACTACTTGGAAGAAAAATGTGAAATTTGGACTTCCATAAAGCAGCTCTTAATAAATCTGAATCCATAAAAAAAATTGTAGGTTGCAATTCATAATTTTTTCGAATATTAATTTCATAATTCATATCATAAAATTATAAAAATTGCAAATTCAACGTATTTTTGTTTGGGTATATTAGTATTATTGCTGCACAAAAAATTAGCTCATTAGGAGCATAATTTCAGGAGATATAAATAAAAATATGAAAATGTAATTTAACATTAGAAGTACTAAATTTTGAATGTCTATAATTCAAAAACTTATCATTCGAATGACTTGAAACTTGGTTTCTAGGCATATTTTGAACCGAAAATTTGAAATATCTCGTTAAATTTGGGTACTGCCATTGAAAAAAATTAAGTTTGGATTAGTTTTAATATGTATATGCCCCCCCCTAAGCAAATTTTGCACACACTATTTAAAAGTAGACTTTATTTCTAATCGTCCGGTACCAGTAACTTTCGTCTACGATAATTTGTTGAGGAGTTAGTAGGGGGTGTTTACTTTTTTTTTCCACGACTGTACATGACTTGCAGAGTTAAATAGAAATAAACCAAATCCCAACTCACTTAACAAACCTTTTAATCATGCCATGACATTCAAAGACTATTTGGATCAAGCCGTCAAATTATATACTCGTACCTTAACATTCACAGCAGCTTATCTTTATGGCGTTGCATCTAATGAAAGAATCTTTAGTCAAATAAAAATTTAAAAAATATATATTGCAAGCTACAATGAGGGATGACAGACTTGACAGCCTAATGCTTTTAAAATATGAAAGTGAAAAAGGGAATTTTATTAAACTAAGCGATGTTATTAACAGGTGGGCTTCTTTGAAGACCACAAAAATTAATATTGTGAAAACTAGTTGGATGTGCCAATCCCAAAATTTCCTTCTACTCCATACATGTTAATGCCTCAAAATTTACAATCACAGTGCCAAAATTAAATGACAATTCTTTGCCTATAATAACAAACTCTAAAGGTACAGATTTGTTGAATTGTGTGCATTTAAAAAGGAGATCAGTAAAGTAAGCATAGCATTTTTCAAACAAATCATTGAATTTTGGCACCCAGCCTCTTAGATGTCTGCAACCAAAATTCCTCACTCAAAGTGCACAAAAGCGATAGCTTTGGACAGTATAGACCCAAGCCTAATAAGGATCTATTTATGTGAAAGTGCTACTTATGTGGAATATGAAGTTTGACTAAATTCCGTGCATTAGTTTTTGAGATACAGCTATCGCAAAATCGTGAAAAATGTTGCATAGCAGCGCCACCTGCTATATGATAAACATAAAAAGCTAATCTGCATCAAAATGTCAAGGTTTAACAGAATATGATGTTTGATCAAATTCCGTGCAATAGTTTTTGAGATATAATTATCGCTAAAATCATGTAAATCGTGAAAAATGCCGCATAGCAGTGCCACCTGTTGGACGATTTACACCAAAAACTAATCAGCACCAATTTTTATCAAGATACAGTCAAACCTCGTTAACACGAACTGTTTTCGATTGCCTCGTCCAGTTGTATGTAATGTAGTAAAGTTCCGATAACACGAACTACTTTTAATACGAACAAAAAAGTTTCCCCTTGAGTGTTCGCGTTAACAAGGTTCGACTGTATAAGGGAATCCCTTCTAAAGTTTTATTAAATTTCGTGCATTAGTTCTTGTGTTAGAGCGCCCACAAAATTTGTATCACATATAGACAGACAGATATTTTCTAAAAACAGTCGAATCGTGTTCAAGACTTACTAAAACGTATAAATCAGTCTAAAACCGGAAGTCGAATTTTTTCACGAATCCAATACTTTCTTCTTGTAAAGATAGAAGAAAGTAAAAAGCGTATTAATTTTTTTAGTAAACAAACCCATAAATAGAATTTTTAAGTTTTCAGTTTCAGAATTTTTCTTTGGAAAGGAATTTTTTATGCAAAAGTATCATTATAATTATTACACATGTTGTGCAAATCATTTTAGTCGAAAATTGGACCAATTTGTTTCGAGTTGGGAAATTTTCGAATTCTCCCCCCCGAAAAAATATCTGTGGCTACGCCCCTGTGTGCGCTCCATACAAAATTGTGTTTTTTCTAACTATCAACATTGTAATTTACTAATATATATTACTTACCATTCGATATGATTACACTCAACTGAAAAAATTTATTTTTACTATTAATTGCAATGAAATAAATTCACAGGAAATTTTCAGAAAGGTTTCGAGGGGGGTGGGGCACCCCACCCTCGGCACTAACTAATATGCATTTTTCTGCGACCATTTAACGAATTTCGTGTTTTTTTCACGATCTTTTGACGAAAGCTGCGTTTTTTCCGAGATCTTTTCACAAAATTACATTATTTTTGTAATCTTTTAACGAAATTTGTGGGCCATTCTTTGAAAATATCTGCTTTTTTTTCAAGATTTTTTGACGAAATTTGCGTTTTTAGGCGATCTTTTTGCGAAATTTACTTTTTTCCATGATTCTTTGAAGAATTTTATGGTTCTTTTTCGCGATTCTTTGTCTAAATTTGCATTTTTTCCGCAATCTTTGCACGAAATTTGTGTTTTTTCCACGATTTTTTGACAAAATTTGCGTTTTTCCACAATCTTGTCACGAAAGTTGCGTTTTCTCCGCGATCTTTTCACGAGATTTGCTTTTTTTCTGCGATGTTTTGACGTAATTCGCGTTTTTTACGTGGTCCTTGGGTGAAATTCATGTTTTTTCACGATTCTTTGATGGAATTGGTGATTTTTTTTCTACGAACGATTGACGGAATTGATTTTTTTCAGTGACAATATCGAAATTAGCGAAATTTTTATGTCCGAGTTTTCGAACTGATGACCGTTTTTTTTTTTTTTTTTCGGAACCGAGTGCCTTAAATTTTCGGAAAATTCGAGACAGAATCACTCCTGCTACTTTCTTTTCTTACGTTCGGGAGAATCGCCGAGTTGGACGCCGTAAATTCTGTACGAATTTCACCCCTTTCCTCCCTGGCAGCGATCTTTCAACCATCGCGTTTGGCGAGTGAGGACAATAAAGTTACTCGACGCCTGGCGAGTGGTGAGTGCTAATTTTGTGCTATACTTCTGGCCAAAACGAGAGAAAAACCCTCGCCCATCCCCGATTTCTCAAAAACTATGCACTTTATCGAAAAAAAGCCAGTTACAAAATTCAAAGACTATTTTCTACAAAATTCATAAAATAATTTTAATTATCTAACAAAAAGTTTAGGCGCTAGATCACGTTGAAAAAAAGGCGATTTTTTGACCTTTTATTCAAAACGAGAGAAAAGCCCTTTTCTATCCTCGATTTTTCGAAAACTATGCATTTTATCGAAGGCCCCTAATTACAAAATAAAAGTGGATAACATTTTCTGAAAAATGCATACATTGAATTTGATTAGTTTTTGGTCCTTTCTCGCCAAAAGAGAGAAAAGCCAACTCAAGATTGTTTCCTATATTTCTAATGATGTTTAGAGCTTTAAATATTTACTAAAAATATTATAATTATTAAGACAATTACATTATTTACTTATTTATAAATATTATTCATAATTAAGATATCCGTATGATAATATTTATTTAAATTATATAAATAAGAAGATATTGAAATGAAATAGTTTAAATACATTTAATTACATTTTTATTTATCACAAGCTTATCATAAATCTATTACAATTTGCTCAAGTTAAAATGTAAGGCAAATTTTTTTTACCTCTGATTATCATAGCAGGCATACAGCTTAATATTCATCTTGCTTGTCATTGTCTCCATCGTCGGGTCATCCATATTAAATTTTCAGATTGTTATCATCATCCTCGTTGTCCATCACATTTGGCTCCAAAGCCTGAAAAACCTATGGTTCATATTCACTTTCTTCATTAAGATCCTTTGGATATCATGAAGCGTTGAGGCATGCTTGTCCGTTACACTGGCCACAAACTGAGGAGCGTTGCAATTCTACTTTCGGAGGGCTGTTTTCCTGCTGAAATATATTAGCTGATTGGTGCAAATTGGGATGTTTCTTGAACATTTTTATAATTGGCAGTTTTTCTTTTTTTAAACAGCGCAGATGTTGTGTCACATCCTCTGAAGGCGTGCAAAAATAAAATACGTTGTTTAGAACGAGGATATTTGTCGAAACTTTTAGACGAATACATTCGTGTCTCCACATTGCCCATGCCAATATTTTTAAAGAAAATTTCTTGCTGGTGCGATTTAGTTTGTCCAATTAAAAGAACTAACAGATCAATATCTTCTCCAACGATGACTGCAGTCTTTTGATGTTCAGATTCTACATTGGCTGTTTCGATGATGAGGATATCAGCATCATCTCTGGATTCATTTGTAGTGATCTTAGCACTTTTAATTGCTTAATATGCATTTCAATAAAGTTCCTTTTATTGCATCGGTTCGACAAAAACTTCTCTTGGCTGATTGCACAATCATTGTTTCATCAAAACAAACTTCGTAAGATGTTGAAAGAACAACAGTTCTTCTGAGCTGTTCCATTGCTTTTATGTTTTTACTGTTGTCTGAGTAACCGTCGAATACAACAACAATATCTGAGCCATAATACTTTTGCAAATATTTGACATATTTATTCAGAATAATGGAGAATGTTTTGTCTTTTCTCCATACGATGCGATGCAGAAGAAATCCATCATTGATAAAGTATGTTACATTATCTTCATCCAGCTCAATATTAAGCGATTCCATATTGTTATACAATTTTGCTTTTGTAGTTCCGCGCCTATCTCTCGCACTTGTAAACGACTCCTAAAGAAACTTTTTTTTTTTTTGAAAATATGTAAGGCCTTCTGAAAATTCTCTTTTGCACTGCCGTTTTAAGGAAGACTGGCTCTGAATGGAATCGAGTAGATAGGAATTATATATTCATATGGCAAGCAAGGCAAAAAGATTTTCTCATCGCTTTACATTTTAATATTTGATAGTGTGTTTAGACCGGTTCTCAAAAAAGAATATCTATCTATATATACATATATACCTACCTCTCATAAGCTTAAAACATTCTGACGAATTCACAGAGTCATTTTTTAGCATGAGAGCATGGAATCTGCAGACAAGGTTATTGAAGGGATTCGAAATCGAATAGCGTTTTACTGTTTTCTATAAATGTATTACATCTTGAGTTACGAGCAACTGTTGTCTGATAACTTGTAGAGAATTTTATACTCTACAATATTTTTAATAGATTCAAAGAGCATTTGAAGCATAGGAAACAATCTTGAGAAGGTATTTTTCTCGTTTTCGACAGAGGGCCAAAATCTCGGCCTTTTTCAGCGCTCTGTACCACCTGAATCTTTTGTCAGAAAATGAAAGTTATTTTTGCATTAGTTAGAAAATAAAGTCCACTTTCATTTTGTAATTAGGGTTTTTCTATAAAACACATAGTTTTCGAAAAACCGAAGATAGAAAAAGGCTTTTCTCTTTTTGTGCTCAAAGGTCAAAAAATGGCCTTTTTTTCTGCGTGATCTAGCGCCTAAACTTTTTGTCAGAAAATGAAAATTAATTTATGAATTTTGTAGAAAATAGTCTACTTAAATTTTGTAACTGTTTTTTTTTTTTTTTTTTTATATAAAACACATAGTTTTTGTAAAATCGAGGATGGACGAGGGTTTTGCTCTCGTTTTGGCAGGAAGGTCAAAAAGTTGCCTTTCTTCAGTGCGCTCTAGTGTTAAAACCATTTGACAGAAAATTAAAGTTAATGTATGAATTTTATAGAAAATTTTGTCTACTTTAATTTTGTAACTGGGTTTTTTAGAATAAAATGCACGGTTTTCTAGATATAAGTAAAAAACTGATTTTCGTGACCTTTGACCTTGAATATCTGGTGACGCGTACACAAGATTTTATGAGACTTTTTAGAACGTCAAAGCAAAGCTTTTTGCAAATTTTCAACTTGCTGTCTTTCATTCCGAGGTTGGCCCTTTTTTCCACCTTATTTGACTGGACTAATACTTCAGTTGAAAATTCCCCTTCAGCAATTTCCTCTAATAAAGAGAATGGTACGTGAATACTTTTGTGCAGCCCTGTATATGAGGTATAGAATTTATATATAACGAGTAATATGCAAAAAATTAATTAAATTTAAAAGCGCATACCGAATTTTAAATTGTGCACTTCAGCAATTCTATTACTCAAAGACAGTACTGTAACCAATTTCTTTTGTGTGTCCCTGTAAAGGAATAAAAAATGCTACGAATGCCCTGTTCTATGTAATCATCTTGTAGTGAAATTCAATGATAAAGTTTTAATATGTTTGAAATAGCGTAAGTCATTAAAATATACACTATAAACGTTTTTTTCCTATGTACCAAAATGTAATGGAATACTTTTCATTGCCCCTGTAAATGAACTATTAATCCTACATATTTCATATACAATACTAAACATGCTTTGGTGACCCTAAATAGCCTTTATCAATTTCATGAAAATGTGAGCATGCTTACGGGAGTTAGAGCGTGGGCAGACAAACCGAATACAGAAACACTTTTCAGCTTTGTTGGAAAATGTTGAAAAAGAAAGAAAGTTATCCTTTTCTTTTATATTATTTCTTAAAGAATGAGTTTATAAAATTTATTAAAATAGTTCACTAATTTTTAAAATGAAAAAAAAAAAGTGTGTTTTGGCGCATTCAAACTTTTTTTTAATCTGTAAAATATGTACCTCTTTTCAAAAATATTTGAAAAATTAAAAGCTAAGTGTACTATATAATACAGGAGAGTATGGGGAGAGGGGGGGGGGGGCATAAAGACCATATTTTGTTACTAAAAATTAAAAAATAGTCTTCCATATTCTAAAATGTAAAATCTGTTAAATCGCTATGTTAGATGGGTGATAAATCGATTTAAGAAATTCCTACATTGCCCAGTCCGAATTTTGTGAGATTTGTGTGTTAAATGTACTAAATAAATGTGAACCCTGTTTAATCTATTAAATTTGATTGACGTAGCATATTTGTCTAAAATATTCTTTAGCAGCATGAATAACTACATCACAGTTGGTTAATTTGAAGAGAAAAAAAGAAACTCTTTAAAATATTGCATTATAAAACTTTTTTTGATACTTACATGTTACTCCCATACCAATGTTTAATTGGGAAAAGTGTCATGTCATCTATGTATTTGTTATATATATTATTGTATGTATATATTCATATGCATGGTATGGCAGATGGTTTCATTATCAGGTTTGCAACCAATTGGCGTATTTTAGCAAATGCAGCTTCCTTTACTAGGTATCAACTGTGTTTTAAACAATATAGTTAGTTGTTAGCATCACTCCTGTTTGATGGCAATACATGACATGCAACATGGTTATAGAAGTTTAACCTTTAATAATGCAAAAAGAAAAAAAAAAAAAAAAAAAAAAAAAAAAAAAAGGGAATAATTTAAAATATTGTTAAATATTTTCTGCCAGAAACAAAATATATTTGTTGATAGTAAAAATCTCCAAAGTTCATCAAAAGCATAAAGTTAATATGTTAAGTACCCCTTTCTTTTTATGGCTTCAGTTTGAGTATAACTATATATCATTGAGTTTTATTATATTTATAAAGCTTATGTATGTGTGAGTGCTTCAATTAGCGTCTGCGCTAGAAAAAAAGAGACAGGGAGCTAGTCACTAAAGAGGGCACTATTGAAGCAGAAAAAAGACATAAATTACATGAGCTGAAAAGTTATTTCAACAGAAAATTTATTGTCCTTAATGATAAAGAAAGTTATATTTGATTTCATAAATAAAATAACATTACTTTCAAATATTTCATGAAATAATTTAATGAGTTATAAATAAAAGAAAATACAGCTAAATTACAACATAATTGAATAATCTCTTACATTTTTTTTTTTTAAATGGGGAGGTTCTATTATATTTGCAAGATCTCAGGTGCATATGTAGATTTAGAAATACTTTCTGCCTTTCCTTGGTGACGCGTGTGACATTTTAATTTTGACTCATTTTGATGCATTAAAATGTATTTTTAAAGCCACAGTTTATTAAATAATTTTCTAACAGAAACATGGTTCGTACGCTTTGGAAAAAATAGAAAAAGTGCTGGAAAAAAAAGTATTCATTTTCAAGGAATGAAAAGTGCTGGAAAAAAAAGTATTCATTTTCAAGGAATGAAAAGTACTGGAAAATATCGCGAACTTCGACAAATTGTTGCCGAAAAATACCAATTTCAACAATTGTTCGCATTAAAAAATTGATAATTTCGCCAAAGGATCGCTTTAAAAATGCGACTTTCGTCTAAAGATCGCGGAAAAAACGCGAATTTAGTCGAAAAGTCGTGGAAAAAACGTGTATTTCGTCAAAGACTAGAGAAATAACCCGAATTTCGACAAAAGATCTCGAATAAAGCGCAAATTTCGTCAAAGGATCGCGGAAAACACGCGAATTGCATTAAAAGATCACGAAAATACGCGCGTTTTCATCAAAGGATCGCGCAAAAAAACGCAAATTTCGACAAAGGATCGTGAAAAAAAAACACATTTCGACAAAACATCGCAAAAAATTGCGAATTTCTTCAAAGGATCGTGTAGGGGTGATTCTGTTCCGAATTTTCCGAAAATTTAAGGCATTCATTTACGAAAATTTAAAAAAATCGGTCAACAATCCGAAAATTTGGCCAAAAAAAAATCGCGAATTTTGACAAACGGTCTTCAAAAAAAATAAATTTTGCCAACCGTTTTCAGAAAAAACTCAGATTTCTTCAAAGGATCGCGGAAAAAAGGCAAATTTCGTCAAAAGATCACGGAAAAAACGCAAATTTCGGCCGAGAAACGCAGGAAAAACTGTAAATTTCGTGGAAATAGCGCAAAAAAACCCGAACATTTTGTCAGAAAATCGCGAAAAAACTGGAAAATTTCGTCAAAAGATCGCGAAAAAACCCGAAAATTTCATCAGAAGATTGCGAAACCCCCCCCGAAAATTTCGTTAAAAGATCGCGAAAAACCGTAAATTTCGTCAAAAAATCGCGAACAACCGAAAATTTCGTCGAAAGATCACGAGAAAACGGCATGTTTCGTCGAAAGATCACGAGAAAATGGCATATTTCGTCGAAAGATCGCGAAAAACGGCAAATTTCGTCGAAAGATCGCGAAAAAACGCGAATTTCGTCAGATGGCTGCAGAAAAAACCCATAGTTAGTGTCAGGAGTGGATTTCCCCCTCTCCCCCTCTGCTGTAACTTTTCAGAAAATTCGAGGTAAATTTTAGAATTTTTTTAAAATCAGAATCACCCCTAGGATTGCAGAAATAACGAAATTTTCTTCAAAGGATCGCGAAAAAAACACAAAATTCGTCAAACGATCGCGGGAAAAGTGCGAATTACATTAAAAGATCGCAGACTCTAATTTCTTCAAAGGATCGCGGAAAAAAGGGAAATTTCATCGAAAGATTATGAAAAAAGACTAAATTTGTCAAAGGGCCTCGAAAAAAAAATGCATAACCAGCGCCGGGAGGGGATTTACCCCTTCTGCTATCTACTGTATAGTCTTTCAGAAAATTAGCTGTGAATTTTAGAATTTTTTAAACTCAGAATCGCTCTTCAAAGTTTCGTCAACTATACGTTGAAAAAAAATCATGAATTTCTTCAATCTGTCATTGAAAAAAAAATTGCACATTTTAACATTCCGCCTGGGGGAAAATACCACAAAATTCGTCCATTGGTCATCGATAAAAAATGGAAATTTCGTCAATTTGTCGAAAGAAATCGCAAAATTCGTCAGTTTGATGCCGATTTCATATATTTTGTCCCCCCTCCCCACCAAAAAAAAAAAAAAAAAAAAAAAAGAATCTCCTTCCTAACATAGTCAATCAGTCATTAAAAAAAAAAAAAAATCATTTATAAAAATCGCGAATGTTGTCAATCAGTTACAACTTCACCGAATTCTATTAATTCCAAATTTTTCACTGTGTAACTGATAAAAAAAATTTATTTCCTTTTTATAAATTCATTTTTAAAAAAATCTTTTGTATTTAAAAAGTAAAAGTAAATTATCTAACCCATATTTCAGTTATTTTTGTATAGATAAGCGCAAATGCTGTAAGGTTTGAGAATTCAGAGAATATTTATTAAAAAGTATATTGTTCACAACTTCAGAAATGCTAATGTATGACTCCAGATGAGTGTTCAGAATTCCTAAAATTTAACTGGTTTACTCCTGTTTTCTGCTCTTGTAGCGATACCATAGTTTTTATTTATTAAGGTTTTTTTTTGCACTTAAAGAAAATCAAGCTCTGTTGTCTTAACTTTTTATTATATATGAAATTTCTTCCCATGGTACCTTAATAAGTTAAAACACACTCTTTAAAAATTCTCTAACAATGTCTTGAAAATGCCTGTTATAAAAAAAATTAAAAGGTTTGATAAGATTTCTTTGAAATAGATAATCAATGGGGTAGCTATTTTCCCCTATGTGTTATTCTACGCCATTTTTATGCATGTATCTAAACAGTCCTTGAATAGTGCTGGAATAGTGCTTGAAAAGTGCTTGAATTTTATTTGTTCTCGAGTGTATGAACCATGAGAAAATTCTAGCATACTATTTTGTGTACATAAATAGCATTATTTATTGATGTTTTCTCAGTATCTATTAACCAAATTCATATGATCATGTCTAGAGATGTGTTGAGAACACTCCTACTTTATTTATTTATATATATGTTACCATTAAAGTGTATAATCCGTTATTTCATAGAATACCTAGTTATTTCATGAAATATCTAACCAAGTCCGTTAAAGTGTATAATATTATTGGATTCTACGCTTTAACTAACTAGTTATTTTATAGAATAATGATTGCCTAACCGTTAAAGTATTAAAGACGGCAGGCGAAAGCTGTTTGAACCGGTTAAAGCTGGTTTTAGTCAGTTTTGAATTGGTTATAGCTGGTTCTAGTTAGTTTTGAATCGGTTATAGCTGGTTTGCAATCAGTGTGCATTCCGCATTTCTTCATTTGTCATTCACAGTTCATGTTTTGTCGAATGTGTATTGAACTTGCATAAATTTGTAAGCAGTGTATTTAATTTAGAGTTTTTCATTTGGGATTATTAACGAATATTTTTCCAATCTTTTTTTTTTAAAGATGAGTTCTACAGAAGTGAGAAATCAATTGGTAAATAAGAAAGACTTAATGCGAGAGCAGTTTGATAGCAGAAGTGAACAAGGATAAAACAGCACAGAAAAAAATACCACGTGACTATTGGTTAATCCAGCGTTATGATGTGCTAGAAGATCAGGGTGTAGAAAAGTTAATTGTGTCAGTAACAGTTGTAAAACCAGATGTCATATTTTATTGCTCAAGTGATATTCTGTTCGATATTTCATATGAAACTCAAATTTTTTAAAGATAAACAAATTTTTTAATATTTTTTAAACAGCTTATAAACTGCTTAGTCCTATATAGTGATGGGCGATTCTCGAGAATTCAACAATCGAGAAAAATCGTCATCGTAAAAAATCACAATCGATACAGCCATCGATTAATTCATAGAATCTACAATCGAGATGTTTTACAATCGATTATAACGAGAAAAGCTAAAAACAGTTATTGGAAAACTTAGCTATTATTCTGGCCGACAATTTCATAGTAGTGATAGGGCTTAGTGATGGGCGATTCTCGAAAATTTACCAATCGAAAAAAAATCGTTATCGTAAAATACACAATCGATGCAGTCATCGATTACTTTCGAGAATCTACAAAGGAGATGTTCCAGAATCGATTATTGAAATCATTGTTTTTACATATATATAAGGCAGATTTTATTAAATATAGGGTAACTGAAAACAGATGGAATAAAAAAACAACAAACCAAAGGGAAACTATAAAGGAGCCATAAGACTGGTAAAGTCTTGTAAGGGTGCCCCCTGGTTGAAAAAAGCTGAAAAAACGCGAGTAGCTATGAAGCGGTAAGGGGAGTTTAAGTATCAAAAATTAGAATTTTTCGGCAATTAGCACCAAAATGGCCAAAGAAATAAGAATCAAAAGCACCCCCTAGTGGCAGAAATATGAACTAAAGGATGATAAAAGGGATCAAAATTTTTTATTGATTTTTCTACGTCATTTGAGATTGGATCTTTAATTTCCCCATTTTTATAAAGTCTTCGACTGGAATACATTAAACGAACTCCCGCGGGGAGCAAAGTAGGAGGGAGGGGCAAGGAAAGTGCATAATATGAATAAGTGGTCACAGGACTTTCCAACGTTATGGCACATGAGGGGTGTCGGCTAAATTTAGTAAAGTGCCCCCGCTCGGGGCAAAATAAGGGGAGGGGCGCGGGCGATATATAAAATGAAATAGTAGTCACAGAGCTTTCCAATGATATATCACATGAGGGGTGTCGGCAAAAGATAGAAAAGAGTCCCAACTCCCAGGATTCCAATTATCGTGCCCCCCCCCCCCCCCCGAAATATACCCTGCCCATCCTTCTCTTTGAAATTTTCATATATTAAAAATTATTTATCGGAGAGCTCCGTAAAAAAAATCCGATCTAAAATGTTTAAAAACGCTACGATTTCAAAAAAGTTCGAAAAGTGCCTCTCTCGGGCAGCCAAACTAAGGAAGGAAGAAGAAAGGTTCATAATATGAAAGAGTAACTTTGCGATGATAACGGAAAACTTTCCGATGATAGATCAAATGACTGGTCCAAAAAAAGTTTGAAATCTACCCCTCCCACGTGGGTTCCCTCTTTTATCCTAGAATATACCCGGAAATCACGCAGCCCCACTTTTAAAATTTTATATTTAATAAATAATATTTATCGGAGAGCTCCATTAAAAAACCTCATTTAATGATATTTATTGTAGAAATCTCTACAATTAAAAAAAAAAGTCACCCCCGCACCGCTCCCCCCCCCCACCCCCACCCCGAACCCCTTCCGGAATTCAACTCTGGGAGGAGAAAGGTTCATAATATGAAAGAGTGGTGAAAGGACTTTCCGATGATATGTCAAGGAGAGGTTTGGTAAAAGTTTGAAAATTACCCGCACCCCCCCCCCCCTCCCTTTGTCACTCTCGCGCACCCCAGAATTCACTCACCTTCCTCTTTGAACTTTTTATATTTAATAAATAGTATTTATCTGAGTCTCCAGGTATGGGGCAGCTTGGCAGAGCTAAAATAAGAGAAACGTTGAAAATTCGGTGCAAAATGACACTAAATTTAACAGTAAAGTTTGAAACTAGGACTATACAGAACTGAATACATAAACTACTATGCTTCATAACCCACATCGGTTAATAGCAATAAAATGATAAGTGCCAGTTAAACTGATGGCATTGAGCTCACAGGTTATTAACACTAACTGTATATTATACTGTTATTTCAAAGAATAATGTCCCTCAAAAAATAAATGAAGGGAAATATCCCTCGTTTGCCCCTTTTATACTTAACCAATGAACCTCCAAATCTAATCAAGGAAACTCCTTAACTATAATAAATCAGTATATCAAATTTGAAGCAAATCAGATAATTCTGCATGAAAAAAAGAAACATATCGCTAAAATAAGGGTGGTCTAACCCCTTTAACCCTTTTATACTTAACTAATGAACCTTCAAATCTAATCAGGAAAGCTCCTTATCAGAACAAACATAGAAAAAAAATTAAATTAAATAATTCTCCAAGAAAATCCATTTATCTAAATTAAGGGGAGGGAACTTGCCCCCTTTTCGCCCTTGTATACTTAACCAATGAACCTCCAAATCTAATGAAGGAAGCGCCATATCGGAATAAATCGGTATATTAAATTTGAAGCAAATCCAATAATTCTGCATGAAAAACCCTTTTATCTAAATTAAGGGGAGACTAGCCCCTCCCCTTTATACTTAACCCATAAACCTCCAAATCTAATCAAGGCAGCTTCTTAACATAATAAACCGGTATCCCAAATTTGGAGCAAATCGAATAATTCTGCATGAAAAACCCATTTATCTAAATTAAGGAGGGGGTCTACCCCCCTTTCCCCCCTTTATACTTAACTAATGAACCTCCAAGTTTAATCAGGGAAGCTCCTTAACATAATAAACCGGTATACCAAATTTGGAACAAATCGAGTAATTCTGCATGAAAAACCCATTTATCTAAATTAAGTGGGGGACCAGCCCCTCTTCTCTCTCTTTATCCTTAACCAATGAACGTCCAAATTTAATCAGGGAAGCTCTTAACATAATAAACCGGTATACCAAATTTGGAGCAAATCAAATAATTCTGCATGAAAAGCCCATTTATCTAAATTAAGGGGGGACAAGCCCCCTTCTCCCCCTTTATACTTAACCCGTAAACCTCCAAATCTAATCAAGGCAACTTCTTAACGTAATAAACCGGTATACCAAATTTGGAACAAATCGAATAATTCTGCATGAAAAGCCCATTTATCTAAATTAAGGGGGGGGGGGGGTTAGCCCCCTTCTCCTCCTTTATACTTAACCTGTAAACCTCCAAATCTAATCAAGGCAACTTCTTAACATAATGAACCGGTATACCAAATTTGGAGCAAATCGAATAATTCTGCATGAAAAACCCATTTATCTAAATTAAGGAGGGGTCTACCCCCCTTTCCCCTCTTCATACTTAACTAATGAACCTCCAAGTTTAATCAGGGAAGCTCCTTAACATAATAAACCGGCATACGAAATTTGGAGCAAATCGAAGAATTCTGCATGAAAAACCTATTTATCTAAATTAAGGAGAGGGGGGACCAGCCCCCCTCTCTCCCTTTATCCTTAACCAATGAACCGTCAAAACTAAACAGCGGAACGCCTTATCAGAATGAACATAAAAAAAATTGAAGCAAATCGTACATTTTAATCAAGAGTTATCGCGTTACGTACATACATACGTACGTACAGTACATGCATACACACAGAACCGACGGGTACATTAGCTCTCAGGCTTAGATAGCCTGTGAGCTAAAAAGAGATTGGATAAGCAGATGGACTCCTTTGAGAAATTATGACTTAAACCAGAAATGCGGTAAGTTCGACTCTGAAAGCTTCATTTCCATCTCGCATTTCGGCAAATCTCATCTCTATGATTTTTCCAGCATTTCGACGCTTCCAGATGGGAATTTGCTCGATGGTTGGTTCTCTCGCGGTTTTAAACCTTTCGGGATGGGAAGTCTCTCGAGAGTGTCCTCTCGCCCTTTTCAACCTTTCTCGATGGGAAGCCTCTCACTTGTTACTCTCGTCCTTTTCGAAATCTCCCAATGAAAAGCCTTTCGAGGATTTCTCTCGCGCTTTTCAACATTTCGCTATGAGAAGCTTTTCGAGGATTTCTCTCGTCCTCGGCAGAGAAGAAAAGTAAGAAAATTTATCGAGAGTACCAAGGGACGAGATAGAGAAAAAGGCATGACAATGAGCTGTGAAATGAAGCCCCAATTTTCAAAGTTTCTCTTATTTTAGCCCTACCAAGATGTCACATACCTGGAACCCTCCGATAAAAATTATTTATTAAATATAAAATTTTCAAAGAGGAAGGTGGGTCGGGTGATTTCGAGGGAGGAGGACGTGAGAGTGCACTCATGGGGTGCAATTTTAAAAATTTTACCGAAGCCTTCCTGTGGCATATAATCGAAAAGCCTTTTGACCACTCTTTCATACTATGAACCTTTCTTCGCCCAAAGGGGGGTGGGAAGGGGCGAACAAATTTTTAAAACCGGAGCCGATTTCTATAATAAATTTAAATATCACTTTAAATATGGGTTTTTTATGCAGTCTTCCGATAAATATTATTTATTGAACATAAAAATTTTAAAGTGGCGGCTGTGTGAATTCCGGGGTGAAAGAGTGGGCCCACGGGGGGAGAGAGGGGGAGCAATTTTCAAACTTTTTTTGGACCAGTCATGTGATATGTCATCGGTAAGCTCTCGTATGACTCTTTCATATTATGAGACTTTCTTCCTCCCCTCCCCAATTTGGCCCCCACTGCGAGGGTAGTTTTTTCCGCTCTTATCATTTTAGATCGGATTTTTTTATGGAGCCCTCCGCTAAATATTATTTATAATATATGAAATTTCAGGACACTTTTCCAAATTTAGCCAAGACCCCTCATGTGACATAACGTTAGAAAGGTTTGTGACTACTTATTAGTGCTATCCACTTCCGGTGGCCGCCCCCCCACTTTGCCCCCCCCCCGGAGGACACTTTTCCAAATTTAGTCAGTACCCCTCTTATGAGATATCGTTGAAAAGGTCTGTGACTACTTATTGATGTTATGCACTTCCGGTGACAGTCCCCCCCACTCTTTGCCCCCCCCCTGGGGGACACTTTTTCAAATTTAGTCAAGACACCTCGTGTGAGATATCGTTGGAAAGGTCTGTGACTACTTATTGATGTTATGTACCTACGGTGTCCCCACCACCACTTTGCCCCCCCCCCGGGGGGGGGGGCACTTTTCCAAATTTAGCCAAGACCACTCATGTGAAATATCGTTGGAAAGGTCTGTGACTATTTATTGATGTTATGCACCTCCGGTGACAGTCTCCCCCAATTTGCCCCTCCCGGGGAACACTTTTTCAAATTTAACCAAGACCCCTCATGTGAGATATCGTTGGAAAGGTCTGTGACTACTTATTGATGTTATGCTCCTCCGGTGTCCATCCCCCCCATTTTGAACACCCCCCCCCCGGGGGGGACACTTTTCCAAATTTAGCCAAGACCCCACATGTGAGATATCGTTGGAAAGGTCTGTGACTACTTATTGATGTAATGCACCTCCGGTGACCGCCCCCCCCACACTTTTCCCCCACGGGGGTGTTTTTCTAAATTTAGCCGAGACCCCTCATGTGACATATTGTTGGAAAGGTTTATGACCACTTACTCATGTTATCCACCTCCCGCACCCCTCCCCCCCACGGGGAGGGCATTTTTATAAATTCAGATCCAGACTTCCCATGTGACATATGGTTGGAAAGGCCTAAAGACCTGTGACGACTTAATCATATTATGCAGCTGCTGTGCCCCTCCGCTCGCTTTGACCCCTCCCCCAAGAGATCTGGTCCGACGTTCATTCGTTTCGATATTATATTTTTTACAAGATTTCGTAGTGCGTGCACACCACACCCGCCTGCTATCATATATCAGTGCCGTATATAGCGGGTAACCTGTTCGTGATTTCATATTACAAGATTACGTATAAATTAGGTGCCCCAATTAAAGGAGGGGCCCGCTAGCGGTCGAAGTCACCTAGTCTTTATTAACATCGACTCATTCCAGTTCACCCGCAGACTATTCTTGATAAATGTATGACGTATATAATACATAATATATGATTTATAAAAGAAATTTGCAAACTGTAGTCATCGAGAAAAAATTTATACAATCGAAAAATATCGAGATGTCCATACAATCGAGAAAATCGAGAAAAACATCTCGTTATCGCCCATCACTAGTCCTATATACAAAGGTTAAGCTGTTTAAAAAATATTAAAAAATTTGTTTATCCAAAACTCAGAATATAAATAATACTTACAAAAGAAATAGTAATAATAATGTTAAATATTGTTAAAAAATGACATGCTCGAGGGAACAATTATGTTATTTAATAAAAACATCATAAATATTTAAAAATTCATAATTTTTTTTCAAAACAATAATGTAAGATTATATTAATTTAAAAATTTATGAAATACCTTCATTTTATTTTCCATTATTTATTAGAGTTATATATTGTTATTATATATTAAAATTTATTATATATTGTTAATTTTGTTTCTCAGCCCACAATTTATTACTTCCAGGCTAAAAATTTTATCTAACTTAAAGACAAAAACTGCTGAGGTAAACAGAGCTCTCCTTTTTCTGTGGTCAGTTCTCCTGAAAGCTAGCACCAGGGACTTCTCCATGGACTTTCCCAGATACCAATCACAAAGTCCTAATGTGATTGTTAATATTTGTCTGATTGCTAATAGTATTAACACATTGTAGTATTTACACACACTTGCCCCCTTCTGGGGAAAAATGATTAAATATTTATGTTTTTATTAAATAACATAATTGTTCCCTCGAGCATGTCATTTTTTAACAATATTTAACATTATTATTATAATTTCTTTTGTAAGTATTATTTATATTTTGAGTTTTGGATAAACAAATTTTGTAATATTTTTTAAACAGCTTAACATTTTTTGCCAATAAGACTAAACCACCTAATAATTTATGTAATTATAAGTTGTAAAAATTTAAATATAACTATTTCCTCACTACATTCTGTTATTTTTTATTACTATTAAAAAAACATTAAAAATAAAATTATAAAATATATGCTGTTTCTATTTATTATTTATCAATTAATCTATCAGTAATATGAAATGTATTTTTTGAGTGACTTTAACTATTTATCATCAGTTAATTTATAAAACAACGGATTTGTTTTAGTGTCAAATTGTTTATTTTAAACTTTAACGGTTAGGCAATCGTTATTTTATAAAATAACTAGTTAAAGTGTAGAATCCAATAATATTATACACTTTAACGGACTTGGTTAGTTATTTCATGAAATAACTAGGTATTCTATGAAATAACTGAATTATACACTTTAACGGTAACATATATATTTTAATGCTAATTTGTTTATAGATTTTATCTTACCACTCATGAAAAAATAATTTATCTTTCACTAACTATTATTATATAATTTCTTTTGTAGGGTAACAGAAAGAGCAAATCCATATTTCGTCCTGCAACAAAGGAAAGGATATGGAACCAAAGGTTTAACGTCATTATTTGTGGGGACAATGGATAGTGTTTTTGATACAAAAGTAAACAAAATTTTAATAATTTCTCAAATTATATTGCTTACAGAATTTTAAAATTGCATAATAATATACAGTGAAATACAATTAGCATGAAAACGCTTAACATGAAAAATTGGTTAACATGAAATGATATAGCGTTCTGGACAGTATACGATGCAATTTAATACATTTTTGTTCTTTTAACACGAAACAAAAAACGTTTAACACAAAAAAAATTCGCTTTCGAGCTAGTTAGTTTAAGTTGAAATTGGTGAAATTTGTGTTAAACCACTGAATTTTGGGTGAAAATCAGAGAATTTCGTGTTTTTTGTAAATTAGCTTATGTTTTATGAGCGCAATGGCTGAGAAATCGGTGCAAAAAATAACTGCTCTTTCGCTTCAAATGAATGCTTAACACAGTTGATGAAAAGAAGGACGAAAACAGAAATCTGCAAAGCGTTTTGCATTGCCAATTTTACATTATCAACAATAATATAAAACAGGGTTCCCATTACGTTAATGTTTGAGCGCAGTATGTTTAAGTCTGAGAGAAAACATATGAGAACTGCTAAGAATGAAGATTTAGAGACAGCTTAGCTTATTTGGTTCAAACAAGCTAGATCTCTGAATGTTGAAAAAGACACTACAAAAAAAGATATCTGATTTTTCTTCCAAAAGCAATACAGTCGACGCTCGTTATAATGACCACCCATTATAGCGACCATTCCATTATAAGGCCAAAATTTGTTGTAAAATATTTTATCAATTATTTTTTTACGAAATTGCAAAATTTTAAATGGACTACATATCATAGTCCAATGGATTTAATTAAAAGAACTGTTATATATATATATATATATATATATATATATATATTGCCAGTTTAAGGGTTTCTTTTTTTTTAAAGTTTAAATTAAATCATGTAATTAAATATGCTTTCAGATATACAAACATATGCTATTACAAATGTCTGAAAAGCAGATCTTGAATATTTTTAATTTGATTAAAAAAATATCTTCCAATAATTTAATAATTATAAATTAACGATTTGGATTTATTAAAATTATAAAGTATTGTGAAAGGAATATTAAATGAAACCCTCTGTGCGATCTTCGATCACACTTTACCCTCTTGTTTGTATTTTCTGCAGATTTCAAATTCTCCCATTTATTCCGGGTATTTTACCTGTTTTAACGATATCTTTTCTTTAAAAAAAAAAAATTAATATTTGCTGTTTCCAAAAAATCTGAACACTGATTTCATATTTTTCATTTTTTCTCCAGATATAAAATTCTGCATCTGCTTTCCAGATAGAAATAATAATAATAATAAAAATAATCCACTTATTTGTGAAACCCTTCTGGTTCTAATGATGTCTTTGATTTAAAAAAATATTAATGTGTATTTACTATTTCAAAATATTTTCATTCTTGAAGTCATTTCATGAAATCATCAGACTTTTCTTTTTTCTCACTGCCTTCCAAGATATCATTTTGCATTTTAAAAGAATTAATTGTAAACAGAAAAATGTGGGAAAGCTGCATATAAGGTTAAAAAATTTATATATTCTGGAGGTCCTTATATTTTCTGGTTTTTCTGCAATTTTAAATTGTTATCCCCATTCCTAGATGGAAATACAAAAGAAGACGAAAAATATCACTATATGTGATTCTATTTTCTGCTCTTAACAGTATCTTTCATTTTTAAAAAATATATATTTGCCATTTCAAAAAATATATTTTTGCAGTTAATTTTCATATTTTTATAGATTTTTTTTCATCAGTTTAAAATTTCCATCCCTGTAGCCCAGATGGAAATACAAAAAAACTTAAAATACCCACATATAGAAAGTTCTTTTTTGCTCTCAACATGCCTTTCATTTTTCACTACTTCAAAATGATTATTTTTTGGCTGTCGTTTTCATATTTTCTGGTTATTCTGCAGTTTAAAGATGTCATTCATGTTGCCTGGATGAAAATAATAATAATACTAGAAAACAGAAATTCTGCTTTTTCAGAATTTAGTGTTGTCCCGATGAAAAAAAAAATATATATGTATATATATATATATATTATAGAGAGAGAGAGAGAGATAGTACAAAACATATTTCAGCTTTAAGACTTAAGAGGCTACTTCAGTCAGGTGAAAAGACCCGTTCGCTAATGCTAATCCCATGGAAGAAATTTATAAAGATATCTCGGTTGCATTTCAATATTTTTAAGTGATTTTTTTTTGCATTAGACAGTTGAGATCGATCTGTACAAAGGTTGTTTTTTACTTTTTCGATTTTGTTTACAGATATTTTTTATGGCGACACTTTCATTTTCAGAACCGGTTTCGAAAGTGAAAACATCCTCATAAAAGAAATCTGTAATAGAAATCGAAAAAGTAAAAAACGGCCTGCATACAGATCGATCTCAGCTATCCAATGCAAAAGAAATCATTTTAAAATATTGAAATGCAACCGAGATATCTTTATAAATTTCTTCCATAGGATTAGCATTAGCGAACGGGTCTTTTCGCCTGACTGAAGTAGCCTCTTAAAACACACGCTTTTATTTTGTATAAAATGACATCATCTGCATCCGCTGAAGAATTCCTCATTTGCAATCCAGTATTAAATAATAACATGTACAGTGAAGTACGCATATGACGTCACTATCGCTGAATAATACACAAATCCAAAAAAAAAGAAATATCGTCATTTGAGAAACTCAACAAAAAAAAATCTGTTGTCTAATGATTCACATGCCTTCATTTGTTTATAATATTAATATAGATATAAAATTAAATTTTATTTATAATTGCTCCATGTTTTATCAGAAATCATTCATTTATATTTTTTCAAAAAAGCACATATTTTAAGTACATTTTTTTCAATTTTTATGGGAAAATGGCAACAAAAAGATATAATTGCTATTTTAAAATTATTTTCCCTTTACTTTCCACAGAAATGGAGTACTTGAGTTGCCAAAATTAAACAAATGATGCTGAAAAGTACAAAAAAAAAATTAATATCTAAAAATTAAATGGAGATGCAGTTTTCAAACAAATTGCATTTAAAAGTACTTTTTTTCCCCAATACAACAGTATAAAAATTGAAAATGTGTAATGCTTAGAAGTTTAGAAAATTACAGTAGAGTATTTAACAGTACAATGATACATCTGCTTTGTTTTATGGCTGGCTTATAAATCTTATTTTTTGGAAACGACACTTTATTTGCTAGGAGAAGGAAATAGCATACCAGGGGCTAAAAAGAATATCCACGGGTAGGTGGTACCTTTCTGTGGTACTGGACAGTGCTAAGTAGGATTACTAGTTTTAAATAAAATTACCAGCCGTGACTTATATGTTGGTTTTATGAGATTTTAGTGGTATTTTAAGATTATATTTCAATTGGCATATCATTATATGGTGCCCACTGAATGGTGGATATTTCATATCATTATCATTTTTTTTTAAGTGAGTGATTTTTTAATTATATTAATTTTAATACATTTAAAAAAATATATTAGTATTGTGTAATTCTTTTTGCAAAATATCACTATCAATTCTTTGTAAAAAGTTTTATAATGAAAAATCTATGCAAGCTAAAAACTCATTGTTTTTATTTATAAGAAATTTTTTTATAGTCATGTCATATCTTAATGAAATGAGGTGTAGGTGTATTTGATAGACAATTATTACAGAATGTTTGGTACTTTTCTGCAGGGGTGCAGAAAATGTTTCTACTTTCAACATTTCCCCCAATCCACATGAAAATTTCCCCAAAATTTTACGTTATGTTATAGGTAAATGCTGTACTACCGTAGGTATAGAAAAATTATTTTTCCAATATTTCTCAACTTATGCGCGAGTATACATGGCAGGGGTGATTCCGAGTGATTTTTTTTTTTTTTTTTTTTTTTAATGAAATTTGCTGTTGTTTTGCAATCGTTTGACGAAATTTGCAGTTGTTTCGTGATCTTTTGACAAAATTTGTGGGTTTTTTCGCGATCTTTTGACAAAATGTGCGTTTATCTAACGATCTTTTGACAAAATTTGCCTTTATTTCACGATCTTTTGACGAAACTTGCAGTTCTTTCGCGATCTTTTGCCAAAATTTGCAGTTATTTTGCGATTTTTGACAAAATTCGCGGTTTTTTCGTGTTCCTCTGACGAAATTGGTGGTTATTTTGGGATCTTGTGACGAAATTAGCGTTTTTCCCGTAATTCTAGGACAAAATTCGCGGTACTTTTATGTCCAAATTTTTAGATAGATGACCGATTTTTTTTTTTTTTTCGGAACCAAATGCCTTAAATTTTCAGAAAATTCGGAACAGAATCAACCCTGATATACGGTACATATTATTCTGAGATCGATTTTGTGAAGGTCGCCATACAGATCTTTTTATTTGTAGTGAAATTTTTCTATCTCAGGGAATTATGGAATTCGTTGTTAAAATCGAAATCAATTGCAAATGTTTCTGCAAAATTTCCCCCGATCCTAGATCGCCGGATCGGACATATTTTGCACCCTTGCTTTTCTGTTAAACACCAAATTTCGGCAATTGAAACTGTTGGTGTGAAAGCTAACAAAAGACACTATTTGCAAATATTAGGAAAAGTAACCTGTGGTAGCTAATTTAGGAACAAGACAGGAAAGGTAGTTATTCTGACATATAATATAATTGAATGAAAGTACAACTATTTTATTGTATACAAAATATAGAGAAAATTATTAAACAATGAAAATTAATATTTCATTAAACAGTTGGAAGGAAGTTGATAATTTCATTTTGCATTGTTGTGAGTTAGGAATACTGTTTTTTCTCTTCTTAATACCAAGTAGTGTTATAGAAATTTAATTAAGTGTGATTGAATAAATATTCATAGA
Source organism: Maratus speciosus (assembly GCA_963932465.1). Lineage (NCBI taxonomy): Eukaryota > Metazoa > Arthropoda > Arachnida > Araneae > Salticidae > Maratus > Maratus speciosus. The sequence continues at coordinate 235,746,228 of OZ010790.1, forward strand.
AATCGATGGATCACCAGAAGTATTGAAATCTAATAGCTTAAAGGAATGTGTGAATCTTTAAATGGGGTTTTGATGTATATCTTCATTCTCACGACAGTGCCAGTTAGGTGTTTAGAAATCAAGATTACACTGTTTTATTGTGTACTTTTATGATGCTTTTGTCTTGGAAGAATCAAAATTGGCAATTGCGAAATTATGTAAGCAAGATTAAAATACTTTTAAAATATCACCTATTCATCAAAAAAGAAAACTTTTTAGAGAAAATAATTTATAAGTAGCAATTTATAATCCAGTTTGGTTACGACATTTGTAGATGAGAAATAAGCAGTTTATCATATTTGGCCCTTTAGCACAAAACTGCAACTAGTGTCCGTTTAATGGAATGTTTTAATGAATCTGATGTAAGAATGGCTGATGCATTCATGCTTTATGTATAGTGGTTTTATATTGTGCCAACTGCACCATCTAATGCCACATCAAATGTAATAGCTAAAAAATCAGTATTAAATCACATTTTTATGATCCCCTTCTTTTTCTTTTTTTTTTTTTACCTTGTAGAATTACATTCAGGTTAGATGTGTTATATATCAAAAATTTTGTTTTTTGCAGCATATTAACTGTATTCTCAAACTTTTTATTTTTCCTTCTTAACACTGGGAATCTTTCTGACACATTCATAGAATCATTTTTCATTGGAGACATTTACAGGTTACAGGCTATTTGAGAATGAAAGAATCAAACAACATTTTTTATTTTCCCATAAATATGATAGGTAGATCTTTAATTGTAATCAGTTGCTTCCCAATTATGACCTTTCGATGATTGCTATGTCCTGAAAATTAGTTCAAGGCACCAATTTTGACAATATTTTCTGAAAGATCCTTTTTTTTTTTTTTTTAAAGAAAATGAAAAGTGCCATTTATATGTTTTACAAATGAAAATTACTGCCTTAAAGAAAAACCTGCAATTATGCTACAAATCCATTCCATTTTTTTTTTTTTTTTTGTATGAATTGTATGAATAGTTATTTTTCCATTACACATATTCTTATAGCTTGGTCTTAAAATAATGTAAATTTTGTAATGAATTTTATGTCTTTGTTTGATTTGCAATAACTTTTTTGAACTGTCAAAAAATACATTAAAATATATATATATATACATTTAATACAGTAACTCCTCGATAAATCACAACTCTTTACAGTGCTCATTCAGATATATTGTTCTTTTTTTAAGGCGTGTCTCATAAAAAAATAATTCTACATAACGCTTTTAATTAAATTTATTTAGTGTCAGTTACAATAAGTATAATTCTGTATCATTAGTAAAATTGTTATCGATATACATAAACTACTTGTTTAAAACATACATTAAACATATACTTGTTGACGTCTCAATTATAATCTTCCCTAATTTTTAATTCCCTTGTTATATTGCGCATTCGGATATATCAAGCTTTTTTTCTTATCTCCCAACAAACATGATATGAGGGTGATACTGTAGATTTGTAGATTTATGCAAAAAATTAAAGAACTAGAAATTATCAAAAGGTTGCAAAAATAATCTAATACCAAAGTAAATGATTTTGTCATATGCAACTGTCTCTATTTCTATAAGAGTTTGTGTGTTACGACCAGGACTGCGGAGTCGGAGTCGGGCCCATTTTTGAGCAAAAGAGTCTGAGTCGAATCTGTTAAAATTCCCGGAGTCGGAGTCGTTTATTTTACAAGCAGGTCTGCATAATCAGAGTCGGATCATTTTTGAGCAAAAGAGTCGGAGTCGGATCTGTTAAAATTTTCGGAGTCAGAGTCGGAGTCATCCATTTTTCCCACCGACTCCGCAGCCCTGATTACAACGCAGTGTATATAAAGTTGCTATCATTTACTTTAGCTTTATTTACTGAATTTATTTATTTTTCTCATAGCACATTGGTTTATGTATGAGGATTAAATATTTTAAGATCTTTTTATGCACATTTTTTTAATCATTTGATGCTTAATATTATGAAAATGTTTGCTGCATTGAGTTAGCTTTTCCTTTTTATGTTTCATGTAAATTATGTTGAAAAATACTGTAAATTATGTACAACATAATCTATTTGTTTTAATTTTTTAGCCTCTTCCCTTCCGTATTTTATTGAATCCAGCTTCATCTTTGAAAAATCCCCGTAAGATTTTCTCTTTTTAAAGTTGAATTAATAGTATGATAATTATTAATAATTCTTTACATATACAATATTTGTATATCAAGTTTAAGTGTCTTTTTCTTCTTAACCGATTTCAGATAAAGGAGATTATGCTATTCATTTGCATTAATTTTTTTGTATGTACAATTACAATATCACTCTGTTTTTACATTCCTGAAATTTACATTTTCCTGTGGTTTACACTTTTTATGTTATCTCTCTTGAAATATATAAAACTGATGTTTTATTGTATTTTATATACCGTATATCTTGGCATATAACATGCACTTTTAACTCTAAAAAATCACTTTATTTTTCCATGTGCGTGTTATACACCGAATATAAAATGGTTGATGTAAAATCATAAGTAGAAAACATTCCAAATATTTTGAGGTATATTTAAATGCATTTATAAATCAATAGAAACAAATAAACTTACAATATATATTTTATAACAAACTTAATCTTCCTTATCAGCTACATTAAATGTTCGTTATACTCGTCCTCATTTATGTTTTCAGGAATGTCATCTTCTTCATCAACTGTCGCTTTCATGTATTTTATCCTCACTGTCGCTTTCATTTAGCCATAAATATAATTAGATTTGTTTATTCTTTTTTTAATTATGTCTGTTCTATGGGATCTAAACATATCTCAATCTAAGTGATTTTCTGGTTTCCTTAAAGCTGCTGGACGCTTTTCCAAAAATTTTTATCCACAGTTTTAATCGATTTTCTTCCAACCAGCCCTTCTCATGGACATAAACAAAAACAGCATTTGGAAAACTACGAAGTACCTTTGATTCCATTTGAAAATTATTATTGGTTTTAATTTGGTATTTTAGCTAAGCAAGAAAAGGCCGCTGTGAAGTGGGATTTTTCGTGTTCCGTAGTTTTAAATGGAACAGTTTTTACTTCTTTTGTTTCTACACTTTTGATTCCTATTATATCGAACATTACTGGCGTTTCGTCCATATTTCTAATTTAAGACAATCATAGTTTTTTTTTCCTTTCGTTTATCAATGATAAACATCTGGAAAGTTAACAGTTATGTTCTAAGTATTTTTGATTTGTTTTCGTGGGGAAAACTTGATGCATGTTATACAGCAGTACATGCTTGAAATAAAAATATATACTCTCAAATTAGTGATGCGTGTTATACGGCAGGGCGTGTTATACACTGAGATATACATTATACGGTATATATGTATGTGACAATCTTCACAAAACTCTGTCGAAAGATAGTTCTGTCTTGATAATATGACATCAAACTTGAAGATTTTAACTCATGCTGATGATGGTGATGTTTCAGTTGTTTGTAGCAATGAAGCATGATTCTAGTTGTAAGGTTTAAGAATAATTCCAATGAGTTTCTCCTACAGTCGTTATATTCAGTGGTTCTCTTCAAAAACATTCTTTATTCCAAATGTCATAGCTCCATGGAAAGACTCTGATTAATATGAAAATATTGTACTTAAAGGATTGAAGTCTTGTAAACACTTTCTACACAACTCTATTACTATGTTCTATAATTACATTTAATAATATTCTAGTTAAGGATTTACATCTTCACACATTAAGATTCCATAACAAATTTTATAACAACTTCCATAACACACACCAACTATTCCACAGTTCTCTGATGCCGTTGTGGATAGATCAAGACATATGAACACAAAAACCCAAAATGTCACGCTTGAAAAATCCTTTTGACCAATTAATGCACCAACTGGAACTCATTAATGGTGTATAGAAAAAATTGCCGTAATGCAGCCCAAAATTGACATGAAAATTCTTTGCATGCATCCAGTTGAAAATTAAAACTAGGGTTACAGTATAATTAAAATATTCTGAAATGGAATAAATTTGATATGGGAAAACTAAGATACTAAACATAGAAGGAATTGAAATTTGAGTTAGGGAAAGAAAAGAAAAGTATATTAGGATGGTAATATAAATTAAATGGGGAAAAAATATAGAACTTAAAAATATGTTATATATATATACGCATATATACAGTCAAGCCTGCATATTACAAAGTCAACGGTGCTTTGAAAAGCATTCGCTATATCTGATATTTGTAAAAAACCGATACAGTAGAAAAAATAATAGACTTTTTTGCTAAAGAAAATCATCCATTTGTTTTTTATTATATTTTAGGGAAAAAAAAACCAGCAACTGTTTTTTGAATAACTGAATTTAAAATTCATTTACACAATTCTTTTTCAATCGCATATAGATGAAGTTGGCAGTCAATATTATGTCCTTCAAAATGTACTTGTAATTTTTTTTTAGACACTACACAGTACACTTTGATGACACTGATTCTTTGTTTTACAATTCTGTGTCTTCGGATTCGTCAGATTCAGATGGATTTAGAATTTCAGCAATGATGTTTTCATTTGTTTCTTGATATTCTGTTTCTAGTTTGCTATCACTGCTAATGTAAATGGTCAGTGTAATAGTGTTAGTAACATTTGTGTTTTCATTCAGTCTATTTCAAAGAAAAGTATCTTCAGGTCTTTTTTTTTTTTTACTGTTGAGAAGTACTGCATGTTACCAGCAGTTTGGAATGGTTTTTGGTTTAATAAAACACTACACACCTTCTCTAAAATTCACATGTGATTTTTACATCGGCAATAAAACTACGATTCAATCCAAGATTTAACAAAAGTCAATGGATTATCTTCATTTTGTATTTCCTTTTGGTGTACTTTATTAAGCCCATATCTAAAGGTTGAAATTTTGATTTAAATTCTCCCATAACTAATATTTTCCTTTTATCAGATCCATTCTTATTGCAGCAAAATTAATGTAGTTAGTCTGACTTTTGAATGTGTTCCACCGGTACAGGTTTCCCCTTTCAATGCAAATGTGTGTTCTGGTAAAAGTTAAAAAAAAGTTATGTCTAATCAGCATTGTAAACATCTCAAATTTAAAATTGTTTTATTATATTTTCCTTACTTTTCAACTATTCTTTGATTACTGAGTTTTCTAATTGTGCACTTTCTCCACTTACAGTTAAGAAAGAAATTACATGGTAATTCTGAAAGCATTGTACCTATAGGATTGTAACCATCCATTAACTGCAACAAAATCTTTTTATTTTTTTAAACTATGAAAAAATTGCATCGCTTTTCCCTTTCACTTTGGTCTATTTATAGGTACACTTTTTGCTCTCACTGATACCACTTAAAAAGGCATTTTTTGACATGTTGAAAAACTAAACCTTTTTTTGCTGCAAGCAATAAAATTTTCATGGCTTTTTTTTCTTCTAACAAATCACTTTTATTCTTTGAAACAGCCAATAAAAAATAAGCTGCAATCTCAAATTTATTTGCAATTTCGAATTTTTTCATTTGACTTTTATTAACAAGCCTTATCATGTCATTTTCATTTTAGTTTCTAACAACCAGCAGAGTGTAAAGAGAAAACTGAGCCGGGACAAAGTTTCAATTTGGCACCCCCCCCTTCCAAACTTTTCTTTGTGATAGGTGTCACGAAATTTAAAAATGCAGAAACACCTATTGAATACATATTTCACGTTCATTTTGAAACTTTAGGTTTAATTTTAATTCAAAAATTTCAAAAACTAAATAACATAAGAGATAATACATGTATATACATGTTATACATGTTGGAATGTAAACAATGAAAATTGTCATTCTAACGTTAAACTCATAAAGTTAAATTTGGTATATATATTTTTTCAGTTATCAATTTTTCAATAGATAAATATTTAAATATAAATTTGATATAAATATTTAAATTACCTTGAGTGAGAAAATTTTATCTTGGAGCAAGAAGTAATGAGTGTTCATAGACTATAGAAAAGTATTACCGACAACAAACCCCCCTACTTTACTATCCATGGGACTTTAGACTTCCCATAAAAGACAAAAAAGGGATCTTCTATAATCAGGCTTCTTTTTAGTAAACTTTCTGCTTCGGTTTCTTAACTTCATAATCTCATAATAATTCATTTCAAATTCATCCGACGGTTTAGGAATATACTTAATTTTCTTAGAAATGTTACTCTTCAACTTCTTGTTAGGCATTTGCATAAGATTTTCTATTCTAAAATTTTCTTCATTTATTACATCAATTTTTTGGTTGTTTAAATTTTTGGAAGAATATTTCATATTGTCTTTATTTTCTAACTTTGTGAAATCTGAATTAGTTTGAAGTTTTTAGCACTGTTATTCATCTTAATTTCCTTTTTAAGTTTAGTTAATTCTTGTCGTAAATTTTAGAAATCTTCCTGGGAATTATTCAATTTTATCCGGATTCTTCTTTTGGACATTTTTATTCTAGAACATTCATCTTTAGATTCTTCTAACTTTTTTTCAAGATGTTTTGAATAGTTATTTGCTTTTATTAAGCATAATCGGCATTCTTCTGAGCGTTTATATTCTTCATCTAATTGGGCTTTTATGTTGTGAAAACGTCTCTGCAATTTTCTATACAATTTACTAATGGTCTGTCTTTCTGCTACTTCTTGTTCAAATTTATCTTCTAACGATGCTATTGCAATTTTTGACTTTGTTTTTTCTGACAAAAATGCTTCTTTTAATTTGATTACGTATAATTCTAACAATTTATATTTTCTTTCAACTTCTTTAACTTGGGCAGTTAAATTTTCATTTTCTAGACATAATTCTTTAATTTCTGAACTAGAATAGGACAATTGATGAAAAGGTAAACATTTATTTTGATTTGGAATTTGTGTGTTACTATTGTACAAGGTGGAAGAGTAAGGGTTAAATTTAGAATTTTCAGTTACTTCACTTGAATTTATAATATTGACTAAAGAATTATTTTGACTCTTATTTATCTTAACATCATTACCAGAAACAATTAAGGAGCCTTGTTGTATTGTATAAGTACCAATAATTAAATCAAATTCAATAGATTTGTCATCAATAACAAAAATAGATGTGTGAAATTTGGAATAATCAATTTCGATTTCAGCCTCAAAGTAACCGATTGGCCTGAATGATTTTTTACCTAATTCAATTAAAAGCATATCCGTTTGTTCTAAGTTTACATAATCTTTAATTTTATCAAAATTACTTTTTTTAGAATAGTTCTTTGACTTCCTGTATCAATTAATGAAATTAAATTTAATGAATACAACTTTATCTCTTTAAGAATTAAATTCTGAGAACTGGTTAGAACATTTACTTAAGAATCATTAGGAAATGTTGTATCTTTCGTTTTACCACATTCAAATGATTTGTGGACATACAAATTACAAGCAAAACAGAGGGGACCTTTATCTTTATTTCTACACTGATTACTTTTGTGGTTTCTATCACAACAATTATAACAATGAATATCAGTTTTAATAGGTCTAGATTTGTTTTTAGAATCAACTTCTGGTTTCATTTTAGGCCTAACATCAACATCAGGTTTAATATTATCATAATCAATTCTTAACTTCTCATAAATCTTTAATTTTTGTTTAAATTCAACAATATTGGGGCAACCATACAAAAAAGGTTTTTTAAAAACAGGATCATTTATTCCATTAATCACATACTGAATAAGTGCGGAATCTTCTATGTTGTCTTTAGAATATAATTGTTTCATATTTAAAAAATATTCGTCTCTAAAGATTAATTTTGTTTCATTTTCCTTTTAGATAACAATTCGTGTAATTCAGCTGAATTGCGCATTTGACCAAATTCAGAAATAAGTAATGCTTTCATTTTAGACCACGAATTTATTTTTGTCTCACTATGAATAAACAGTTTAGCTCTACCAGTCATACGACGTTTAGCCAAAATTAATTTGTGCAAATCACTAACATTAAACAAAGAAGTCTTCAAATCAAAGATCTTCAAAGTCGGCAAGCCATTTTTCAACATTTTGGAATCGGCTACCATCAAATTCCACCAGCATATTTTCAATGTCATTAATGAAAATAGAAGGTTTAAGAACAGGAATTAGAATTTTCTGAATTTCATTATTTTCACAACTACCAAAATCATTTCTCAAATTATTTTCAGAAACACTTGAAATATCATTCATTTTATTAGCAATGTTATTAGAATCATTCTCACTCTCATCTTCACTAAGAAGAGCGCCTTAATCAGGAATAAGGTTAGATTTTGATAAATTATTGTGGCAGCAATTTCATCGAAAGTTCCTGAATTATTTATACACAAAACATTACAAATCATTATCAAATCATGTACAGTACAGGACCCATTATCCGGAATTCCAAACTCCAAAAGGACCCAAAATCCAGAAGAAAAAAAATTTGAAAATTTTCGAAATTTGTAAATTTTTATTAAAATTTTGCAATTTCTGAAATTTTTCGAAAATTTTACAGATTACTAATTTGTTTTTTGGTCTATTGTGTTGCAACCACTAAAATATGTTACATCAATGATGGGGGAACACGGTGCCCCCCCCCCCCCAAAAAAAAAGAAAAAAATCATTTTCCTGTCAAATTTTACTTTAAAACTAATTTATATTATGATTCGTTTTTTTAAAAAATTGTCAGATATTTCACACTCTCCCCCTCACTTGAATCAGAGGTGATTCTAAGTAAAAAAAAAAAAAAAAAAAAAAAAATTCTGAAATTCACAGCAAATTTTTTGAAAGTTTACAAAAGAGGGCGGGGGGGGGGGGGGGGGGACCTCTCGGCACTAATGTGTTACTTCCATGATCCTTTAATGAAATTCGCGTTTTTACGCAATCTTTTGACAAAATTAAAGGGTTTTTTTGCGATCCCTTGAAGAAATTTGGGTTTTTCTTTTCACTGACTTTTGAGTAAATTTGCGTGTTTTTCATGATCCTTTTATTTCGTTTTTTTTTTTTTGCGATCTTTTGACGAAATTTGCAGGTTTTTTTCGTGATCTTTTAATGAAATTGCCCGGGCTTTTTTGATCCTTTGGAGAATTTTTTTTTTTTTTTTTTTTTTTTTTCACGATTCTTTGACGAAATTTGCATTTTTCCCGCGATTTTTCAATGGTATTCAGGAGGACCCAAAATCTGTAAAATTCCAAAATCCAGAAAGCCTTCGGTCCCAAGCATTCCAGATAATAGGTCCTGTACTGTACTGAAAAATTATTCTTAACTAGCTGTAATTTTTTTCTTATATTCATCACTATAAATTTCAAAATCAAATCCCATAAAATTCCGAATTCTGCGTCTATTATTTCTGTCACCAACATCTCCAGAAATGAATTTATGTAATGTCTTAATGCTCGATGACTTTACCGCTTTCAATAAAATTTCTAATTCCTTAAAAATCAACCAAATTTGACATAATTCAATAAGAAAAAATAAACTCACTTATTAGAATAGGTATCAAGCTTGACTACAGACACACGGCAAACACTTCTCTAGTTATAAAACTGTAGCACTATATCACATAAAGAACTTTGTGGGTGGCGTCTATCAACACTTTAAATTTTTGTGGGCTTAGAATTCTTACCACAGTTTTGTACACCACTTGTAGAGGAAGTATACTGACACTCATTAAAACTAAGATTTTAAATTCAATTGAATATATATATTATGGATCTTTGTACAATTACTTACATATTATTATATTTACATTACAAAACATGACAGCTTCAGAGCTTCAACTGTCTTCTGTTCATCATTTTAAAGCTCGTATTCTGGGCCATGTCCTAAGATGACATTCCTCGAACCTCATTCCATCACCTCTCACACTCGTGGGAAAACAAAAAATCTATCTCATTGTTTCTCACTTCATTTCCGTTTTTATTTCCACTCTCAAAACAAGCGTCTCTCAATTGGAAGTCTGTCCCTCGAACGCATGCCCGCTGATCAGTTCATGGGGAAAGAAATGAAACAGTATGAGGGCGTTTTGATTGGTAGTTACTAAAAAAGGCAGGCACACAGGTGATGCCTTGAATCTCAAGGTGCACTTGTGGGGCTAAATGCTTACTCCATGTAATATATATAATGTAACGAATTCGTCGCTACTCCAGTTATGGATCTTCTGTCGTGTCGTCGGCCAAGGCCCGACCGCTGGGGGCAGGGGCGCGAACCGCGGACGCGTGCGTGCCGATTTCTGAGCGAATCCTCGGAATTTCTATCATCTTTAGGTAGTCGCAGGCCGCGAGTGGTATCCGGGAAATCAAAGTCAGATTCAGACAGTAGTTATTCCAATAAAGACACAGTTTTTCCGGGGACCTGATTTATTGTTCCTTTGTTACATCCTTTTGAGAAATCAGGCCCCTTTTGGCTTGAGAGCTGCTAATTTACTTTATGGACATCGGGCTTGGAAATTATGTGTACCGCTAAGCGATACTTAGAAAGCCGAGTGTCGTGGAGTTAGGGCATTCTTTTGATGGTCAAAAGCCCTGTCCGGGGACCTGTGCATCGGTATAAATATGCTGTATTTCGCATTATTCCAGCTAGGGGCCGTTGAAGTCAAAGGAGGCGTCTTTAAACTATAATTGGTCGTTAGCTGAATGATTGACTGCCCGGGATACAGGCTGTGGTTTGAGTTGGCCGATCGAATGCAGCAAGACTTATAAATTGCACTTATTCAGCAAAAGTATTCTTATGAGATGTGCCAAAACGATCTCTAAAAGTTATAAAATGCGATGCGGGAAAACTGACTTAACAGGGGCAACCTCATTTCTAAATTTAAATTTTAAAAAGGGACAAAAAAGGGGATTTTAAAAAGGGGCTTTTTTATCATTTCATATCCCCCCCCACTAAAACAAGAGCCACAGGGCTCGCCTGCAAGACCTGTGGGTCTTATCTCGTAAATTTAACCCAGGGTGTTTTTTTTTTTTTTTTTTTTTTTTTTTTGCTCCAGCTCTCAAGTCAATTGGACCTATTTTTACATTCATATCAAGTTACATAAAAATATTGGTTACACTAAAACATTGGAATTCTTTAAATGGTGCTGCAGCAAAATAATAAGGGGACAGTCTCGAGACATGGGACCTTTAATTACACCAAACTGTCTCTAAAGCAAGTCTTTTGGATGTTTTTTGTAAATGTCTCTGGGTATTGTCCATTGAGAAACATCCTTTTTTGGTGTAAAATCGTAACATTAACATATACAGAATATATAACATATACTAAAATACTCAAAGATAAACCTACTGAAAACTATATAACATATTCAAATGTAAAAAATATTTACAAATACAAAATATTCAAAATTATAAAATATTCATTAATACAAAATGTTCAAAAATATAAAATATTCAATAATACACAATATTCAAAAATATAAAATATTCAATAATACACAATATTCAAAAATATAAAATATTCAAAACTACAAAATGTTCAAAAGTATAAAATATTCAATAACATAAAATGTTCAAAAATATAAAATATGCACTAATACTATCAACACAAATATATTGTCTACCAAAATGCACTTTGGCAAGTTTGCATTTCTAAAAATACTGAATTTTCACACTGAGCTAACATAAAAGTAAAATACACTGTAATACTAACAACAACAAACACATTCCTTCTTATTCTACCTTTCTGTTTCGGTAGGGACTTTACTACTTCTTTGATGCAGCCAAGGGTTATTTTTATGAAAAACAAACTAAGTTGTCTTAAAAAAAAGGAAAACTATAGCTAAAAAATTATAAATATGCGTTTGCTATAATTTTCACCATGCCCAGGGTCAGTGTGACATGGATTTTAATACTCTGAGGTGAATATCCTCCCAAAAAATGTGCCTCTTGCACAACTGAAAAAGGAAGGTGGGCAATCGACATTCACCTACAGAGGGGAAGCGAAGCAGTTTAGCCAGATTCTCCGTTCAACCTGGAAAGAGAATCTGGGAAAACAGTCCGGCTAAAGATGGGTGGCCACGGAGCGGAGGACCCCTTCATAGGTCACAAAATTATCATAATAATATAGTTATAAAAAAAACAAAAATTCTAACAGTACTTTTAAACTGTCATCATCATTCTACGCCGCCGGGGAGTTAGGTTACACGCCCAGCTGGGTCCTCGTCCAAATGCTACGAGCAAGGGGGACGATAGGAAAGCAAAAATAAAAAATTGAAAGATGAAAGAGATAGATTGGGTTTTATTCATGGTTGAGCTTAAGGTTTTGAGGTGGGTGGTAGTATCTTAACTTGGAGGAATGGATCATTTCAGAAGTTCTCTTAAAATGTGGACTGGGTTTATCAATTTCAAAGGATACATCAGAAAGTTGTTTTAAAATGGTGTATGGGCCAGAGTATGGCGAAGTCAGTTTACGGGTATTAGGATAATGAAATTCTTCATACATTACAATGTCACCAACTTTAAATTTTACAGGAAGGAAACGAGCATCATAACGGACTTTATTCTTTTTATGGTAAGCAATTGTTCTCTCTTTAGCCAATTTTCTAGCTTCCTCCACAGGGGGATAATAACTATTATTTGGTAAAGGAGGATCATATGGTAATTTTCCTAACAATAAATAACTAGGGGTGAACTGGGTTACAGAATGGGGAGTATTATTATATTCATATAAGACTTCATCTAAAAGCTTAGTCCAGGGTATTTTCTTGGTTGTGGAATTGACTTTACATTTTAATCTAGTGACAATAGTCTGATTTAGGCGTTCAATTTTCCCATTCGTTTCTGGGTGATGGCTGCTTGTTAATCTGTGTTTTACATTGTAAGTACGAAGAAATCTTTTAAACCTGGAAGCCGTAAATGCTCCATTTCTGTCGGTTAACAATCTATTTGGTACTTGTATCTGAAATAATTGCTTCAAAATGTTTGTATAAGTTTCGGTGGTTACACTTTTTGAAGGAAAACCCCACACATAGCGAGTTGCATGGTCAACGACTAAATGCAAATATTTTTTTGTAGAATTGTAATAATTAAATCCGCCAACAGAGTCTACTGCTAAACATTCAAAAGGTATATCTGTTGGGGGCATTAATTGCAATAAGCCAAATCTTTTTTGCCTGCATTTTTTGTTTATCTGACAAGTGTGACAGTGTTTTACAAAATTTTCAATGTCCTGATTAATGTTAGGCCAATAATACTGCAGAGAGATTAAATTTATCATCTTATAAATTCCAGGATGGCCAAATTGTGTGTGGGTTTTTTCTAAGAGGGGTAGACGTAAAGACATGGGGACCACAATCTTATACAAACTTTTCTTTCTAATTACAACAACATCATTTATCTCAGTGTATTTTTTACCATCAACTGTTACATTTTCTTTTCTCTGATTGTCTCTTACTTCATTCAAGTCAAGGAGATGTATAATATGGGGTAAATTTTCTGAAACAGGCTGTCTAGATAGCATATCAGCTTCAACATTAGTGGAGCCTTTTTGGTATTTAATTTCATAGTCAAACATACTAAGTTTTAGGGACCAGCGGAAAAGACGTCCTCTTAAATTTTTAACACTTTTGAGCCAGGTAAGTGCCGCATGGTCTGTATGTATGACAAATTTTTGACCGTGTAAATAATGATAAAATTTATCTAAAGCATCCACAATCGCCAAACATTCTAACTCAGTAATTGCATAATTTTTTTCATAATCGCGAAGATTTCTAGAGTGATATGCTATAGGATGTAATGTTCCTTTTTCATCAACTTGTTTCACAACACATCCCACTCCATGACTTGATGCATCTACAAACAAATGACAAGGTGTTTTGGGATCAAACAACTTTAATATAGGTTTTTCAATTAAAGCATTTTTTAACTTTTCGAAAGAATTTTGACAATTTTGGTCCCATACATAGGGGACATTTTTCTTCAACAAATTGTTGAGAGGGTATCGAATGTTAGCATATTTTGGAATAAATTTGTGATAAACGTTTATAGATCCCAAAAAACGTTGTAATTCTTTTACATTCGTAGGTGGTGTTAATTTCTTAATTGTCTCTATATTAGGGTTGTCAGGTGTGATACAACCATTCGAGACTTCATATCCTAGGAAATTAATTTTGGATTTAACAAAATTACACTTTGACAATTTTAGTTTAAGGTTTTCTTGGACACAGATATTAAATAAGGTCTCTAAATGACACAAATGTTCTTCTTCATTTTGGGAGAATACAATAACATCATCAAAGTAACTACAGGCAAAGTCAATTTTGTATTTATTAAGGATTCTTCTGAGGGTACGGTTAAACCAAGCAGGCGCGTTTTTCCATCCGAATGGTAAACGATTCCACTCATATAATCCAAAGGTAGTGGCAAACGCCAGCTTCTCCGTATCTCGAGGGTGGATAGGGATGTGCCAATATCCACTGGCCAAATCAAGAGTGGAAAAAACTTTAGCATGTGCCAATTTATCTAACAGGGTGTCTATTCTAGGTAAGGGTTCTGCATCTGTTTTTGTAATGGCATTCAATTTTCGAAAGTCAATACATAACCGGGTTTTCTTCCCTTCTTCACGTTTATACACCAAAGTTACGGGTGATGAATAAGGGGAATAGCTTTCTTTAATGATACCGGCTCGCAATAAATTCTGAATTTGGTCTTTAATTTCTTCTTCTTCCTTAGGGGAAGTGCGATATGCTCTTAAAGAAACGGGGAGGTCTGATGTTAACTGTATTCTCTGGGGTTCAATGTTTACACAACCTACATCATATTTATCTTTAGCAAAAATACAGACATATTTGGCTAGAAGAGCAGGTAATTGTTCCTTGACAGTCTGAACATTTGGCACATGTTCAGTGGTCTCGAACAACTCCGGCTCAAAATTTTCTTCGAATATCTCTGCATTTTTAACTGTATTTTCCATTTCTGGCTGGTTAGTATATGTTTCTGATAAATGTAAGGTATGATGGGATGAATTTGTTGAAATACTGTCCATGAGAGGTACTTTCTTTTTCTCTTGCGTGATTTGCATTTTAACACAGTCAATATTCAATTTAAACAGTTTACAGTGGGGTAGCCCAATCAAAGCATAAGGTAAGTGATTATTAATTATAAAAAGTTCAACATTCTTAGAGATATGTCCTAATTTCAAACTAACAAGGCATTTTTCTTTCAAAGCTAGAACACCTTGTGTTTGTGTGACCGATATACTCTGCTGAACTTTACATATTTTTAGGTTAAGTTTGTGGGCTAAATGATAAGGAATAACACTGATAGAACTCCCTGTATCGATCAAACAAGGTAGTGAGCCTTCACTTTTTACATCAGTTATTTTTTGACAATTTCTATTTGATTTTTTGTAGCTAGCTTTTTCTTTTTGTACATGTCCGGACATAAGAAACCGTCATTGATTACTAGATATATTTTCAGATGACTCATTAGCTCTCTGATCTGGGTTGGGGTTCGCAAAATTCATATTGGGACTAGGGGTTGGAACTGCTAAGACTTGTTGTCGAAAAGGGCAGTATTCCACCCAATGATACGCATTTGGTATTCCTATATTAAAACAAACTTTGCATGGGGAGGGTGGCAAAGTGGTCTGGTGATGTACATTTGGTCTCGGTTGACCATTTGTCGTCGGTCTAACTGTATTTTGGGGATTTCGTGCTTGATTAGAAGCAAAAGGTCGAGTCGGAGGGTTTTGATAGGGAACTCTGTAGTTCCACTGCCGGTTATAATTCTGTCCTGTCTCATATGGGGGGCGAAACGGTCGCCATTGTCGATACTGATTGGGGTTTTGTGGGCTTGCATCTATTTTGCTCTCATTTCCTTTTCTGTCCAGTTGCAGCTTGCAAATTCTGAATACTAATTCACGCCATGAATGTGTATTTGAGGGGTTGCTTGCAATAACTAGCTTTTGCATTTCTAACGGCAAGCCCTCCGTTAATCCTTCCAAGATAAGCTTCTGGTCTAACCCTAAGGTTCTCCCTATTTTAGTCTTTTTCTGATAGTATTCGTTCAGGTCCTCTCCAATCTTGTATCCAATACGGGAAAAATCAGTTAAAGAAAGAGTGTCGGGAATTTCGTAATGTTCATTGAACAAAGTGACAAATTCGGACCAATGCAGCACATTTAAACAATTATTAATGTACAACGTAAGTGCACTGTCTTTTAAGTATTTCTGTATGTGCCTAATTTTCCAGAAGTCGTCTTTTTCCTGTTCTACACAAACACTCTCAAAATAGGCCAGCCAAGCGGTCCAATTCATATTTGAATTAGGCGAAAAGGCAATAATATCAGGTTCTATGGACATTTTCGGGCTAGCGGTTACTGCGTTGTGACCAGACCCAGCTTGAGCTGACAGGGTCTGTTCACCTAATGTTGTTACATTATGTGTCTGTGTGGCAATCTCGGACTTCTGAGTATCTTTCTCCTTATCTGATTTGTTTTCTAAGTCATTCTTTTCAGGAGGGGGAGTGACACTCATCTTGAAATACAAAATATTACAAGATTACACAAAAATATAAGGCACAATTTAAAACAAATAAAAATGGAATATTTTTCAAAAAAATTGCAACACAATATTTGTAACAAAAATGGGCTTAAATCTAAATAAAATTCAAATTTAATACATCATTTTTTTTTTTTTTTTTTCAAATAAAAATGGAATATTTTTCAAAAAAAATTGCAACACAATATTTGTAACAAAAATGGGCTTAAATCTAAATAAAATTCAAATTTAATACATCATTTTTTTTTTCTTTCAAATTGAGATTTAAAAAAAACGAACTTTGAACTAAAATTTTAAAATTCCAAAGATTTAAATACTGTTTTAGAGAATGCATTGAAGGGAGATGATAAAAATATCTCGGTGACTCAAATAATCAGAAGGTTTTGTAGAAAAATAAACTTTATTAACACAACAACACATAGTCAAATATTCGCCATCGTCACTGAAAGAATATCTGCCGCTCTCTGCAGAGTTCGAATGTTACTGCGTCACGTGACTTCAAAAGCTCTCCGCAGAAAACGCGGGGGGAGGAAATGCGCCTCATTGCTATTGGCTGGCTCCTCGCGTGCGAGAGAGAGAGAAATAGCAGACGGCTACAGAGTATGCCCCCAGTGACGAAGTCGCGATTACAAAAAGGTAGCAATTAATAAGATACATAAGAAAGGTCTTGAGTAAAATTAAAGTACATATGATGCAAAAAAAAATAGAAAATATATTATGCATTACATGAAAAACAATACTTTTGAGAAGGAAATAGTATGCACACTATATACATCAATGTTTTAAACAATATAATCCGTAACGAGATGTTTCGGAAAACGAACTTTACGACCAGATTTGGTGGTAGGGTGTTCGACAGGAGTAGTTGGAATATTTATGGGCTCATTTTGTTTTTGAGGTTGGGAAGGTGAAATATAATCTGCTAATTGATATGCAGGTTTAATGCGATCAATAGATACAGTACAGCGCTTCCCGTTTAATTCCAAGTCAAACGTTTTCTCAGACCTGTCAATCACTCGATGAGGTCCTGTATAAGGGGGTGATAAGGGAGGATTGACTTTATCTGATCTAAGAAACACGTGTGAGCAGGTTTTTAATGAGGGATTGACATAAATTTTAGGATTGCCGTGCATTGCAGTGGCAATGGGATTTAAATTTCTCATTTTTTCAGTTAACTCAGTGACGTATGTAAGAGTAAATGGTTGATTTATAGTTTCAGTGTTTATGAGATCAGAGGGTAGTCTGATATTTGTGCCATAAACAAGTTGAGCACAGGTCGCTTGGATATCATTTTTAAGAGCAGTGCGTAAACCAAGTAAGACAATCGGGAGGATTTCAGTCCATTGAATTTGATTGTGAGCTTTAAGAGAACTCTTAAGATGGCGATGGAATCTTTCAATAAAACCGTTAGACTGTGGATGGTATGCTGTAGTTCTGATGCGTTTACATCCTAATCTATCTGTAAGCTCTTTGAAAAGAGTGGACTCAAAATTTCTACCCTGATCAGTAGTGATGGTAACAGGGGTTCCAAATCTGGAGATCCAACTGTGTATCAATGTACGAGCAGTTGTTTCTGCAGTCATATCAGATGTGGGTATAACTTCGGGCCATCTCGTGAACCTATCAATGATGGTCATGCAATACTGATTGCCATCGGATGATGGTAAGGGTCCGATAAAATCAATATGAATATGGGCAAAACGAGCATCAGGTTCAGAGAATGTACCAATTGGTGATTTGGTGTGTTGAAAGATTTTAGCTTTTTGACATTTCGTACAGCTGCGAACCATAGATTTTATGTCCTTACGCATGCGAGGCCATACAAATCGTTTAGAAATTAAATCTAATGAAGCTGAGATACCAGGATGCGAGAAATAATGTAAGGTTGAAAAAACTGATTGTCGCATACTTTTAGGAACAAATGGTCGAGGATGTTTTTGTGACATATCGCAATATAAATGTACATCTTCGAGTGGAAAATAATGTTTTTCTAATTTTAATGAAGTGGTGTCAAATTCGAGAAGTTGTTTTAGCTCTTCATCATTTGTCTGAGCAGTGGCAAACTCTTTAAAATCTAACACATTAGGAGAAATTGAATCTATCTCAATTCGAGATAATGCATCGGCCACAATGTTGTCAGAGCCTTTAGTATATCTAATATCAGTAGAAAACTGTGAAATATAGTCTAAATGTCTCAATTGACGTGGGCTACATTTATCAGGGTTTTGTTGAAATGCGAATGTAAGGGGTTTTTGGTCTGTATAAATAATGAAATTTCGACCTTCTAGCATGTGTCTGAATTTTTTAATAGAACAGTAAATAGCAAATAATTCACGATCATAAGTAGACCAATTTCTTTGAGATTTATTTAATTTACAGGAATAAAATGCTATTGGTTCCCATTGGTTTTCGGAGAGTTGCATTAAAGATCCACCAATTGCGACATTGCTGGCATCGACCCATAAGCTTAGCTGGGCGCCAGGAATTGGATGTCGTAATAATGTAGCTCGAGCTATAGCTTCTTTTGAAGCAGTGAAGGAAAGAATGGCTTCATCGTTCCATTGTAATTGCTCAGTTTTGTTAGCATTGGAACTGGGATGTTTTTTCGTATTTTTGTGTCCTTCTAAGAATTTAACGAGTGGAGCTAAAATATCGGCAGCTTTGGGAATGCACCGTCGATAAAAGTTGAAAAGACCTAAGTAGCGTCTTAGTTGAGTTAAGGTAGAGGGCTGGGGGAAATCTAGGATGCATTTTACACGATCAGGTAAGGGTTCAATTCCTTCAGCTGAAAGTTTGAATCCTAAAAAATCGATAGTGGATTGGCCAAATTTACATTTATCAACATTAATACACAGGCCATACTCTTTAAGTCTAGAAAACAACAACTCAAGGTGTTCTAAATGTTCAGTTTCATTATTTGATGCAATTAGAAAATCATCAAGAAATGCGTAAACAAATCCTAAGTCACGAATTACGTCATCAATAAATCGTTGAAAAGTTGAGGAAGCGTTACAAAGGCCGAATTGCATACGAGTGCTTTCGAAAAGTCCGAATGGAGTGCAAATCGCAGTTTTATGTACATCATCAGGATTTATGGGAATTTGATGGTAGGCTTTTACAAGATCAATGTGACTGAAGATTTGTTTACCATGTAATTCAGCAGTGAAATCTGCGATACAAGGGATAGGATATTTCTCTTTAATAGTTTGTGCATTTAGAGCACGATAATCACCAACAGGTCTCCAATCGACAGATCCTTTCTTCGGCACCAGGTGCAAAGGCGAAGAGTAATTACTTTTAGAAGGTCTCATATGACCGAGTTGTAGCATGTGCTGAAATTCAGCTTTGGCAATTTTTAACCGATCTGGAGCTAGCCGTCTAGGCTTAGCAGCGACTGGAGGCCCCTTAGTGTTTATATAATGCACAGTATTATGCTTAACCGGTTGGTTAGGATCCGGTAATTTCGTGATTTCAGGAAATTTAAATAATAATTTACCATATATATCATTTACAACATTGGGTTTCACAGAAAATATATTACAAGTACTTAATATAGCAGGAGCTTTTAAATTAGTAGTGGAATCAATAAGACGACGATTCCGTAAATCAAGTTTTAAATTAAAATTATGCAAAAAATCAGCTCCTAAAATAGCACATGAAACATCACAAATATAAAAAGAATATGTAAAATTTCGGCGTAGGCCTAAGTTGATATTAATACATTTACGACCATACACATTAATTTTTGTGCCATTAGCAGCACGAAAGGTTTGAAGAACAGGCTTAGTTTTGTCATTTTTATTCGCGGCCACAAGTGAGGCATCAGATCCAGAATCGACTAGAAAACACATACCTGTATTTCTGTCTCTAACGAAAAGGCGACGAGAAGGTGCTGGGGAGAAGTACGTCGCCGCTACTCTTCCCGCTTCTGGTTTTCCGAATAAGAACAAGGCGCTAGGCACTTTTTTGCTTTTTCTTGATATTTTTGGTGATACCAACACAATGTTGCATCCCTATGGCGGGACTGAGAACGATTACGCTGATGGTTATCACTTCTAGATACACTTCTTGAACGACGAAGATGAGCGACCTCTTGGCGTAATGCTTGGATTTCTTTTACGAGCATATCAATGGCTGGTGGTGTCTGAGATTCAGTTGTTGGTGTTCGAATCGAAACAGAGCTAATGTTGGAAGGCGTTAATTCAATTATTCTATCAGCAATATCCGCCGCTTTATCTGGAGTAATTTTTTCAATGGAAGCTAGAATCGTTTGCACAGTGGTTGGCATTTGTTGAGTAAACAGTTCTAAAAGAAGATCGTTACTGATATTATGGCTTTCAGCCCGTCTTTTCATTAATCGAAGTAATTCGGTTGGTTTTCTGTCACCCAGGCTTTCTCCAGCTAGCAGTTTCCGAATTTCTAAAGTACGACTTTCTCCGCAACGTTCGATAACTTTTGCTTTCAAAATCTGATAAGGATCAGTTGGATCAGGACTCATTATCACATCTCGAACCATAGTAGCAGTAGCAGGCGGTAGATGCGCTACAACATAATTATATTTTGTTTTCGACTCAGTGATAGCTTTAGGAGTAGCTAATTCGAACGTGCTGTCCAGCATATGAAACCATAATGTAGGGTCCACAGAGATATAGGGTGGAATGACTACGGCAGATGTTTCAGCAGTTGCCATTTTGCTAGTTAAACAAAACGTTCCATGAAACAGTTGAATAGTTCGACGTTCTATGAAATAGTTGAAGGTTCAAAAATCCGCGGTCACCATTTTAGAGAATGCATTGAAGGGAGATGATAAAAATATCTCGGTGACTCAAATAATCAGAAGGTTTTGTAGAAAAATAAACTTTATTAACACAACAACACATAGTCAAATATTCGCCATCGTCACTGAAAGAATATCTGCCGCTCTCTGCAGAGTTCGAATGTTACTGCGTCACGTGACTTCAAAAGCTCTCCGCAGAAAACGCGGGGGGAGGAAATGCGCCTCATTGCTATTGGCTGGCTCCTCGCGTGCGAGAGAGAGAGAAATAGCAGACGGCTACACTGTCTAAATTTCAGAAAATTACTCTTATAGCAAAAATAAATAAAATAAACGTTGTCTTATTCTAATTTTGGCTATTAAAATGACAAACAATTAAAAAACTACCTTTTAAAACTGTATTCTTTTTCTCTTTTTTAATTCAAGAATAGATTAAAATGGTCTTACCTTCAACAAATCTATTCAAGGACAGCCTTACATATCCACAAACAAAACAACAACAACAACAAAAAAAAAAAACGATCTTCATAAAAATTTCCAGGATTAAATTTACTCCCTGCATAAAAAAAAAGAAATCATTTTCTCTTTTTCTTCTTAACACAAATCAGTGAGTTATCTGCCGGTAGAAAATTCGTTTTTCAACACGGTTCATTTTGACCTGGTGACCCAGTTTCTCAGCTGATAACGTCCATGGCTGGGCTGGGAGGAGAGAGTTTTATTTTTCTTTCTTGCAAAGACTGTTTCAGAGGCTTGTTCGTTGGAGAAATAATTGATTTTCAGTAACAGATAATTTTTTCTTGATTGCTAGGCAGATGAATGTTTTTCCCGTTCTTTTTGACCAGTCTTTTCCTTTTAATGACCAGATTTTTTTCTTTTTAATTAATTGCTAGGGAACGACTTTTTTTTTTTTTTTTTTTTTTCGTTTTCTTTTTCACTCATGGAAGGCAGAAAAAGGATTTGAAAACTGTTCTTTTTAGAGATTTCTTTCGTCACTTGTTACACACCTCTTGAGTTTTGTTGGAATTAATTGCTGGTTAAATAAACAGTAGATACGTCATTTTTTAGGACTTCATTACACATCTCGTTGTTGTTCTTGCTGGAATTAATTGCTGGAACTCTGGGATTTGAGCCGCGCAAATAAACCGTCCTGTCGACTTTTCAATGTAACGTATTCGTCGCTACTCCAGTTATGGATCTTCTGTCGTGTCGTCGGCCAAGGCCCGACCGCTGGGGGCAGGGGCGCGAACCGCGGACGCGTGCGTGCCGATTTCTGAGCGAATCCTCGGAATTTCTATCATCTTTAGGTAGTCGCAGGCCGCGAGTGGTATCCGGGAAATCAAAGTCAGATTCAGACAGTAGTTATTCCAATAAAGACACAGTTTTTCCGGGGACCTGATTTATTGCTCCTTTGTTACATCCTTTTGAGAAATCAGGCCCCTTTTGGCTTGAGAGCTGCTAATTTACTTTATGGACATCGGGCTTGGAAATTATGTGTACCGCTAAGCGATACTTAGAAAGCCGAGTGTCGTGGAGTTAGGGCATTCTTTTGATGGTCAAAAGCCCTGTCCGGGGACCTGTGCATCGGTATAAATATGCTGTATTTCGCATTATTCCAGCTAGGGGCCGTTGAAGTCAAAGGAGGCGTCTTTAAACTATAATTGGTCGTTAGCTGAATGATTGACTGCCCGGGATACAGGCTGTGGTTTGAGTTGGCCGATCGAATGCAGCAAGACTTATAAATTGCACTTATTCAGCAAAAGTATTCTTATGAGATGTGCCAAAACGATCTCTAAAAGTTATAAAATGCGATGCGGGAAAACTGACTTAACAGGGGCAACCTCATTTCTAAATTTAAATTTTAAAAAGGGACAAAAAAGGGGATTTTAAAAAGGTGCTTTTTTATCATTTCATATATTATATTCATTTAACATATTTTTTAAATATTTATTGTAAATCAAGTATTGAAAAACATTTTACTTTCATTTACGCATTTCTCCAATGATATTAAAAATATTCATGATCATGCAAAAAAAAAACAAAAAACACTTTTTTAATGTTTTTGCAATTATCCCTTATTAAATGTGTATTTATTTGCACTTATACAAATGATGATTAAGCTTTTTTGTTTTTAAATCTTTAATGTATTTTTTAATATATTTATCACAAATCAAATATTTAAAGAGTATAAATTATGTTAATTTTTGAAAGTTTTAAAAAGATGAGATCTCCAAACATAAATTAGTTAGGATTTTCGTTGACAGAAGTATTAGATTAAAAATTTCAGAAAAAGTATTAATTTTCATGAAAAATTCATAAATGTAAAGTTAATTTTTTAAGAAAATATCAAAAAGTTCAAATAAGTAAAAAAGAAATCATCATGCCTCAAGATGGGATCGAACCCACAATCTCTTGGCCCATAAGCTCGCATGCTACCTCTGCGCTGCGAATCTCACATACAAAATCTCAAACTAATGGCAATGAATATTTGAAATATATGCTGAACTTTAACCCCCAATTTCTCAAAAACTAAGGCCCGTTTTCAGAAACCCTTTCACCAGAATAATTAGTGGTTTCATCCCTACAACTTACTTAAAAAACATCAAAGTCTGCACATCATGTTTGGTGGTCCCCTTGTTAGTGAAATAAAATTCTATGAAGAGACTGCTTCACTGGAAACATGTCTGGCTTAGTTTGTAAACAATATTCACCCTCCAAACAACTCAGTCCTTTAAAAATATCTTTGTATTTATTAAGCAATGGTTCATGGCTGAATGAAAGGCTTGAAAAAAATTTATTTATCTTGGCCTTGATCTCTACTAAATTTGACATCTGGCAAACCTTCTGCACTTAACAATGAATTTTCCCTATATTTAACAATTTGAAAATCTAAAAGAAACATCTTTGAATTTCTTCAACATATAACATTAATCTGTCCAATCGGTTTTAAAATTCTCTGCCCCACCCTCCCAAAAAAATCTTAATTTAGTTTTACTTTTTCTGAGACTTGGGTTTGGATCTTTGCATAAATTACAAAGGTCATTTTAACTCATTACATTAACTGTTGCATCTGTGTCCATCTGACACTTAATTTTTTTTTTAACCTTATCCACCTCCAAAGTTAATATCATCAACTTTTTAGAATCATTAACCTTAAAAATCATTTCCATTCGACTGCATAACTCATCCTGTGATTCATCAGAATCCTGTTCATTATAACGTGATTCTTTTACATTCTTATTTTTTCCAAGCCTTAGCAAAATGGTTTTTCTTTCCACAGTTTTAACAGGTTTTATTAAAAGCTGGACATTCATGTTTTTCAGCACAATATTTGCATCTAAATTCAAATCTGGAATAACTGTCATTCTTATAATATCCTATTCTATCATCTTTTAATTATTTTTAACTCTATTAACATCTTCTAAATTCTTAGTTTTATTAGTCAAACTATCTGCGTGGCTGTTTGCCCTTTCATTAATTTTACAAATATGTATTGCTTTTTGCAGAGGTAATTTATGATCACTTATAAGCTGGTTTTTTTTTTTTGTTTTTGTTTTTTTTTTTTTTTTTTTCTGTCACAAATACCCAAAACAAGTCTATCTCTAATCAATTCTTCCAGCTTATTTTGAAAATTGCATGTTGATGCTAACTTTCTTAATCTACATGCATAATGTTTAGCTGACTGATGTTGCTCTTGAACTGCTTCATTAAATACAGATCTTTCATAAATTTCATTTATACTTGGCTGAAAATGTTCTGACAAGGTCTTAATAATTGAGTCTGACTTTTTTCTACACTTCTCATGTATAGCGAAATGTTGATATATAAGGAATGTCTTTCCCAAGGACAGAAAGCAAAATAGCAACTTTAATTGCCTCATCTTTTTCATTTAATCCAGTAGCAATTGAATAATTTATCCAACTTGCTTTAAGAACATTCCAATTTTCTAGCACATTTCCACTCATATCAACAGGTTGTGGTGGTGGAATTTGATTAGCCATTTTCAAACTAAGATCAAGACTTAGCATCAGGTTAGTCCTAGCAATGTTTCAAACTTCAACTAACTCTAAAATATGATTTATTTTAAAAAAATCTTGTTCACTTTTCCCCAATTCCTGACACCATGTTTGAATATTCTTCATATAATATCACAAGAACTACTAACTTAAAGATATTTTTATTATAACCTTCACACATATTTAAAATACGTTACTTCAAGACATGATGCCACCTGCACATTCCCCATGATGCCATCTGCACATTCCCCATGTTTACTTGTGCTTCATCTACAGTTGCTATTCACAGTATAGCTAAAATACACAGTTAAATATACAGTCACCTAACACTTATCAGAAAAAACATTTACTAGAAAACAATTTGCTTATCTCAGCTCCTCTATGTCATGCTTCCAATTGCTTAAAATGAGTTCGTTTACATTTAATTTACATTAAGAAAAGATCCATTCCTCTTCACAAAGAAACATTTTCAGTTTGAAAAAAAAAGAAGAAAGAAACAACAAGAAATAAACACAGCTTTTTGATTTCTTATTGTTTAAATGAGTTTATTTACATTTAACTTATATCAAGAAGAAAATGTGAAGTTCGGTTTTAGCAAGTTTAGTTGTGTAGAACTTCATTTAATAGAATTATGCTAAACACTGATTGACTTACGCACTTACAGGTATGAATTATTTTTCAAGCAAGAGAGAGCACTTCAAAATTCATTACTGGAGAATTTATTTTGTGAATGATTCTTCGTGCATTAAGAATTTTGTCATTCACAGAGGAATGAATCAGTTGTTTTTACTTTGATGGAATGAGATATTGGACTGTCAGCCAAATTTCAACTGAAGATATCTCAAAATATATACATATTTGAATGTAACACATCTCTTAAAAATCATTTTTTTTATAGTCTTTCTAAAAAGGTAAATTCTATGCAGATTATTTCAAAAAATAATTTTGAGAAAAAAAATGGCAGACTGGCTTCTGAAATGTGAGGCGCTCTGCCCCATATTCGTTTCAGATGGTCACATGATCTGTGCTTCTATAATATAACTTTTTTAATTGAATTTAATTTTTGATGAAACTACATACGTACATGCATGTTCAATTAAATTGATAATAATTTATTTTTTATAGTTTGTATTGCAAGTGCTTTTACAAAAAATGAAGTTATGGAAAATTGGGAGTGGTTAGAAAAGAACATTCTGTCCACTTTAAGTAAGTGTTACATTACTTAAAAATGGAAGTTTTTTTTTTCCTTTGTCGAGTTGTATATTGGTAAATGTTCAGTTTTATTGTTTAGATTTAATAAATATTTCTAATGTAGTTCAAGATGCATTGATGTTTAATGTACCATGATTGCACATGTTTGAATAATATGAAGATTACAAAAATGATAGCTTTAAGTATGTGTGATGTTCTTCTAATCATAACTGTAGCGCTTTCTTGTTTGAGAAATTTTTTATCACATTCAGTTTTATAATAAATTTACAGAAATCTCAATTAATTGAATTGTTATGGTGAAAATAAAACACACCCTTTAAATTTGTATGGTATTGTAGTCATTTATGAAACAAATTTATTTTATATATACAATCTAGTTAAAAAATTATGTACTTTTTTAATTCATGAATGCGAATTATTTTTTAAAGCAATATTCAATATTTTATACATTAATAAAAATTCTGTAACATTGAAAAGCATTGGTAACATTTCAAAATGTTGTTTTCTCAAGATTAAGTAAATCAGTCTAGAATTATTTTCTTAATTTATTTTATTATCTTTCGCATTGATGGTGTTGATTATGTCATTTATATTATTATGCTAAATTAACAAGTTATAGGTTAAAAATTTCTAAATAGTTTCATTTTTTATGCATTTATATTTTTTGTATATTTTTGGAGGCAATAGATACTTTAAAATTTAGTTAATTGTGATGCAATCACTGGCATGAACAACATTGAGTTACAGTAAAACTCCAATTATCTGGATCAGTACTGGGAAATTAAAAAAAAAATTATTGAATACATTTGTACATGAAAGTATAATTTTCTATGAATTATAAATTTATAGAGACTGCCAATATTTCCCTTGAAACTCTTGTTAAAATTAATATTTAATTGAACTTTTTGGATTCTGTATTTGATAATTCTAAGTCGGTATTTCATCCTTTTCAAATATATTATGTTTTTCTGTTCTTATATTTTAAGAAAATCAGAAGAATTCATTTGTATATTGAAATTGGATTTTTAAATGAAAAACAGCCAGTTTCCAATATTGTTAACATGTGGTAGAAGGTAGAAGTAATTAAGGAAAGTGGTAGAGAAAGAGCTTTTTAATGACAAGCATTTGTAGGACCTGGCAGTATGCAAATGAGTGTCTACAGCAAAACAATTAACTTTGTTGGGCATGTTCAAATAATACCTCTGAATGTATACATGAGTCTTGTACTAAACTATTTGTAGCAAAAATGATTTTAGGAAAATTTTATTTCACAACTTCAACTTTTCTTATGCATATTCTAATTATCATGATTTCACATGTCTAGATTGCATTCAGAACACATCAGTTTGGATAATTGGGGTTTCACTGTTCTTCAATATACTATACATTTCAATGGAATATGAATGAAAATCCTTTATGATGATGTAAAAGATGTATGCTTTAGAAAGAAAATAATTTATTCATCTGTCCTTTCTTTTTCTATATTTTTATTTATTTATTTATTCACAGGTAAGAGAGGGGGGGTGAAATCTGGTTATCCTTTACCTTTAGAGAGATAGGTGCCAAATTATTCCTTGCCCCTGGCATCCAAAATGTTAGAGGTTAGCTTTGCCACTGAATAGATGTATCAGTGCAGAGTTGTTGAAATCTTAGCCAAGTTTTACCAAAAAGATTTTTTATTTTTGTGTTTAATTGTAATGTGTCGTATCTTATTAATTCAGGCTGTATAAAAATTTATAGATACTATTTTTCAT
The DNA here is from genome assembly GCA_963932465.1 of Maratus speciosus. NCBI lineage: Eukaryota > Metazoa > Arthropoda > Arachnida > Araneae > Salticidae > Maratus > Maratus speciosus. The sequence goes on from OZ010790.1 coordinate 235,774,477, forward strand.
CTCAAAACAGGACCCTTTACAAAACTTTTCATCTCAAAACAGGTCCCTTCATAAAACATTTTCCCTTAAAACAGGAAAACTTAAAAAAATAGACCTTTTACAAAACTTTTCTATCTTCAAATTCAACCTTTCACAAGTGTAATAATTTAAAAATAAAATCTGACCTGTCATGTTTGCATATATAAAGAAATTAATATGTATTTTACATACATATATCTTCTTAAAAATGTATAAACGAGATCCTGAATATAACGATAATTTCAAATTGACAAAATTAGACTAGAATTTTCGGAAATATAAAAAGCTATTTATTCACAATTTCATAAAACAGGACCCTGTGAGAAAAGTCTGGACAGATCCCCCTATGTTTGTCTGTTTCTTCAAAAAGTAACTGTTATGATTAATAATTACTGTTTAAAAAGTCATTAAATGTTACAGTTAATTAGTATTTAATGTTTAATATCATTTAATCTTTTGAATTATAATTTGAATTAAAATACTTCTTGTGTATTGTATACTTGTGTATGAATAAATCTGATTCACTAATGTTGTTTTCTAATTTTCATAGGTGCTTTTGATGATGAAAATGAATTAAGAAATTTTGTTGCCTGTAAAATAGAAAGCTTGGTTGCTCAGAAAAGTTTTGATAGTAATCAAGATCCTGATAGTATGCAGTACAAACTTTCATCCTTAAAATTTAGCAAGCTTTTTAATATGCCTAAAGAAGAAAAGTTAGTCAATTGTAAGTTTCTTCTTGGTTTATTTTATTGCTTCTTACCTTATACCATTTCTGATTATTACTAATGCCATAACTTTAAAAAAATATTTTTTTTTTTTTTTTTTTCAGATTATTCCTGCTGTTTTTGGAAAAATAAACTACCTTGTCAGGGCTGGTTATATTTAAGTGTTAATCACGTATGTTTTCATTCTCAACTATTTGGCAAAGAAGTAAAACTTGTCATTCGTTGGGTAGATGTTACAGTGAGTTCATTTATTTTGTTTTACTTAATTTTTTCCTAAATCATATATTTTCCTGTATATAATTATAATTTATACAATAAAAATTATTTTTAAGTATTATATAATGTGTTGTAATTTACTGTTGATACTTTACAATAATATAGTCATGATTGCCAGTATAACACAATACATTGTGATAATGTTTTTACTTACATGCTACACAACTTCATGTGCACCTGTTGCTAAACATGTGTGCATACAATTTCTCTCTGTTTGTATGATTAAAGAATGTTTTACTTTGGTGACAAAGCATATCTCAATTAGCCTGTCTCAACGTGCTAATACAGGTTGTCTACAGATTCTGGAAATTAAGGAAAAATCTGGGAGGTTTACCAATCTGTAAAAGTCGGGGAATTTCGTAAAAATACTCTAAAATCAGGGAAATTTGTCTATATGGGAAAATATTTGCATTTTTGCCTTGCCAATGACACTGATTCATCGCTGAACAGGCAATATTTAAACTAACAATAGGACGTGATTGTGCAATTTTTATGGTTTTCTCTTGTTTTTTCTTGCAAATAAGATATTAGCAAGCTGGAAAAGTGTGTAATACGAGGAAGCAGCATACATTAAATAATACTATATGGTATCGTTAGTAAAGGGAATCAGGGAACTTTTTTTTTTGCAATTTCTGTAGTCATCCTGTAATAGAAAAATACACATTTGATGTTGTGATATGCCGGCAGTGCACATGATACCTTACTAAAGATGGATGTTATATGATACTAGAAAGGTAGCCCGTCAAAAATGATGGAAATTTAGATATAAAGATATATACAACTCATGTGCAAGAATATGAGTTTTCTCGCTTGTTCCGCAGTGATAGATGAAAATAACACATTTTAAGAACGAAACACATTTATGAAAAACTGTGTACAGTAGAAGACCACTAATCTGCACAGTTTGGTTCCAAGTGTTATGCAGATTTGAGGCTTTTTGCGGTCATGTCTATTCAATCTTTGTATACATTTTTTTAAAATTCATATATTGGACAATTTAGATTGTTGAGCCTTAAAAATAAATAAATAACACACTTGAAGTAAGGTTAAAAGCTATTAAATTATCGTATCTGATTTCATGAAATGGTATTATATATGTTTGCTTCACGATCTTGGTTACGACGTTGGCGAAATTTCCTGCAACTTGTCATAATCCTAATAGCGTGGGCCGCTATAACAAAAAAGTAACCAGTTTTTAGTAAAATTTCTGATATAAAGTAGCTTTCAAAAACTTGTGTAAAATTGCAGGCCGTTCTCGTGTTATGTCAGTCCTAGGAATTATATTTCTAAAACTGAAGATTTTCCATGTATATATGGAATTTAGAAAAGCTTTTCCAAAAGAAAGGTCCGGAAATGACATTGTAATTCCTCTAACTTCAAAGTTTAATCGGGCCCTGATGTTGAGTACTGAAATCTAATAAATACAGTTATTTTGAATGTTACAACAGAATTAAACAGTTAAACTTATTTAACTTAAAATCGCTGTTACTTCCGGATGTTATTTTTTACTATTAAGAAAGAAAATTATTTAAAATTTTCAAATCATGCATTTATGATTTTTTTCCGTCTTTAATAACTAAATAATGAAAAAATAGGCTTTTGTTCTCAGATCATAAATATGACCATAAAATAATGTAACTAAGAGACATTGCAAAATTAAATCTTTGTGATTATAAACCATAAACAAACGATACCGCCACCCTTTTACCTACTATGACGTCATTAGAATATTGCTCATTGATTGTTGGGGAACTTACTTTGTGAATGATTACCTCAATGATTTAATATTTCTGACGTTTCACGATGAATGAATCACTTGTGTTTGTTTAGGTTTATGGAATGAGATATTAAGCTGTGAACCTAATTTCAGTTGAAGTTATCCAAGGATATATGTATTTTTAATCGAAATTAAAAACAATGCTTTGATCTCGAAATAAAAAGTTTTAGTTTCTATAATTTGTTAATGCTGTTAAATATTTATTTAAGTACTTTTCCATTATAGCGCATTTTTAAAAAAAGCTTGGCGCGATTCGGGCATCAGAAAGTCAGATATGTTGCGAAAATATATAAACAGCTATGAAAACAAATCTAATGAACTTTTATCTTTGTTTATATATGCACTTATATACATAAAAAATCGTTTCTAAATATATATAATTTTTTTTATATACAAATTACGGCACAGATTTCAGATATGAACCGGGATACCTAACTGGCGCCAAAATGGTGTTATTTTGCATGCTATGGTAACGCGGCTATTGTTTTTTATTTATTAATAAATTGTTTATTTACTTTTATTTTCTGTTTTTTAATTATATAAACTGCTTCGTTCTATAGTTATTATTCAAACTTTTATTTATTTATAGTTATTTCCTTTTCAAAATGATAGCAAATAATTGAAAAATATATAAGTAACTGGTATTCGAAAGCGAGATTTCTGCCAAATTGGCGTCATAGAAAAATCACGCCAACCCCCATGCGTATATGACATCTGTGCAAAAATTACTTCTGTTTCTTTATAAAAATGGGTAAATAGCTTTTTTTATATTAAATTGTCGGCACAGATGTCATATACGCCCATATTGGCGCGATTTTTTTTCGACGCCGATGTCATATACGCACCGGGTACTTAACTGGCGCCAAAGTGTCGTTATTTTGCTTGTAATGGTAACCCGAATGTTGTTTATGCTGTTGATGTTTTCGCCAAATTGGCGTCGGAAAAAATCGCGCCAATATGGGGGCGTATATGATATATGTGCCAAATTGTATACATATGGAAAAAATTGCTTGTGAGTGTGAAGCAGTAAATAGGCTGCCAGAAAATACGTTGGCAAACTTCTTTCTCGCCAAGAAACATTTCTCCGAAGTATTGTACATAAGCAATGATTGCTAGAAATGCATTTTAATTATGATATGCGCTTTTATGTTTCACTACATTTATGCATACGATACTGTGTGTATAAATGCTAGAGTTCATATGCAAGGCTACACAAAAGAATTCGTAAGGGTTACTGAGTATGAGAATAAATTGCTTAAAGGTGGTTTTTAAAGGAGTTATGCATTTTTACGCTGAACTGCATTTAGTTTCCTAAGAAATGTTTGTAGAATCTAGATAAAATGATATACATGGTCACGCAAAGAATTGTATACATAACCGTCTATGGATGATAATATCTGGAAATGTGATTTCAGTAGTTTTAAGAGTAGTTTAAATTAAATTTTAGCTAAATAGTGGCATGTAATAACGGTACTATTGGTTATGGACGGTAACTGCTGAAATCAATTTTTAATTTTTTTATGCGTTTTCTAAAATGTTTACTTAGTTATCTTGGTACTTCTTAGTTATCCCGTCGACCAAATTACTGTCGCCAAATTGTAAGATTAATTGCCAATAATGGTTGCCATTAATTAATTAATTGTAAGATTAAATGCCAATAATGGCCAATAAAACCATTAATTCGACGTTTTATTTGTATTTTTGTTAATGTTTTACTATTGATTTGGCGATTTATATAATTTGGCGAAATTGGTCGACGGGATATCTAAGAAGTAACGTTATCTTATTTACCTTATTTATTTATTTATTTATTTATTATCTTATTTTATTACCATTCAGGATGTGTTGGAAAGTGTTTCATATTCTATGCTTAACGCATGATTTTTCTTTCTTCTTTAGTCTTATTTTGCATTTATTTTATTCTTAATTTTTTAGTCTTATACTGCTTTATAGAAACTTTGGCACAGTTGTCATATACGTTATCATGTATTGGCGCGATTTTTTTCCGACGCCAATTTGGCGAAAACATCAACAGCATAAACAACAACATCCGGATTACCATATCAAGCAAAATTATGACACTTTGGCGCCAGTTAAGTACCCGTTGTGTATATGACATGGGCGTCAGAAAAAAATCGCGCCAATATGGGGCATATATGACATCTGTGCCGAAACTTTAATATTTAATGTTTAAACTCTTCGCTCCACTCCCCTTTCATATAGTACAAACTATAACACGGATAGCGCAAAATAATAGACAGTTTGGTACTTTTCCACTGTAGGGGCTTTGGCATTTTTTTTAAAAAGCTTGGTGTAATTTGGGCATCAGAAAGTGAGATTTGGGTACTTTTCCATTATGCAGACACCATTGTCGCCAAGCGTAATAGTTGGTGCAAAATCGTGAATTGAAGCATTTGAAAAATAAAAGAAAAACCATTGTCGATACTAAAGTGAGCATTTAAAAAATATAACATTTGAAAATTCCAGACTTTTACGAACTATTTCATCAAATCACAAATATATACTTAAAATAAGTGAACAAATAACTGCTATAAAATAAAGCAATAAAATAAAACTCATATTAAACTGCTGGCATAAAATTACAAATATCTTTTAGCATTTTGAAATAATTGGCGCATTAGCATACATTTTGGCATGGTGTCTGTATAACGGAAAAATATCAAGATTTGTTGTCAAATCATATAAACAGCTATGAAAACAAATTTGATGAGCATTTTTGTTTGTTTTATATGTATATTATTGATGTTTTTATGTACAAATTACATCTGTTTCTGTATAAAATTAGAGAAACGACTTTTTTATGTTAAATAAATCGTATAAATATCGAAAAAAAATGCGTGTGTACATAAAATGAAACAGTGAATAGGTTCCCGGAAAATATGTTACCAAATTTCCTTTTTCGCCAAGGCACCTATACTGGAAAAGTACCTAAAGCACATTAAAATCGCGCAGTTAGGAGCTCACACAGTACACCGTTGTCTATTGGCGGTTATTTTATTAGTAGCATCGGGAGGAAGATGTAAAGATGTACTTTAAATTCTCACCCATAGATTTCGAAAAAATATCTTAAGAGAGTTTAAATTAAATTTCGGTGACCTCCATTATGAAAGATTAATGGTTTTAAATGGGAATTTCGCCAAATTAGCCAGCTATCGCCAAGTTAGCGCTACTGTGGTAACCCTGCATTAATATTTTTCAACAATTACTCATTTCAATGAGGCGGTCCTACCGGAATAGTGAGGGACACGCAGAGATTTGGATTTTATATAAATAGATGCCATTAGTTGAAATCACAGTTCATATGTTAATGCAAACTAAGCTGTGAGTGTAGATCCAATTTTAAACCTTGGACACATATGTGGACATTTAGTTTTTTATAATTCTAAGAACTGTCAATAATAAAAAGTACAAAAATTTGATAATAACTTATTCACTACAGAATCCCTTGTTTTTTATAAAAAATTGTCATTTTGTATAAAGTGTCCAAGGGCGTGAACAGTTTAAATTGAATTTTGCTGTGCCCCTTTTGGAAAAAGCTACACACGCCATCCTATGTTAATATATACATACATGTATTTTCTTTTCTTTTAATTTTTAATATTGTTCAATATTGTAAATTTTTTAATTACTGTAAAAGCACTTATTTTTGCGAGCCGTAATTTTCTCGAAAATGAAGATATCGGTGATTTTGCGAATTATATATGAATTGAACCGAAAGTTTTAAAATTCCAAAACTACCTAAATAGATCCCCTTTTGTATAAGGCAATTTAAGAAACTTCCTTTTGTCCAAAAAGTCCCCCCCCCCTCTCCCCATCACTCTAAAAATGAATGACTTCAAAGAAGCTGGCAGAATAGTGAAATATAAGTGAAATTTTTCTGATTTTTTATTATTATTTGAGGCGAAAAAAATATATATATTTTGCGAGGCTTAAATTTTCGCGATTACGACGGGCTCGCAAAAATCACGAAAATTAAAGTATTGTGAAAATAAGTGCTTTTACAGTATACAGTGGCACATTATATTTATTTTGTTTATTCTTTATTTTTCCAGCAAATAGAAAAAAATGACTCCTTAGTGTTTCCAGACAGTATTACTATTGTAACTCGAACAAAACAAGTATGTTTAAAAAATATATTTTATTTTGCTCATGCATATATTCCATTATATATGGTATTCCATTTTAATTTACATTGTTTTATGCTAAATAATAATGAGTGTTTAATTAGAAATATTTCTGCCTTTTTTATTTATTTTTTTAACAGCTACTTTTCAGTAAACATCATTAATATTTGACGACAAATTCAAATTTCTTGGAATCTTATTTTGAGTCTGTGTTGCTTAGTCATTTGACTATAGGGAGGAATGTATTTTTAATTCTAGAGATAATTAGTAATGTTTTTAATATGCTAACAGGACTTTAAATGAAATGTCAAGGTATTACAGGGCAATCTCCTATAATCTTTTTGGTTAAAGCTCTTGATTGTGCTGCATACATACATAATCATTGCCCATCACAAAGTTTAAGTGAAAACAAAACACCGTCTGAAGTATTCTTTGACATCAAACCAACTCTATCATATTTCAAAATATTTGAACAGATATGTTTCATACTTAATAAAGACCTAATAAAGGAAACTTTTATCCTTAATCAGAAGAACATATTTTCACAGTATATTTTAATGAGTCAAAAGCATATAGACTATGGAACAAGTATTCCAGGGAAATTATTATAAACCAGGACATTCGATTTATTAACAAGTTTGAAAACAATCTCCCATGCAACAGTGAAATAAAACTGATGAAGAAAAATCTTAAATGTCTGATATTCCCTATCGTCGACTAATAGAATCTCTTATGCATTTATCAGTCGCAGTTAGATCTGCAATAACTCATGCTGTCAATTTTCGACATCCGTTCAACAATAATTCAGTCAAATGTCATTGGATAGCAGCAAAAGAGTTCTAAGATATCTTAAAGGTACCCAAGATCAAGGACTGATCTTTAAGCATGATGCTAAGTCCTTAATTGCATTTTTTGATGCTGATTAGGCTTAGATGTAAATAATAGGTAGTCTTATACTGGATACATCTTTAAATATACCAGTTTGCTATATCTTGGGAATCAAGAAAGCAGCAAACTGTTGCTTCATCCACAACTGAAGCAGAATATATGGCTTTATCAGCACTTGTGTAGCCATAAAAAAACCAGAGAGTATACACTATAGGCAGAGGGTATAATCTAGAGCAGTGGTTCCCAAACTTTTTGACTGGCGGATCCCTTTTTAGAATAAATTTCTATGGCAGAGCCCCTGAAGACTACAGTACCCTATGTTGCATGACAACGTTTTTTAGATGCATTGCTACTGAGCGCAGAAAGAGAGAATGAATAGTAATCTAAGTAATTGCGCATTGTCCCAGAAATAAAATTATGTTTTGAAACTGTTACTGTAATACTGAATTGATTTTCAATAATCATCAATACAGATGGAATTGCCAAAAGTTTACAAACCTACAGTTTAAAACCTCCAAAACTCAAGAAATCGTGACATTTGCTCTAGAATAAATTTTACATTATTAGAGTGATGGACAATAACACATAAACGCTTATTGTGATTGGATTGTTTTGCACAAATGTCTGAATTCAGGTCCAGTTGATAGTAATTGCAGGCGTGTTTGGCTCTGCATTTAAAAGACTTCTGTATTTCGATTTGGTTTTAAAGTAAGATCTTTAACACTAGATTTATATTTATATATTTTATGAAAAGTGTCTGGTTCAAATCGAAATATTTTCATTTGGTACCACCAAATAACTGGTTGTTGTTGGTATATTTAGTGTAACATGCTATGAGATGTCAAATCAACCAGGACCTCAGTGTTTCGCTGAGTTTAAGCTGAATGATTTTTTTTTTTTTAAATAATGCTGAACACATTCAGAGTCGTCCAAAGCCTTTTCTATTCAGCTGTTCAAAAATGTTGTTTGAAAGAGTTGTTCAAAGCTGTAGAATGCTCCTGAATATTTATTCGTACACTTTTTTATCTGGTGTTGTTTGCATTCCTTTTTAACAAGAGGGACGTAATCAATATCATCGTTTGACTCAGAATCCTAACAATACACATTTCACCTTAAAAGAAGGCAAGTTTGGTAAATGAATCGAAAATTGTGACAGATTTTCATTACAATGATACATACATTTATTTCATTTTGCTAAACATATCGGAAAAATATGCAATTAGAACTCACGATCTTCATTACTTAAAAGTTTTGCCTGTTTAGAGTTATGATTCTTCTAATATCACCTCTGCAGTTGCAATAATCCTGTAAATGTTCTTTATAGACAATATCATCTTACTTCGGTATGTAGTAGGAGGGGCGGATGCCGGCATCCAAAAACTTCATACATAAGCTTAAAAAGTTTGCTTTTAAGTGTTCGTGATTTTATATAGTTTATTATTTTAATGGCCGAATTTAACCTTTTCATAAGTTCAGAAGTTTTCCCGGGGATAGCGTGCATCTATGAAGAACGCAGTAGATGGTTCTATGGTGCTCTATCATCTCTTTAATTTTTGCAATGACATTGTAACCCATCATTGCTTTCACATCATCAGTGCATTCATGTTCATATGTGTTTTCCTATGTCTTAATCAAAAATTATTTCGTACCTTAGTGCATTGGTTTGTAGTAATCTACAAAAAATATGACCCTGATAGCTTTGTGAAACATCTTTCAAGATTGGCGTTAGTAAGGCTCTAAATTTTAATCAAATTAATGTTCTCAAACACCGTAATAATAGAAAAGTCAAGTCAAGTTAAGTTTCGGATGCCTGTTTAAAAAAAGTTAGTTAAAACTCATAACTTCCCTGGTCTGAACGGTATATTACTACATGTAACAGAAAAATATAAACAAACCTGCTAATCCAGTTACGTCAGTAGATTCATTCATTTGTAGTGCAAATTTTGCACATCTGAAAATGCTGTTAAGTGTTCTTTTTCGCAGGGTTGGCACGGTTTAAACCAATTGGTTTTTTTGTCAAAAAAACCATTTGGTTTTTTTTAGAAAAAATCTAATATAATATTTTCACTTTTTTGTAATTTGTTATAGATAGAAGTAATTTCTACTTTTAACACTTCATCTCAGCAGTCAACATGAGACATAATGAGCCTAGGTCATGTTTCTATGAATGCAGAATGAAAATTAGCATGTGCTGATGAACATATCTGGTACCCTAAAGATTTTTCTTAAAACATGAGAAATTAGAAAAGATAAAATAGATAAATAATATTCAATATTTAGCATAAAATATTTTCATTTAAAAAATGCAGATTATTTACAGCAGTTAATAACAAAATACAATGATATTTGAGATTTTGGTTAAGTTGTAAAAGAAAATTTTCTGGATTGGGAAAGATTATCCTTAAAGAATTTAAAAGAATAACTTAAGATATCAAATTGAATAACACAGCTTGCAAAAATTGAGTGCTAGTTATAGCATTTCAATAATACCAATCAATCTTTTCTGTTAGTTGCTGAATCTAATGGCCAAAAATGTTGACTTGGACACTTGGAGTTATCACTCAGAAAACAAAATAACCAGAAGTATTTGGATATAAAAATAATAATAATAATAATAACAACCACAGAATAATATATTATATTCATGAAACTGCATCAAATGTCTATTGATTGATTATTATATTATTAGTCAAAGGATTCTTCATACGATTTTCAAGGTATCAATGTTTCACTATGTAGAGCAGTTTACTTTGAACATAAGACATAGCTGTTACTAATAATGTTTAAATTAGAAATGATTTCAATTTTCTATATAATTGACTGTAATTATTTAATTTAAATATTTTCAAAAGTTACATTACTTATATAATATTCAAAAATGTTTATTTTATCAACAGATATGCATCTGTATGCAATAGGAAATTATATTTAAAAAAACCTGGTTTAAACCAAAAAAACCTGGTTTTAACCAAATAAACCGTTTTGGTTTTTTACAAAAAAAGTTTTTTTTTACCAACCCTGCGTTTTTCATCACCTGTTATAGAGGTAATTTAAAAAAATGATCTGTTTGACAAAGAAATATTGACACTAAATAAACAACTTTTTCATAAAGCAAATTCATGACAGTATAAATTTTACGAGGTTTATTAAGAGTCTTTGCATTTATATGATCTTCACAAACTCAAGCGACTCGTTAAAATATCAGGTAAGCACCATGGGGTCATAAGCTTCATTTTTGTCCTAATTAATCACAGTGATTAAACAGGACAAAAGGAAAAATTTAAATTAGTTGTAGAAGTATATCTTATTGCCTATTTCACACCCGAGAAGTCTGCACCTATGTCCAGGGCATTTCACATTTGTTTTAAGAAGTGTTGTGATATTTTCTTTTGAAACATGCATACATTATTTTGCCCTTCATACAAAAAAATAATCAGACAGTATATCTTTCAAATCAAACTGATTTCTTTCGGAATGATGACGTAGTTGAGCATGAAACGTGGAGTCATTGCATAACACTTCATCTGAAGTCACACTGAGAGGAGGAGTTGGGAAATTCAAATATCCAAAATTTCCTTCAGAATACAATTTCTGGCTTTCTTACAGTTAGACTGGGAGGCGACAGCACAGACAATCACATCATCGAGTTCACAGCTGAAATTCCAGAATTAATAAAAAATAGATTAGCATATTAAAATGCAATCGGTCTGCCAAGTCATATCTTGGTGGAAAACACTTGAAAACCCGATTTTAGCAGTTGACTCAACCATTGTGTTTTTCTGCACCGAAAGGAATGAAAACATGGACGACTGGGAGCAGGAAAACACAATGGTAAACCTACGAGTCAACTGCTAAAATTGGGTTTTCAGGTGCTTTCCACCAAGATATAACTTGACAGACCGTTTGCGTTTTAATATGCGAATCGAGTTTTAACTAATTCTGGAATTTCAGCCGTCAACTCGATGAGGTGTTTGTCTGTGCTGTCGCCGCCCGGTCTAAGTAAAAATACGTTTGTTTCTCCATTTATCACATTTTTTGATCAGAAAACATAAAAATAGAGCATAAATTAATATTTGTACCGGAAATTTTAAAGAAAATAAAATTTAGTTAATTAAAAGAGTTCAGATTGTCGAAGATAGTTATCATCAATGTATAAATGCTTTTGTAACAAAAGAATTTGTTCATATTTAAAAAAAAAAAAAAAAAAAAAAACCTTGTTTTAAATGTGTTGGCTTCGTTCAAATTTCATTATTTTCCTAAAGTTCGGCGGAGTCCCTAGGGCTCCGCAGAGCACAGTTTGGGAACCTCTGATCTAGAGTATACGCTATAGTTTTATTTGAGTAGCAGTGGGTATATGGAATTATTGCAAAAAATCCAGAAAAGGGTACAGCATATACCACCATATACCTTCGATTGCATCCCTGTTTATCAGAGACTACTAAAGAGATTGTATCTTAGATGGTATTTAAACGAACTTTCTTCTAAAACAGCGACTGTGCATTCTAAAATATTGTGTGACACCCAATCTGTTTTGAAATTAAGTATGAAATCCAATCTACCATTCACTTATTAAGAACACCATCATTTTGTGCAAGAAATATTTAAGTGGTGAAATATATGTTAAATACTTAGAGACAGAAAGTATGGCAGCAGACATTTTAATTAAGGCTGTATACCTAAAGCTAAACTTTTATAAACTTAAGAAATGTTGTGAATTGATAGGATTAAATATTTAAATATGTTCGGTGTTAGTTTGTATCCTTTTTATATATACTTAAATAATGTATTTGCATTTGTAATTTTATGTTAATATTGTTTCTCTGTAATTTGCATATAAAATATTTGCTCAATAAGAGAATAACATTTTTTGGGGGAAATTTTTTGCTGTAAGGGGTGAACCGATGGAATACAATGTTCATTTTCCTCTTTTCACACATACTGCATCCATTGCTGTAGTTAAGTCACTATTAGACTGCTCTGTGAGCAAACAAGGACGTAGTGGAGACCTCCTGGATAACTCACTATACCTTCCGTAGCTACAGCATATAGTCTGGTGTATACTCTCTGTCTAAAGCATATATTTACCCTCTTTATACACCATTGTGAGCAAGAGAATGTTATTGAGTCAGAAAGATGCCAGCGCTAAGTCACATTCCAGCTATGCAAATATTCTCTGTGTTTATGTTATTAAATTTTTTCATGTTGAACTACTCTGCTTACTCTGCCTCATAAACCAACATAGTTTAATATATCTGATAGGCCATAAACACAAGAATCTCTATTTTTTTCATATAATTTTAGTTGTGTTGTAATTTTTTAAAGAATTTTTTTTTTTTTTTTTTTTCATTTCAGAGGAATATAAGTATATTTTAATACATATTTTTATTTCATTGTAATAAAAATCTATATTAGAAAAATGATTTTAGGCTATTCTTCCTTTTGAAATGCAGATAAAAATAAACAAATGCTTTTCCCCTCTTCCATTTAGAAAATTTGAAATGTTATAATTTCAAGTTGATGATATTGAGGATTCAGGCAGGTAATGGATATCTAATTTCAATGAAAATTTAAACAATTTTAAAGTTATGAGTGCTCTTGGTACTTAAAAATAGTAGCATATAATACACATGATACAGACGCATATATAGATGGATAAACATTTGATAGTAAATTATTAATATTAGCGTACATTTACAATAATTAAATTAACATGTGGTTTTTGAAGGTTACAGAACTCATAAAAATTAACTTAAATTATAGTCTTGCAGTATTAGGAATCGTTTAAGAACTGCCATATTATATAAATTGAAAGTATTTTGAATATTGCCCGGTATTCTTAAATCAACATTCTTCACAAGATTAAATGTTTTTTAATATTAATATTTAAAAATTGAATTTATATTGTATCATAACTTTTTTTTAAATGTTTGAACCAGTCTGACCAATCATATTTAAACCATGCTGGTTAATTTAATTAAAAAGTTATCTTGCTTTTTAGGCAAAACTTAGTTTTGAAGAATCAATTTACAATAGTTTATTTACATCAAATTATTATTGAAATACTATTAAAATAAAAGAAGGTGAATTTAAATGTGTTAAACTCTACACTATAACACACATATCATTTGATTTTTTTTAATTCCCTGCACTTCAATTTTATTTTATAGTAAAAAAAAAAAAATTATATATATACATACATATATATATTATATTTTAAGAAATTTGTGTTTATGTACTTCATGTATCATGTTTTTGGTTTTTTTTAGTTTCACTTTTCCATGTTTTTGAGGCTTGAAGAAACATTTTCTTTGATGCAGCAACTTGCCAATCTTGCCATGAAAAAGTAATTTTTCTTATTCATCCATTTATGTATGCATTAAAATTATTCATTTAAGTATTTTATGTCTTTGTCCTTTTGCTTTCTATTACTCACAGTTTTTTCTTTTTCTAACTTATCTTTTAAAATGAATAAATGCGAGAGTGGTGATTTTCTTGAGAAAATAATCCTTGTTATTGGATTAACTTTATTAAACTAATCTACCCTATGTGTATAAAATCCTAATTAAATGATTTTATGAAATGACTGATTATGTTTCACAGCTATTTTTCCTAAAATAAGAAAGATTTGGTGGTGGAATTAACACCAATTATCTGTATTTATCCACAGGATTCAAAATTGGTGTTAGAATTTTAAAATTTGAATTAATTTTAGAGATATTAATTTTTTTTATAATTTTATTGATATTCCACTATTGATGGAAACTCAATTCCTTCATTTTTGTGGAAAAAAATGGAAGAATATGGAAAAACTATAGGGATTATTTGATATTTTCTTTTTCATCATTTTAAAATTGAAATTATCTTTTATTTCAATGGATAGTGAAACAATATTGTGATTAAATTATGTTTTTCAGGAAAATTTGAAACAATAAAAATTAGATTTGTTTTTGTCGCCATTTTCAAATTAAAATTGAAAAATAAAATTATTAAAAACGGAAAGGAAATTTTAAAAAAAGAATTGAATGGTTACGGGCTAAAAGCAGAAAATAGGAAAAATTTACATTAAAATATTTACGTGTAAATGTTAAAAAAGTAAGAAAACTGTAAAATAATAAAACTTTACACCCAAAATGCATTTAAAGGTGATAATTACGTCATATTTAAAATGCTCCACAGAGTCAAGAGAAAGAAATGCCCAAATATTAAATATTGTCATTATTTAAGCATCATTTACGCATGAAAAACTTTTAATGGTGAATATTACGTCATATTTAAAAAGCCCAATTCTCAAACATTTTTAAATTAAGTAATATATTTACCCGTGAATCTTAAAAGAGAAAAAAAACTTTATAATGACTAAATTATTACATTAATAACGCATTTAACAGTGAAAATTATATTATATATTAAAACGATATATTTAAAATAATTTTCATTTTGAAGAATTTTAATGTGACGTCACATGGTATAAAAATAGTGTAGCTAGCAAATTTGTTTATATATTACATCACTTGATGCGGCCTAAATGCAGATAAATGTATGCACAAAATACTTTTGATTTATTTTGTATGAATTACTATTTGATAAATACATATTAGAAAATTCGGATATCTTTTATTAATTAATATATATAATATACAATGTAAAAATAACATGAAAATATGCATGCTGGTTTATTAAAATAGAGAAAATAATTCATGAATAAGCTACATATTTTCCTGAAAATAGCTAAAACTTGATCAAAACATAAAATGTAAGCATAAAATTTAAAACACAATGCTTTCCAAGACTGTTGTTCAGAAAGATATTCCCAAGCAGACGGAGTTTTAACCTCGAACCTAATATATCGGAAGGCAACTGCACAGACTGTCACCTCAACGAGTTGGTGGCTGAAATTCCAGAATTAGACAGAACAATTTTAGCATATTAAAATACAACTGGTCTGCCAAGTCATATTGGTGGAAACCCCTGCAGACACGATTTCAGTGGTTCATTGGTAGGTTTATCATTGTGTTTCCTTGCATCCAAAGGTATGAAAGCATCAATGACTAGATCAGTAAATCACTGAAATCGGGTTTATGTGTTTTCCATCAAGATATGCTTTGGCAGACTAGTTGCATTTTCATATGGGAATCGAGTTTTATTTAATTTTGGAATTAATAAATCTATCAACTCGATGAGGTGATGATTTGTGAAGCCACCTCCCGGTCTATAAAGGAAGAATACTGTCCATAGCGACGTTATAAAAGTAAGAATGATAACAATTTTTTTTTTAGCCTAAAAAATTTATACAAGCTGATTTTCAAATGTGTAACTGATCTGATTTATCAATTCCAAAAACAACCCTCATTTGGTACGACAGAGATGTATGAGGTCATGGTAATCGAAAAATTTACCATTCCAACGGAAAAGCATTACAAAACGATTACAAAAGATAGCCACCTTTATAGTGATAATATCATTCAATCTTCCGTAACCCAGTAATATTTTTAAAACAGGACAAATTACTATATTTTTACAGGCTGTGAAACCTGAACGGGGTTGGCAGGCATAGCTCGCAGGGGACAGAGCCCCCTATCATAAAAATAAGTTTTTGTTGCTTGCTTGTTTGTCTATTTCAATTTAGCAGTTTTTACCTACTTGTAATATTTTTAGTGAAGCACATAATTTAAAACCTTTTTTCTTCCAAATTAGTAATTTTTCTATTCGTATGTTTGTTTGTTTTTTATCTTAGTCATTTTTAAATGAGACGTTCAGTATAACTTGAATGTTATTACTGCATTAACTTAAAAAATATAAGTGCAAAATGACAGAAAGAATCTCAGCCACTGGAAACATTAATTACATATCAGCCTTTCATTTCTATAAGATTCAAACTATAAGTTTACACAGTAAAATCTTGGTTCTACATTTCAAAGTTTTACATAAATTTTTCATGCTTATTTCATTTATTTATTTGTGATTTTTCACTGTTTATACTTTCTTTGATTCCGAGGAAGTCATAAAACACAATTCAATGTAGAAAATTTACAAATTTGTTTCTAAAACTTATTCTAAAAATGAAATTTTTGTATATAAAATTATTTTAACAACCAAGATTCAATTGGAGATTAAAATTAACAGTAGCTGCTAGTAAAGGATTATTCACATTGTGATAAAAGTTAGAATTTAAGTCACTCAGCAACTGTCTTTAATTAAAAATTGAAAAGCTGCTAGAAGAATCAGGAATAATAACCATCTGTATTTTGGCAGATATTGGATTTAAAAAAAAAATCTAAATCACCCTGAACCTTAAATAATAATAATAATAATCCCTTACAGCAATTTTTCACAAGAAAAAACTTTTTTAACAAAAAATAGATTTATAAAATAAAAAAAAAAAAAAAAAAAAAAATGCTTTCTAACGGCACATTATTTAAATCTAAGTGTTTTTCCACTAATTATAATTATTTTATGTCTGATTTTTTATTATTGGCTAAAACATAAGAATTTGATAGCACAGGTTGGGGGAGTTGAATTTCTAAGTTTCTTTTTTACCCTTCTGTCCTCTAACTTGTGTCTTTTAAGCAATTTTTCTAACTCAGCCCCTAATTAAGCTATAGTGAAATTCGACCTCATTTGAAGGCTTGACCAAAGGAGTATCTCGTTCAGCTTGAAATCTTGATGTGGTCTATTTTGACGCCAGACAATTAGGGGACATTCCTTCCATGTGAGCAGGAAATGTATTTTTTTTCATTTGACATATCGTTTTAAAGCTCTTGGCCTATACATTACTAAGCACCAACTCCACCTCCCCCCCTCTTAACTCTTTTTTTCACCACTAGGGGTGTTTTAAAGTTTTAATTTATTCATTACTACCCAGTAAATTTTTCCGAAAGTTAAGAACAAAATTTACATAACATCTCAACAATTAGCATCTTCAGACCTGCCAACTGCTACGAAAAAATCGTAGTTGCTACAATTTGGACCTATAAACTACGATGCTACGAAAATCAGTCTTAAACTACGATTTTTTGCAAAAAAAAAACAAATGCATTTTTTGTTTCTAGTTGCGATTTTTATCCTGAGCTTTTTCAGGAGTGATTCTCTTCCGAGATTTCTAAAATTTCAAAGTATTCATTTCCGAAAGTTTTAAAAAATTGGCCATTAGTCCGAAAATTCAGTCATTAAAAAATGCTCATTGGGAAAAAAAATCTGGGCTGCAAAACAAACTTCTTAACATAAAACATTCTCAATGTACATAAACCTTGGGTGAATCGTGTTTCTGTAAATATTTATACATGAATTCCTTTCCTTAGAAACAGGGGTACCATTTTAAGAATTTCTGGAATGGGGGGGGGTCTTTGAGGGACAAGGTTTGAAATAGTGTGCAAAATCGCAAGATTTGCAATAAACTATCGCGAATTTCGACAAATGACTGTGTAAAAAAATCAATTTCATCAATTGGTCACAGAAGAAAATAAATTTCGTCAAAGGATTGTTGCAAAAACGTGAATTTTGTCAAAATACGACAGAAAGAAAAGAAAACGTGAATTTCGTCAAAAGATCAGTAAGAAAATGCAAATTTCATCGAAAGATCAGTAAAAAAATGCAAATTTCATTGAAAGATCAGTAAAAAAATGCAAATTTCACCGAAAGATCGCAGAAAGAAAACACTAATTTCGTCAAAGGATCGTGGTTAAAAACGCAAAATTCATCAAAGGATCACGGTATAAAATGCGAATTTCGTCAAATTTCATGGTTAAAAGTGCAGATTTAAAAAAAAAAAATCGTGATAGAAAAATGGGAATTACGATTGTGGGAAAAAAATTATGAATATCCTGAAATGATCGCAAGGAAAAAAATCGCGAATTTCGTCAAAATTTACTGCACTGGATTAAAAAATTGGAACCTGGTTCCTTTTACAAATGTAAAAAAATGCTGCGAAACGAAAAGAAACTCTAAAAATCTTATAATAATTTTCAGAGGAAAAAATTACTATATTGAGTTGAAACTGAAACCTTATTCCTTTTATAAATATCAAAAAATGGCTGTGTAACATGAAAAAACAACCAACCAACCTATAGATTAATTTAAATTTTGTGTGCTACGATTTCTCATTTTCAAAGGTTGGCAGGTCTGCATCTTCCTCTCCCATTTTGATCTTTCTGTCGCCAGGGGAAGATATAAAAAATAATTCACAAACTTCAAATTTAATCTATGATATGTCATGTAATACCTTAAATGAAAGGCCATGTGCCCAGTAATCCTAACACGCCCATACCTCCACCCTCACTCTTCTGTGTCTACCCGATCTATGTAAGGATTTAATAATGATAAATTAACAATTTGGATTTATTAATTAAAAGATAGTTTTAAAAGGAATATTAAACTAAACCCTCTGTGCAATCTGTGATCACACTTATCCATTTGTTTATATTGTTTAATGTCATTAAAAAAGGAAAAAATATATAGTACTGTAATTTAAATTTTAAAAAAATAGATTTTCTAGGAAAAGAAATATTTATTTTTATAAAATCACCAGATGAGTGAAAAAGTGCAAAACTGTCACAACTAGGCATAAAATTGTTACAACTCTTATGCTTATTTCGGGTCTCCCTTCATCTTGTATGAACTATAATGTGCACTAATTTAAAAGTTGTAATCTGAATAATGTATTATATTTACAGTCAGCTTTAATTTGATATGTATAAAATTGATTATAGATTGATATCTGAAGAAAGTTTTGAAACAGACACTGAGCTTGTTAATAAGTTATCTAAAAATGTGCCAAAAAAGCCCTCTTATTTGAAAAGAGATCTAGATGCCCGTGCTCATAGTGAAGCTTACAGGTAATTGTATTCTTGCTTAATATAAAGATATAGATATTTTAAAATTATCTAGTTTAAATTACATTTACATATCATACTAAATATAAATGTTTGATATTTTCAGATTAGCATATTCCTTTTTTAATTACAAAATATCGAATCATTTATAATTTACTAATAGTAATAATTTATTACTAATAAAATGGTACTTTTTTTGCTTTGATAGTTTTAGATCAAATTATCAAATAAAATTATTTATAAAGTTGCTATTCATATGTATTTTTTTTTTTTTTTTACATATCTCATTATTTCCAAAAACAATTTGAACATATATAAAATAATAAAATTGTTTATTTATTGTGCTTTTTGTGATTAATGTCTTAAAAACGACTCTCCTAAACTGAAATTTTGGCTGTGGCATTGCATTATATATAACATATATTTGTTGCTGTATTACAGGGCAACATTCCGCTTACCTCTTGAAGAAAAATTAGATGGCAGTACAGAATGTACATTGTGGACACCTTATAATAAACAGCATGTTTGGGGCAAAATGTACTTGTCAAATAACTATATTTGTTTTGAAAGTGAGGTAATTTATTTTGTGTTTTTATGTTAAATTTTTATGAAGCTTTTTAATTAAAAAAAAAAGGTTTTGGGCTAGATACTTTTAACAATACAATTCTTTAAATAATAGCTATGTATATTTTTAAAGTAAAATACAATTTTTATATACTTTTTCTGGTTGGGGGAGGCAAAAAATATTTTCATACAAACATCAAAGTTTTTAAGTATTGTAACTACAACTTTGTTTTAAATGTTGAAACATACTACTTGAGATCAAACCTAATGATAGGGTATGGTAATTTTACTTTCATAAAGATAGGATTTTTTTTATAAAGAACTACACGGAAAATATTATGAAAATAGCAAACCAAAACAGTCTCAATTTTTTAAGAAAGCAGTCTGAGACTGATTTAATAGCAGAAAAAAAAGACTAGTCTGGGAGCAGAGAGACATTTAGATCATCCTTTAAAATGTGCAATCGAACAATGAAAATTTTTAATAAAATAAAGGTATTTTTAGTCAAAGGCAAAATCTTGACAGAAAATCATTTTATGCATTACAAATTGACGTAGTCTAGATCAATATGCAATTTTCATCAAAAATAAAGCTTTAAAGTTATTGCAAGTGCTAACATGTAGCGTTATTCTTTTGATGGACAATTGGTTATTTTAAATAGGTTCTCTTAAAAGTACCAAACAGTAAAATTTCTTGAGAATCATGTAATTCAATTCAAAAATTTAATTACTCTAAATTTCCCAGACTTTAGTCATGTTAAAATGTAATGATTTATCAGTAAAAAAAAATTAAGAAAAAAAGAATATTCAACCAGTATTATGAAATGGAAACTCACTGTTATAAGTTTTTGGGATAAAATGTATTATAATTACTTTTGGAGTCTTTTGTCATTGGTGTGAAAAGAAGATTACAAGACTGCAATTCCCAAAGTGCTGAAAAGATTAAAAAATAAATGATTATGCATTATGTAAATTACTTTCTTGAGCAAAAAATGTAGGCAATGTTAATAAATGCTTTCCTAAGATATTTATTCTTATTTATGTGCTAGCCAATTTTTCTGTTCCCTACTATAATTGAATGTTATTAGTACGTTTCCTTGTAAAATCTTGATTTTCATTTTCTATATTTATGGATAAACCCTTAACACATTTTCTTTAGTAATTTTTAAAAAGTATCTAAACTATACCTTCCGGGCTTATTGATCAAAGTATCAGATAAAAATATCTAAAAAGATATCAAAAGTTAGTGTTGTCATTTGAGAAAATAAAATACAATTTTTTACTGTGTCATGGCATTTATTTCAAAAATTGCATTAATATTCGGGATGGAAACATTATTGAGTCTAATGTGATTTTATTGTAATTGACATGTGAATAAAGGTGGCTGTATCTTTTTTTTACATGAAATATGCAGTAATCCCTGTTATATTGTGCCTTATCATATCACTCATTCAAACATATCACTTTTTTGTTTTCTATCTTCTAAATTCATATGACTTAAAAAAATGAACAACAACAACAGTTTCATATTGATATTAATTAATTGACCTTTCAAACACTTTCTATGGTGAAACAATTGCAAAAGTGAGATGGTGAAAATATTAATGATGAACACGTTGATGATGAAAATGAAGGACCCTTTTTGTCCTCTCATCATCATCAAAGTAGCTGTTAAGATATTGAAGAGAATCTATGCTACATATAAATACTAAAATTTTGATCACATAACTACAACTAGTGTGTTTTTTATCATTTATTTTGAATGGGTGGCAAGTCCAGACCTGCCAACCTTTGAAAATGAGAAATCGTATCACACAAAATTAAAATTAATCTGGAGGTTGGTTTTTCGTGTTTCGCAGCCATCTTTTGACATTCGAAAAAGAAATAAGGTTTCAGTCTTTCAACTCAATATAGTAAACTTTTTCCTCTGAAAAGTTTTACACACGATTTTTAGAGTTTCTTCTCGTTTCAAAGCGTTTTTTTGACATTTGTAAAAGGAGTTTGGTTCCAGTTTTTTAGACCAGTGCAGTAAATTTTGACGAAATTCGCGATTTTTATTCCCCGCAATCATTTCAGGATATTCAGTTTTTTTCTCACAATCGTAATTCACATTTTTCTATCACAATTCTTTTTACCACGAACTTTTGATGAAATTCGCATTTTTTACCATGATCCATTGAGGAATTTTGCGTTTTCTTTCCACAATCTTTCGGTGAAATTTTCGTTTTCTTATTGATCTTTCGATGAAATTTGAATTTTCTTACTGATCTTTTGACGAAATTAGCGTTTTCTTTCTGCGATATTTTAACAAAATTCGCATTTTTACCACGATCCTTTGACAAAATTTATTTTCTTCTGCAGCCAATTAACGAAATCGATTTTGTTTACACGGTCATTTGTTAAAATTTGCGATAGTTTATCGCAACTGATCGGGAACATTTTCTATTTCTTTTCGCAACCAATTAACAAAATTCACTACTAGTTTCCGTGACGTTTTGACGAAATTTGCAATATTTTTCCCTCGATAGTATACCGAAATTCGTGATTTTTTGCACAATCTTTAGACGAAATTCGCAATTTCTTTCTGAACTCTTAATGAAATTAGAGATTTTATTCGGCGACCAATTGAAGATAATTACTATTTGTTTGAGATCTTTGAAGAAATACCCAATATTTTTACACGATCATTTAAAAAAATTCTCAACTTTTTCCACGATCGATTCATGTATTAATTTAGGGAAATTCCATAAAAGAAAAAAAAATTCATGGACTTCCAAGAAATTTCAAAATATACTCGCAAAAGAATCATAAGTCTGTAGAAGAATTTGCAGGGGGAAATACTGCACAGCATTTTTCATTATGCAGGACTTTTCTTTTCTATGTGCAAATCGTGCAAATTTGCACACTATTTCAAACCTTGCCCCTCAAAGAACCACCTCCCTACCTCCAGAAATTCTTAACATGGCACCCCGTTTCTAAGGAAGGGAATTCCTGTATAAATATTTACAGAAACACGATTCACTTGTGGTTAATATGTACATAAAGAGGGTTTTATGTTAAAAATTTTGTTTTGCAGCACAGATGTATTTTCCCCCATGAGCATTTTTTAATGTCCGAATTTTTGGACTAATGACCAATTGTTTAAACTTTCGGAAATGAATACTTTGAAATTTCGAAACGGAATTACTCTTGAAAAATATGTTGCGCGGGATAAAAATCACAACTAGAAACAAAAAATGCATTTGTGTTTTTTGCAAAAAATCGTAGTTTAAAACCGATTTTCGTAACATCGTAGTTTATAGGTCCGAATCGTAGCAACTACGATTTTTTCGTAGCAGTTGGCAGGTCTGCAAGTCTTTAAAAACAAAGGATGGTAAATGAGCTTGGATTCCTTTTTCACCCCAAAATATCAATAACTTTTCAGCATTATTATTTAAATAACTTTATGTATAGACAATAATATAAAGATGTAATTCACTAATTGTTAACTTTATTAAGAAAATTGTAACATGCATTTAGATTAATGCTTTCAAGATAAATGTAAAAAGCGTATTTGATAGTTATTGGAAGAAAAAGCAGCAGCTGGAAGGTTTGTTTCTTTGCACGACAAGTGACGTCGAAGTGCATGATGTATGCAAGAGTTTGGAATGAAAAGATCTTTCAATTTAAAGTGTTATGGTGAAGTGCATACAAATTCTAGTAAAGTTTATTCACAGTTATTCTGATTCAAAATGTTACAGTGAACTTAATCTAGTTTCTTTTTGTGGGATCAACAAAGTTGATATATTTTATTCATATTTAGTCTCAATCATCAAACTATTCAAGTCAGAGGAACAAATGTGTTTATTCGTCAATTATTCATATAAATCTACCTGTAAAGGTGAAAGAATTCTTAGAAATTGTGAGTGGGATGGTATGCAAAATAAATTAAGTTATAAGTTGTTTTCTTATGTGAAGTCTACAAGATTAAGTAATTCTGTGTAAAATGTATCAAGTTCAAGAGTCTACTATTCTTCTTGTAAAAGCTTTGAATAAAAGCTTTGAAGTATTTAAAAAAAAAAAAAAAAAAAAAAAAACCTGAAATTATTTATGTGTGTGTTTATTTGTTGTTGTGTAATAAAGAATATTTGTATGATCCTGGTCTAGTGTCAATGCCTGCCTGTACTATTACTTTGGTAGCTGGGAATAAGCAATCTTTGTCTTAAATTTCTAAATATTGTTCTTGCAACTTCAATAGCATGTTAAATTAACTTTTAAATCCCTATTGTTTGTGTGTAAGTAAAGTTTCTAGTCAGAGTTTATTTCAAATTACTAATTCAATTTTATTCTTAACTATTCACTCTTAATTCTTAAATTCTTTCTATTACATTTCCTCATTGGGGCTCCATTACTTGCTTTACCTGACATTTCATCTCTTGACAATGCATGTATTAGTCTCTCTTCCAGGTGGAAACTGTGTAACAAGATTCAGGCTCATTTTTGCCAGCGCTGGACTAAAGATTATCTCCAAACATTGCCCTTAAGGCCAAAGTGGAAAAAGGGCAACCACATTATCAAGACTGGTCAATTAGTCTTGGTCAAAGAATCCTCAATTCATCGAACTCATTGGAAGTTAGCACTCAGCGAACAAATTCACCTTGGTGCTGATGGCATAGTGGGTACGTTCAGGCGTCCCATTCAACAGATTGCTGCTTTTCTTGAAGTCTCTCCCTCTCCCGGGAGATTATGGAAGAAAAAGCAGCAGCTGCGGGGTTTGCTTCTTTACACAAGTGACTTCAAAATGTGTGATGGCAGAAAATGTTGTATGCAAGAGTTCAGAACGAAAAGATCATTCGATTCGAAGTGTTCTGGTGAAGTGCATACAAATTCTAGTCAAGTTTATTCACAGTTATTCTGATTCAAAATGTTATAGGGAACTTAATCTAGTTTATTTGTATTGTCTCGATTGTCAAATTATTCAAGTCAAAGGAAGGAATGTAATTATTCGTCAGCTATTCATATAAATTACCTGTAAAGGTGAAAGAATTCTAAAAATTGTGGGATGGTATGCAAAATAAATTAAGATATAAGTCATTTTCTTTTGTGAAGTCTAACAGATTAAGTAATTCTGTGTAAAATATCTCAAGAGTCTACTATTCTTGTAAAAGTCTTGAAGTATTTTTTAAAAAAGCATTTAACTTGAAATTATTCATGTGTGTGTTTTAATTTGTTGTTATGTAATAAAGAATATTTGTATGATCCCAGTCAGTGCCTGCCTGTACTATTATTTTGGAAGTTGGGGTAATAACTAACTTTGTCTTAAATATCTAAATGTTGTTCTTGTAACTTAAATAGCATGTTAAATTAACTTTTAAATCCCTATTTCTTGTACGTAAGTAAAATTTCAAGTTGGAGTTTATTCCAAATTACTAATTCAATTTTATTCTTAACTGTTCACTCTTAATTAATTTTGTTCTATTCAGTTATCATTTTTCTTATTTTATTTATTTTTTTAATTGCCTCGGTTAAATGGCTTGTTGCCTTATGACATGTGTGATAATACAAGTGTTTATTGTGTATTAAAATTGGCACGTCATCTAAAATCATTAGAACATTTCTGATTGTTTATTTGTTCATGTGCTTTTACTAATGAATCCGTTTGCTTTTAATGTAGGTTAAGCTCTTAGTATCTCTTCTTATACCATTTCGAGAGATGTGCTTAGTTGAAAAGGCAGTTGATGTTGGTGCTATGAAAAATGCCCTTATTATCACAACTAAAGACAAGGTATTATAATAGTTTTTTTAAATCTGCATTTAATTTTTATAATGATTTTGTGGGGAACTCATTTAAACATCCGAAATGTTTTCTTCACTTTGTTTGTCTAGGAATTTCTGATATTTGTTATTTGCTAAACAATTTCAAATAGATGCATATTTAATTATTATTTACTAGCCACCTCTCTCGACCAGTTTGGCCTCCCTTAAATGTTTTCTAACCATTGCAAGATGCTACTTTTATCCATAATTCCTTTTACTTGCTTAATCCTTCACCAAATCGGAAGATTCTGAATGAGAAAACAAAAATGCTTTGTGATCATGGCAGCATTTGGTACAATATTTGTTGTTATGTATTGCAGCTTTTTTATCAGAAACAATTAACTCACTTAGGCATTTATGCTGCATGTCCGTCTTCTTATCAGTTTCAATACGTTTGCAAATGTGGAGATTTAAATACCTATTAAATAATCTTCTGTAATTGGGCCCACTTCTAATTGGCTTATTTTAGCTAATATGATTTGGTGCGTTAATGGTGCCCATATTCACATTAAATAATATTGTTGCTAATGTACTTTTTTGTTTGACATCAGTCTTTGCTTTAGACTCAATTACGAAAGATTAGGAAATTTCTTATTATTCTCATCTAATTTTCTTGCGTAATCGACATTATCGGGCTGCATACTAATTGACGTATTTATGCGAGTATGGTTTGGCTAAATGTAGAACTTTTTGAAGCCATTTAATGATACTCACATTCCCTTTAAACCATATTTGCTGCCAGTTTCACCCACTTTGGCCACTTTTCTCCATTGGCATGCAATCTGATTAAAATTCACTGACTTTCTTCTATATGCCGATCTTTGTAATTACTTTAATCCCTTTTTTCATTTCTTTATTGTAAGTCTATAGTTAATATTATGTAGTAAAAATATTAAAGCCATTTGCAGAAGTATTTTTATATAACAGTATAATATAATATAGATATGTATCTTATATTCATAGATATATTATGTGATTACAATTTAAATATCATATTCATTCCGGAGTCATATTCATTCCAGAGGATATAACATACAAAAAAAAAAAAAAAAAAAAAAAAAAAAACTACTATTGTAAATTAATATATGTTATTGTTAAAATCCATCAATCAGATGTCATGTGTTTAATAAATGCATGCTAAATTATTGTTTCTTATTTTTTAGTTTGATTCTAAATTATTTACCATTTTTTATGATGTTATGTATTTAATAAATGTATATTATGTGCTTTTCCACTATAGGGGCCTTGGTGTGTTTTTTTTTAAGCTTGGCTGTAATTCGGTCTTCAGAAAGTGAAAACTGTTGTCAAATAATATAAACAGCTATGAAAACAAACTTAATGAATTACTATTCTTGTTTTTATATGAGTTTATATATTCATCAACATTTTATTTATGTATGTATTATTTTTTTATATACAATTTACTTCTCCTTATGTATAAACATAGATAAATGGCTCCTTTGTGTTAAATAAATTGTATAAATATTGGAAAATTAGCCTATGTATATGAAACAGTGAATAGGTTACCATAAAAATGTTGCAAAATTTCCTTCTCTCGCCAAGGCCATTTTCTGCATCTTGCCAAGTCCCTTATACTGGAAAAGTACTCTATATTAAATTACTGATTTGATTGCAATTGGTAAATGTGATTGACGATTCACAACCATTTTTGGTGGGTCTGTCTTCCTGGCACTGGTAATACGTAAGTACGAAATTAACGGATTCATTTTGAAATTTGACTCATTAAATATTGTTGCATGAGTTAGATTTATTACATTTAACTTAAGAAAAGATTGTGAAGGAAGTTGAGTTATATAGCACTTTACCTAACAGAATTATGCTAAACTTTGATTGGCTCAGGTGCAAATTATTTTTTTGACATCCGACTTCATCACTAGAGAATTTGCTTTTCTAATGATTACCTCCGTGTTTAATATTTTTATTGCTCATGAACAAATCTTTTGTGTTTGTTTACTTTG
The DNA here is from genome assembly GCA_963932465.1 of Maratus speciosus. Classification (NCBI taxonomy): domain Eukaryota; kingdom Metazoa; phylum Arthropoda; class Arachnida; order Araneae; family Salticidae; genus Maratus; species Maratus speciosus. The sequence goes on from OZ010790.1 coordinate 235,802,472, forward strand.
ATAGAATGAGATATTGGGCTGTCAACCTAATTTCAATTGAATTTGTCTCAGAATATATACATATTTGAATATAACTCATCTCTCAAACATTAATTTTTTTTTAATGATATTTCTAAAAATGTAACTTTTAATCAGTTTTACTCAAAAAAATAATTTTGACTAAAAATGGCGGTACTTTTATGTTGGGTGGATGCAAGTCTCGCCAACAACTTTTTTTCCCCTTGCTAGCTTTTATTTTTTGAATGTGTAAATTAGAAACAATGCTTTGATGTTGAAATAAAATGTTTTGGTTTATCTTATTTTTATTATTACTATTAATTATTTATTTAGGTGCTTTTCCCCTTGGCATTTTTTTAAAAAGCTTGGCGCAATTCGGGCTTCAGAAAGCTAAAATATATAAACAGCTATGAAAACAAACCTGATGAACTTTTATTTTTATTATTATATGTATTTATATATATAAACATTTTACTTATACATATATGTATATTATTTTGTTATATACAAATTATTTTTGTTTATACATAAAAATAGATAAATGGCTTCTTTATATTACACAAAAATTGTATACATATGGGAAAAAATTGTTTGTATATATGAAACAGTAAATAGGTGCCAGAAAATATGTTGCCAAATTTCTTTTCTCGACAAGGACTTTTTCTCTATTTCGCCAAGTACCATACTGGAAAAGAACCTTTTTTTATTTATTTGATGTATTTTAAATGAGATGAATGAAAGACGTGTATTTTAAATATATCTTATATATATATTTTAAATTTATGTGCTTTAAATGAAGTTATGTATTTTAAATTAAATGAGTGATAGGTTTATATTTTAAATGAAGTGATAGCGATGGAACAATATTTGGCGATTTATCACCTGCGCCCTGAGAACTTAAAAGTACCAAAATAGCCACCTGTCATATAAAAAATGAATCTGTCAGCAAGGAACTGTTGATGACAGTCACATGTCATAGGCTATTATTATAGAGATTTGTTATTGAATTGGTTATGGATTGGTTATTAATTTAATTATTGTACTTTATTTTTCACTGCATTTTTTATTTTATCATAATTTTTATTTTTTACATTATTAATTATTTGAATAAAAGATTTATTTTTATTATTGATTTTATTTAAAAAACGAATTTGTTTTGTGTACATTTAACAACACCAAGATTTACTAAGTTTAAAATATATCATCAATATGTAATAGTATCTTTTATTTTTAGTAAATGATAAAAGTATTAAATTGAAATTGCTGTAGTAAACATTTTTTATGAATTATTAATCTAGTGTGATCCTCTAGAATTTGGCTGTTTTTTAATTTGCATGTGAATAGTAAGTAACTTAAGAAATAAAATAAATGGATGTTTATATAGTGGTCTCTGGAGAAAAAAAAATCCCCTCAGTCTTGTGCATCAAACTTTCTTCTAAAAATCAGCAATAAATGTCATATTAGAAAACACATTAATTTTATAATGTTAAATTGAAAAAAATGAAACATCTCATCTACATTTATTTTAATTTTTTTATTATTATTATTATTACTGAAATCATTAAGAAAGCTCAGTACTGTAAGAACTCTAAATAATTTATAACTTCCAGACAAAGAGTGGAAAAAAATTTTAGAATTCTACTGGAAGCATTTATGTTTTAGTCATTATCAGCGTTGTAGTCGTAAAAAAACCCAGAAGGTATACGCTAGAGGCAGAGTGTATATGCTAAAGTCATGAACGTCATGCCCAGAGTACACACTATAGCTTTATTTATAAAACAGAGGGTATACAGACCTTCTTTTAAAAAATACAGAAGATATATGGCATATACCTCCATATACCCTCCACTACACCCAGGTCATTATCAAGGTATACAGTGTATACCTCCATATACGCTCCATTGTACTCCTGGTAATTATCTAGTCCCTGAAATATTATACCTATTTTCCCCAATGTGCAGATATAAAAAGGCTTATTCAGATAGCCATAATAAGATCCTAAACTCAAAGAGTCAATTCTGTCATGAGACAAAATTTGACTTCTGTATGTTTGAGTATGATGATCATTGACATTTTGTAAATCCAAAGCTACATCAATTATGCTGTAAAGAAATAATAATTTGTCATTAATAATTATTTGAATAAAAGATTTCTTTCATTGTTGATTTTATTAAACACTTTTTTTCTGGTGTAAATTATTTGATTAGAGTATAAAGTTTACTAAGTTTAAAATATATCAGCAATATGTATGAGCACCTTTTATGTTTAAAGATGTTATTTTTGATAATACAGTAAAACCCCAATAATTCGGATTAATTGGGACCAGACCCAATCCGGATTATTGAAAATCCAGATTATCCAGAGAATGAGAAAAAATGAAATAAAATAAAACATACTTACAGAAAATCATCTTTATATTAAACATATTGAATATTTACAGACAGTAAAAATCTTTACTTTGCAATTATAAAGTTTATAATCTTCTGCTGTGCCAGTTTTGTATACCTTTTGCGGGCCGCACGGTCGCGCGTCTGCTTGAGCATAAGTAGTTCGTTGGGTGTAGTCTCCACCTGACGTTCAAACTAACGTCCATTGTTCTAAATGAGACGTTGCTTCATTATGGCTAATAACTTTTGGTTGATCATCATTGATAATGGAGTTTTCGTCTGTATCATCTTCATTTTCATTTTCTTCAGTTGTGCACAAAGTGATTATTTCATCATCTATAAGTGAGGCGTCATTATTTTCTGCTTCTAACCAATTGCTAATGTCGCTGATATCAACATCTGAATAACCATTAATTTTCTTAACATGCTCACAAAATCTTCAGGTGTAATTTCTCTTTCATTCTCGCTTATTCCTCCTTCTGTTTCAAGCTTATTATTCTAGAAATCACAATTTGCAGGCCCGACTTTCGGAAAGTACTCTAAGTACCCTGATCCCAAGATTCAGCAAACATATAGATTACTTTCTTGATATTGATTGATTTGAGAATCTCTACCACTTTATGTTCTAAATCATCTTCTAAAACTTCATTCAGCATTTGTCGTTTATGAACTTTCTTAATGCTCTGAAGAACCCCTTGATCCATTGACTGTACCAGCGCTGTCACATTAGGTGGTAAATCTTTACCGTTATGTTTCCTTTTGTCAATTGATTTTCTTTGGGGTGTGGTGGGGCATTATCAATTAGAAGGACAGCTTTGATGGGTAAGTTGCACGATTTTAAACATTTTGTAACACCCAGAACCGTAAAATTGCCAAACTTAAAGTGATACATTGTTGTTTCTTTGAAGGATAACATCAAAGAGTTTAAATAAGAATGCTTAAAAACTTTTTTATTCAGAATACGTGGATGAAATAAATGAATGTTATGGAAATTTGCCGATCGCGTCTCAAACTTGAAAAAAAATCGACCAGACCAATCCGGATTATCCGGAGATCCGAATTAACAGGGTCCGAATTAACGGGGTTCCACTGTAGTGTCTAATTTAAATTAAAATTGCTGTGGTAAGCTTCATCAGAAAAGACAAGTGCATAGTATTTTCCTGTCATAGAAATTTTTAGGTTAGGGATGCACAACCTGTGGCCCGCGAATTTCGTCAATTTATAACTGGAAAAAATCGCAATTTTTGTCCATGTGTTGCAGGTAAAAATCACGAATTTTGTCAATTTGCAGCGGAAAAAAAATTCATATTTCATCAGTCAGTTAAGAATCACAAATTTCTTTGATCGGCTGCAGAAAAATCACGGGTTTTGTCAGTTTATAGCGAGAAGGAATCGTGAATTTCGTCAATTTGCATGGGAAAAAATTGCAAATTTCATCAGAATCATTTAAGAATCGTGAATTTCGTTGGTCGGATGCTGTAAAAATCGCGAATTTTGTGGATCATGTGTGAAAAAATGTCAAATTTTGTTTATCGGCTGCAGAACAATCTCTAGTTTCGTCAGTTTATCGTGAGACAAAATAGCTTATTTCGTCAATTCACCGCAGTAAAAATTACAAATTTCGTCAGAGTCAGTAAAGAATTTCGTTGATCGGGTATGGAAAAATAAAGAATTTTTTTAATTCGGCACGGAAAAATCTCAAATTTAGTTAATCGGGTACAGAAAAATCGCAAATTTTGTTGATAAGGTGCAGAAAAATTGCTAATTTTGTTGATCGGCTGCAAAAAAGTTGCAAATTTCTTCAGTTTTTTGCGAGGGAAAAATCTCGAATTTTGCCATTTTCCGCAGGAGAAAATTACAAATTTTCATCAGACAGTTAAGAATTACGAATTTCGTTGATCGGCTGCAGAAAAATTGCATGTTTAGTCATTTTATCACAAGAAAAAACTCGAATTTCGTCAATTTTCCAAGAATAAAAAATTACAAATTTGGTCAGAATCAGTTAAGAATTGTGAATTTCGTTGATCGAGCATAGAAAAGTAGTGAAATTCATTGATCGGGTGTGGAAAAATCTGAATTTTATCGATTTGGCACGGAAAAAATCTAAAATTTCGGTAATCGAGCACAGAAAAATCGTGAATTTTGTTGATGAAGTGCAGAAAAATTGCTAATTTCATTGATCGGCTGCAGAAAAAAATCTCAAATTTCGTCATTTTTCACAGGAGAAAATAACGAATTTCGTCAGTCAGTTAAGAATCACAAAATTTGTTGATTGGGAGCGGAAAATCACAAATTTCGTAGATCAGGCGTGGAAAAATTGCGAGTTTCGTCAATTTATCGCTAGAAAAAATCGTGAATGCTGTCAATTTGTCATGGTAAAAAAATCACAAATTTCGACAAAATATAACTAAATTCGTCAATCGCTCGTGGACAAAAATCATGACTTTTGCAAAAGCTCAAGAATTTTGTGAATCCCACACGAAATCATGGATCTGTCACGGAAAATATTGCAAAATTTGCGAATCACTTATTAAAAAAAAATTCGCAAATTTTGTCAATCACTCATGGAAAAAAATTGCAAATTTCGTAGATCGATCGTAGAACAAAAAAGTCACGAAATAATTCGATCGGGCGCAGAAAAAATCGCAGATTTTTGTTGATCCGGTGTGGGGGAAAAAAGTCGCGAATTTTGAAAAGTTATCTCTGAAAAAATCGCGAATGTCGTCAATTTATCGCAGGTATCGCAAATTGGTTGTTTGAAAATTTTGCCAGTCGGCAATGAAAAATTACCACGAAACTGTCAATCGGTCATTTGTAAAATATCACGAATTTTGACAAAAAAGAAAAATAATGAATTTTGTTAATCGGTCGCAAAAAATAGCATAATTAGTTCACCATGCTTTGTTATTTCAAAAATAAGTTTCCTTTTATTTTAAATGAAGTTATTCTTCAGTAATTTTTTTATAATTTTCAATATCGTTCAATTTTTTAGAAATGTCGTGCAATTTTTTTTCTTCAAGTTTACATTTATCTAGAAGGAACAGTTAGTCTTTGTAAAGCGTTGTATGGTTGGTTATTCATAGAGATGTGAAGACGCCCTGCATTCCTGCATACAACTATTTATTTCTATTTCTTTATTTTTGTTATATACAAAAAATCATTAATCATCATGAATAAAGAATTATTATCCTTCCCCCCCCCCCTCACACACGCGCACACACCTTACCGATATTAAAATCTCTCTGTGCTACTGATGTGGCCCTGGGCAAACCGAACATTTTTGTAAGTGGCCCTTCTCTTAAAAAGGTTATTCACCCCTATTTTAGGTAGAACAAGCGTCTCATTGAATATGAGCTGATTGTATGCTATACCGGCATTTTCTAAAGTATGGATTATAATCCACTGGTGGGTTGCAATCTACTTAGGCAGCAGTTTTTCAGTCTGGACTTCACAAAAGTATTAATTTTGTGCACTGTAAACATATAATGAACACAATGTCATAACTTTAAAGAAAAAAAAATCAAAAGGAAATACAGCTCATTTAACTCAAAATTCAGTGTTGAATTAATTATTTATTTTTGAATTAATGCATCATTGAAGATACCCAGAAATATCAAAACTAGCATTGAAACACTTAATGTGGTTTAGTACACCTCATTTGCATGAATATACTTTTTTAAGTAGCTGGTTTTGAAAAATGAATGCAGAATAAACTTTGTCTAGAGAGTAACTTGATGCTAAAATTTACAAGTTTTAATACTGATGTAGACTTATTGGAGCAAAACAACAACATAAATCAAATTGGCTTTTAAACAGTTCTTTTTTTATAATACTTTTAAACACATTTTTCTTACTTAGTACAAAATGGTTTTGTTGTATGATTATTTCAGTTTCACATTACAATTACCTATTACTGTTTAAAAATATATGCATTGAAATTTAAGTTTGTTTTTTTCTGATAAAATATAAAAAATGCTCTATATAATAATGATTTGTCACGAAATATTTTTACACTTTAAGGTGGGTCCCCTAACAATAAAGTTTGGGAATTGCTGTGTTATACCATTTCCTTACCTTCAGCTTAAACAGCTCTCTGCTGCATAGAAGATCCATGCCTTTATGAAGTTTTTTTTTTCCATTATAGTATCTTCCTTTTCATGTAAAATTAAATTTAAACTATGACTCATCAAACTATTTTACTTTCCTACAGTCTTCTTTATTACCTTCAATCAATTTTAAAATCTCTGTACTAATATCCATAGATAATTTCTTGATCCCAAAATCCATTCAGTCTTAATAATTGAAAATTGTTCTGACTTATTTTGGAGAAAATGCTAGTTTCTTCTATTGCTTATATTTATTAAAGCTTTTCTCTATTAAGACTATGCTTTTTTGCAAGCTAATTTATCCACAACTTTTTTACAACTATATTGCTGTCATATTATAATGTAATACCATTGTTAATTTCTGTTAAATATTTTAAAATTATTAATTGTATTTGAAATAACCGTGCATGAAAAATCCAAATATTGTTACAATTTTTGAAATAGAATTAGATCATATTAATTTACAAACATAATCACGGCAAAAAAACTATATTATATTATTGCAGAGTTGATTTACCTAGATGTTTTGCAAACTCTAAAACACATAGCTTCAGTTTAATTACCTTTCATTGTAGATTCATTTTAATCTCGATATTTTAGGTTATACAAACCTAAACTTTTAAAAGTGTACTTTGAATCACATTGCTGTATATTCTGCTCTGGTATTTCCTTTTCTTTTTCTTCCAGGAGGAGAGTGGGAAATGGTAGGTTAGTATAGCTATTGTTAACTAGGTCATTATGATTTGTCTTTAATTTCATTGCTGTTATGCATTTTAAATTTATACTTCATATTGGTTTCTAATTTCAAGTTTTAATTGCTACATAAACTGTAATTATAGAAAAATTTCATATTTGCTGATCTTGAAGATTTAGAATTTGTTGTGCAAAAAGTATCTGAACTGTTGGCAAAAGTTCCTGATGTAAAATCATATGGGTAAGTATAAATGTTTTATTAAATTCTGTTTCAACTCTTTGATTTAAAAAAGCTGTAAGTCAGTGGTTTTCAACATATGTTGTTTGCCCCGCAAGAAATTTTATTATAAAGGAGGGCAATCTAAGAAAGTTAATAATAAGGAATTTCTTATTGTTCAAGCATATAAATATATTAGGTAGCTTCCATTAAAAAAAAAAAAAAAAAGTAAAAAGCTACCTACTGCAGCGGTCCGGAAGAAAGCAATTTCAGAAAATTTTGGTATATTTTTGCCGATCATGACCCCAGACTCCAAAACCACCTCTGTGACTGAGCATGTATACAAGGCATACCAAGGTCTTAACAGAGTTCTATGGCCAGCTTCATCCACCATCTTGTTTCAAAATAGTGGCCTGAAGAAAAAAAATATAAAAATTTCAAACTCAAATAGATGTACAAAAGAATTAGAAATTCAAAAAGTGTTTTCTTATAGTATTTGTCATTGGTACAGGGATTCCAGAGCATTTTTTGTTTCACCTCTGTCCTCTATCTTAAAAAATGGCTGAGATATAGCTGTTTGAAATTTTAAGGCAGCTGTAATTTTCAAAACAATCTAATTTTTGTATTGCTGCAAAAATAGTATTTATGAATTGATTTGGATGCGACTGAGTATGTGTACAGGACATAACCAAGATCTCGAATGAGTTCATTGGCCAGCTTCATCTGCCGTCTTGTTTCAAAATGGCAGCCTGAAGAAGAAAACAGAAAAATTTCAAACTCAGAACGATGTACAGAATAATAAAAAATTCAAAACATTTTTTCCTTAAGATTTTCAGCCTTGATAAAAGCACTCCAGAGCATATTTTGTTTCATTTCTGTCTTAAAGAATGGCTGAGATATAGCAGTTTGAAATTTTAGGGTGGCTGACATTTTGAAATGATCTGATATTTGTCATGCTGTAGCCCTCGTATTTATGAACCGATTTGGATGTGACTAAGCATGTGTACAGGACTTACAAAGGTTGCAACTGAGTTCATTAGTTAACTTTATCCACCATCTTGTTTCAGAATGGCAGTCACTTAAAAATTTCAAATTAAAAACGATCTATAAAGAAATTAGAAATTTAAAACAAAAAAAATCTTTCAGTACAGTAATCTCCCACTTAAATGTCGGTGCAAGAGACTGATGAAAAACGATGCATAATCGAGAGAGACACATAAACAAAATTCAAGTAAAAATTAAATTTTAAATAAATGTTAAGACAATATTAATCTTTAAATGATTAAATAACATGCAGAATAATAATAAAAAAATTTGATTCACTTGGATTGTTAATCATTTACTAATTCAAATTTAAAATATGTCCATCTTAAAATTTTAATTTCATACCTTTTTTTTTTTAAATAGTCTAAAATCGAAGTTTGTTTATGAGCTTGATGTCTGTCCATAAAAATAGCTTTTTCAAGTTCCTTGAAACAAGAATATGTAGAACCAGATGCATCAGTTCATTGAATGTAGTAACGAAGAGTTTCCAGAGCATCTATTGCTTTTGCAAAAGTTGGTGGATGTGTTTCTGCATTTTCTTTGTTATCTGATTCATCTGCATTAGCATCATCTTGAATTTCTGCTGCTATTTCTTGTATTTCTCTCATTTCTGCCATTGTTACATTTTCATCAATATCCACGAAATTATTAAAATTAATTATTCCCCCAGACACGGCATTCCATTCTTCATCTAATAATGGCTGATCTTTGGAAGAAGATGAATCATTTTCAGCATCCTTCAGAATAAATCCTGCTTTTTTAAAACAATTCTGTATGCATGTTCCACTGACACTTTCCCATGATGAACAGAGCATATTTATTGCATCAAGTACAGAGATTTCTTTTAGATTATTTACTGCCCTTTTTAATTCAAGTGAAGCAAGAATTCTTCGAATCAAAATTTTTCTGTAATTTATTTTCATACAACGAATAATTTCCAAATCCAATGGCTGAAGTTTACTTGTGCAGTTTGAAGAGAAGAAAACAACTTTTTTAGTGCTGAGCTTTGAGAAATCTGAAGGGTGAGCAGGGCACTGGTCAATGAATAAAATAACTTTTCATTTTTCCTTTTCCATCTTTCCATCAAATCGCTGAAGAAATTTAAAAAGGATGCTTTACTCATCCATGCTTCATCCATGCTTTACTGCTGTTATCGTATTCACATGGCAATTTTTTTACGTTCTTGAAACAACGAGGATTTCTCGATTTTCCAATAGGGGATAATTTCTCAGAACCATCTGCGTTACAGCAAAGCATTGTGAGTCTCTCTTTACTTTTATTACCCCCATGACACACATCTCCCTTGAAAGATAAAGTTTTATCGGCATCATTTTAAAAAAGACCCCGTTTTAGCACAATTAAAGATGTCACAAAGCTCATAATCTTTCATTAAAGTTGGCAGATCGCTTAAGGCTGTTCTCAAATCCAACTTTCTGACATAAGTTTTAATTTATTTTTGTTCGGGAATGCATGAAATTAGCAAGTGTTGTTTTTCAAAAACCATCTAATCAAGCTTTTTTTTCCTTTTTTTTGCAAATGCAACACATCTTTCAGAAAATAGTGTCAAAGTGGGCATTTTGAACCGGATTTCCATGCGAAACAAGAATAAGTACTCAAGAAAGGTTCAAAAACGTGTTTGTCACGTGATCAAAATTGCTTATAACTCAATAGGTAATTCATTGATCAAAAAATGGAAAACACAGTTCGATTCCAAATCGCTTCCATGGTCAGGCTTTCCAATTTTATATCTTTCCGTTAAAAAATGAATTTGTAGATGTGTCAAAACATTTTGCGCTTGTTGAGCAGAGCAGTTAAGAACAGTCTTCCCAACAAACACCGAACTTATGGGCCACTGATGGGTTCGTTAGCCTTGACCGAATGTGTTCGATGGTGGCCCGCTATCAGTGAAAGTTACGGCTCCGTAAAAAAAGTGTCACGCCGGACAGAATAAGGCCACAAGATAATTGGCCGTAAATACAAGAAGTTGCCCACAATCATGCCATTAACTTTTCGCTGAAAATGTTAGATAGCCTTAAACTGCCCACAATTATTCTTTTAATGGCCACTAAAAATAAAAGCTAACCAGAAGCTTGCCTTTGTTCTGCCATTTGTGGTTGTCATAAATTAAATTTATCCCAAAGCTGCCCACAAAAAAGCCTATTAGGGTTATTTAAAATGTAATCACTTGCCACTGTTGTGCCATAACGATTGTTTAGGAATAAATCAAAATTTATTCTATAAAAAAAAAATACTTTTTATCAGCCTAATTAAATGATAAAATATTTTTGCAGGATTAAAAAAATCTTATAATTATTTAGATATACTTTTGTAGAAAATGAAATTCTTTCACTTTGAACTTTTTCAAAAAATTTCCAAATCACAATATTTCACATAGTGCATTAGTTTATTTGTTCATTTATTCACTTACATATTTACAAAATTTATATGCAATGCATTTTTAAATAGTTGCATTTCATAAAAATTTATAAAGTGTATAATTGAAAAAATAAACTAATCAATCAATTCATTATCAAATATTGTATTTTGAATATTTTTGAAAAAGTTCAAGTTAAATGAACTTGATTTTCTTGAAAAGTATGTCTAAATAATTAAAAGATTTTTTTTTTTTTTTTTTTTTTTTTTTTTTACCTGCCAAAACATTTTACCATTCAATTAACCTTCTAAAAAGTATTTTCTTTTGAAGAATAAATTTCGAATTTATGCTTAAATAATATACGTGATTTTAATATAGTTTATTATATATTTTATATAAAAATGTGTGTGTTTGTGATATTCTTTTTACTTAAATTTCCACTATATTTTACACAGCTTCGTTGGTAAATCTGTTAAATTATGCTTATTCATCAAAGCTTTATTAAATCATTATTATCTAAATTTTTGCATCATTTCTGATCATTTTATAAAATATTACATAAAAATAAGTTTAATCTTTATGTAGTTAACGAATGACAGTATAATATTTCTCATATATTCTTAAATTTTGCTTTTATCAGATAATATTTAACTATTGCTCTTGCAGTTTAATAGCCAAACATTTGAAAAAATATATTATTTCAACTTTTTCAAAATTCTTGAGAATTATTTATAATTATTAGACATGTAAATAATAGAATCATAAGACGAAACGCAATTTTTTCACCTTGATTCAACATAAAATATATGATGTGAACATTGAAAAGGTCCACAATCTTACTTAAAAGGCGACTAAAGTAATGAAGAAGATGTTACAAGTTTAAAATATACATTTTATTTAAAATTTCTTAGTACTTTTAAGCCTTCCAAGCTCATCCTTAGAGAATATCTTAATAACTAAATGTTGTTTATTTATACAAATACGTCACTTTGTTTTGAAAATGAAAGGGTCAATAATTACTGAGTAAACGTAGCAGTTTCTTAAATTTAATTTAAGTAAAGAAAATATATATTATTATTATTAATTGCAGTTCCATTTTTTTTTACACAAAAATAATTATATCATAAAATAATAATTTAATTATATCCATGGAAAGTGACCTATGAGAAACAGAGTGATGTCATAAATAAATGGAACTGTAATTAATAATAATAATATATATTTCCTCTAATTAAATTCAATCCAAGAAACTGCTACTGCTACTGCTACTTTTACTTTCAACTCTAGTAATTATTGGCTCTCACATTTTAAAAACAATAAACAACATTTAGTTATTAAGATATTCTCTGATGATGAGTTAGGAAGACTTGAAAGTACTAAGAAATTTTAAATAAAATGTATATTTTAAACTTGTAACATCTTTTTCATTACTTTAGTCGCCTTTTAAATAATATTGTGGACTATTTAATGTTCACATTATATATTTTATGTAAATAATAGTTTAATAGTGATTTAAAAATATATATTAAATTAATCTTGATACTTCTAAATTTCATTTAAATTCAATTGTTTTAGTCACTCAAATTTTCTCGAATATAAAGTCACATTTTTATAATTAAACTAAAATAAACTGTTTTAAGGGGTCTTGTACCTTTTAAACGCGTCGAAAATTAACGAAAAACTTCAACGTTTTAATTAGTTTATCTTCAAAACCTTTTTATGTATATACGTGAAATTTTGGATATTGATTAAACAGATTATGCTTTGTAATATACTACCAACAGAAATTTATTAACCCTTTACAGAATTTGTATATTGTTGAAATCAAAATAGCTCTTTTTTTACCCCATAAGTCATTGCGCGCATGATATCTTAAGAAAGGATGTATGGATTGTCATGAAATTTGGTAAATATATTAAACAAATATGTGTGTTTAAAATGATCTACTTTTAAGTATTTACAATGGTAATATTTTTAGTTATGACTATTTATATTCATTAAAAATACATATGTTTTTATTTTTTTTTACGAAAATATTTTTTTTATATAGTTAATGAAATAATTTTAGACTAAGAGTAGATCATTTTAAACACATATATATGTTTAGTATCTTTACCGAATTTCATGCTAATCCATACATACTTTCTCAAGATATGCGCACAATGACTTATGGGGTAAAAAAAAAGAGCTATTTTGATTTAAACAATACACAAATTCTGTAAAGTGTTGATAAATTTATGTTTGTAGTATATTACAAAGCACAATCCGTTTAATCAATATCCAAAATTTCATGTTTATACATAAAAAGGTTTTGAAGATAGACTAATTCAAACTTTGAAGCTTTTCGTTAATTTTCGACGCGTTTAAAAGGTACAAGACCCTTAAAGAACAATATCATCCGATATTTATAATGTTTAAAAATAAATTCGATAACTTCGAAAAACTAAAAATAAACTATTGAAGGGAATTTTACTAAAAATGAAAATATCTTTTACATTTTCTTTTGCAATTATAAAAACTAAAATATAAATATTCTTTAAGATAAAATGATGCAAAAAACAGATAGAATGAAATTAATAAATTTGTAATGAATCAACATGAACTAACAAACTTACCGATATATGTGCTACATTTTGAAACCATGTCCACTTATTCCGACAAAGTAAATAACGCGAATGACAAAGCAGAAATGAAAACGCAAATCTAAAGAAAAATTCTGAGAATTTCTCCCTCTCCCCTCTTATCGTACCGGACCAGAACTTTCAAAACTGCTTAACCTTGAGCCATTTAAAGGTCCCATCATCTATTTGATTTTTCTGGAGAGGGAGGGAGGAAGAGTAGTTTTATGAGCCAATACCTTATTATAATAAATAAAAGTCATTTTTTCATAAATCATATATTTTTTCTGTTAATATTATTTTTAGTCATTTGGAAAAAGAGAAGTTTTCCTTTTCTTTCTTTTTTTTCGTTCTTTTTTTTTCTATTTTAGAGAAATAAAGATTTAAGATACATTGTTTGAATTTTTAAACTCTCCATACAGTTTTCAGATAACACAAAAACACTTTTTTTTTTCCTCCGATTTATCCTTTAAATGGGCATTTTATCTCTTTTCTGTAAATTTTTATCCATTTATCTTCGCAATTAAAAATTATAAGATTTAAAAATAACATGCATTCCATTTTATTCTGATATGCTCATAAAAAATATCTTGTTTATCTATATATATATCAAAGCTTATTTTTGACTCAAGACGATTTTACTGAAATGCCTAAAAATTAATAGAACCTTTTCATGTTTATTTTAGGGCATAAAATATACATATCGCATTTTATTTAATACTTTCATATAATGTCAGATTTTAATGCGTATTCTAAATTTTGCCAGAAATAATTTTTCCAACTGGGTGAAAATGTATCCAGGTCGGGACTCGAAACCAAATAATAATGAACAAAAATTCTTTATTTATTCTGCAATTCTTTACTTAATTCTGCGAAAATTCTTGATTTATTGTGCAATTTTTCACTTAATTATTTTTATACATATGCAAGTTTTATCTGTATTTCTAAAGAGTAAAATAATGGTAGTAAAATCATTAAATATATCTAAATTGTTAGGAATTTAATACAGGCAAGAAATTTTATTTATATTTTCCGTTACAGTGGATTCAGAAACAAAAATTTCTTTTCCAGTATTTTCTTTTACATGGAAATATGTTTCAAATGATATTAAAAATTCATGTTTTAGTAACAGCTTTTAAGTTACCTTTTCTCTCCCCCCCCCCCCCCCCCCTCTCCTCGCTCAAGAATAACTGCTTATTGAAACATTTTCTCCTTTTCATTATAACAAATATTTTTTCATGAATGCTGAAAAAAAAAGAGCATAAATAAATTGACATTTATCAATAAATTTTTAAACATGTTTAAGTAGTATATATGTCCGAAGATTGCAGTATTTTGCTATTAATATATTATTCAAATCAGCGTATATTTTATATTATGCTATCTGATTATCTTTGCAATCAAAAACAATATAAAATAACCATTAAATATAATCTTTTTTATCCCAGTGTTTTCAAAATATATTTATTTAAAGATATTTTAAAGGCAAGAACGTTAAACGCTTTTATGTTGTTGTTTTTTTCCATATTTTTAAAAAATATATAAACAGGGAATTTATGTACATTTTGGGGACAATTTTTGATTTTTGTAAAATATTTTCAAACTAAATAAAAATATGTAATCTATTTTACTGCTTTAAATATAAATCTCACGACACATTTATATTTTTACTAAAACCCAGATTTAAAATAATTAAACTTATTTAGAAAGAAATGAAGAGAAAAATATATTTCCTCTCTTTAATTAAATATTCGGGTTAGGTGATATTAGCCCTCTACTTTCTAAACAATCACGATCCATTACATTTTTGCCAGAAACCGCCCCTTAAGAGTTGCCGGGCAAAGTAAATGCAACAGTTCTCTCACCGCCAAAACATTACCGTTCCGGAAGTAGCTGCCGGAACTAGCGGCGGGTCATTTACGGCACAGCATTGTTTGGTTACAAATGGCGTTAACTCCTTTTGGCCGCGACATATACGCCTTTCGGCCGTAAGTTGAGTATTTGTTGGGTTAACCACTGCTGAACAATATCTTCATAAACGCTTGCATTTTCACCACTTATAATCCGCATAGCTAATCCATGCCTATTTTTAAGTTTCTCTATCCATCCTTGGGATGCTGAGAAATTTTCTATTCCAAAAGTCTGTGCTAATTCCGTTCCCTTTTCTGTTAATAACTGACAACTGACTGGTATATTGGAGGCATGAGCTTCTCTAAACCACTGCACTAAAGCTTTTTCCAATTGATCAAATTTTCCACTCTGTTTTCTACTCCCTTTCTTGGAATGAATACCACATTCTTGTTGGCTGCCTTAATTGCATCTTTGTTTTTCAAAATGTCTTTTAAAGTTGTAACAGGAATTTTGAATGGTTCTGCTAAAATGTTTTTTGTCACATGGGGCAACTCTAGACCTGCCAACTGCTACGAAAATATCGTAGTTTCTACGATTTGGAGCTAAAAACTACAATGCTACAAAAATCGGTCTAAAACTGTGATTTTCTGCAAAAAACACACACGCCAAAAAAAAATGAATTTCATCAATCGTTCGCAGAAAAACGCAAAATTCGTCAAAGGATCGCGAAAAAGCGTAAATTTCGTAAAAGAATCACGAAAAAAAAAATGCAAATTTGACCAAGAGATCGCGAAAAGACCGCAAATTTCGTCAAGGGATGGCGAAAAAACATGAATTTCTTCAAATAATTGCGAAAAAATGCAAATTTCGTAAAAGAATCGCAGAAAAAAATGCAAATTTCGCCAAAGGATCACATAAAAAACACGAATCGCAAAAAAAAAAACACAAATTTCGTCAAAGGATTGCAGAAAAAATCTGAATCTCGTCAAAGGATCGCAGAAAAAATGTGAGTTTCGTCAAAGGATCGCAGAAAAAAAGTGAATCTTGTCAAGGAATCGCTGAAAAAAGTGAATTTCGTCAAAGGATTGCGAAAAAATGCAAATTGTTCAAAGGATCGCAAAAAAAAAATAATAATAATAATAATTTTGTCAACGGATCGCAAACAAAACGTGAATTTCACCAAAGAATCGCGAAATAAAACGTGAATTTCGCCAAAGGATCGCGAAATAAACACAAATTTTGTCAAAGGATCATGAAAAAAATGAATTTTGTCAAAGGATACCGGAAAAAACATGAATTCCATCAAAGGATCTCAGAAAAACATGAATTTCGTCAAAGGATCGCAGAAAAAAAGTGAATTTCAACGAAAAAACGCAAATTTTTGCGAGAGGGCTGCGGAAAAAACGCATAATTAGCATTATGAAGAAATCCCCCCCCCCCTTTCACTTCTGTAAGTTTTAAGAAAACTTTCTGTGAATTTCTGATTTTTTTTTTTTTTTTTTTTTTTTTACTCAGAATCAACCCTGCTCTGTGCTCTCTTCAGGAAACATCACACACAGACAAAAATCTGTGTTTATTATTATGATATGTATAATTTTTAATCTGAAAGAATATACAGAACTTTTGAAAAATCAGATTAACCCAAACCCAACCTGCAACAATCTAAATTTGGTCCAAACCGAAAAGCAACCAGAGTTAACCCAATTTGCAGCGTAAAAAACATCAACCAACCAACCAACTAACCTCTAGATTAATTTGAATTTTGGGTGCTACTATTTCTCATTTTCAAAGGTTGGCAGATCTGCGTCTCTTCGGACATTTTAATAACCTCCATTTTAAAAGAAATCGGTAATTTTGTTTGCTTATTCATTTTCAAGAATGAAAAAGAAAAACTACCAAACGAGGACAGAAATTTGAGAACAAAAAAGACTTTTAATATGCGCAGGCTAATAACACAGATTTCTGTCAGGAAATATATTTATATTTCCCTCCTATTCTTATCTTTCCATTCAACCTCTTTCATTCAACCTGTTTAACTTAACCTCTTTCATTTAATTTATCTTTATAAATATAACCCTCTTTAAGTAATTTCATAATTGTCTTTAAATAAAATATAATTTAAATACTTTATTTACCGTTCACTCATTTAAGTTTCAATAATCTAAGTTTCTAAATTTAAACACTTTTCATTATCTTTATTTCAGTGTTTAAATATTACTTTATAATAAATAAATATTTATTACCTTTACCTTGAATCTCTTCTGCATAATCTATTTCCTTGGGCATCTGTATTTACTTATCAGCCACGTTCTTGCTGGCATTACGTAACCTCTCTTTCAGCTTGTCAACAGACATCGTTAGTTCAATCTCGTAAAGTGAGAAGTTATGATGACCATTGCCAGATGGCGTTGCTTGTCCAGTACACGTGTCTATCTCCAGTGGCCGATCGCTATTGGTCCGTTTTTCCCGGGATTGTTCGAGATGCCGGAAGTGGTGTTTGACTTGGCGATCAGAAGTCACGTGAGGGGGCGTTGTCGGCAAGGGGAGTGAGCTATTTATATCGTAGGAGCGAGCTCATTGATAGCTTCGTTTTTCCTTTAGGTACCAAGTTGCATGTTGGCTGCATAATGTTTACGCTTACTGTTTTTAAGATAGAGGATGGAATGCGATGTGCTGGATATAAGATAATGGTGTCAGTTTTACTTAGTAGTTTTTAATGTAATACTCTTGCTCTTTTCATTTGATATGGAGACTGTGTACAGAATTAACAATGTCAACGTAGTGCTGGATATCGCTGGATGAAAGATGGTTAACAAGCAATAACTTTTGGTGTTGAAGAATACACCTGAATATATGCATCGAATCTCTTTTGGATTTTTCTTAGCGTACAGATAGCGGGCCATCGGCGACATGTCAGCTAGTTTGTCTTTATTTATTTTATTTGAAATAGAATACTTTTCTTTACAGTAACTTTCTCTCCCTCTTTAAAAGATATTTTGGTTTGAATTATTTACGGTAATTATGTAAATGGAGATTAATCTAGTCAGCTTCCTTTTAGTAAGTGGATTGTGAACTGTAGGGTTGTAAATTGGTTCCAAAGGGACCAGGGACGTTTTTCCCGTCTTGATGCTGCAGATCGGTCGTAGCAATAGTGGTTCGAGACCTACGCCTTCTGGAAATATGTGCGAGGTACTTGGAGTTGTTACTGACTGGCAGTGTTGGGATTTTTGCAATTCCTTTGAGATCCTACAGACGGATTTCGCTAGGAGATCTCTGGAGAGGCTTGCTGCAGTTTATGATTTCATTTATGTCCCTTTTTCATGTTTGCTTTAGTTCTCCTATATTTTTAACTTCTAGTGGCAGTATGAAGTATTTGGAGAATTGTATTAAGCTTTTGAATATAATGAAGTTTGACTTGACTTTAAGTGACAAATCTTTTATGGAGAGAAAGATAATTTTAATGTGATTAATTGAAGATAAACCTTTTTGCTATTCATAATGTTTTAAAGATAATTTGATATTTTCTCTATTTAAGGTTTAATGCTATTTAAAGTTAATTGAAGATAAGTAAAGTAATTGGAGTAAGAATTGAAACAAGTTTCTTTTTAATATTTTTGCTTTGAAATAGTTTTTAGCTTTTGGTGCTCTGGTTCATTAAACATTGATATAGAGTGATGTTTCTCTGCACGGTATTACACCAAGTGCTTATGTTAATTGGATGCTTAAGAGAACTTGAGAACTTATGTCGATTGTTTATACATCTACTTTTATCGTTATGATTTTTATTTTCATTTTGTTTTTATTTAAATTTGTTTAATAAAATTGTTATTTGTTTTTAAATCTGTTTGGTCATTCTTTCAAAAATACTTTCTAGAATATTTCAGACTTTACAAATTTTTTGGGGTAAACAGTTTCAGCTTAAACGCTCCATATGCGTATTATGCTTTGCTTCCTTTTTAAATCCATTCCAATTACCTTTGTTAATTGGATAACAATTTCAATTGTTTCATTTCTGAAAAAAAAAAAAAAAAATCCTCTCACCCTGCCCCCTACTCTAGAAGTAGCAAGTGCGAAGGGGTGGGGCTTAAGAATGCAGCTTCCAATTATTGTTCAGAAAACAAAAGCAAAAGACAAACAATTAACTTCCCTTTTACAAGCCTATGTGTTTTTTAAAGGATGCGTGTGGAATATTAAGAAATTTTAATTGAAGCTTGAAATTTCTCCGACTCATAAGTGAGAGATTCATTTAATGTTTCGACACATAAACGAAAAAAAAAAAAAGTGTCGCTATATGTTTATCTGGGACTATTGAAAATCGACATTTAACTGAGGGAGACGCATAAAAGAGGCGATGTATAAGTGAGATGTTACTGTATTATGTAGATTTGTAAGTGTTTGGTTTTCTAAGTTAAGTAGGTATCTAAGTTAAATATTCAATAACATCCCCTTTCCATAGCAGAGTGTTTCTAAGGTGGTGGATTGGTGTCATTTCAAACATAATTATCTTCTTGAAATAAAAGAAATATATAAGAGTACTTACAAATACTGGTGTTGTATTTCGACGTTGAGAAGGCAATGAGGTATCTTTGAATATTTTTAATAACATATAAATGAACAGAGTGAAACCATCTCAGTCTCGAATAACTTATAAATTTACAGATGGGGAACTTTACTGGACTCCGGTATTCTATACGTTGACTTGGCCGTTTAATTCGAGATGCAAGAAGTATATAATGCATGATTAACTAAAAGAATTAGCATTAGAAGTGCTAAACTCAGATCATATAATCAGCGAAATTTCATTTTCAAATACAAACTTTCTAAAATACGTCGGATGGACGTTGACTTTCATAATTACTAAGATGGATAAGATTCCTCCTTTGAATCGGTTCTATTCATACTTTCATTATACTACACTGCACTAGGCAATGTATTGCTTGACTTCATCAAAATACAAGAATAAACTAAACTTTCCAAGATGCATACCTTTAACTTTATAAATATCGCCGAAATACTAATATTTAAACTTTCCATAAATATGTATCCGAAATACCGGCCTTTCATCGAAATACTTTATGAAAACATCAGGATACGGCACGAGACGCGAGAGACAACAGACAACCTACTCACAGAATCGCAGACCTTTAAATGCGAGCGGTGTGGCGACAGCCAATGAAAATGAAGCATGTGATTTGCATACTTCCGTAGCTTCTTACTTTTACTTTAAACATTTAAATTACATGAAAAACTATTAACTTACAAAAATATCCTTAAAAATAACTGAGATGCAATTTAATGTTGAAATGAACTTGAAAATAACTTTAAATAATTAATTAAACATAAAGAGACTGCGAATGCGATCGCAACTCAAAATGGCTGCATGCCAAAAAGAACACACGTCAACGCTCAACTCCGGCGATTCACGACGTCCGAATGTAAACAAATGCTCGATGAGCAAGCTGGAAAACAAAGTAAAGAAAGAAAATAAATATGGGAATCCAGTTTACAGTAGGTAATAAATATGTAATATGGTGGAAAGGGATGGAAAAAATAGATTGTAAACCCTACATATTAGGATTTGGTACAAGGATTCTGGAGCTTTGTTTTGGAGCATAATTTTCTGAGATTCCAATAAAATTTCTATATTGACAAAAACTGTGAATATTCTATAATTGTGTTCTATGCATTTTAGCTTTGTGTGTTTCAGTAAAATTAGCTGAGTTCTTAAAAACAAAGAAATAGGGAAGCTACCTTTTCCTCCTGGTACGGAGGGCTACCCAAAGCGGAAGGTCTTTTTTATGACATACATTTTTAAAAATGTAAATAGAATGAAAAGAAAAAGGGGAAAGCCTCAATATGGAGTGAAAATTAACTACAGGATCGCAACTGTACTTTCTTTTTAGATTATTTAAATATGTATTCATAAGGAAATCTTAAATCTTCTTTATGTTCCATTTATGTGCATACTTTAAAATTTTTAACTTGACATGTTTAAACATTAATTTTATGAAGTTTCAGTGTTTATTGATTTTCGGATGTAGTGTGTGATTGTGCTATACAAAATACAGGGGAATTCATAAGTAAGTATACAATTTTATTGCACTATATAGAGGTCTGCACGGGCCGACATTTCCAGGCCCGGCCCAGCCCATACAAAAAAAAATATTGGCCCGGTCCGGCCCAGTAAAAAAGTTGAAAGTTCGGCCCGGCCTGTAGAAAAAAATTTATTGCCCCGGCCCGGTTAAAAAATTAAAAGTTCGGCCCGAGCCCGGCCCAAGTGAATTTCTACAAAACCTTGATTTTTATGTCGATTTGGTTAAAAGTTTTTCTCGTACGAGGAGATCAAGCCAAACTTTATTTTAACTTTTCTTTTCATGTTTATAATCTTCATTTTTATAGAAATGCCACAGGGTGCAATATTTATTTTTTTAACGAATCTCTATTTATTATATGTAAATGTTTCAGTTATCATTAATATTGTTAATCCATATTCCATGTATTGAAGTGTTAAATATCTGAAAAATGCTATATAGTAAAATCTAAGACTGAATTGCATAGAAAAGAAGAAAAAAAATGCGTTATAGACAAGTTCCCTTCTTAGCAAGTGTAAATGTATTATATATTATTTTCTTACATAGTATATTAATTTTGTTTGTTATTAATTTTTATAATTTTCTTACGTAGTATTAAGTAGTATATTAATTTTGCATGGATCAACACGTTTTTCAGTTTAAAACAAGATTCCGTCATAGACAGGTTCTTTCTCCCATGTTTTACTATATTTTAATTTAACTATATTTAATAAGTGTGGAAATCTACTACTCTTTAAAACAGAATGAATTTGAATGTTTAATTGTAGAATAATGGCAATTTAAAAATGTATGCATTTTTTGACAAAAAATTTGTGCCAAGCCTAATTTTACTGACCTTTGAATGGACCAGGCCATTCCGAGACAATGACTTTCATATGGGGTGGGTGAAAACTAGGAATGAAAATTTTGGGCCATGAAGATAAGGAATGAAACCAGTACCCGGGTGTGTGCAGAAAAAATAAGTTCAGCCCGAACCTTCAGGAAAAAAGTAAGGCCCGAGCCCGACCCGGCCCGTAAAGAATAGTGACTAGTCCCGGCCTGGCCCGTGACTTCAGAAAAAAGTAAGGCCCAGGCCCGGCCCAAGTGCCATGAATGAAAATAAGCTCGGGCCACGGGCCGACCCATGCAGATCTTTAGCACTATATAACAGCAATGTAAGAAATTTTATGTTACCCATAAGTGTAGGTGAATGTTTCAAGTTTGTTTAGAGACTGCCACAGATCAAATGCAAGTTTTTGAACTTTGTACAAACGGCCTGTAGTTTCAAAAACACAAAACACCTTTCCCACTGCAGATGCAGCCATTTCTATTGACTATTCCCATGACACGCTAGCTATCACCTATGTCACTTCCCTTGGCAGTGGGAAAAAAACTTTATGAGTACACCTACCTTACGGCTTGCATCTTGGGAATGTGCCTTAAACTGTTCATGTTTTACAACATCTGGAAATTGTATATTTATTTATGAATCATCCTGTATTTTTAAAATATGCTGTATGTTATCAACCAAATTCTTCAATGTAACTATTCACCATTGATATAAATAAAAATTATTAAATTTTTGTTTAACTATTTTTTAAGTTTGTGTGTATGTGTGCGTGTGTGTGAGAGAGAGAGTGTGTGTGAATTAGTTAGTTAATTATTTGTAGTGCTCTTAATCTCAAAAAATCTAGTCCTTTATTTCATGTTTCTGTTTTTATTGAAAAGCCAATATCGCAGTTTAAAATATAATAGCTTCTATAGATGACTTTGCTTTGATGAGATATTCTTTTTATTTATGAAAATTAAAGTGTATAAATACCTTTAAAATATTTTCTTCTAGAAAAAAAAATGTCAGTTTCTGGAATATTAAAAATTTAGTGAAAACATTTTTTAAAAATTATCCGAATTATTCTTAATTTTACATTTTTATTTACTCTTTTGAATTTTGAGCTATTTAAATAGGACAGATATGCTTATATTCTAACAAAATTAATTTATATGCATATAATTATTTTAAATTAAATTTTAATGAATATGTTTGTCTAGTTATCTCAATAGACTTGTTCAAGAATTTTTTCCCCCCATGTTTTAGTTATGATTCAACATGTTCCAATAGCAGTCATCCAGATTCAAATAAAGAAGGTATGCCTTTTTGTTTTTAGTTATGCTTTTGAAACATTTTCGATTTAATTGCATTTTTTATTCTATATTTATAATATTATAATATGTAGTAGATCAAAATTAATTTGTTCCCTAATTGATATTTCATCAAATTCATTTCTTTTTCCCTTCTCATTTTAACATAGTATTAGTAGTCAAACTGAGATTCTTAATTGTTGAAAATATTTCCTTGTGCTACTTTTACTCAGATATATAAAAATGAATTTATGTTTTCACTCATTTCAGACATAAAGGACTGTTTAAAAGGTTATAAATAAATTAAAATAATGAAAATAAAATTATTTAACCTAATTATAGGCCTAAAAAGTTGAATAGGTGTTTAAAATAATTGATTTGTTCTGTATTATAACTGCTTTATCTTAACACTTTAAGACCTGCCCTACATAATTGTGTAAATGATCCAAAAGAAAACAGATTTTCCTCTTTTTGTGCGACTTAAAGTCGATTCTGCACCTGCAGAATTGTGTGGATCCTTCCTTGTCATAACCTGACATTGGGTATTTCTTTAAATATTTTTTTTTTTCAATCAAATATGATCCTATTAGTGGAAACTACCAAAACTTTTCATTTCTACGAAAAATCTTCCGGTCTTAAGGGTTATTGTTTTCTTGGAATTTTAATGAAGATTCACAGCTATATTACGCATGTTTTACTGTATAAAAGTAAGATCCAATATGACTATGGTGAACCAAATATTGCACTGTGGGCCTATTAACTGGGATAAACTGAATTATATAACCAGTGATCTATATCCATTATTTGTAATATATTTATACAAGGGTGATTCATAAATATCGAAACAATAGGCTATCTTCTTAAATATTGCCCCTAGGCATATACTTCCAATTGGAAAGTTTCATACTTAAAAGGTGCAAAATTTGATGAGATAAGTTTAAACTCCATAGGGGGTCTATATGAGAAAATACAAAAATTAAATTTTTATACGGGCCCCGTAGAGTAAAATTCCCAATTAGGAAATTTTTCCTTATCTATTCCTGAATTAAACACACAAAAAAAAAAAAAAAAAAAAAAAAATCATCTCGATATCTTTCAAATTCGCAGAGATATCAAAATCCAAAATTTGTGACTTACACCATTTATCCATGCCTCTGAGCGACGAGTTTTTGACTCATTTTGAATGCAAGATAGGGATCAGCCGCAAATTGTACATTATTAAAAGTCGATATAAGACAGTGCCTTTCCTTTGGACATAAAATAGGCAGCGTATAGATTTTATGTTAAACTTGTTTTCAAAGTATGCTGGTGGTCTGCACTACAGGTCTGCATGGGTCGAAATATCTAGGTCCGGTCCCAAACCGACCCATAGGAAAAAAAGTTCGGCCCTGCCTGGAAAAATGTTCAAATCATAGCCTGGCCCGACCTGACTGAATTTCTACATAGTCTTTTACATCGATATGGTTAAAAGTTGTTTCGTATGGAGGAGTTTTGACCAAAAATACTTATTATATCTTTTCTTTTTTCATGTTTATATTTATTATTTTTAAAGAAGTGCCAAAAGCTGTGATTATTTGTTTTATTAATGAATCTCTATTTATATGTAAATGATCCACTTCTCCTTTAATAATGTTAATCCATATTCCATGTGTTAGAGACAATAAAAAATGCTATAAAGTAAAATCTTTTAAGATGGAATCACATAGGAAAGAAAAAAAAAGTGTTATAGACAAGTTCCCTTCTTAGGAATTGTAAATGTAATCTATTTTTTCTCAGGTATTATTATATTCATTTTCCATGGATCAACAGATTTTTCCGTTTAAGAAAGGATTCCGTCATAGGCAGATTTTTTTCACTAGTTTTACTGTATTTTAAATTTTTTGCCTTAAAATCTACTATCCTTTAAAAATATAAATTTGAAAATTTTATTGTAAAATAATGGCCATTAAAAATATATGCATTTGTTGTAAAGAATTTTGGGCTGAGCCAAATTTTAGTTATTTTTGTACGGGTTAGGTCAGTCAGGGATAATGATTTTAATATGGGTTGTCTCGAGACCGGGACTGAAAATTTCGCCCAGGGGAGACCTAGGAATAAGGAAGCCAGTCCCGGGTCGGTATAACTAGTGGCCGAGAGGTTCTGCTCTCATGCTGGGTTCGAACCCAATCGTGTCCTTCAGCTCAATCGTTCGGAGTTTTCAGTGGTTTTCTTCGAACCTGGGATATCCTTTCGTAAATACTGGTTAGGTTCCCTTAGAAAGACCTCCACGGAAGGCACACCCCCCCCCCCCCCCTCGTTTCGGTCCCACATCCCTCGTATAGATTTTTCGGTATGAAAAAATACGATAGGCCTGACCTGGCCGAGTCTTCAGAAAAATGTCGCCAATCCCAGGTCTGGCCCGGCCCCAGTATACAGACTTTATCGGCCTCGCCGGGCCGATAAAAAGCCTGAATTTGTAAGGGCTAAAATTATGAAAAACTCTTAATCGGCACGTTTGAAAAAGCATTGTTTCAAATTCTACATTAAACATTTATTTATGTACATAAGTAGTACAAAAAGGTGGTGGAAACGGCAAAAGTTAAACTGAATCTGAAGTTTAAGCTACCGAAAGAAGTGACTTTTTCACGTGCAATTTTAAAAAATGCATTTAAATATTTTATTAGGAGACAATCAATGTTTAAAACTTTAAATGCGTTTTTCTGCATGATGCTTTTTTAATCGTAAATTAGAAAGGTGCAAACTTGGAACTTTTTTGATTATTTTACATTAATTTTGTTTCGGCAAATTGAAATAAAAATTACTTTTGAAAATATGATTTTTTAAAAAAATAAGTTACATATTTTTTAAGCAAATATTTAATATTTTTAAAATTAAAATTAAAAAAATTCCTGAAACAAAACTAAAATTATACTTTCCTCTTTAATTAAATGAAAAAAAATTTGAAATCCGATGAATAATGTTTTGAGTTATAAAGATTTTAAATTAAAGCCGCTTAAAAAAATACTAAACATTTAAATTTTTAAAAAACTTTATGCGAAATATTAGGATGTGATTTTGTTTGCCAATTATGCGGTTAAACATCACAAAAACAAAAAATAAATAAAAATTCTAGCTCAACAAATATATTTTTTACATGTTTCCTAGAACTCTTAAACTAACATTGTTTCTTCGATTGCACACATTTCAATTTGTGTCTAATCCCTTAAAACCTGATGAATTATTTAAACGGTCATAACTCTGCGAGTTTTTCAGATATGAAGATGCAATTTTTTGTGCTTAATTCAGGAATGGATAAGAAAAGTTTTCTTGATTGGAATTTTTACACTACGGGGGCCGTATAAAAATTTAATTTTCGTATTTTTTCAAATAGACCCCCTATAGAGTTGCAACTTATGTCATTAAATTTTGTACCTTTTTTTATGAAACTTTGCAATTGGAAGTATGGGTCTAGGGGCAATATTTAAGGAAATAGCCTATTGTTTCGATATTTATGAATCACCCTTTGTATAACAGTTGAAATATAACTGTAACATATATTTCTTATCATTAAAAGAGTTTTAGTTGTATAGCCCTCCACAGGAAGTATGCTTTAACTCATTAAAATTTACATAAATGATTTTGAAATTTATTTGATGTACCATTCATTTTATCAAGTGGTTCAACTCATTAATTTAAAAAATAATCATGTGACTTACTCATAGAATTCAGAAATTAAAGTTATTGAAAGTGTATGGACATTCTTAAAAAATTCTGTATGGAAATTTCTCCTGATCTGAAAATACTCTTGTGAATGGGAAAATAGTGCTTTTGTGCTCATTTGATTCCGAATTGATTCAAAATATTTTTAATGAAAATTAATGCAAATAACACCAATTTCTTATCTGCTCATAAATCTAATAATCTAAATTTGAAATTTAAAATTGGCTGGTTTATTTAAAAACTTTGTTGTAAAGTGTCTTATAAAATGCTTGTAAAATATCTTTATTTTGCATTAGTTATCCTGTTACTATTTTGGAATTTTCCTATGTAAATGCTTTTTGTATGAAAACAAATTCTTGTTATGTTGTTCTATTGCTAATACCATGCCTAAATATGTTAATGCATCTAACTTTTATATATATATATATACAGGGTGATTTATAAATATTGAAACAATAGGCTATTTCCTTAAATATTGCCCCTAGACCCAAACTTCCAATTGCAAAGTTTCATAAAAAAAGATGCAAAATTTAATGACATAAGTTGCAACTCCATGGTGGGTCTATTTGAAAAAATACGAAAATTAAATTTTTATACGGCCCCCGTCGTGTAAAAATTCCAATCAGGAAAACTTTCCTTATCCATTCCTGAATTAAACACAAAAAATTGCATCTTCATATCTGAAAAACTCGCAGAGTTATGGCCGTTTAAATAATTCATCAGGTTTTAAGGGATTAGACACAAATTGAAATGTGTGCAATCCAAGAAACAATGTTACTTTAACACGTTGAATGACAAGTCTATTTTGTCTGTCTTTCCGTTTAGGCCACGAAATAAGTCTCCCGTTACAGAATCTATGTGTGTCAGTCACCCATGACTGACGCGGCTTAAATGGAAATATCAGTGTCGGTCACCGGTGACTGACGTGGCATTCAACGCGTTAAGAGTTCTAGGAAACATGTACAAAATATATTTGTTGAGTTAGAATTTTGATTTTTTTTTCTTTTTTTGTGATGGTTAACCATATAATTTGCAAACAAAATCACATCCTAATATTTCTCATTAAGTTTTTAAAAAAAATTAAATGATTAGTATTTTTTTAAGCGGATTTAATTTAAAATCTTTATAACTCGAAAAATTATTCATCGGATTTCAATTTTTTTTTCCATTTAATTAAAGAGGAAAGTATAATTTTAGTTTTGTTTCAGGATTTTTTTAAATATTAATTTTAAAAATATTAAAAATATTTATTTAAAAAATTATTTAACTTATTTAAAAAAAAGTCATATTTTCAAAAGTAAATTTTTTTTTCATATTTGCCGAAACAAAATTAATGTAAAATAATAAAAAAAGACATGTTCCCAGTTTGCACCTTTTTATTTATGATTCTTGACTTATAATAATTTAAGGACAAGAAAAGGTAAAAAGAAAAAAAAACATGCAGAAAAACACATTTAAAGTTTTAAACATTGATCGGCTCCTAATAAAATGTTTGAATGATTTTTAAAAAAATGCATGTGAAAAAGTAACTTCTTTCTGTAGCTTAAATTTTCAATTCAGCTTAACTTTTGCCATATCCACTTCCTTTTTATATTATTTAAATGTCCATAAATAAATGTCAAATGTGTAATTTGAAACAAAGCTTTTTCTAACCTGCCGATTAAGAGTTTTTTATAATTTTAGCCCTCACAAATTCAGGATTTTTATCGTCCCGGCGAGGTCGTTAAAAAAGTCTGTATTGTAAAAGTCTGTCTGGGGCCAGACCCGGGATTGGCGACTTTTTTCTGAAGACTCGGCCAGGTCGGGCCTAATGTATTTTTTCATACCGAACCAAGTGTTGGTGTGATTAATGACACCTAATTATCTACACGAGGGGTATGGGCCCGAAAGGGGATGGGGCCTTTCGTGGAAGTCTTTCTTAGGGAATCTAACCCGTGTTTACGCAAGGATATCCAAGTTTAGAAGAAAACCACTGAAAACTCGAACGATTGGGCCGAAGGCAGTGGTGGGATTCAGCCGGTTCGCACCGGTTCGGTAGAACCGGTTGTTAATTCGTGCTAAGTTCGGCGAACCGGTTGTTAAAATTATACTTTAAATACGAAAATCGCGTTTACCTACTTTCTTTAAATGTTTATCTGCACAACAGAGTTTTCTAAACATAACACTGTGACATGTACTGATTTGTTTCATTCATAAAGAGTACATTTTTTTTCATCAGCCCTTTAAGAAGCAAATTTAACTTTTAAAAAATGAAATTTTGAAGATTTTAAAGAATTTTGTAATCCAAGTCCGCAGCCCAGGCTAATTCTAGTTATATGGCATGTTTATTCAACTTTACAATAACTACTTATATTCGAATAAAGGGTACTTTGCTTTGGATGTCTCTTTTGAAAACATACGGAACTTTCCTTGTTTTTCCTGATCAATAGTTAATAGTTAAATCTTTAGGTTTAGTTATATACTTTCAAATGCTTTTTTATAATAGTGTTATTCATATGTTAGAAGTCATTTAAATCAGTTATTTTCGTAAATGAAGCAAATGTTGATAAGATACTTAAGTCTTATAAGTTATATTTAGAAAACATATTCCATGCTCTAAAAGTGCTATTACACGGGGAAATTTGAAGCGACAAAAATTGCCTACGACTACGACTCATCAATTTTCCAAGCATTTCATTAGTTGTTCGGGAAGAGCCTTTTCCCTCGTCAGTTTTCCAAGCATTTGATGGGCTGTTACAGGCAACATTGCTCATTAAATACTTAAGTAGACATTGTAGGTGACAAAATTGCTCCGATAATAAAAAAGTTGCTTGTTTTTCGAGCAACACTTTTGAAGCCACAAGTTTAAAATGGCGGTTTCGCTCGCTTTCTGTCATAGACTCCAGAAATCAAATTGCGTAGAAAATAAAATACCGAATAGCATATACTTTCAATTCAGTATTTTTACGTGATTTTTTAATTTAAAAATACTTCAGACAAAATGGTGTTAAAGATATAAAATCATACAAATTGGCAGTCATTTAAAGTTATTATCACAGGCCTGGGCAACGCCGGGCGGGTCAGCTAGTTTATTAACCCCTTGAAGGGCACCGGTATATATTATATACCACCTAAGATTAATGAAGTTTTACACCAGAAAAAACTTATAAAATTTTACTTTACTAACTTTGGTGGAAAAAAAAAGCCGTAAAATTGCTTTTACTTATTTTGAAATAGAATTTTTCAAAGATTCCGGTAGGAATGCAGCATTTCACAAGCGTAACTGCTTGCCCCTCAAGGGGTTAAAAAGATTACGTCCTTTCACTAGGAAACATGTTTCAGGATTTTTTTTTTTTTTTTTTACTATACCAAAATATGAAATTTTTTTTAACAATGTTCTTATAATATTGAAAAGTTTCATAATCTATGTGGGATGCTTCATTTTCCTTTCATGTTCATACATACAAATTCATTCGGGCAGCGAACCGGTTGTTAAATTATTTGAATCCCACCACTGGCCGAAGGGTGCGATTGGGTTCGAACCCAGCACCTCCCGTCTACCAGCTTTGAGAGCAGAACCTCTCGGCCAATGGTTATACCGAACCGGGACTGGCTTCCTTATTCCTAGGTCTTCCCTGAGCGAAATTTTCAGTCCCAGTTCGAGACAACCCGTATTAAAATCATTATCTCTGTTGACCTAATCCGTGCAAAAGTAACTAAAATTTGACTCATCCCAAAAACTTTTACAACAAATGCATATATTTTTAAATGGCTATTATTTTACAATAAAACTTTAAATTCATATTTTTAAAGGATAGTAGATCTTAAGGCAAAAAAAATTTAAATACAGTAAAACTAGTGAAAAAAAATCTGCCTATGACGGAATCCTTTCTTAAACGGGAAAAACTGTTGATCCACAGAAAATGAATATAATAATACCTGAGAAAAAATATACTACATTTACAATTCCTGAGAAGGGAACTTGTCTATAACGCTTTTTTTCTTTCTTATGTGATTCCGTCTTACATGATTTTACTTTATAGCATTTTTCATTGTCTCCAACAGATGGAATATGGATTAATGATATTAAAAGAGAAGTGAATCATTTACATATAAATAGAAATTCATTAATAAAACAAATAATCACAGCTTTTGGCACTTCTTTAAAAATAATAATTATAAACATGAAAAAAGAAAAGATATAATAAGTATATTTGGTCTGAACTCCTCCATACGAAACAACTTTTAACCATAACGATGTAAAAACTATGTAGAAATTCAGTCAGGATGGGCCAGGCTACGATTTGAACTTTTTTCCAGGCAGGGCCAAACTTTTTTTCCTATGGGTCGGTTCGGAACCGGACCTAGATATTTTGACCCATGCAGACCTGTAGTGCAGACCACCAGCATACTTTGAAAACAGGTTTAACGTAAAATCTATACGCTGCCTATTTTATGTCCAAAGGAGAGGCACTGTCTTATATCGACTTTTAATAATGTACAATTTGTGCATGATCCCTATCTTGCATTCAAAATGAGTCGAAAAACTCGTCGCTCAGAGGCATGGATAAATGGTGTAAGTCACGAATTTTGGATTTTGATATATCTGCGAATTTTGAAGATATCGAGATGAATTTTTTTGTTTAATTCAGGAATGGATAAGGAAAATTTTCCTAATTGGGAATTTTACTCTACGGGGGCCGTATAAAAACTTAATTTTTGTATTTTCTGATATAGACCCCCCATAGAGTTTAAACTTATTTCATCAAATTTTGCACCTTTTTTTATGAAACTTTGCAATTGGAAGTATGTGCCTAGGTACAATATTTAAGGAGATAGCCTATTGTTTTGATATTTATGAATCACCCTGTATATATATATATACAGTCTAACCCGGTTAAGACATGTTTCAAGGAAGTGAACAAAGTTTCATATTAAGCAGGATTGTGTATTAAACGTAATTTGTATAATGGTGCAGGAATAGGGCTTATCAACATATCTAATCATCTAAATGAACTTTAAAGCTTTCATTAATATGCTTACGATCAAAAATTGTGTCTCTTATTTATATTTAGATAAAAATTTAAGTGTATTCATCTTTAACTCATTGATTCTTTTTATAGGACCGACTGGAATAATAACTGAAAATAAATATGGATTCAAACATGGTTTTATTGTCTATTGATATATTACAACCAAAAATAAAACAGCAAAATTATTTTCCTGCTAGACTGATTTTTACAACCGCATTCGTATTTATTTAATCTTCACAAGTTTAATATTTTTGCCTATAACATGCACTATGAAATATAGTAGTGATATAACATACATTTCAAACCTCAATAACATAACAGGTATAACCATTTTTAATCATAATACTTTTTATGACGTATCTGAGCATCCTGGATTTGTCTATCTCTCTCTACTACAGTGAAAACATAGATAAAGTGAGAGAGAAAATATGTCTGCATTTTTTTTTTTAATTCAAATATCTACCTTATTTCTGATTAGTGAAGTTTTCCTTAATCAATTTGTTATTAATTGAAACAAACATTACTATTCTGAAACAGTGGTTTTTATCTGAATAAAAAAAATTGCTAAATTGGCAACACTGGAGAAGGAATTCACATCTTGATCCATGAGTTTGTGTCTTAAACAGGATTTTTTGCTTCAGAGGACCGAAAAGCTGTTGTGTATTAAGTGGGATCGTGTATTAAACAAGGTTGTGTAATAACCGTTTGCTTATTAAACATGATATTTTTGCATTAGTTTATGGGTGGTGATCAAGGGTAAGAAAATATCCGCGTATTAAGCAGGATCACTTATTAACTGTGAGCGTCTTAACCAGGTCCGACTATATATAAAATATATATTATATATTTCCTTGACCTGCTTGATGTTTCCTGTGCCCAGAATAATAAACTTAAATATACCTAAAATCAGTGTTGAATTAAAAAACCCACTGCTTTTGGCAACATACACCTTTGAGTTTGTATAATTTTATATTTTGTAATGAAAATCTAACCAAACAAATCTACAGTTGGGGCTCCACTGTCTTTGGCAGCGTACATTGGATATTCTATGCATGCCCCAGTCTGATTCTGAAAACAAAACGCAAATTTGTATGATTGTATATTTATTAAACAAACTAAAGGCCTTCATTATAGTGATTACCTATTTCATTTTTGACATTTAGATATATATTAAGTTTTCAATTCTGACTAAAGTCCCTTTTAAATAATAAAAACAATATAGTATCTTATTCTTTTTATGTCTTTAAGGGAAAAGAATTGGTAAAAAAATCATAGATGTGGATCAATTACCTACTCGTGGAATTATTAAATTATGATTTTTTTAACACGGCAGGGAAAAATGCCCCTCTTTGCTTAATCCCCATCTTTCGTATTCATGTATTGAACAAAAATTATCAGCCTTCCCCATCCAAAAATAATCGAAGTGCAATTCTCTTTAAATGATATCTGGGAAGGCACTGAGGCGAAGAAATAAAAGTAAAATAAATAATAAATAATTATTATTTTTTAAATATGCCATTAAAAGCAGGAAAAAAAATCTATAAGGCATTATTCTTTTCTATTTTTAATTTGTTTTTGTATTTCCATCCGGGAGAAGGTGGTGACATTTTAAAACTGGAGAAAAAACAAAACTTGAAAACGATCTCCAGAAAATTTTATTTTAATAGTAAAATATTAATATTTTTTTAAACAAAAGATACTGTTACTATCTGGAAAGTACATAGAATAAGCAAGTTTGTGTGTGTTTCCATGCAAGAAATGGGGATGGCAGTTTCAAAATGCAGAAAAATAGGAAACATAAAATCAGACTTCAGATTTTTTTTAATGGTAAAAATTAATTTTTTTTTTTTTTTGGGGGGGGGGGGGGGGGGTGTTCTATTCCTTTTTTTTTTTTTTCGCAGTGTGAGACATGCAGATAACAATTTGAAACTGCAGACAAAAACAAACAGAAAACATGAAAACTAATACAAAATTGACCTACAGATTTTTTTTTTTTTTTAATAGTAAATATGAATTTTTTTAAACGAAAATTACTGTCAGTACTAGGAAGGTACTCTGAGCAAATGGGTATTTTTTGTTTGTTTGTTTTTAACTTCGGAGAGTACCAGACAATTGCAAACAAAAATGGAACTTTTTTCTTTCGTCTGCTTTAAAAGCTGAAGATTACCTGGCTGACACAATTGGCAGCATGTTGGAAACTCACTTTTATGAGGTGTTCAGTAGAGTTTTTAATTAATATCTCGACTAATTATAAAAAAAAAAAAATGAAAAATCTTATCCTCAAGTTCATTCCCACTTGTCTTTGTCTTCATCTATCCTTATCTCATTCAAATTTTCAGGCCTCTATTTGCAATAGGTTTCCCTATCCACTGCCATCAGAAACACACAGACAGACATCTTTCTTTTATTAATATAGATATAGGGTAAAAATATTTGTAGTCAGCCACTTATACTAGGGAGAAGTAATGGCTGATTACTAATGGAAAAAAAAATACCGACTATTCTTTGCTGTTGGCTGATAATTTGTGAAAGGATTCTGACCATTGGGAAATTTTAATATGTCCTTTGTAAACAAAAATAAACTAATTAAACAGCTTTTTATCTGATTATGACTAGCTACTGGGAGAGGGAACTATTGGAGCTCTTACCCTATGTATATGTATTTTTTTCTTCTCACAGAAAACGACTGATTTTGCTTATATAAATGAATTCTGTACTCTTGATAACGTAATTCAATATATAAGCTTTTATTTTTATCGAAATCCACATTCTTCTTTTTTTCTTCATTATTAATTCTTGTTATATAGTACAAGGGGCTTTATTTTATACATAGCAGCTTGTTTATTATGTTTTTGGTATCCATTCAGTGTGTTTGGGGACACTGTATTGTTGTAAATTCATTCATACTATCACAATTATGTATACAGTCGTCTCTCTGTTTAACGTCGTTCTACTTAACGACGACCTCTACTTAAGGACGATTTTTTGCGATCCCGGCTCCTTTAAGTAAAAAAATCTCTATTTAAAGACGAAATTGTTTCTATTTAACGACGATTTTCACGTATTTTCCAGATATATTTCGTATATTCCAGGACTTACAAATGTGTCAATTCATTTTTTACCGCTAATTATACAAGTAAGTTGCAGCCATTAGATCTGGAAATCATTTGTAGTGTAAAAGCATATTACCGGAAATCCTTAATTAGGAAATTATTAAATAATTTTGCTGACAAAAATGAAATTAAAAAATTTACAATTTTGGGAGTCATGCACATGATTACATAAGCCTCAAAAGAAGTTTCTCCTTGCACAATTGAAAATTGCTTTTGGGCATCTGGAATTGCCATTCAACAATGACTTACAAATGTGTCAATTCATTTTTTACCGCTAATTATACAAGTAAGTTGCAGCCATTAGATCTGGAAATCATTTGTAGTGTAAAAGCATATTACCGGAAATCCTTAATTAGGAAATTATTAAATAATTTTGCTGACAAAAATGAAATTAAAAAATTTACAATTTTGGGAGTCATGCACATGATTACATAAGCCTCAAAAGAAGTTTCTCCTTGCACAATTGAAAACTGCTTTTGGACATCTGGAATTGCAATTCAAGAACAAATGGATATAACAGATGCACAACTTGACACAGAAGATATCACCACCGAAGAATGGAAAAGTCTTGTTGGTGATGATGTTTCAGTAAAAGATTCTCTTTCGATTGTGACGAAGACTTTTAACGACCAACTTCAGAAATTTAGAGCAAATTTATGAAGATGTCACAAATGAAAATTCAACTTCAGATGCAGAAGATGGTGATGATACTGGT